>CP099846.1:14748400-15444616 GCA_030062745.1 Capitulum mitella
ATCTGCTGTAAGAGACAAATAAACCTATTGCTTCTTTTACTTCTATCCTTATACAACGCATTTCATCTATACACAAGCACCCATTGCATTTCTGCAGTCATCATAACCATTTCCATTACGAGACCATTACGACCATTACGAGAAAAAACGAACATCTGTTGATACATTTCCGGGTAATGGCATGACAAACCAATTCGGTAAAGAAGACTAATGCCATTTTTTCCAGCAACATCTACACGACGTGATTCCTCATCACCAGCTTCACGGTTCTGAATCGCGAAACGGCACCAATTTTTCTAACAATTCAGCGTTACGCCGGACATTTCAAATCATTATCCTGTAGTCATGTTCCAAGGGGAGACGTAGGGACTTTGAGCCACACAGATCGGCAGGTCGACATTTTTCTTCAGAACTCGGCAGTTCGAACGACAGAAAAATCACTCACCTCAAATGTGATCTGGCCGCTCTGATTGGGTCTCAGCGTGTTGAAGACGTAGTGCGCATACTGATTGGCGTCTGCAAACAGGACAGCTGTAAAGCGAATGCTACGAAAAACGGAGCGAACGCCATATTGTGAGGATGACCCTCCAAGGCCTGTTTTGAAAGTCAACTTAGGGCATCTTAAACATGAATACTAGTGATGTGTGCTCAGTAATGGAACTTTCAAAGTTTCTGGCGGAGAACATTTTAAATACCACAAAACGAGCGACTGGAAAGAATTTAAACGCTAAGATTCGCAAAATTTTACAATGATGGCAGTCTAAATTGAACCAGAGAGCGTGAATCTCTGGGCTAATCGGGATGTATTGTCCGGATCAAGACGGACTACAAGATAAAGTAAGGCTGTACATAGCTGAATCATTTTGCCGTCTTTTCTTTTCAAAAGACGTTACCAGCGGTACTTAATATAAATGTCACATCACCTCCAACTCAAAAACCATTTATTCAGCAAATTATAGATCAGCCCACCCTTTCACCGTGACCAGAGCTTTTTCGGTACACTTACAATATTTGGGTGGGACGTATGTGCAGTTCCCAGTCTTCGCGAGAATGAAAAATTGTAACCCGTAAGCCGTACCAAAGGACTTACACGATGGTAACCCTCGTGCTGCGAGCTACGTAGAAAAACAATGATCCCAGCCTTGATGTACATGCATATATTTCATGCATGACGCCATGCATGTTTGCACATACATATTTTTCTATTTTTCCGATTGGTTTAGTTTTATCTTGATATTTCAGTCCTTTTGTAGACTTCTAATATGTCTTATACAGCTACAGCAATAAGCGGAGGTTTCAGGCCAATGCATGCCTCGGGCTGCGGGCATCCCACTTACATACAAACCCTTAAAAACCCTGGCCACTGCCCTACTATGGCAGCACCCAGTCCGTCCAGGAAGCTTACCGCCCTGGGGGAAGTACTGGGAAAAAATGAGCTTGAAAGCGGCCTCGTCCACCACGCCGGTCGGGCATTCCTGGAACACAATCAGAGCTGGCCCAGCGGCACCCGATCAGACATTCCTGGAACAAAACCAGCGCCGGCCCAGCGGTACACGGTCAGACGCTCATGGAACACAGCCAGAACTAGTCCAGCGATACGCGGTCAGACACTCCTGGAACACAGCCAGAACTGGTCCAGCGATACACGGTCAGATACTCCTGGAACAAAACCGGAACTGACCAGCGACACCCGTCGGGCACCCCTGGAACATAGTCGGAGCTGGCCCAGCGGTATACGGCCAGACACTCCTGGAACACAACCAGAGCTGGCCGAGCGGTGCACGGTCAGAAACTCCTGGAACACAATCAGAGCTGGCCAGCAATGATTGTCGGGTCCTCCTGGAACCAGAGTTGGCCGAGCGGTGGACGGTGGCGACTGCCCCACCCCTCCCCCCAGGACGGCCGCGCCGGCGGGCCGGGGCCGCAGTAACCTGAAACTCGTCAGAGCCAGCTTGGCGCGGTCGCTGGCCGGCTGATGCACTGCTGATATTATGGAGCGGCTGGCAATCTGCGGCGATTGCTCGGCGCAATGGAAGAGGCGGGCGTCTCCTGTTGGCTGGAATGGACGGCCGGTCCCGCGAGACGCATCCGTACGACTCGCCAGAGCTGGGCAGACGGCTGCGATGGCGGACGACTCGGCACCAGCGATCTGAGGTCAACCGAATCCGCGCTCGCTGCCAAAAGGGATGACGCTGCTTCTTTTAACCTGTAGTTGTAGGATTTCGTCTGTTCGTAGACATTTGCGAACAGGCAAAAAGAGAATCTGAGGATGACCGTCGGCCCGTTGAGGAAATTCAAAGCTTCCAGCAGATTTAAGTGCCCGGTCCAATAGCACGAACTTGAAACTTGGAGACCATCGGATTATCGAGTGCCATCGGAGGCCTGTACGGAGGCTTATCTGTGGTGCCGGTACTCGTTTTGCATGGTTATCCCCGGGTGATCTTAACATTTCTTTGATCTTGTTATTTGGATGCCGCAGTCATATCAAATATTTTACAGTGTCGTGCAATATTTCCATCAGCATGAAAAATTTATTTGCGGACTACGCTCGTTAGCAAAGATTGAAGGTCAGCACTATGAGTTGGATCGCTAGCCCACGGTCTGTGTCTTGCGGGCTCGCCAGCACCCTTTGAGTACGCACAGGGCGTCCGCTGAGACTATGGCCACCGGCCAGTTTTTCGTTTACAGGGGCTCGGGCAAGTGTTAAATGTTCTAAGTTTAACCCGCCCCCGGCTGGGGGGAGCGGTTGACCGCCCACCTGAAGTTTTTCTAGGATTGCCGGCGAACGAACAAACACAGCGCCACGAAACATCTTGTACCTTTTGCTTGATCATTTTTACAACTTATGTCAAAGTTTGACCTCAGGTCAAGTCAAGTGTCTGACCTAGGTCAGATCAAACGGACCTATCTCCAAAAAAGTTTAGCACCCTGTAACTTTTTCGCAAAACAAGATATCACAGTAATTTTCAGGTTTAGTGATCTTCATAGATGCAACAAATCTTCTACTTCAGATTTTTCGGAATTTTCCGGGTCATTGACCTAAGGTCAGGCTCATTCTTAACACATGTCGTCTTTTTTCAGAAATTGGCGGAATTTCTCATAACATTTTTAGTGTGGAGTGAAGGAGACATCTAGTTAGTTACCGTCAGTGGGCAAAGTATCAATGACTTCCAGCCATTGACCTGAGGTCAGGTCGCGAATGACTGTTGTGAGCCAAAATGTACGGCCGTCAAAATCTGCGATGAATTACTCAGAATGGGTAAAAAATGGCAGAACTGGCCTGCACAGACGTAAGTAATACCAAGAACCTCAAAAAGTTGTTAAAAAATTGTATGTTTTGGAAATAAACAGGCTCTCTCGAATAAAGCTCCGCCAGCTGTGTAGATTGGTAACTAATGAATTTTTCCAAAATTTAAGCATGAGAAACCATCACAAGAGCCACTAAGATGAACAAAATTTACATGGATAGGCTTATGTCGCCAAAATAAAGGAACGCTAAATCTAGTTCTCGTCAATTTGTTACTGCGTACGGCTGCTGCGTCCGCCGACAACAGGTGTGAAAATTGCCGTGTCTTAAACTCAACGTTTCGGCGTATATATTGAACAGATCTGAGAAATTAGACGTGTGTCGGCATCTGCAGACCTTTACTTGTGCGTTGGTGCCTTTCCCTATGCGTTATTAGTCACAGCCCTTGAGATTTAGGCCGTTTCTCGGTCTCATGCAGTCGGCTATGACAAAAGATATATAGGACGTAAATAGGTTACATATTATCTAAAACTAAAAATGAGACCTGTTTCGAGCTCTACTTGTCATAAGCTTTCTACCAGTGTGCTTATTTTTTTATCATGCGAACAACCGTTCGTGAGTCAGAGGGGGCGGTGAACCGCCCCCCCCCCCCCACCAGTTGGGCATGATCGCCGCCGACGCACGGTCGTGCGCGGGTTAAGGCTCGGGCAAGTGTTTCCCTTTTCGCAGATAACACGAATGTGTATACTTACGCCATGACCTCCGCCTTGTGAAGGTAGCGGGAGCCGACATCCCTCTAACATTTGTGTCCTTCAGAACCAGTTCAGTCCATTTCTACGTCTATGGACGTTAGAAGGAAAGAAACGTATGAAAACCCTTACTCTCAAGAGGAGGATGGTTGCCCCGCCCATGAGGTTTTCCTCATATTGCCTGCGAACAGCCCGTATCATTTGCAGTAGCTGACCTTACATACTTTAAAAAAGCATCAGGTCACGTCAGATCACCGAGCTGTGACGTCACGCTCGAGGCCCCGCAGAAGTATCTAGATTTGACCTGTCTATCTAGAGCTGGACCACAGTTTTGCTCTTTGATCAGGAGTCGGACGAGACGTGGAGCCAGTCTGCGATACAGGACTGTTTGGACATGCGCGTGACAACGTATCGGAGCTTGAAACGGCCAGTGGCTTCGGCAAAATCATGTGAGATCACCGGCGTTATGTAACCTTGAAATTGCTTTGAACCGATTATGGGGCAACTTTTGTCGTTGATGTCAGTGCTGAAATAATGTTTAACTGTCTTTGTGATCAAAACTCCAGTCTATGATAGTTCAGCACTATCTTCAGCACTGGTAACATAACAAAGACTGATGATGTTCTCTGACCTTTCATTCACCCGGTCTCGACCTCAAGAGAAATGTAATCGCTGAATGTAACAATTTACTACTTACGAGGGCCGGCTGAAAAGCCTTGCCTCCTATCTTATCTTTTGGTTGCGGTTCATGATATTGGGTTAAAACTGATTCTGAGTCGTTAAATGGGGCATCCTTCCAAGCCATGTAGGAGGTGGGATCAAAATCATTCTTTCCATATTTCTAGCGCGAGAAAAGGGTGTGTCTCACATTGCATGTCACGATCAACGCCGTCACAATGGCGACCGGCGAGGACGAGTGCAAGTCGCTCCCGTCCACATCCATCAAAGATTGTAAGCGGTTTGTGGCGGCCAATGTGTGGAGGTGAATAACTGTGAGGCGTTGGGCAAAAATGCTGAAAATGATGGCGCCGGGAATGCAAGTCTGCATGACAAGCAGCGGTCAGGGAGGCCCGTGACGGCAACGGACGAGACTCGCTAAAAACGTGTCGACGAATTTGATTCGTTGAAACCGTCGCACCAAGCGAAAAGAAACTGCGACTGAACTGAACATTTCTGAGGAACGAGCTGGCCACATAACCATTGTCTTTGAATATGGGAAAGTTGGCGCCAGGTGGGTGTCGCGTAAACTGATTGAAGAGATGGGGGCCGAACGGGTCCGAGTTTCACAGGAACTCTTGAGCCACGTGGAAAACGAAGGCCAAAATTTTTGGGCGAAACTTGTGACCGGTGGCGAAATATGGATACACCATTATGACCCCGAAAACAAGACAATCCACGGAATACCATCATACAAGATTCGCCGCAGCCTAAAAAATTAGATCCCGAGCTTCAGCGGGGAAAGTCATGCTGACTGCCTTTTGGAATTGTCAAGGAATTATCCTCGCAGATTTCTCGGAAAATGGAAACACTGTGAATTCCGAGTGCTACATAGAGCTCCTAACTAAAGTGAACAGTTCTCCCAGAAAGGGAGAAACCCCCGTGAGACAATCCGGCAGCACGACAACGTCAGGCCGCACACCAGCAGAGCCACAACTGCCGCCATACAGCGGTTAGGCTTCTCCGTGCTACCGCATCCTCTGTACAGCCCTGACCTCGCTCCTTGCGACTACCACCTGTTCAGGAAGCTGAAAGAACGTCTGAAGGGCAAACACTACTCATCTGATGAAGAGACGAAGTCAGCAGAACGCCAATGGATACGGCAGTCGTATCCTGATCTCTCCGTTGACGGATTCCTCAACTAGTGGCACGTTGACACAAATGTGTCGCAGTTGGAGGCACAGGCGCAGGCAAGGGGGACCGGGGGCCCCTCCCCTAGGCCCACAGTTTTTGCGAAAACCATTGCACATCGTCTTCCATCGTCATCGGCCGTCGGTTTTCGTAGGATTCCAGTTCACCCTGAGCTCCCCCCTTAAGAAAATCCTAGCTGTGCCCCTGGCTGCAGGCTACTATGTAAAAAATAAGCATGTGTACTGATCAATAAATGATGCAGCTACATTCCTATGTATGTTTAATGAAAGCTGGTCATCTCGTCTAGATTTAAATGAGGTGGAGATAGAACTTTTTGGCCCGCTCTCGTGAAAAACTAGTTCGCCACAAACGGATGGTTTGCAAGCCCAAATTCCACAAAACTGTTACAACGGCAGCGGATACCGGAAACGATGAAATACTTTCCTTCTCCGTAATCCAAAAGGCCTTCAGGTGGCTTGAAGGGGTTGGTGGAAATGACGTTCGAGTTGGGAGAAACGAACTGCACGCTCGTTTTTGTTTCGTCGCTTTATGTTGATTAGGAGAGAAGTGGGATTCCAGGGTAGTGCAGGGAAAAATCCTAATGTCCAGCGAGGATTAATCAGCTAAAGATTTTACAGATCCTTGCCTGTGAAATCTTCAAGATCACACGATCTTGCCTGTCTGCCCCTCTTTAAGATTTCACAGGCAAGTTCCTGTGAAATCTTTAAGAGCGGCTCCCGCAACACCAGTTCACGACTTACGCGAGCTCATCGCACCACGGTGGTGGTCCGCATTTGATGGTGTGCGAGTTACAATGCGGAACACGTGTGGGCCATCGTATACGCCGGGAGATTGCAGCCACGTCGACGACGCGCGAAGTCCAGGCACATGATCCACTTTAGTGTCAGGTTTACAAAAGTGGGTTTACTCCAGCACAGGTGTTTCGTTGGCGATCCAATTTATCCTCTGTATCACGCGTGAACAGCACTTTCTGGCGCTCCGAGACGTTCGACCGTTGGGCGAAATTGCGTGGTGCTCTCAAGTGCGCGTGAGGCTCTGCCGGACAGTATATATAGAGGGTTGAACAACGCCCTGGCGGGCTTATTCAGTTCAATCTTCCAAAGGTCAGCCGAACTCGCCTTGGCCTGAAACATCTGTGGAGCTTAAAGTGAGAGCAGGACTCAGGAGGGTCTCCTTTGAACTGTAGGGCATTTCGGTACATCGCTCGGTATCTGGAAAGTGCAAGTTTGGTGGCTGAAATCTTCCGCTAGTAAACTGATGTGGTTAGAAGCTTTTTTGGTGATGATAGGTGATGGTTTCTTTAGTCGAGATTTGTCTTGAAAAACGTTGTTCTTTCTCTCGTAATTCCAGTATTTGACATTGTTTCTATGGACGTCAGTGACATTTTGCATAACTGCAAAGCATCTTATGCTCCCGATGTTTAATTATCCTCCTTGAAATCCAATATTTTACGGGGCTCTGGGTAGCCCATTCGTTATTTGGTTACACCGAAACAATGCAGTCTCCGACAAATAAAAAAAAATGAGCGCCAGTATCTATCAGGTTGATGTGGATGAAGAAAAGCACTGCAGGCTGTTTTACTTTCTAAGCATATAGGAAACCGTCCACTCAGGTCTAGTCTTACACAAGACAACTCGGACGGATAACGTCATAAGCTTTTGTGTCCATCTTTTACCCAACCTCTATTAACCCTGGCTCCGGAGGCCGACCCCGCATTCACTATCGCTGGGTCGGATTCAGGAGAATCCTTCCAGATCTCGAGAGCCATTACACATAAATTGGGAAAAATATTGCACTTTTGTAGTGGCAGGAGTCGCGTTTTTCCGAATGCATAGGCTTTTGTTTTGGCTGAAATACGAACATATGTCTCTGGACGTAGACCGAGGCTGCAACGATCACAGTAAGGTTGTATAAGGTCAAACTAGGGTGACCTCACAGTTTCTGTGCATGTAAGTTACGTATTTCTGGTGTTTGTCCTCTCATCTGTTGTATGATCAATAGTCAGACACGACACGGCATTAAATCCAATAAAATCGACTGATGTCGAGTTCCCTTACTTCATGACATCTTACGAAGCATGTTCCCATAAGTCACTTAGGTACCGGGCGGGGGCGAGGCGCGACATACAACATTCATATTTGGTAGCCTTCGCGGTTGGTGGGAAGGTATTTTAGCGATTGAAAAGGTTCTGTTTTGACGACCAAGAAGCAAGCGAACTCGAGCATTGCAAGTTGTATTCACGGATGGTATTCGTGAATTTCTTATCATTTATGATCACACAAGATATATTGGCTTGGAAAGTAACCAAAATACTTCACGAGGTCAAACCGTGGCGTCTGAGTCAAATGGGATTAGGTTGTCCTTGTTAACTGAGGCTCTAACCAAATGTTTCTAAATGATATCTTGGAACAAATCAATGCCCTAGGAATGCAAACTAAACAGTAGGTGTTGTCAACCGGAAAAATTAATGAATAACTATGTACAGTCGCTAACCTGAAAACATATTTGTAAAACGTAATCTGACCTACGGTCACTTGTCAACAGGTAAAATTGCCCGGTCACAGAGCACAAGAATCATCATTGCGCATGTTCAAACTCTAAAACCTTCCAACCAGGCCCATGATATCAACTACACACGCAAAAAAGGAAGGAAGTTTACGTAACATAAGAACAATGACATTGAAAACCTCTATGATGCAAGTTTGACGCCAATCCATACATTTCACAAAATGTGTTGACACTTTACTTAAATTTAAATTTCTTCCTTGGATTTGTCCCAGGTCAGTGGCATGAGTTTAACATGCGCTCTGGAAGGGGAGTTTTTTATGCCCCTTCCCCGCCTGTTTTTCTTGAAAATCTCGGGAACGGATGGGAGCTGGTTGCTGCTACGTTGTGACATTTATGGCAATTAAATCATCCGTGGATTGATGCCGAAAAATAGAAAATCGGCCGGAAATTTTTCAAATTTAAAGCATTTGGAGTAAACCAAACATAACGAAAATAACGGTTGTCGCTAACAAATGGGAACTTTGTAAAAGGAATACCGTTCTACCTAAGATGACCGTTTGTAGACAATCAGGCGACGTCATTCGGGCATAAGTGATGGACGTACGAAGACCAAAGACAGGGCCAATAAAAGTCAAGGTCATCAAAGGCCAAGGTCAACCAGCCTAGTGACCTGACCCAGATTTGCTTTGCAACATCTGCAAAAGAGGAAAAAATGGCGCCATAGGTGAATGACCTGACATGACCTTGACCCTAAATCCTCAGTCAAGACGTCAAATAAATGGAAATTTGTATTCCACATTTTAACGTTCAAACAAACACCCTTTTTCCGTCTCGGTCGAAAAGTCGTACGGAATGGTCTGTACTGGCCGAGAAAGTGTCCAAAGTGGACCCTTTCGACCCCATTTGACGTTGAAGATATTAACTTAGGATCATGAAAATTGCACACAATGTCAATTGTTTTGGCCCCATCCTCTCCATAAAATTCTATGTCTCCAGCTGTTTCCTTTCCCGAGATCGAAGATCTTTCCATTGCGCGTGAGCGCGAAACCCCCTTCCACTGCGCGTGTTAAAAACGTGCGCAAAATGCAAAAAGGATGATTAAAAAGGTACCCCAAGTTTTTTGTTTCTGCACATTTCCATTTTGCGACTCTATCCAGAAGGCTGGAGGAAGGGGAAGGGGTCTGATGAATTCCACGGGCCGGCGAGGGTTAAATGAGTGAAGGGAACAACATGCCTGCAGAACATGACCCATTTCAAAAGTAGTGATAAGTGGAACCCACTTATCAATAACACGTCACTCGTACGGTATCACGGACATGCCCAGGGTAAGACGAAAAGCAGTGATGTACAGGCTGGATGTTTGCACTGTCGCTTCTCGGGTGTCTGACCTGTTTAAATCCGCGATACATGAACTGGATCTCCTTGCGAGTGAAGCGTGAGCTTTTGGTAAGTTTATCCAGCTCTTCCGGTCGGTACCGCACGGAATACAGACGCAGATCGTCCATATCCGGGTCTGAAACAGAGGCTATCGTCAGCTCGCAGCACAGCGGAAGGCGGCCTCAGGGCGCCCGTCCGAACAGAGAGGTGGCCCGTCAGCTGCCAGTCGGTACCATGAGCAGAGTCAGTTAAACGGGCTCGCCTCGACAGCCTTCCCTCAATTCCCAGCAAATGCGGCGGACTCCGCCAGTCGGAGAGCAGAACCAGAACTGGATGCAGGCTCAGTGGACTCGCCTTCGTCCTGATGCAAAATCGCTTTTGATCTGGTGTCTCGTCCGACTTCGCCAAGCGCGCTAAAACAAAGCAACGGAAGAAAAACTGGTAACTCACTGTTGAATGGTTCAGTCGGTTTTCTGTCGTTAGTACCCAGGAAATGACAGTGTTGTTTCCAAATGAAGTGCACCAGGCTAATGACTGGTGCGTGCCTTTGCATTTTTCTCGTGTTTTTCATACCGCTCTTAGAAAAACTGGTTGTGTCTAGTTAAATACGCACATCACATTTATGTAAATCTTAGATACGGAATGCGGATTAAATGGAGCTCGCTGCAATTTTGATACTTGGCTTTTAACTTCTTTGTGATCTGGTGACTAAAAAACTTCCATACGCTTCCATACTGCTGGAAGAAAGGGCCTTATGGGGTACGCTGTTTTGACGTACGCCGTTATTATGGGTATTGTTGACTTGTAACATAAAAAAAGTGGCCGTCATATTAGCTGACACTTTCCATGCATTGCCATCTTGTAGAAGCCGGGATCAAAGGAGGGCAGTTATCTTCCTTTACCGCCCATGGAATGAGAAGGTAACGCACGAGGGAGCTGGACGTGGGAATCCGATTTTTATTCCGCAGAATAAAACGAAGATTATTAACCCTATTCCCGGCAGTGGGGGATGAATCCGCCCCCCTCTCGGTTTTTTTGCTTGCCCATTCCAGGCTTTTTGACGCAGCTTCACGAAACTAGGTGACTTTTCCTAACTATTCTTTCTACGTGCCATGACGAAATTTCAAAATTCTATTTTGCTCAGGGGCGGAGCCAGGCAACGTTTTTGGGAGGCACCTCAGGCCATTTTTTGCCATGTTGAGAGTAAAAGGAAAATAACTGCCAAAAGTAGCGTTTTTAAGATAGACCTTAAAACTTTATATGAATGTATAGCAAAATAGTTGGGCAGCGTGCAGATATAATTTTGTTTATGTGAGGCCACTTTACAAGGTCGGGTCAAAGTCAAAATTCAAAATTTGGTTTTGTAGCAATAATTTCGACGCTATTTTTTTAAATGCCAAACCCAGAATACATGTGAGGTAAAAGGGCGCCCTCTGCTCTTGTGCAAAGTTTCAGCTTGATATCATGTCGGGTCACGAAGTTATGATCTAAAATGTCAGTGCTCATACCCTATATCACAATAGCCGTAAAATGGAATTTTTGAAATAGAGTGAATTCAAATGATTGAAAACATTTACAGATAATATAAAGTGCACACCAGACCATTTCAAGTGACTCAAAGGTCACTGGAGGTCATTTAAGGTCAAGGGCCACAAGTTGATCTGAGAAACGTGTGACCATGACAGTTCCCCCTTTTTCATGTCCCTGGCACCGCCTATGCTAACATTATACAAACATTGTAATGCGATTTGTACTTCTTTAGTATAACATGGCTAGCAGAAGCCAAAAAGGGTGTTTGCCTCTTTTGTTCATTCAGTTGTTAGAAAACCAATTCTCCTATTTTTCAAACCCTGTGAACGCCCATGAATTTTCTCAAAATTTCAGATTTGCGGACCCATGGTAGAAGCCCTATCCATGATCTCTCGATTCATGCCAGTTTCATCGAAATCGGTCCATAAACAACGGAGTTATAAGAAGTCCAAAAGAGCCCCATTTTGACATTTTTACCCCCTGTATCCACAAATTTCAAAATTTTGAAAATTTCTTTTTATAAAAATGCAGTTCACGTAACGGCAAATCGATTGCCGTTTGTTGCGATGAAATCGGACGAGATGTTCTCGAGATCTCGGCGGGGGGGGGGCGAATCGGCCCCCCCCCCTGCCGGGAATCGACCAAGCCGTCTAGCCCTCCGGGAATAGGGTTAAGGCCAGAAATGCATCCGAATGGGCATTCCTTAAAAACTGGAGCTTATCTGTTGTTGCTTGTCTGTTTAAGTAACCTGCTCTCGACCTGCTGACAAATTCGAGGTGACTTGTTCCAGCAGCTGATGGCAGTCGTCCAGTATTTGCCTGCATCTGCCCCTAATGTGTAACGGTATGTTTTGGATAGATATAAAAAACGCCAGTTTTTATCTACGAAACTCAGAACTGAAGATTATTACAAAATCGATAAAGAAGATACCTTGATTATTACATTCATGGTATTTTGAGGCTTTGGCACGCAGAGACGTCAGGAGATTGGAGTTTTTCTTCAGCGTTTCGCAAAATCCTCAAAACGTCTAAAACGGGCGTGGTGTTACGGTAGGGCGGTAACGCCACCGACAACCGGTGTCCATCGACTAAGGCAGTCGGCTGCCGATCTTACTGAGAATTTAAGAGAGTAGACACCTGGCCACGTCCGGCGTGGCAGCCATTGTCCAGAAGCTTGGCTGTGCAATCAGAAACTGTGGAGTCGCCAGAATCGGACGGAAGGTTCTTCACAACGTTGCTGTGCTTGACGATGGTCGCTGTTAGTCTATTCCAAGGCGGACCAATGACGACGACGAAGGACCAGTCAGAACCCAGCCAAGTAATGTGAGCTCTCCGAGCTCGTCAGGATCCATCCATTGTCGACGCGTTCCGTGCAGTCACAGTCGTGCAAGAGATCTGCACAGTATCTGATGTCGCAAATTAATCACAAACCCTACAGCGTTTGTGATTAATTGACGAAACATATATGGGCAATTTCAGGACAACGTTCAAAATTGGTCCATGAGGCTAATTTGGGACGTGATCCCCATTTTTGGATTAATGAAGTTGTGTCAAGAGGTGCAAGTCATTAAAAATGTCAGGTATAGGCCGTCGACCAACTACGTATGCCACTACATCTCCATTACCAAAAACTTAGTGGAAAAAATAGATGTCATTAGAAAGAGGGGAACCAAGGAATGCGTTTCCGTAAAATCTGACCTCCTTGGATCAAATTTGTAAATCTGACTTCATGGTCCATTTATTTAATCAAGATCAAACAATATTTACCTGTTCTGATTTCACTTAAATCCACTCGCGAAATAGGTGATATTGTTGGTAAAATACTGACAAAATTTTATTTCGCAATGGGAGCTCCTTGGGTAGAGGGCCGTGACGGCCTGTAGAGCAAACATCCGGTTCAGATCGGTGAGATGGACACGAACGGGCCAAGTTCCAGCAAAGCGAAGACAAACAGCAACCAGCCAAGGATAGACGCATTTTTGAACGAAAGAAACGCTGAGAGGAAAGGGAAGAAACGGATGAGCGCCAGCATTCTGAACGCAGTGTGTGTCCTGAAAAAGCACACTTCAGATAAACAATGGAACCACAAATCTTTTTTTCGTTAAAATAACATTAGAATGCGTTTTACCTGTCTCCTGAATCCGGCTGACTGAAACAAAGCATTACTTTCATGAGTTCTTCACGCGACTCTGGACCAGGTCACAAAGAAGTTGCCTTTGACATTTCATTACCGTGGCCTGAAATGACCCTGGTGACCACGATTTACATTGTGTGCAATTTTCATGGCCATAGGTTTAATTAGGTAATTTGACCATAGGTAATTTGACCTTCAAGGTCAAATGGGGTCAAAAAGGACAACTTTGGACATTTTTCTTGGCCCGTACAGGCCGTTTCGTACGACTTTTCAACCGAAACGGGGTAAAAGTATGTTTGATTTATCGTTAAAACGAGGAATACGACAATTTCCATTTATTTGACGTCTTGACTGAGGATTTCGGGCCAAGTTCATGTCAGGTTACTGACCTATGGCGTCATTGTTTTCCTCTTTTGCAGGTCAGATTTCGAGTAACACGGGATAGCTTGAGTAAGGGCGCTACAGGCGTCTTTTGGCGTATTTTCAATGAAGGCAGCCAACATCGGTACACCTGATCATTTCTAGCGTTCACTAATCTTCACAAGGTCAAAAGAAGTGAAGCGAGGTCATTGTCTTTGGATAGAGTTTTTTACCCAAAGTAAATTTTATGTCAACTGTCTACACTACAGTTGTTTCGTTATAATGCACCCAGTTTTATGGCTTGAGCGCTGTTTTACGTAAAGTTATATGTATTTACGTATATGTATACATTTATGTATGTATGTGTAGGTATATACGTATATACGTATGATTACCAATGTGCCAAACGTGTTTTTAGCAGCGTCATTGAATGCATGTTTCACACAAATCGACATATCGCAAAGCAAATCTAGGCCAGGTCACAAAATAGTTACCCCTGATCTTTGATGACCTTGACCTCCGCTGAACCGGGTATATATAAGCGTATCACTTTGCGCACAAGTGTTTTTATTAGGGGCTTTGAATGCATATTTCATACAAACCGACAGGTTGCAAAGCAAATGTGGATCAGGTCACAAGCTGGTTGACCTTGGCCTTTGTTGACCTTAACCCTTATTGACCTTGGCTTTGGTCTTTGGCATATCCATCACTTATGCCCGAATGACATTGTGTGATTGTGTTCAAACGGTAATCTTCACTAGAACGCTGGTTCTTTCACAAAATTCCCATTTGTCTGCGACATCCGTCGTTTTCGTTAAGTTTGTGTGACTTGAAATGCTTGAAACTTCAGAAATTTCCGGCCGATTTTCGATTTTTCTGCATCGAACGACGAGTTCTTTCAGTTGCCATAAATGTCGCAAAGTAGCAACAACCAGCTCTGATCCGTTCTCGAGATATTCAGGAAAAACAGGTGAAGGGGCACAAAAAGACCCCCTTCCAGTGCGCGTTTTAAAATACGTTTCGAAGACTAAAAGGACTCCCTATGGAATCTGCCCCCCGTCCTCCCCCCCTTGCTTCAAAGGGCGCCCATAACGCATGAAAACGCATCCCGAGGGTTAGAAAAAACGCGCTCAAGAATAATGGGGCACTGAAACCCCTAGAGGATCGGCCCGGAGGGTTCCAGCGATGCCCCTGAGGTCCGAAAATGTGTCCCGATGGCCAGAAGGATGCGCTAAAGAACAAAAAGGCACCCTAAATTCTTCAGGAGTGACCCGAAGGCTCAACGGCAGCCTCTATGATCTGAAATGCAGCCATGCCTGCGTAATCCGTGCATATATAGCCTGCATATATGATCAACGAAGAGCACCGTTGTCATCTTCTGTCTCTGCGCTGCGTGACTGATGCGCCTGAGTTTTTTTTCGGCTGGGTGCTCAGCGTAATGATGTCATTGGATATCCGACGATTAACGGCTACCGGGTACCGCTTAAATCTGTTCTGACTCGGACCAGACTGGGAGGGAGGGCTCTTGACCCCCCCGCCCTAGGGATTTCAAAGACTGCGAGAGAACGGACAAACGCCCCGCCAATTTTGTGTACCTATACCTTGATCATTTTTACATCTTGTGACAAATTTTTGACCCCAGGCTCAGTCAGATGTCTGACCTAGGTTAGATCAAGTGGACCTATGTCCAGAAAAGTTAAACGCTCTTCAACCCATAATTAATAAAAAAGCCTTGGGGGCTGCCCAAAAGATACCCATTGTTATCTCAAAATCTAACCGTTGGATCTGAACGGGTCTACTACCAATCGATAGCCCTTAGTCTTGCGATTCAGAGAATATTATGTAAGCCCTGGTCACTTGGCTGATGATGTCACAGGTCACGTAAAACGCATTATCCGACGTCAGAAAAAAGGAGTGGTTTATACATCATATCATCGGCAATACTTTAGGTTTTAGAGCCCTCAGCTGGGCATAAAATGAGAGGCCACGATCTTCTGGATCAGAAACATGCCAGACTGTTAAAATGTCGGGTCAAGGTCAACCTAGGTTAGGTGAAATACTGATCTTGCTATCTGTGCTAGAGATCAATACTTACTTGTAGCCGTTTTGATCCACGTCATAAAAAGGACTGAAGTGAAACCTCCTGATGGTGAGTTTTGCCTTACCTGCTTTTCATCCAGCCAAAATGAGTCTAGGTCAGGTCAGGCAAGATTGCATTCCTCTGCCTGTCAAAGAGCAATAATTTCTCGCTGGGATTCTTAGCCGCGTCAGGTACAGAACTGAAACGGCATTTCCTGAGAATCAAATTTGCTCTGCCTGTTCCTTAAGGCGTCCAGGTCAAGCCAGGTCATCACAAATAGTCATTTTTCCTTTTCTGACTAGGAACAATAAACCTTTATGTAGCTACTGAGCGACCTTCCGCAGACAATGTTGTAGTTTATTTCGTTTTGACATCTACATGTGAGGTGATCTGACATCACCTCGCGATACATTTGGTGAACCGGCTAAAAGGCGCATGTAGATTTCCTGTCTGGCTTGAACGATGGGGAAGGTCAGAGGCAAACACTTCTATCACGCCCAATGCAAATCATGTCCAAGTGTCATCATAAGACCTAGCATGCCCGCTAACGTTGACTTGTCATGGTTATATATTCTTTTAGGGACCGTGTCCTACGTGTACCCAAATAATCCATATGTTATATTCGCGAATATTATCAAAAAGCAAAACCTGTTCTCGCCACCGTCCGAAGAGACTAAAACATGCATACAGGGTTTACCTAGGACGTCATATCTCCATAACCTGACCTAGCATAGAAATGGTTTTGATGTCGAGACATGTAAAATTGATTGATGGACAGATACTTAAAGTTTGGATGGACTGGCTCCAACGGTCCAGAAGTTATTCACTAAAAACCGAAGGGGTGCCCTAACTGACACCCACAGGCAGGGCCGGGTTAAAAGAGAGTCCAGCCGGTTTTTGCCATTTGTAGACCACTGGCCAATTTCAGGGTTTGCGACATTTATGTATATAAAACGTTCTCTTTCTTTGCCTTCCATGTGTTTCCATATGCCTGCATTCCGGTGTATCCAAAAATACTGAAAACTTTAAAAAGCTTTGGAAATGCATTTTTGTTGTGTTTTCTCAGAGTCTGCAGCTAATTTGACTAGGAAAAAACGATGCTCCAGTGTGTTTCATCCAACGCCCGGAATGAGTAGAGACTTCCGATACATTTTCATAGTATCCCGGGGTAAATGTGAGTCCAATTTCATGTTTCCCTATTCAGACGGTAGTGCGGTTGGACCATTCCGCCAAAACCGCCGAAAACGTCTCACTGGACCTGTCTTCCGAGTCCGGGCGACAGGAGGACGCGTCTGTGACGTCTGTCTGTGACGTCTACGACCGCTGGAGAAAATCGGCGTCGAATAGTCTCCTTGGAGGCTGCCAAGAACAGGACGGTGAGGGCCGGGGAGACCAAAGAAGAAAGATGGAAAACGGCTCTCCTCGAACGCGGCGCGCATGGCGGCCGCCCGCCCACACTGCCGTTCGCCAGCAGGACAAGAGAAACGCGACGCCCAGCATGCCGCTGACGCCGATCGTCACCGCGAGGAGCGCGTGGAACTGCGCCGGGCGGCTCAACAAAACGTAGTTCTGCACTGTGCCATATGCACCTTTGCGGTGCCGCCTGAGCTGCATATGAGCCGACTGGCAGGAACACTGGACATATCCCCAACAGTGCGTAATGCGAGAAGACCGAGGCGGAGAGTTCGTGGTAGACGCGGGGCAACATGAGACCAATGCCACCGGCCACCTACAGCATTGCAGTCGATATTGGACTAGCGCGCAGCGGAGGAAGCGCACACGCGTTTGTGTACCCTAAAGTTTTTCAGTGTTTTTTTTTTTGTCAGCATTGCGTTAGCACAAAAACATGGCGCTAGCACAAAAACCGCTTGTTCGACCAAACTAAGCAATGAAAATATGAAATCTCAGCCACAACTTACCAGCCGGACCAAATTTCATCAAAGTTTGAGATTATGGAATGTTAATTCTGGTAGGTGCCTGGTCGATTTGTCATGGAAAAGCTCCGATACTGACAGACTAGAACGCCCGTGACCAGTCGGGGCCTGAGCTGACCTTATCACCTGATCTAATATTCAGCCATTTTCTTTGCTTTACTTCGTGCTCTGTTGAGGATCAATAACAGATAAACGAAAGGGCAAGGAACACCTTTGAATTGAAACCCCTTGGGCTCCAACACCGTTATCAGTAGGGTGTTATAAGGCCAAATAACCTGATTTGACGTAAGATCATGATCTGATTTGAAGCACGCTTGGGTTTCATCTTTTCATGCCTAGATCTGCCGTTGTCTCATGAAATAAATTAGAGGGACAAAACTGAAGATATGAACGGGATATGATACGGGATATGAACTCATCTTTTACCACCGTGACCTCGCAAGACCACAGGTGTCCTAAGGATATTTCACAGTTTGGGAACGTGTTGGTGCAATTTTGGACTGTAAAATTGGCCTCATTGCCTATTTTTACCTCAAGAATCATCAAAATTGGGTTTGAGACTCCCTTTTTCTTCGGTCACTGTTAATGAAACTTGACGTGACCTACGACCCTTTATGTGGGTCAACACTGTCGTGCTTCGTGGCTTCCTTGACCCAAGAAAACGTTTCTGGTACGAACAAGGCGAAGAAACGGCTCAAAACCGTTAGAAATAGGGAAATGGGGCGAAAATTGGGCTGACCTCATGTCACTGACCGTGACCTTGACAGCAAGTTCGAATTAGCACAATTCTTGTAATATCCTCGACCACTTCCCCTGTCAGTTTCATGTCGATCGATCGCATGGACGTGATTCGGAAACTTTTAAAACAGTCGGTTGTTGACCTCTTACGTGACCTAGGTCAGTGACCTGGCATGACCGAAAGCTGGAAGTTCCACGGATATGCGCAAAGAATGCAGAGCAGGTATTGAAAGTTTCAGCGCGCCGGACCCCCGTCGGGCGAGGATTAAAGTAAGGCATAAATAAGCTGCAGTGAGCAAGGATTTCTAAAACCATTGCAGGAAAAAGTGCGATGAAATTCGCAATCATATCCTTTTTTTAAAAGATTTCGTTCTATTAACAAGCCTCAGAAAGCATCGGAATTCAGGTTTTCAGATCCCGCAATCCAAATCCTGATGATCCCTGGCAATTTCATTTCATTTCATGCATAAATAAAAGGCACCACCACCGGTGAAATGTCATCTTGAAGGTATTCACGGCTGTCGTGCAAGACATGTATTGAAACTAGAAATACCTGAAAGGAAAAGCAGCGCAGGAGCCCTGGAAGCTGTTCATTAAGTCTTATGGGCGAGGTCGCTGTCAGGCCTGGCTCGGAGAGGCCGTGACGGCGGGCCGTGAGCCGCGATGGACTGCCGCGCCGTGCCGACTCGCCGGTGTCGATGTCGCGTGGTGAGCAGCGTCGATCGATTCGACGAGGCGCCGTTCCCTGAACCGGGGTCAGCGGCACTGACACCGAGGCCGACGGCCGCACTGGGAGCGCTGCTCGGCGCCAGACCGAGTGTGGCACCGAGGCAGACTGAAGTTGGGTCGGGACTCATTCAAAGGCGACACCGAAGACGGTATTGCGGGCGCGAAGTTCAATGTTTAGGGTGCTGCTGAACGTTGACTGAGGGAGACAGAGTTCAGTCAAGAGCTGGTTTGAGGGTAGAGCCTGGGCGGGACTAAGAGCGCAAATAACGGCGTGAATGCGTAAACTGAGCACGGGACTGGGACTAGACTGCGGTCGGGGTTGAAAGAAAGACGGACGCGATAACTGAACAGTGATGGTGACAAAGTTGTCGGGCTGTCGCCATGGCTTGGGACGGAGCTCGGGGCGCAGAATCCGTAAAACCACTACCGAGGCCGCGACACGCTCTTTCCGCGCTCTTCTGAGATGACGTTCGTCTCCCGTTCCAGCCGATGCTGTGATAAAATATCGCCACGTGCGTCACGTTTCCGCACGGTGCGACAGTTTCCTTAGATTCCCTCGTCCGGCCCGGTCGGCCGGCTCGCCGCGTCAGCAGCGGGGGACTTGATCCGATTTGGGCGGGTCGAGTCGCAGTGGACCCCAGAGCTCAGCTGCGTTCGCTCTTCACTCCGCGTGAGCTTCCTTGGCGGCGCTACCGTGCGAAGCGGCTCGGAGCTTACATAATGGGAACGTGAAACTACCTGCGTGACATCATTTGCTGAGTATGCTTTTCCCTCGGCACATTCGAATGGCATTACCTCATGCAACCGACTTTAGCCTGAATGAAACATAACGTATTCAAGCACTGTCGATGCGGCCATTCCTCATCTGCCTGCGCGTTCCGAACGACGCCTGATGGAAGCTCACCATGCGGCGTGACTCAAATCCTAAGCATAAAATCATGGAAGTCACAAGTGATCATCCGCGTGCACTGAGTGCATCAATGGCGGAAGTAAAACCGCAGATACCGGGCAAAGCTTGCTCTTCGGAGACTTAACCATCCTGTTCCCATGTTTTCCCAAAAATCCTGTTTTCATGTTTTTTTTTAATAATACAAGTCCTTCATGCGTGATAAAATAATGGACTAACAGTTATTTATGATCTCCAAAGCTGACTCCGAAAAACTAGCGTATGAGCCAAGTTCTAATCCACCATGTTCTTATATTACCTCGTGCAGGGACGCAGTCAGGATTTTCTTAATGGGGGAGCTCAGTGTGAACTTAAGTGATGCGAAAACCGTCCGCTGGGAAGACGATGTGCAATGGTTTTCACAAAAAAAACAAAAAGGCGGCGGCCCCCCGGCCCCCCTTTGGCTTCGCCTGTGACTCGTGATATAAGTTCGTCTCGCGTCATATTTTGCGGCACCGTGAATAGTCCGTATAGCAGAGTTCATTTGCTATTCTCGAAACTGTGCACAAAGTTCAAAGTTTAAACGCCTATTTTCTGTCTTAATGTTGCTCATAGACCAGCCACTAAGTCAACCATCCATTTGAAATCCTTCATATGGTCTTTGACGTCAATAGTAACCCTAGGTCAACAAAGGAACGATTTATAGGGTGTCCAACCCAAAGGCTATCGACTGCCGTGTAAATCAGCAGAATCATCCCCTTGTTTCTTGAGCCAGACGCATGGGCAGCGGATAAGAGGGTGTGGGCAGGAGGGCAGCTGCCCCCATCTGAAAAGTCGGAGGGCAAACATATGGTATTTGTCCCCCCTCACACACACACATACAAAACATTTCGACCGAGCCCCGAGCTTACGAAGGGACCCTCCAAAATGGAATAAAATAAATGCTTTAGCGAACGTATTAGATAAAAGCAGACTTAAACGTTGTGACCAAAATGGCCTTGCCCCCCCCCCCCTCCCCCGCAGTAACTAATGTAAACACCTCAAGGATCTCTGGACCTGACCACCAGACCGGAAGCCCTTTATGTATTCGGGCCCTTTCAAAGTCGCGGGCCCCAACGCACTTCATGGCAGTCACAGGGATCCCTGACTCTCAGTTACCCCCGAATACACTAAGCCCCTGGCCGGAAGTCCTGACTTTCATAGGGTCCCAAATACACCCTGGGCCCCTGGTCAAAACCGAAGACCCTCTAGATCGTATAGGGCATTCCGAAGAGGGCCAGGGGCCCTTGGCATGTCCGGGTGTCCTTTGAAATTCAGGGGCCCAATGAGTCCCTAACAGCCACGGGAACGTCTGACTTCCAATAGGCCCCCAAATACACAGAGGGCCCCTGGTCAAGTCTGAAGACCTCCAGATGTGTAGAGGGTGTTCTAGAGAGGGCCATGGGCACTTGGTGATCTGCAGACCCTTCCAAAGTCAGGGGTCCAGTGGACCTTTAGCAACCACAGGGATCCCGTCCTTACAAAGGGTAGCCAAATACACAAGCACCCCTGACCCTCTCCGGAGCAACCTGCACATACCTAGTCTCTGGACCTGATCAAGGCTAGGGGCCCTTGGTGTGCCCAGGCTCATTTGAAAGTCAGTGGTCCCATGGCGCTCCTAATAAGGAGGAGAGTTGAAATTCAGTAGCCACAGGGGCTCCTGACCTTCTGTAATAACACAAATACATAGAGCCCCTAGGCCTGGCCAAGGACCCTCACCAACTTCAAATGCCCGAAACACACCCAGAGCTCCTGGTCAAGTCCAAAGGCCCTTCAGACATGCAAAGGGTATTCGGAAGACGGTCAGGGGCCCTTGGTGTATTCAGAGGCCATTTGAAAGCCAGGGGCTCCAATGGAGCTTTAACATCAGCTACAGGGGCCCTTGGCTTCCAATGAACCCTCTGATACACTGTAGCCCCTGCAATGGCATAACCAGGATTTCATTCAGGGAGGTGTCAAATGGGGTCAAAGGGGGCCCTTCCAGCCAAGGTGGCCTTTTTGTGGCGTGGGTGGCCTTGCTTTTTATTTGGGGCCCCTTTTAGGCTCATGGTCCTGTTTGGAGGCCTTGTTTTTGACGTCTTAGGCGCCCTACGGACGCCTGAAACTGTCAAAAAGCATACTGAGGCCTGCGGCCCCAGTGGGTCCCACCACCTCCAAGGGGTATAACCCCAAACCCAGAGGTGTGCCCCTTGGTTACAGCTCTGGGCCCCTGTTCAAGTACAGATACCCTCCACATATGTACATACATGGGGCTCTAGAGCGGCCCAGGAGCCATTGGTGTATCCAGATGCTGTTGCGCCAGGAGCCCTGACTTTCGATGGCTGTCCTCAGAAAATCCTGCATATATCTAGAGTCGCTGAACTCTGCCAGGGGGCAGGGACTCTTGGTATTTTCGAGGACCCATGAAGAACCGGGGCAGGGACCCGTGCTCTACTAGTCACCTATCGCAGACCAGGATAGCCTACGAACGAATTTACCTGCAGGCAATCCGAACCATGACGACTATTAGTTGTAAGTCGTTCTAACGCCAATGGTCTATAGCGAGAGTGATGCCTCGCTAAGGAACGACACGAACGAATAGTAGACGGGAGGGGGAGGGCGTAACCTTCACGGCACCCTTGAAGGTCAAGGGCCGTGACGTGGTTGAAGAGCCCTGCATGCTGGCCGTAATGTACGCCGGCCCTTGCGCACCCGGCAGTGAGGCCATTTTATGTCGTAGTAATGTCACGCCCCCTTCCCTACCTCCCTCCGCCTCTGAGCTGCCCCTGCACTTTCGGTAAATCCAACGTTTTCGAAATCGGCGACGCTCGCCCAGTCAGCTTTTCAGGGCTCGCCGAACGTTTGTGTATTGTGTACAGGCTAAATGTGTGGGCGTTGTGGTCTTCGGGAAGCAAAATCGGATTTCCAATGAAAAACTGTTCATCGCGGTCGATCTGCGGTTATTTTGAGCAACTGCCTCCCATAGATTCCACCAGTTCAAAGACTGTAGCTATGACATCTAACTTTAACAACTATAACAGACAGACCTTCAGCAGCTACAGGTCTGAAGGGATCGCCACTGTCTCATCGTGGTGGCTGGAAGGACAGGACACTTAAGCAAGGACAGAATTCGAAGTCAGGCCCTTGCAAAGCGAAATCCGAGACATTGCCCGCTGAGCCATCCAGCGTGTTTGTCCTGTGTATTTCTGTACGCCGGTCGGTGCGCACGTTGCGCTTGATGCCAACCATTTGCGTGCCCCGGTCACTATGTATTTTATCACTGAGTGTCTCGCTGTAGCGTACTAAGGATACCCATTCTAATGCAATCAGTACAAATGCATATTAACAAGCAAAGATTTTTCATTTTGTACAGGTTTCAACGTTGGTGATTTTGGTGTATGTTAGCAGCGGAACTGTTTATAAAATAGAGCTTCTGCAATCGTGATGTTAGTGTATAAGCAATGTTTCGTAATACCAATGTTATAGTCGAAGTGATATGGTGCCGAGATCGCAGACTGTGTGACAAACATAATCTGGAGACGACATAACCTTCTTGTTATGTGCCATATGTATGCCTATACGCATACTTGCGTTATTCATACAGATACACATACAGACACTTGGCGCTTGCGCATGTACTCACAAACACCGGCGCGCACGCATACGCACACAGGTTCGTCCACACATTTTCATTTCATTTTAGGCCTTTTTTGCATGCATTTAGTTTTTATGGTGATGTGGAGCATTGCCGTCAGAAAGGACCCATGCCAGGGGCACAGGAAATCCTCCACAGTTGGGGGGGATAAAGAAGCATTTTTGGTCGGTTCTTTGCAGTCAATACCGGTAGGATCAATGTTAAATTTCAGAACAATATGGGGTGCCGTTGCTCCCTGCCCCTTCCCCCGCTTCTCACGCCCTTGGCCCATGCCGTTTGAGGAGCCCCTGAAAAGTTACTTGCTCCTCCCCCTAACCGAAAACAAGATCCTGCGCCACTGGGCAGAGAGGAATTCAAAATGTCTCCATAGTAAGTGTGAACCCACTCACAGTCAGAACTCACAGTCAGAACAATACTCGGATACGGGACGCGTTAAATCCGCGGAAAAAGAGCGCCCCCAGTTTTCTGACGTCCTTCGTCAGGAGGTGACTATGAACTCGCGATAACGGTATTTGTAACATATGTGCTCAGCATATCAGTTGTTAACGTACATTGGAACATTTTATCCCTACACAATGGGAAATGGAAATAAACTTTGTAACATAGCATCTTGTTATCTACATGCAAAAAGTCTGGATATCCACTGGAGAATCAGTCGGCGACCGTTGCATTTCTAGCATCGTTCAAATATACGAGTCCTAGGCTTTTCTTGCAAAGGCGTTTTTTCTGAGAAAAAGTTGACTGGTTTTGTAGCCGTAATGATCCGAGTCCCTGCAATGTTAGTGCCTATAATAACTGGGCTTGTGAGAGATTATTCTGTGCTCGCGCCTCACAGCGGAAAGCAAGCGGGCAAGGCAAAGAAAACATTTCACATAAACCGCAGGATAATAACTCTTTCCCCTCCGAATTTTTCATCCTCTAAGTTGTCTTTTTATGGGCCCCATCTCATGCCTTTGACTTTATTTTCGTACCTATGTCGTAATCACATTTCGGAGCAGTGCCTACAGGGGCCAGTTGTTGCGGTTCTGAAAAGTTCAGACACTTTTCGCGAGTCGCGACGCCTCAGTTGTACACCAAACAGGAAATTTAATATACTTTACCGCTTGAGTGAGCATAATTGCTGTAATAAGGTGAGGCAGAATTAATCTTGAGCTCATAATGACCGTTTTCACAACGTGGAAATGCGCGAAATTTTCAATGTTTAGACGCTTGAAACAAGAAAAGTAGCGAGGGTTGACACAGATGAGTAGCACCATTGGATTCAGCGCATTCAAAACTGCCGAAGTCAACGCTTTTCTGAATTGGAAATTTCTGAAGAGAAAATGGAAATTTCCGACCCGCCGCATCGGAATTTTCCTGGTAGGATTCTCCGACTAAAATTTCCAGAGGCTCGGGCGCTCTTGAATGTCGCGGGCGACTACGGGCGGACGCATCTGATTGGCTGTTGCGATCACAGCTGATCGCTAGTCAGTAATGTCTCTCATGCGCGTGTCCGTCTACTGGTGTTGAACGCATAACATTGCGCACCGTTGCTACCTTTGGATTTCGCGGATCGGATACGATGGAGGTGATTTCAGGATATGTTCGTCCGCAGCCAGACCTCAATTGGGGTAAGTTTAAGACTTGGTGCATCTGATTGTGCTCGTTCACCTCTTGTTAAATATTTCTCAGCATCATGCCTAGACCCAGTTTCCTCCGTTTATATGATCTTTGTCAGCATAAAATTATCTTTGAAGCAGGTTGTTAAGAAATAGAGGACATGTCCATAATCTTTGGGTATAAAATATTTTTATGAACATCATTAGTATGAAGTAAGGACTTAGTCAAAGTCAAGTAAATCAGGGGCACCAGTAGGGCAGTGATTAACAGTTATGACAGTGTGAAGTTTACACTCTGTTTTCTTGTGAAAATTTTGGTGAATTGTGCTTCTGCATGTCATGATATACCTCTCGCTGCCTACAGACTTGTATGGTTTTGTGGTGGCTTTGGTAGCTACGATTTATCAATGCACATACTTGGAATGATGGATTGTTTCAAACAGGTGGTGACATGATCATTATTTGGTGTTGTGGCAGACCTGGCTATGAACCACATCACCAGACCCATCACTGCAAGCAGTGACAATCTCTTGATGAATGTCACAAGGATAAAGTCATCGACATCAAAAACAAGGGAAGTTTGGGCTGTGAATTGGCATTGTGCAGTGAATGCGGCTGCTGGAGCAATATTTTAGCAAGAAGTATGTTGTAAAGTTGATAGTTGCATTCACATGCCCCAGAATGATCTTTTGAAAAATGATCAGCACTGTTTTATTTGACTGATAAGTCGGTTTGACTAATAATTTTGTTTACTTATGACCACAGTGATATGCTGGAGAAGTGAGCAAGTATGTACATCAGGCTGCCTTTCATCTGCTGAGGCCCCAGCTGCTGCTGTAAGGATGTGCGAGACAACCAGCATGACAGCCATCTAGGGTGCCATCTGTGGCACTTGCATCTTCATATCACTACCAAAGAGCAGACAGCTGGTCTCCATTAGCATGAGGCACACCAATGCAAGTGCTGGTTGGCATGGATGTAACAGTCATAATATGTCCGTTTGTGAGTGTGAAGTACATAATTTGACCACACTTCCACAAAAAACGGAGACCTGGCAGCAATGCAAGGAAAATACTGATAGCTGGCATGGATGGTAGTTCCAGCTATCAGCATTTTCCTTGCATTGCTGCCAGGTGTCCGTTTTTTGTGGAAGTGTGGTCAAATTATGCACTTAACACTCACAAACTGACATATTATGACTGTTACCTCTGCTTTGTGTTTTTTTTAGGCTGTGCTTACAGTTGTGATTGCATTACATTCTAGCTGTACATTGCCAGTGAATGATATGTTGTTTCGCTTTTCCAACTGAAATTGAGTAGTGGTAGTGGATAGGGTTTTTTATATTGATGTGTTGTCAGGGGTTTAAATGTTCCTGTGCATTTCAGGGAAGTGTCAGAGTTGGCGGTTAGGACACTCCTGTGCTGATTGTCTAAGATGCTGCCTCCTGCTGTGGTCCTGACTGCCGAAGAACTCCTACAGTCAGCTTATGCTGGAGCAAAGGCACCTCAGCAAGCATTTCAGGAAGGCACGAGTGATCATAGAGCAAGCAGCTGGGATGCTAAGAGGCTGCTTCAGGCCTATCCTATCACAGTGAGGCCGGCTACTGCAGATGTTATGCTCCATAATATAGTGCAGCAGTGCAGTGTCATAGTAAACCTGTGGTGGCTGTCTGCCGCACGTGGGCCATTGTCATAAAAATCTATAGCCATTGTCGCGACAAGCACAATTATGTTGGGATAGCCCCATCTGTGGCAGATGCAAACAGATCACAGCAAATGACAAAATGCAGTTTGTGGCTAGTTCTCAGTGTCTGTTGTAAAATGGCTTATATGGAGCAGTCCAAATGTAAATAATAATGTGGTAGGAAATACTGAATGTAACATTTCATTTTGCTTCCATATCCTGGCATGTAATGGATATCCTGTGCTATGTTAGCAATATGCTTCCCATCCCTGTGTTAAAAATGTGTTTCTTATTTTGTTAGAAAGTATATGCTGGAAATACCATGTTTTTTCCTTCCAAGAGATGTGCGCGTATACTCAGGGGAAAAACTGAGTGCCGCTGCAGGCATAATTATACCATAACAATGCACACCAACCAGGTCACAAAGCACAACTATGCAAAGAAAAGACATGCACCCTCTGATTGTGCAATGCTTTTGTGTTGCATGAATCGGGTACAAGTACTGGTGTACAATCAATAGCAGTAGCAATCAATTCCTGCTTTTAGAAATTGCTCCCGAGCTGACTGGGAACAAGAATGTTAAAGTTATGCCTTTGCATGCAGTTTTGGGTTTTTAGAGATTTAGCTCTTATACTTGGATGTAGGTAGTAAAGTGGGAACAGTGTGCAGGATAAATATGGGATTTTTGCATAGAGCTGATCACTGCTACCTAAACTGCCAAGCAGAAAATGGTCTTCGTGTCTTTGTACAAATAAGCTTAAGAAGATATGTAATCCCCTGAACTTGAGGATGAGATTTAACATTGGAGTTGGTTGAAATCAAGCCACTAAAAATGTTCATATGAGAATATCAACATTACCGGCGGCAATAAACTGGTGTAGCATAAGTAAATAGCATAGGTGGGCATCGTTACTAAAAAATGTAACTTCGTTACTCGTTACTCCGTTACTCAAAAAAGCCAGTCCGTTACTCGTTACTCCGTTACTCTGCCTTAAAAAGTAACGGAAGTTACCGTTACTCCGTTATTCCGTTACTTTTTTAAATGCAGTGAAAACCAAGCGAACGCGGGTTTTAAGTCTTTTATGCTGCTTTGTGGTTGTAAAACGCATTCCATATACAAAGGGAAGAAACAAAAAGCGCTTACCCAAAACACTCCGCTAGCTGCCCACTGCCCTCACCAGCCGTTGTAGAGTCGGCGGCGCCGGAACAACAGCCGCGGCGGGTATTCTACCACTGTGTTGGCCACAATGTTCAAACTAATGAATTCCTGTTCATTGCCCGCGGCGCCGACGGAGCGGGAACAACCGGCGCTGGAGCGGACGCATGCAAAATGCGACAAACAGCGGACATCTATCGACTGGGTTTGATCAACAATGCCTCTCGAAGTATCCGCCCTGAACATAATGGTCTCCGTTCAGAGCTCGTTTCGGTCTCGCGAACTTCTTGTTTTGTTTTGAAATTATGTGTGTGTATTAGTTTGTGTACGAGCGCGTGCGTGGAGGTAAGATTCCTGATACCCCTGACGGTTTTTTAATACCAAACGACGAAGGACTCAAAAAAAAACATGACTGATATGGATTTTATTATTGTGAAATAAAAGACTAAAAAAAGGTGCTTTAGTACCTCTTCAGCACCCTTGAAAAGACAAATTAGCTATAAAAACATGGTCATAAGTAAGATGCAACGGAGGATGTTAGCCGTTCACAAGTGGAACATTTTGGAACGATGACGTTACCTGACATGACCCCTGTGAAAGGCCAATATTGATATCAATGAACTCGCTATTGTCTTACGGTTCAGTATATGTCGCTTAAGTTCAGCTTTTCAGGGACAAGGTATTGTGTCTATTTACCTAATTCCAAGGACGTGTTTTGACCTTTCATGGCGTCTGGTGGCCTCAAAATTGACCTGAGGTCAAAACCTTTGAATGTTTTCGTCTCGGTTTGACAAAACCTTTCTGCCGGTGTTTTCCTTTTTTCCGTGCGATATATGGGAGCCGAGATCCTGGGAGGTGCCGAAATCCGCGTTCCCCTCCGGCCGGGCAAAGGGCATTCTGAGCCCGGCCGGAGACGGGTTAAAAACACTTCATTTAACCCTATTCCCTGTGGGGGGGGGGCAGATTCTGCTACCCGTGTCTTTTTGCTTGTCGCCCCCACACTGTTTGCCGCAGCGCCACAAGATTTTCTGGCATTTCATGGAATTGATACACATGTGTTTTGTCAACATTTAATAAAAAAAATCGGTCCCGCAGAGGCGGTTCCAAGCCCCCGTTTTCGGCGGTAAGCTGTGCGTGAAGCTGCAAAGTTGTGCGGTTCACTATCGTGACATTCTGAGTAGAAATAAAGATCACTGACTCATTTATATAGTCATACACATCCTAAACAATGCGTATGCACACACATTTTCAGGCGAACGCACACCCAGGTACTGAAAAAATGGGGGAGCACACTATTGTGCTTATGGTGCCCTCCCAATTTTGTTTACCTGGATCCACCTCTGTGCTACATATAAACTTAAACTGGCTTGCTAGTTGTACATCTGATGTTTATATCACCCAAAACAAACAAAAACAAAGGAAATTTCTTATTTCAAAAATCACCCTTCTTGCCCTCCCTGGAACTGCCTATGGTTTTCTATTTTAAATTTCAGCTTTCGGTATATAAAAGACTAGGACATTCCAAGCTGAACCGTGTTATTCCCATGAAAATTGGTTGGTAAACACGGCCGCAGTGACCTTTCAATAATCCCCAAATTTTGGAGTTTGTTTGCCCCCACGCCCTATTTTCGCAATTTTTGAATTTTTGGGGTCTGGAATTGGAGATCTCGTTGAAACATATTAAATGGCATTCATCCCATCAACATTGGACGAATGCATCTCGAGATCTCTGGAAGGGCGGGGAGGGGAGGGGGCAGAATTGGTAATCTTCACCTTTCGACCAATGCATATTTTTCGAAGGTGCAAAAGTGGCAACGGCTCATATCATGTTTGAGTTTGGGTCCTCACTTCTGCGTGTACAAAAAATAATGTGTCAGCCGAAAGGTGTTTCGGCCAGTTGATATTTTTTTCGGGAACGCAGGAGTGGTAACTCGAATCGCATGGACAATGTAGCCTGTCCTCCAAGTTAAACATGATTTAACCTAACCTAACCTAAAACCTACTGTATGGTTGCAGGATTGCCCTAGATGGGCATGTAAAACTAATTTTTTGTTGGGTTCAATTTGCCTGTTTTTTGGTTTGGTTAGCTCGTATCGGCTGAAGGCAAACATGTGTCAACTGAATCAAAATTCAAGAGTTACCTAACCAAGTCAGTTTACACATCCAGTAGGGGCCAGTGCTTAGAAAAATACCTGAATGGGCTAAATTGTTCACACAACTTGTGTTGCCACTTCCGCGTCTCCAAAAATTATGCGTAAGCGTCGGCCGAAAGGTAGATTACCGCAGATCTGCCCCCCCCCCCCACGGTAATGTGAATCTCACTGCCTGCAGAGAATATGGTTAAGGCAAATAGTCCAAGCAATAGTCGACAAGCTTCATAATTATGCTTCACTACTGACAACTTATTGTGCACATTCTGTTCTCACCTGGAAATACCGTAAATAATGCTTCCTCTTGATATGTGCCTTTAGCCTTGAAAGGCTACCCTTGTGACCCTTGATTATAACCTCTTTCGGTCGGCACAGGACATACGTAAAAATGACGTTTTTCCCCTCCTTAAACTCAAAGTACGTTTCTAGACGTGGCCATTGGTGACCCAGACCGGGCTCGTCCTGTCTCCGAAGCTGAGGCACCGTCGGAATCAGAGTCAAGGTTTTCGACCTCCACTGGCGGCGTAAAGACGCCTTGATGGGACATTTTAGTGTCAGGTAGTTAAAATTTCAGGCCAGTCAAGAATCAATCACCTCTCCATCGCCTCATGGACATCGCAGATCCAAGCCCATGGCGGCAGTAATCATGTGCTCAACAGCCTTGAGTGATCTTGGCGGGGAACCGTGTGGCGGTGGTAAGCAATCCGTGACTGACTTGAGACAACATTGAAAACTGCCGTCAGCTGGCTGTTCCAGTATAAATGACAATAACTTTGATATCTTTTAGCCTGAAAATTGACGACTGGTTAATTTATCATTTTAAGTCATATCAAACTTACGCATAATTCAATACTTTTGTCCCAAAAGAGACCAAAGTCAGCTGGCCTTTACACTGAACCATTGCCGCCAGCTTGCCGTCAACGTTTATCAGCTGACGAATATTGTCAACAATTCTACGCCGCGATTGTCAGCTGAGTGCGCGCCCAGCCCCGCTTGTATCGCCGCACGCTATTGGGTGTTGGCTATTCAAGTAGCCAATGGCGTGTGCCGATGCAAATAAAGCCGGGCGGTGTCTGTAAGGAGTTTAAAAAGTAACGGAGTAACGGAGTAACGGAGTAACGGACCAAAAAGTAACGGAGTAACGGACCACAAAAGTAACTTCCGTTACTCAGTCCGTTACAGTAAAATAAAAGTAACGGGTCCGTTACTCCGTTACTCAAAAAAGTAACTTCGTTAGTAACGGAGTAACGGAGTAACGGACCAGTGCCCACCTATGGTAAATAGTAACTGAAAGTCAACCATAACGTAGAACAGAAACAATAAATGTCCACGTATATTTCAATAAAATGAATACATTTGTGATCCGTCTACAGTTTAACAAAGAACAAACCATGAATGAGTCTGTAATGACATTTTTACTCAGGCGTTTTAAAACATCAAATTCTTCTGCCCACGTAAATTACGAAATAACTTAATCAAAGAACAAACAAGTCCACGGTACACACAAATGTACGATTACAAGCACCTGTCAAAGCAGCCGCGTTTCGTGATGCTGTCGTGATGCCAGATCTGAATGACAACGGTTTGTTCTAGATCTGGCAATAAGCTGTTTTGTGGGCGAAGTAAGTAATGGTCTTGTTTAGAAATGAGATTTATTTTTATTTCGGCAAAAAATGTTATATTTCTTATTGTGCTACGTAACTATTTCCAAAATTTCTCATCAAATATTTATACCAAAATTTCCACTTTACTACTTAAATTTCCAGTCCTACTAGAATGTAAACTTCAGTAGTGAAATTTTAACATTGTGAAAACGGTCAATGTCTGAAAAAACGAAAATGCTTTATTTCAGCCACGGTCTTTCTTCAGGGATAGTTTTTGTCAAAAAGACAACACCGACACTGACGAATACAGGAATATACATAAATTAGCATGTCCGTGCATGAAACGCTTCCTGAGTGGACATACTAATTTCTGTATTCCTCAGTGTCGGTGTTATCTTTCTAAAAAAAACCGCCCCCGGCCGAAACAAACGATTACTTTATTTTCGTATTTTTTTCGGTTACATAAGCTTAGAATTACTTCTATCTTACCTTATAGCAAATAGGAATGTTATCTTGTGTATTCTTGAGAGAAAAACACTTACGTGCTGGCTCGAATCCCTATGGGTGCAATCTCTTGTGCTACTGGTGCTGGTCATGTCACTCCGATAATTTCGAAACTTAGCATTAGGTGATGTATGAAACGAATAGACTTCAAATGGACACTTGCAGCAAAAATAATTATCCAAAATCTCCACGCCCTTGCCCTGGGTCTCGTCTAACATTTTAGCTGGGGGAGGGGGCTCAGCCCCCGCAGTGGAGTCGCCAGCCCTCCTTCGTTCGCCAAGCGTAAATCTGGAACGAGAAAATGTAGAATGCCAGATGCCATTCTGGGGACTGATGTGGATCAGCAATTATTTCGTCCAACAAAATACGGAATAAAAAAACATCGAATGCAGAATGTTTAACAAAAATGTCGAGGCAGCATCACTATCAACCAATTATGTACCAAATGACAGATGACTCAATGACAAAATATTGGGCAGGGATCAGTAACGCAAAGGATTAATACTAAAGTCCCAAATAACACCAGACGCCTAATAGCGCAACGCGGTGAGCACGGGTACCGAAAACTGTACGGGGACATCCCAACAGGAATATCGTGAAATCTCTCCAGGGTTTACAAATAATGTTCGAAGTGTTTTCACTGTTTAGCTTAAATTATGTTCCGGTTGTTTCAAGAGGTTACTGGCCTGAACCAACCAGACAAATATCCTGGTTGCGCCAGTGGACCTGTTGGTGTGGCTGCAAAAATGCTGGCATTTTGCGTCAGATAGTATGCAGGGTTCGAGTCTTGGACGTCCAAAAATTTTCCTTCCTCTTCTCCCAGCGGTCTTTTGAGGATACACTGTGACTCTTGTTGTCAGGAGGAATGTTTCGCCTGGTAACGATACATGACAATGGGCTAGAAAATGTTTTTTCCCAGCGTCTCGGACACAGGAACCGAAGAATATACCACCGGTCTCCAGTGACGACCCGGGCTGATTACCGCATGTGCCAACAACAGTCACAATGTGGGAAGAAGGGACGGGAAAATTCTGAACAACCGTGACTTGAATTCCGTCCGTGAGCTTGACCAACGGAAGTCTTGGCCACGTCGCCGTCAGGTGCATGTCCTGATATAGTGTTCATTCTTTGAGATATTTAGATGTTATACATTCCCCCACTTCATATTTTGTAATGCGAAAACTGACCATTCTATGCTCGCCCCTTTACGATGTCCGTCCCTGATGCGATGATACAAAGTATCACTGCACGGTATTCTCTCATTCGGTTTCTACCTTTCTGATGTTAATCGAGGCCCATATTTCTCCATTTCTATATCTTTCGTCGGTTATTTGTTCATTCTCCATTTTATTCCGCAATATTTTTCCATTTCGATAAATACTGTTATTCGATATTTGGTCCTTCGATGTTTTCTCCATTTGATGTGAATCTTTGTCGCCATTTATCTGGTTCGATATTTTACTATTGACACTCTGTTCTCAACATTTTTGCATTCGATATCCCACCATACGGCATTTTGTGGGGTAACCGTGTCGTTCCTCGCTCCCAAAACAAACGCGTGCTAGAAACCATTGATGCGCGGTAACATGCATATATTAATCACATGCGATATGAAAGAAAAGCGTTCAGTTTGTACAGTCTTATTTTAACCATTACTGATGTTTCCTTTGTTCTAATGCTGCATAGTTAAGTGTATTGATCATGACGAGGAGTGTAGATGTCTACAGTTTTTTCTTGCAAGTAGCAGTGTTTTGTGTCCCTCTGCATCTCACATTGCCATCATTTCAAGATATCCCTGTCTTTCACGAAACCGCCTCTACCCTCGTTACCATTCACATATTACTTTGCAGACGCTAGTGACTTGGGAAGTTAGGAAAACCCATAGGAACATAGTCTCGTCTCAATACCTGCCGATGAATGCAAATGTACCATAGTAAAGGCTTGTTGTTAAGTACATATATACATATTACGTATATATATATATATATATATGTATGTATATGTATATATACATATACATACATATATGTATGTATATGTATATGATGCATATATGACCATATATATATATATATATATATATATATATATATATATATATATGTGTATATATAGTATATATATATGTATGGTGTATATCATATATGTATGGTGTACATATATATATATATATATACCATATATATATGATGCATATATATGACGGTTACCCCACAAAATGCCGTATGGTGGGATATCGAATGCAAAAAGAAGTTTTGGTGACAATCCTGTCCGAAAATCCTTGGTCCATATTCAAAATGTGGTCGTTCCACTCAACAGAGGTTCATAGAATAGAGCAAAGAAATACAGTATGAACCCACGTGTGCCGTAAGAATGACGCCAGAAGACCTGGCATTGTATCTGTGAATCATTCAGTTGTTCCCAGAGTTTGCTAAGGAACACAGCTAGTTAAGCACTGCAGCAACGTGGCAACATGTGTCAATGGCTTGGACAGACTGGGATTCATCCCTTTGAGTTTTGCGGAGGTCAGTTTTACGGCTATAGTATTGCATGAAAAAAGACGTGGTAAAACAAAACTCGATAAGGTCGTGCATAGTCACTGGAGTCGGTTTTGTGAAGAAAGTACATCATGTTAAATGACGTTACTGTGCGATATCCCGTACTTCATCTCCCAAGCGGTTATCATATGAATTATGTGCATTAACAACACATTGTTATCTAGTCCACGTTTGTCTTCCGTACTAAAGATTGACGTCATGCTCCAACGGGCTTTGCTCCTCTTTTGTTAAAAATATTTTTCTTCGTACATATTTGGCCCGAAAACCGCACGTGAAGGTCAGTGAGTCTATCTGTGGCAAAACGCAAGGCCACTTTTGAACTGGAGGGGGTCAAAACAGAGGTTTGGTGTAGTTTAAACCAGGTTTTGGCTCATGAGGAGGTAACCCATTGGGAAAAAACAGTCGTTTCCAAGGTATAAATACATGGTTGGGAAAAGGCCAATTACGCGTATCAAACTACTCAAAACAAATAAAAAACATCATACCCAAGGAGCTGCATTAAAATATAAACAGGTTTTTCGCGGTACCATTTTTACACCATCATCGGACGTAGGTGCTCCTGGAATACCAAGTTGGAAGACCCTGACTCCCCCAGTCAAAATTCCTTAGACGAGACCCTACCCTTGTCTTTGACTATTGATAAGCGTGGAACTCTGGACCTGTCCTCACCCCAATCATTTTATTTTCCTCCACGAAGTGCAATTTGTTGTCACGATCATTGGTGCTCCAGATTTCATTTTAGGAATCTTTTCCATCTGGGGCCATCCACGTTCAGTAGGGGGACTCGAAAAAACGTTGGCATGCTTTTAGTGCAAAACGTTTGCATTCAAGCCTTCTGATTCCTATAATCTTTGTAAATACTACCTGGGCGAATATTTTGACCCAGTGCACTGGCGATTTGTATGTTCCTGCACATTTTTTTTTTGGGGGGGGGGCGTTGAAGTCTCAATTCGTTCTACTTTATTTAGCGAGGTGCCACGAACCCGACTTTTCTGTGCTAGTGCCATTGGACGTGCGAGAGCTGGGTGAAATGGTGCGCGCACGTATGTATGTATGCATGCCTGCATGTGTTTATGTATGTATATATGTATATATGTTTGCATGTATGTATGTATGTATGTGTGTATGTATCTGCGTAGGTGTGATGTCCCGAAATTAAGGCGGATGTCAAAATGACGACAGGCCAATACATAAGCAAATATGAGAAAAGCTAGATCGGAGCAAGTCAAGCTTCACTCAGCTGATGGGTTGTCGCCTCTTTTCCATTCGGTTGTCCACGTACCGTGCATATCATGGGCTCCCTTGAAAATCGGGTCTAACTCGACGACACGGGCAAGCAGATCACATAGAAGGTGCTGCGAACGAACGGATTCCGGGCCCATAGCGAGAACATCCTGGTAGCCATGTTGGTTTATGAACGGCAGGAAATCCGTGCCAGAGCTGTGGATATCACTAAAAGTGTTGGCACAGCCCTCGTGGTAGCCTTCGACAGTTTTGGCCACCGCACGTCAACTTCAGCGCTGAGGATTACACTCGGTGGGTTCAGCCAGGCGTCCTGGCTGAATGTGAACCGCCTATGATCATGTCACTTTCAGAGGAAGAGCTCCATGTTGTCCAGCTCCATGTTTCGTGTCCGTGTCACTCGCAGGGCTTCGAAAGGTGGGTGCAAGAAGTCACGGTCACTTCTCAGAAACGGGTAGGTCACGACGACCGGCACCAGTACCTAATGAATGGAGCAAAATCCAGGCAAGACCTGCCAGTTATCCGGACCCAGAAATCTTCCATGGACTGGAGAGTCCTTGAAAGTGAGAACTAGACGCATAAAACAGCGTCAATGAGCGTCCTTGTTGCCTAACAATACTGGAACCGTTGACATCCGTCCAGCCATCAATACCAGCCACTCTCACTACTTCCGCTACTAGTCACTGAATGAGAATCGAATGCTCGTGAAACATGTCATTCAAGCCGTGTCTTGAATATGCGTTCACGAGAGTTATGGAAAGACCACAAGCGGCACCGCATCACCACCGTTTAAATGCAGAACGGTGTACATTGCACAAAATAAATGCTATGGAGACTGCAACGCATGGAGTCACTGGACGTGGGTTTAAATAAGAGGGATGCACCCGGTCTTAAAAACGAAGCGGGCGCAAAATTAAAGATTTTGTCCTCATTTCCAGTTATCAGAAGGTTAAATGTAAGTGTTTTTTGCCATAGGCAATAAACTGATTTTTTCGACCCCCCCGTTTGAATCATCCTAATGTTCAGACCAGGTTCAAGAAGCAAGACGTGGCCGCTTGTCAGTTTGCCCTCCTCGTGATTTTATCTTTTTACATGATCCACGTGTGAATAATCAGCTAAGCTTCGTAACCACATGCCGATATGACGAACCACCATGTAATTAGGTGCATTTGTCTTCCGTGGTTGCCTCCGTATAATCTGAGGACGAGTTTATGAACATCAAGAACGTCGACCATCTAGAATCCTACATTGGCCGGATAATTAAAGCTTTTCACCGGCATTCCAGTTGACAGTATCTTAGACATCATTGCGGAGAACGTGTACCAGCAACTGTCTCTCCCATCTCTGAACCTGATCCGGCTGATCTTTGAAAAACTCCTTCACGTCACCTGCTTGACTGTTTGCGCCGTCACGTAAAACAGGACGCTGCAGAGCGACGCTGAACGATCTGCCGCTCGGACGCCCCGTCCTCCGGCCCAGGGGAGAAGAGGGGACACGAAATGAGCAGCGCACGGGCCCGGTCCACGTGACCGTGAGGTCTCACCGGCCGCCTCCTGGTGCGCCCCAGTAAGGCGCTCCCGCAGCCACGAGATCGGACCCGTTGTGACCACTGTTGGGGCCGGGCGGGCCTGGTCAACTCGATCCGCGGGCAGCGCGGCAGGTGGTCACTGCTGGCGGCCGACGTCAGCGCTCGCCCTGTCACCACGGCGTCCTGCCCGGGACTGCCGCCGGCCGCCGACGCCGCCGATTCAGCCGCGACGGCGCCGACGCCGCGTCCGGCTGTCTGCCGGCGGAGAAGTCTGACACCGCGTCCGGCTGTCTGCCGGCGGAGAAGTCTGTCACCGCGTCCGGCTGTCTGCCGGCGGAGAAGTCTGTCACCGCGTCCGTTTGCTGTCAAAGAAGCCTGACACCCTCTTCAGTTATACGCCATCAGAGAAGTCTGATACCGTAACCTGCTCCCCTCTTGAAGCCGAATATATATATATATATGTGTGTGTGTGTGTGTGTGTGAGTGTGTGTATGTGTATGTGTGTGTGTGTGTGTGTGTGTGTGTGTGTGTGTGTGTGTGTGTGTGTGTGTGTGTGTGCGTGCGTGCGTGCGTGCGTGTGCGTGCGTGCGTGCGTGCGTGCGTGCGTGCGTGCGTGCGTGCGTGCTGTGTGTGTGTGTGTGTGTGTGTGTGTTTGTGTACATGCATATATATCCCTCGCCGGTACGGGAGGTTGGCGCAAATCCTGCCCCAAGGTGTTCTATGAGTTGCCCAGGAACGACTGCTTTGACTGATCTGAAATTTGGCATGGCGGAATTTTGAACCTTTTCCTATTATCTAAGAATCTGAGGTCGATGCATTGACAGACCACTGACCAATGACCTCTTCTCAAGGGCATGCCATGGACATGCCGTGATACGACGACGGTCGTCATCGGATAATAAGCGTTCCAAATCTTTTACGTTACTCAGCCTTCCTAAATTTTAGGCATGGGTCTCATACATGACGCCAACACACATGACTCTTAATCTGGTTTAAGCTCGCTTTACGTTAAATTCATAGAGTCACTAACTTTTTTGACCTTGTGTTGACTTTTCGGGGGTCATGATGTAACTGAAAAGGCTGTTTTACGCAGGAACTGTAAAGTCGTAATTCGTCGTCAGAAATCGTTTGGTCCGCTCAAAAGCGGTTCTTATGTATGTATGTGCGTGTATATCTATGTCCATCTATCTATCTATATACATATATATATATATCCATCTATCTATGTATGTATATATATATATCTATCTATCTATCTATCTATCTATATATATATATATATATATATATATATATATATATATATATATTGTTTCCAATTACGTCCAATTCACTGAGGGCCTCTTGTATGCATGACAAATGGCTGATCGAGATGAAGAGAAAGGGAGGGTGAAGATGAAAACGTTTATTATCCGATGCAGCGATGAGGCATGTCCAAAAACGCATTTTTGGACATGCTCCTTCGCCGAGCTTTGCGTTTCCGTCCGCAATGCATCAACCTGATTTCTGGAATGTCTGTCAGGATATCCCACGCTGAGCCCATGTTCCGTCTGCACTCAGCTCCTTCCATTTCGCTGGAACCATGATGTGCGGTAGTTCTTGATCTGCTGACGACGTCAGGACCGGCCGGACTCTGGGGAATGCAGTGCTTGACTCGCTAGAGCTAAAAATATGGAACGGCTAGGAGCACATCATTTTCTTTCCTTTTCAGGCAAAACTGTACAATACGTCCCCCAAAAGACACGCCATGATGCGTTGAAGACGATGGCGTGTTTTGTATCGAAATCTGACCACCAGTTTAACCCGCCCCCGGCTGCTGGGGGGCAGTTGGCCGACCCCCCTGAGGTTTTTCTAGGATTGCGAGAGAACGAACTAACACAGAACCACGAAACTTCTTGTACCTTTTGCTTGATCATTTTTACACCTCGTGTCAAAGTTTTGACCTCAGGTCGAGTCAGATGTCTGACCTAGGTCAGGCCAAACAGACCTATGTCCAAAAAGGCTTAGCGCCCTGTAACTGTCTCGGAAAACAATATATCACGATAATATTTTCAGGGATTAGTGATCTCGATCAATGCAACAAATCTGCTATATCAAATTTTTCGGAATTTTCCGGATCATTGACCTAGGGTCAAGCCCATTTTTAACACGTCGTTTTTTCGGAAAATGACCAAATTTTTCATAACATTTTTTAGTGTGGAGTAAAGCAGACATCTAGTTACCGTCATTGGGCAAAGTATCAATGGCTTCAGCTTTTAGGCTGAGGTCAGGTCACGAATAACTGTTGTGAGCCAAAATGTACCAAAGTCAAAATCAGTGGTAAATTACTCAGAACGGGTAGAAAATAGCAGAATTGGCTTGCACAGACGTAAGTAATACCAAGAACCTCAAAAAGTTTGGAAAATTGCATATTTTGGAAATACACAGGCTCTCGTGAACAAAGGCTTCGCCAGTTGTGTAGATAGGTACCTAATGAATTTTTCCAAAATTGATGCATGAGAAACCGTCACAAGAACCACTAAGATCAATGAAATTTACGTGTATAGGCTTATGTCACGAAAATGAAAGAACGCTAAAATTAGTTCCCGTTAATTTGTTCTGCGTACGGCTGCGGCGCCCGCCGACAGCAGGCGCGAAAATTGTCGTGTCTTTAACTCAACATTTCGGCGTATATATTGAACAAATCTGAGAAATTAGACGTGTATCGGCATCCGCAGACCTTTACTTGTGCGCTGGTGCCTTTACCTATGCGTTATTAGTCACAGTTCTTGAGATTAAGGCCCCCAGCTAACACATGACGTCGTTACAACGTTGCAACAAAGTGGTAGTTGGGTAATCAAAACTTTCGTTACCAAAACGTCGTGACAACGTTGCGAACGTTGTTAGGTTACAAAGCTGTCCTGCTGTTGTGATTAAACGTCCTGTTAGCGTTGTGAAGGTACGTTACGGGAACGTTATTCTCATGGCCTCTGTGCGAAACCCAATTTTTGGGACAAAACCTTCGATATTCGCCCTCAAAATGATGACTTTCGTTCCACACCAATATGGGCCATATCTTTGCCAAATCAGAAAAAGATGTCCTCACCAATTTATTCTCCCGCTATTATGTAACGTTGTACTAACGTTGTCACCATACGTTGTGACAACGCTCACTCCACAACATGCAGAGGGCGTGTGTTGGTGTTAGATGTTTTGGTAATATATGAAGAATAATGCTAGCATAAACGAAACAAGGGAACAGAGAAATCTAAAAGAAAAAATCTGAAGACAAAATTTAAAATAGGAAATTATGAAGGAAAACCTGAAGCTAGAAATCTGACATGAACATATACAAGAAATGTGGATAAATCCTAGTAAGCACCACAAGCGCGACATTTTAATTTCCTCCTCTGTGGCGTATTCGACACAAAACGACAGAAATCGATTGCTCCGCGTGTTTTGTGGGGCAGTCGATACTCATGTCGTAAACATGAGTATTGATGTGTTAATTGTTAACACTAAATGCGGTAACAAAACGTTACAGGTTTTTCGTTATCAGCAGTTTGAAAACAACTGGAAGCACTGTATTTTATTCCAGAAACCGACGTGTTGAAGTTTCTTCACAGGAGCCAAAATAGGTGAGTCCCAAAGTGAGCGGGAGCCAACAGGTCATACTCCAGCCCAAATATCCCGTACCTGTCATTAAGTAAACTGTGAAGCTGTCTGTGAAGCACGTAGATCCTTCACAGATGGCCCATCATACCCATAATAACTGACATTGACTACCCTGTATCTGAGTGAATAATGGAGTCCATAGTTAAGTGCATCCATTATCAAATCCCTGGACGTCATGGATATTTCTTTATGTCTGGTTGTTTTACCTTCAAAAGACATGAATTGATCGAAGGTGAAGAAGAGTTATTGGTGTTGGCTTTGCCCACAGAGGGTCATGTTACATGCTGTTGACCGGGGCGTCGATTTCTGTAAAAGACTGAGGGGGCGAGGCGACGGCCCGACAGTCTAACCTCCCCCCGAATGTGGGTTTCTCAATAGATTTAGCCCACTTGAGTTTGACCGACGGAAATTCATAAGTTTTTCGGTTACTATCTATCGAAAAAAATGGCATTTATTCCCATGCATATCGGTATATATTGATATAAAATAAAAATATAATTACATCGCTTTAGACCTCATACGTTACTTTCCAGCTGTGTCTTATCTATTGTGGCCGTTCTTTTCGTTATTATTACTCATTTGCCTTCAAAACCGGCAGAAAATATTAGGTGGGCCCAAACCAGCACTGGGTGAGCCCACATCAAAACTAGGTGGGCCAGGGCCATCTCAAAAGAATACAAATCGACACCCCTGTTACTGACTTGTGTTTTGTCGGTATAACGTATTAACCGGGCGCAGATTAAAATGCCGATTCGGAATGACATTGCATGCCAAACATGTGTCATATGTCAGAAACTTGCAGGGTGACTGCATTGTGCACTTGCAATCCAATGGGGTGTATGGGGCCGAGTGGTTAAGGCAATGGACTTTGAACTGAGAGACAGGGTTTGATTCCCTTCACAGGGAACTTTCACAGGCCCTGTTTCCACCAGGGTGAGGCAACTCTTATGACTTTAGCAGTTACAACTCTGCATCAAGTTGGGAAGCAGAGAGCTTTGGAAGATGGTAAGATTTGTTTATGGGTAGTAATTGAACTCAGGGTGATTCGGTGTCTAAGAAATGCTGGTGGAGCAAGGTTGAGACTTGCTGATCATGCGGTGTGTTGTATATTTTTAGTGAGTTGACTTAGTATTCTAGGAAATTTAAAATGCAGCTGTAGTTCACATGTTGCAGAATTCAGTTAAAGCGAAACTGCTCGTACATCAACTTTTGCCCCAGGTTGCCATTCTGCGCATGTTGGGTGGTGTTGTCTTTGGGAACACAGTGCACAGAATACTGAAAAAGTTGACACCAGTGGACTCTGGTCAACCCTCATCCTCCACGGTTGGCAGGTATAGAAGGCCTCCGGGCACATGCCGCTTTGCGTGGTTGTAGCAAGTAAGTAAATTTTACCTGTTGCAGTTGAATATCTTGCAGTGATTGCACTTCACTCTGTTTCTCAGCTGAATGGGTGATTTACATTTCAGAATGCAATCAGACTAAAAGCCACCTTTCATTCAAGTCAGATCACATCCCACTTGGTGGGTCTTTTCCCCTTCTTTTGAGGGTGTTGCCTTGTGACAAGCCTTCTTGGTAAACTTGTCATTCTGACCTCTCCCCAAGCAAAATTACAAGTTTCGTCAATGCCTGTATTGCAGAAACGTGCCGTTCTTCATGCTTTTCTGCTTTCGTGCCATTTTTGATGTCAAAGTTCTTTTAAGCGAAATTACCTTTCATTGACGCCAGTTTTTTTAGGAGCATACCTCCTTGCTCACAAGTTGGCCACAATACAAAAGGCGGAAGAAGCCATTGCAGAGACCCTCAAGCATACTCCCCATCACTCTGAAGGCCGGAAGTCCAAGGTGTAGATGACACGTTTTTATCATGTAACTAGTTCACCACAAATAATGGAGCCAGTGTGGAATGCACATATATTGCAGTTTGGCCCTTATTCCAGTGACTTTTTGTTACGTTCATTTCCAGGAACCAGAAATGAAATGCATCCAGAGAAGCTTTTGAAACTTTTGTCGTCCAGTTCATTGTGATATTTAGGACGTCGATCACACTTGACACAGACGCAAAAGGTGGCGGGGGAGACTGATAGACCTGTTACTCTACCAAATCAGTTTCCCATATTTGCCACCATTTTGTGGCATTGTGGTGCTGAGGTAATTACGTGCATTGCAGATGAAGGGCGTATAGTTTGTGTACCATAGGTAACGAATTTCGTTTAAATTTGAATGTCCTTATACAAACACTGAATAAGTGTAGTACGTTACCCATTGCCCTAAGCATCGGTAAAATGGTATTGTATGAGAACTTAGTTTGACGTAGGATTGAGACTCTTATCTACAAACGCTTTATTGTCGTCGCTGCGCATTGAACTTTCCCTTATGAAAAGACCGCGGAGGAAAGGAACAGCGTGGGGGTTGCGTGACTGTCTTGGACAGCCATAGGCCTGTCACACACGCTGTTGGAGACCTTGCGTTCCTCGCGGGTGACGCAGAGCTCCGTCGCGGTTGGCCCGCTAATACCGGAGTAGCTGGTGTGGGTTGCGGCAGCAGCAGTTGGGGTATTCCACGACAAATCGACACGGCCAATGGTGATTGTCCACCTTCATGTCTCAGAAACTTAAGGTGTAGGGTGTTCGTATGCCCCGAAACTGTCTGCGCAAATTTTAGTTCCACCTGGTCAACGGTTCAGGAGTTATGGCCTACGGCATTTCGGCTAGGTCACGCTGCAGAGGTTTGCGCGGCTGCTGATAACTGTGTGAAAGAATTTCGAAATCTAAATATTCGGACATTTCTGAACTTGTAAATTTTCAACAAAACGGTTACTGGTCAGACTTTTTAGATCTGATAAATAATAAAAAAAGTTACGATATGACCTCAGATCACGTGACGTTCGATGACCCTTATGCCCGTAAAAATGTTAAGTTTTGTTTAGCCAGAATGGAACGCCCATATGTTGGCTTCATATATACCAAATAGAAGAAACAGCGTATTTGTTTTAAATGCTCATTTTGATAGCGCATATTTTACCATATTTGAAATTTCGCAAGACCCGTCCATGAGTCTCGAGAATTAAGAGAGCTAAGCAGAGGAGAGTTGTAATAATAAAAAGGTGATGTAATTCCATGAAGGATGAACGTATATTTATTGACTCTGAGCTAATATTGTAGGGTCAGGATCCCAAACAAGGTCATGTCATGACGTCTAAAATCTGTTCAAGACTCGTCACAAGCTTTCCAACGGTGTGCTTATTTCTGACGTGCGACCAACCGTTCGTGAGTTAGAGGGGGCGACGAACCGCCCCCTCCCCCCTCCAGTCGGGCGTCATCGTCGCCGACCGACGGCCGTGCGCGGGTTAAAAGACATTTCAGCGAAACTGCTTCTTACCCAGTTTTATTTTCTGTAGGGTTTTACTCTGACCTCACTTGCAATGATTCGAGTGGCCCCTACAATTTTGCTTGTTTTTCGTCAATGAGTAACCTTTGGAAGATTCTGCTGCAGGACAATCAATCTTATAGCAAGGTAATGAATGGACAAACAAGAACGAAAGCAAGCCATAGCTGTATGAGTACCTTGCCTTAGTATTTTACCTAGTTGGTAAAAAACGGCCCTGCGACACCAAGAATCCGCACCTGTGGTCAAGCATGAGCTGCCTGTGTTCCCAAAGGTCCATAAAGAGGGCGCCACGGTGATGGTTTGTGGTCAATCCGTCGATCAAAAGCTACCCTGCGACATTAAGAAGCCGCCCCTGCGACAATGTATCGTTACGCTGTCCTTCAAAAAACGTACCTGTGACACCAAGAGGGCGGCTTTATCATGGGTGTAGCCACGATTTAGAAGTTGCAGTGGGGGGGGGGGGGGGGGCGCTGACTGCAATCCTCCAAGAACAGGTGGGGCGGTGGTAGAAATCACTTTTTCAGGCGCTGCGTGAGAAACTACGGTTAATATCCATTTTTGTTAGATTTCAGAGTTCAAGATACTGTGTCGCCAATGGGATATATCTGTCTGATTCCTTAAAAACCTAGGGGGGACAAATCACACCTTTTGGAAAACTGCGGGGACATGTCCCCGGCAGCCACTGCGAAGATTACACCTATGGCCTCTGTGATGGGGCATGGGCGCCCAGTCGTTCAAAAGGCACTCCTTCACACCAAACAGGCACCCATGTGATGGAGTATGAGTGGCCTTTCGTTCAAAAGGCGCTGCTTTGATACCGAGAAGGCACCCTTGTGACGGAGTATGGGCGTCCTGTCATTCAAAGGCACGCCTAACCCCATTCCCGGAGGGCCAGACGCTATGGTCGATTCCCGGCAAGGGGGGGAGGCGGATTCGACCCCCTGAGATCTCGAGAACTACTCGTCCGATTTCATCGCAACAAACGGCAATCGATTTACCATGACGTGAACTACATTTTTGTAAAAAGAAATTTTCAAAATTTTGAAAGGTGTGGATACAGGGGGGGGGGGGCAAAAATATCGAAATCAGGGGTGTTTTCGGACTTCTTATAACTCCGTTGTTTATGGACCGATTTCGATGAAACTGGCATGAATCGAGAGATTATGGATAGGGTTTTTACCATTGGTACACATATCTGAAATTTTGAGAAAATTCAAGGGTGTTCACAGGGTTTCAAAAATAAGAGGATTAGTTTTTCAACAACTGAATGAACAAAAAAGGCAAAAACACTTTTTTGGCTTCTGCTAGTCATGTTATGGTAAAGAAGTATAAATCACATTACAATGTTTGTATAATGTTAGCATAGGCGGTGCCAGGGACATGAAAAAGGGGGAACTGCCATGGTCACACGTTCTTCAGATCAACTTGTGGTCTTTGACCTTAAATGACCTTCAGTGACCTTGGAGTCACTTGAAATAATCTCGTGTGCATTTAATATTATCTGTAAACGCTTTCAATCATTTGAATTCACTCTATTCCAAAAATTTTATCTTATGGCTATTGTGATATATGGTACGCGCACTGACAATTTAAGTCATAACTCCGTGACCCGACCTGATATCAAGCTGAAACTTGGTACGCAAGTACAGGACACCTTTCTACGTGATATATATTCCGGGCTTGGCATTTGAAAAAATAGAGCCGAAACAATTGCAATAAAACCAAATTTTGACTTTTCACCTAGGAATGACCTTGTAGTGACCTCAGATAAACAAAATTATATCTGCACATTGCCCAACTGTTTAGCTATACATCCATATAAAGTTTTAAGTTCTGTCTTAAAAATGCTATTTTTGGCAGACAGATTCCTTTTTTCCTCAACAAAGCCAAAAATGGCCTGAGGTGCCTCCCAAAAACGTTGCCTGGCTCCGCCCCTGAGCAAAATAGAATTTTGAAATTTTGTCACGGCACGTTGAAAGAATAGTTAGGAAAAGTCGCCAAGTTTCGTGACGCTACGTCAAAAAGCCTGGAATTGGCAAGCAAAAATCCCGAGGGTGACGGCGAATTCAGCCCCCCCCCCCTCCCTGCCGGGAATAAGGCTAAGACACAAAGATTCCCCGGCCATGGAGCATGACACCTTATTCATCAAAGTAAGACCCTAGTTACATCGCAGAGGTACCAACGTTTTAGTAATAGGCGCTCTTTTGATGCAATGGCTTTCTTGTTGCATAGATGCACAGAGCCAGACGTTATGTTCAGACTGGTGCTTTATTCAATTTTTCACGAAATACGTTCGAAATGGTATTTTTTCACCATTTCGCACCGAAATAAGAGCGATGATAGGGTTAGGAACGGCTTCCATCAATGGCCGCACAATGCCTTATTTCCGTGTCGAAATACGTTTGAAATAATGTTTTTCACCATTTCACACCGCAATTTGAGCGATACAAGGGGGGGAGATTTTGTTCGTTAATACCTCTTATAACCTCTTGGTGTCGCTATCGTTAAAGAACGCACATGTGCTGTGCGCTCTTGTAATAGGGCATGGGTGCCCTTCTGGCAAAAAGGCGCCCTTTTAACATAGAGGAAGCCGCCACAGTATAATATAATATAATATAATAATAGCACGAATATGATATGGTATGTCGATATGTCGCATGGAGATCGCGATTTCAAAGGCATACGAGTCAAAACGCCATGGCGAGTCGTTTTGATGCCGCCCACCGTCACCAGGGACGTAGCCAAGGGGAGGGCACGGGGGCTTTGACCCCCCCCTGAGCCCAGCGGTCTACACCAGGTACATGGCGATTTCGCATGGATACGTAATAGGGATGATATATATGTTGCAAAAACGAACATTTTGTTTTCCCATGCATTAAATATAAGGTAGATTGCCTAAAATTGCTGCCTTTTCTTGTAGATTTCGTCACATGCCTGTGGCATATGCCAAATTTGACATTTAGCCCCCCTCCCTCAGGAAAATCCTTGCTGCGTGCCTGACTGTCACACACAGTTGAACGCTTAGCGTGATTTAAGTGTTATTACGATAGAGTTCGGCGCCCTGCGGCTCGATTTTGGTACCCTTTCGATGCAGTTCTGGCGCTCCCAAAACAGCGTTTTGACAACCCTAAAAAAGTCCGCCTCCTTGAGCAAAATCTTGGATCCGTTTCTGAGCACAAATCCGCAGGCAGCACCATTCTCTAGACATCGGCTAAACCGCCATGCTGGTAAGTGAACGATGCTGGCCGGGGTGGGAATCAGTTCGGCGCGCACCTTGATGCCATCGCTGAAAGCGTCGTTGATGAACTCGTGATCGTGCAGCAGGTTCGGAGTCTGGTTCATCGGTGAGAACCGCAGTCAGGGACGTAGCCAGGGGGCCATGCTCCCTCCTGAGCCAAGCGGTCTACACTAGATACATGTCGATTTCGCATGAATACGTAATAGTAATCATATATATCTTGCAAAAACATGTTTCCCGGGCATTAAATATGAGATAAATTACGTAAAATTGCTGCCTTTTCCTGTAAATTCGTCATATGCATGTGGCATATGCCAAAATTTCACATTTGCCCCCCCCCCCAGAGGAAAATCCTGACAACGTGCCTGAACGGGGCAGACCTGTGCTCGATTCCGCATCGAAATCAGAACAGATTCTGGAAATGATATCTCGAGAAATCCAGCTAGAGAAAGAATCATGATCAGTCCACTGATGAATGTCGAAATTAGAGTCAGAATTGAACCACACGGTTGTCTCCGGAATTAGACCTAGAATCGATTCCAATGGTTTATTCAGATCCAATGAATCTTTATGCAATCGATTCCGGAATGTACTTGTTTCAGTTTGAGTCGGCATCAGGATCGATTCAGTTTTGGAAGGCCGCGTTGATGCCGACTCAAACTGAAACAAGTACATTCCGGAATCGATTGCATAAATATTCATTGGATCTGAATAAGCCATTGAAATCGATTCTAGGTCTAATTCCGGAGACAACCGTGTGGTTCAGTTCTGACTCTAATTTCGACATGCCGAATCGGAATCGAATCAGCAAGCTATGAATCGTATAAGGAATCGATGCTCCTGCAGTGGAATCAAGTCTGCCTACAAAGTCTTGTTTACTGGTAATCGATGATAAAATTGTACAATTTATAGGCCTCGCCAATATGATGAAAGTGTATCTACACAATATCCGCAGAAGTCTAGTAATTTTTGCCAAAAAAGTGAGAAACAATAGCTTCATGCGTTCCGTACATAAATATAGGGGACATCGGCTGCTGTCATTGGCGGCGCGGTATGAGCGCTGCCATCTTTGTGGTTGGCATGTGGGTGTGTATACTATTACGGCCTACAAGAAAAACTCGTGTTTTGCGAGATGATAGTTCAGTAGCTATTGGAAGGAGAATGTTGAGGTGCGTGTAACCGCGTTCATTCAACATTTTTCTGCAAGGAATCCGCTTGGCTCATATGGATCCAACCCCGTTCGGAAATAAAGGCTGGTGGCAATACAGTAAAATCATCACCGGCATTAGCACCTTGACATATTAACACGGAATGCAACGTTGCGTGGTGGAAAATGACCATATGCAGATTGGTGTGCCTTTTTTGCTGCTCACCTAGCCTATGATGTGTATGCATTTTACTGAAATAAAAAATGTGTTTGGAAAAGGCCTGTATTATTGCCCACGTTGCAGTTTGGTGGAGCATGATATATTTGGGAAATATAGCGAGACTGTAGAACAGTATACAGTAGGTAGATATAAAGACAGAACACCATTCTGGTAAGTAAATACAAAACTGATTTCATGAAAGCTTGACTTCCAAACATTCAGGAAGGTATAATAGAAGATATGGTGCACTTATTGGTTGGCTGTAACTTTCTAAATGTTTGGTATGTGCAGAGTTAGTAATAGTTTATTTCAAAATATATGAAACTGCTTTGATGTGCATTGATGCATTTTACAATAACTATGATGCCATAGATCTGAAGAATGTGTTGCTGAGTTGTTGTTTTTTGGGGTTAATTTATCTGAAGCTTGGGGTATCAAAACAATGAATGATTGCCACTATGTAACAGGAGTGAAACAAGACTGGGCCAGGGGCAGCTGCCCCATAACTTTTCAAAATTTTACACAGCCCTTGTGACAGCTGACAAGAAAGATGGCTCGAACAGCTTTGCCCCTTCCAAACATGGAGGAATTCCTATACCTCTGATGTGTGAGCAATGTTTGAAATAAGTAAATTTTATGTGTGCAAATGAGTAAAGGACTCTGAACCAGGTTTCAGCCATCAATGATAGACAACAGTTGCATAAAAATGTTTCTGATTAAGTTCTAAATGACTGAAAGTCCCCTTTGTGCAATCTGCTACACTCATCCAGTTGGAATATATAATCAGTTACCAGCAACCAAAGCCAGTTTACTTTACACATTTAGCAAAAGCAAGCCACAGGCCAGTATGGGGGCCAGAGCTATGATATCATGGAGTACGAATAAAGAAACCAGGTGAGAAGAAATGAAATGTTTATCTTAGAAAACATTTTCTCTGGATGTTTCCATTCAAGGTTTAATGTACAGAACAGTGTCAGAAGCAGAAAATCATGTCCCTGTGAATGTCTGTGGTGCACATGCATTGGTTTATATCTGCACCAAATAAAGAAAACATGCTGCATGTCTAGCCAGTAACAGTAACACTGGTATATTCCACAGTTGCCAAGTGTATCAGAATAAAAATTTACTGGGTTCACTAGCATGAGTATTGCAGTCCATACCAATCATCCAGGCAAGAACAAGATATGCAATGAAGCTGGCAGTTGATGCCTGACAGCATGCCTGGCAATTTAGCCTATAATACATGGAGAACCACTTCTGGACTTCATAAGACAGAATCACTGTGCTGGATTTGTGGTATGTGGAAATGTGCATAATCCAGACAAGACTTAAGTGTAGACATAGTTTTCTGTATGTGAAGTGATTATGGCATTGCTGATGCTGGCTGCAGAACCTCCCAACAGAAGCCTACATAATACATACAGATTACACAGATGTTGTTCCTGGAGATCCCAATCACAGGTGATACATAACCATGTCATTCTTATTTTGTCTGCAGACTGCTTTTTAGTATAGAATTGAAATATATTAATGTCATTTCAGACCACTTATTCATTCTGAATCAGACCATTATTTGTAATAACCTGCAAAGTTTCATCCACATCGAGACAATTCAGTTTGCCCAATTTACAAATGCAAAACCAAGCAGAGAACTGTGGTCTCATTTTGATGAGGCATGCAAGCAACACATACCATGACAACATTAATGTGACATGATGGATTGACACATCCCAACTTCACATATGAAATAAAAGTATTATTGCAATAGTTTTGAGATAAACATCCTGTGAAATAGAATTCTGTTTTTCACAGAAAACTGGTCTTGAAATACCATTTCTATTTACAACAGACCTGCAGTACAAGCAAAAAGGACTGCTAACTTTTTACTCATACTTGCAAAAGTGAACACAATCCTGGAACTTGTAAAGACACAATATGCAGAATGGTGCATTGAACCATCAGTGTCTCTTGCAGATCCAGTGGGTCATCCTGACCATGGCCAACCATTTGGTGCAAAATCTGGGACCAGCATGCCTTCCTGCTCCCTGTTTGGGTAGAAACTGCATGCATTTATTTTTGAAACAAACCTTTACCCTTATGCCTACATTTTTGAGAACAGCAAAAACAGGGACCAAAATCTGAAGAAAAGTGAGCATTTGGGGTAGGTTAAGCTACATGGATAGATTTAATGCTTCTTGAACACTTGGTCTGGACCTACCCATAAGCAGTTCACTGTGCAAAATACATTTTGTATGGCCTGGGAAGCTCAGTTCCTCACATGAGACAGACAAATTACATGATATAATGTTACTTGTATTTTGTACTTAGAAAGATACATTTTTTACATTTACCCATGAGGATCAGTCACCATGTTCTAACAATCAATTTGGCAGATCAAAATGCACACCTTTTTCAAATCCATTTTTAATTTCAGTGAAATACATATGCAACATAAGCTAGGTGAACAGCAAAAGGTAGCCCTGTATCAACAACACCATTTTCCACCATGTTATGCTACCATCATTGCAGTCCAAGGCGCCAGTGCCGGCAACGCTGCAGAATTACCGGCACTGGCGCCTTGTAGCATGGTAACGAGCAAGTACCATGGTACTTGTTCACTTGCCACCAGCTTGTACTTCCGAACCAGTTTGGATCCATACGAGCCAAGCGGATTCCTTGCAGAAAAATGCTGAATGGACGCGGTAGCACGCACCTGCGCATTCTCCTTCCCATAGCCACTGAATTATTACCTCGCAAAAAACGAGTTTTTGCATAGGCCGTAATGGTAAACAAACCCACATGCCAATCACAAAGATGGCGGCGCTCATACCGCGCTGACGCTGACCAATACCAGCTAATGGCAGCAGCCGATCTCTTCTATATCTATGGTTCCGTAAATATGCCCACAAAGGATTTTTGTGAAGTTTTCCCGTGATTTGGCAGCACACAAAGTATGTTTCCATTAACTTGCGTTTGAGATAAATGCGCCATCGCGAGGATAGGTGTTCGTGGCGTGCGCGGGGTCGTTGTTGTCCGAAGGATACCTTTGTTTGAGGACGTGGGAAGGTGGCTAGTGGTGTATAGCTTCTGTGGTATATTTCGCGTTGTGTCAAGGCTTTGTGCGCCTTGTGAGAAACTTACGGCTTGAATGGTTACGGTATGCCAAAGAAGTCTGTTTGCGAATGACATTGGGATGGTTGTATTGTTTAACAGAAAGCTGTAGAACATATGAAGTGGAAATAAGGTGAGTGCCAACATTCTGTACGGCACGCAGGGTATTAGACTTGCAGATGCCCCTCCCCCAAATGGTGGGGATTTGTAGATGTGTTAATGAAAGCAAGTATCCAAATGACAGAATTGAGAATGATACTAAATGAAACATACAGCCATTAGTCTTGTTAACCTGAGCTGTTTTATGAAACTAACTCTGTGCACTGTTAGTAGTGCAACATCACCATTTTTGTTACATTTACTGCATGTTCACAGTTATAACAATTTCCAAGCAGATAAGCAGTATTGAGATGATGTGGACTTTGGGTATTCTTTGTTGTCGAATGAGTGGATAAGCGGATGTGCATATTATATGTTGGTTTCCACTTCTGAATTTCTGTTTTGTTTGAGCCAGTTACTTACACAGATTATATTCCTTTTGTTTAAGCATTTACACCCCATCAGTGAAGGTGCTTCTACTTGTGGTTTAAAGGCTGTGGTTTGGGACATTGCATACCATAGACTGTCCCTTTTCAGAGATTTTCAACTTGGGAATTTACAACAGGTGGAAAAAATAGCATGAAATCTGATTTGCATCTCCCCTGTCCCCCCACCAGTCATTTTCAGAAACCTTCATTCATGGCTCCAAAGTTTGAAACAGGCTTGAAAGAAATGCAAGCAGCTTGTGCACATCCATGGGCACATTTCATGCACTGTTCCATAGCTAACTGGCCCTGGTGTGAGGGCTCTCAGTGAATGGTTGTAGCAGGTTTGAGGGCACAATGTAAGCCCTACATCTCCCAGACATGTTGTATCATAGGTGCCCACAGGTGTGATGTCAGTGGTAGTGTGTCCACATGGATTTTTTGTGTACTTTGGTGGTAGAAAACTGTAAATTTCAGTTGGGTCCATATTGATTTTTGTGAAACCAGAGCTCTCTTTTTATGCATGAAACAGGTGAATATGTCTGCAGTTTGGTTCAGACAGAAGTAAATATAATCAGTTAGGCTCTGTATTTTCTCATTACCTCCTGGTCTGCCATCTGTCTTATCATTCCAGCACAACTCCATATGCTTAATCCTGTAGCATCCAGATGCTCATGCCCTGCATGGTCAGTCCTAGGGTTATTGGTAGGATCTATGTATGATTTACTTTGTTGTCTCCTTTGTATGCTTGGTTTCTGGACATTCTTATATGGGGCATATCCACAGGCTCATTGTGGTGCTCCATGTGTTGTTTGTTGCAGTTGTAACATTAAGCTTTTACCATAATGTTCATGGCAGAAGGCAAGAGCCAGTAAGGTGCATTCTTTTTTTCAGAGACATATTTAACATGCTTAAAACATTAGGTAATGAAGTTTGAAAAGTGCTTGGTCATTGTGATATCATGATATTTGTTCCTAAATGCATATGCTGGGAAAACGTAGGAGTTTTCTGTCATGTAAAAGTACTTTGAAATCTTTTTTAGTTGAGAGGTACCTTCTGTTGGTATCGCTCAACTCCAGTCATTGTCAGTGAGGTAAGTTTAAGTTATATGTAAATGGTATATGTTCTGGCAACATATGATAGAGCTGGCATGCACAAGCTGAATTATGTTTTGCCACTAACAAAAACATGAATCATCAATTCTTGCTAAATTTGTAAAATGCTGCTGGTATATGTTCCAGCAGCATATCATAGAGCTGGTATGCACAAGCTGAATTATGTTTTGCCACTGACAAAAACATGAATCATCAATTCTTGCTAAATTTGTAAAATACTGGCTGAATTTTTGTTTATCTAAACATGTGTGCTACCTAACTGACATCACCTTACATTACCCAACATAACTTAGCTGTTGTCTTGTGTGGCAGGATGACAGTTTTTCCAACTGGGTCAGGGCTGATGAGAAATGATGGCACTGGCAATGGCCTGACATCTTCAAATGATATGATTTTGTTATGATAGTTTGTCTTTTTTGTACGAGTGTTGCTGCCCTTGCTGTTGAATGCAGTAACCAATGATTTTTTGAAACTAGTCATCTTGAAGTGATTGATATCAAGGCATGAACATTGCCAAATACTTTGGCAAACTTAATTTGTGTTTTGTTGTCATGCAGTAGCAATAGTTCTTTAATCTTAGCTCTTGGTAGCTCTTGGTCCTGTTGAAAAAAGTGATAGGGTAGATAGAGTTCATAGGCATTGTAGTATATAATGTAGCTCATTTGGGCCTTTGAAATATATAACAACAGTTTTTGACATCAATTGGTAGTGATAACATCAGTTTCCTCTGCAATGATATTTTATTGTCGTGCTGTGAGCATGTGATCCATAGGTTTTTCCCTGATGTGTTTGTAACATTTTGTTCAATTTAAAGCTTGCCATCATCTCACTTCATTTTAAAAAGCTGCACAATTTTGCATCATGTTGTTTTTGTGTACTTGCATTTTTGCTTCGGAGTGTTTTAGACGGATTGTAGTGTATTTCGCCATGTTTTGAAATGTTATTGTTATTAACAGCCATAAACTTTTGCAAGATTTGACAGTGAATTGGTTATAATGCATTTGTTAAATTTAAGAATGAGCTGCTGTGAAATTGTTTAACATAATTCATGTGAAGTATGCATTTGAACATTCCATACTGATCTATACAGTATTGTCTTAAACCATTTGTGTGATGATGATTATGACATGTTCCATCAGTGGTGTTTGGAAATCCTGTACAAAAGATGGTTATTTAATTATACTGTGAAAGATAAATAACTTTCTAAACCAACTGTATCTGCACTGGTTTTTCAAATCAAAATTTGCCAAAGCCACTTGGTCCTTGTATGTGATGCAAACAGACATATAAGGGCTTTGTATGAAAAGTGTATTATAACACTTGAAAACCAAAAGGACATGCAGTTAATTTCTCTGAAGTCCATAGCTCAGGAACACAGGGTTGTAGGAAAAATCTTCTCGTGGTACATTTTGTTGCCTTTGAAACTTGATGCCATTATTTTCTACACAAATCATTTAAGGTTGTTTGCATTCATATTCATGGTCTCTCAATGAAGCCTACATATAGCTTTTGCTGGGGTATTTTAGTGTGCAGTGTGCTGAACTTGGGATGCAGTTAACGCTGTCCAGAGCGCTCCGCGGGGCGCGCGGTCGGACCGATTGGCGGGAGGGTCCGCCAGCTTCAGTTATCGTGGCATTCCTGACAACATCTTATCAGATGTTTTTGCTGGAGCATTGCTGCGTGCCTGGAGAACTTTGCTGATGTGAAAGGAGCCTGTCACCGTCAACACACGGCATGGCATACGTTCGTCAACGATGGCGTCCTTGTGAGATGTAACTTTACTGGTGCTCCAATTTACCGACTTGACGGTACCTTGGTGATGCGTGTGTGGTGTGTGTGGTGATGCGTGTACACGATGTGTGACTTGTCATCAGGAGCTGTGCACATAATTCATCCAGAGTAGAATATCCCGTTACATGGGCCCCTTGCGATATAACCGGCATGAAATTTGGAAGGCGATATTTCCTGTCATATATAATCCGTACTTATCCGCGCCCTTGATATCTCTAAATGTTTTGTAATCTTTTTTTTCTAATCTGGCACTCATCTTGACCCGCGACTTGTGGGGAAAGAGGTGGGACGGCGGGAAGGCGTCAGAAGCTCCAGCTTTTCTGGTCGTGTATTTTCCCGGCCAAACGAGGAAGCATCGGCACATTTCTGGAGGTGTCCTTTTGTTCATCATTTATGGGCATTCCTCTTTAAAACGGATGTTAGGTTCGTGCAAGGTCAGAAGGTTGTAAAGACGATTGTGGTCTTGCTGTTGCTTCGAGTGCATGTGATCTTCACCAGTACTTTGCCCAGAGTTGGTAACATGTGCTGTTATGATATGTAAGGCCATGTGAACCACTTGTGGCCTCAGACAAGGTCATCGCAGGGAAAATTTACGACAAAAGTGTGGTTTCTCAAATTTACTGGCAGTTTACGTCACATAAACAGTTGCGACAGAGATTTGATAATTTTCTCGTGTAAACACGGATATTTAGTGGCATTTCATACCATCTTATGAATTTATGGAGTTTTAGGGACAGTATTAGACATGCTTCTTTATAAATTTAGCCCAAACGAATTGAAGTGGGTGGTTTTGGCATCACAGTCCATGCTAGGCAGTTCTTGTTGCCGGACTCGGACTCCACCACCAGATACTCCCAAACATGGAGTAATTTCTCCCGAGGCGCTGAACCAGATGGCTTTGGAGGATCTGTATGGTGCCGTTCAGCTCCACGACACGGCTGCCCCCGTGGCTGGCTGACCCTTTGATCTCGGGCCAGTGCAGGCGTCTATTTTGGGACTCGAACCCAGTGCCTGCCGCACATCGGACTGTGTTGTCCAGCTCCTTAACTACCAGGCCTCGACGGCCTCATAACTTAGTCCTTGTTATAACACTACTTAAATCCACATAGCATTAATCCTTGTGACATTATCCGGTATTTGTTCGATTGCCATTATTTCTACACCCGGCAGTTACGGGGAAGGGGGGAGCGTCAGACCTCCCCACTCGAGAACATCACAACCAACGGACCGATTCGGCTGATTCAAACGGAAAACGAATTGCCGTCTTATGACACGATGCTGGGTATGCCACATTTTTTAACGTTAAGATTATATCTTATGTCAAAGGTCACATGCAAGGTATTGATATCCTATGCACACCTTTTCAGTTTTTTTTCGGCCTCAGGATGTTTGTAATCCCCGATGTGAAGGCAACAAATGGTACGCACCGAGTTGGGCAAATGTTTAAGCTGATTACGATCGAGGCCGAAGGCTGAGTGAGGCTTACTTCAACAACTTGCAACTTAAGCGTGAGGCTTACTTCAACAAAGCAGAAAACATAGCTTGAGGGGCCCGTCCCCGCCACAAAGTTTTCTGGGGGCTAATAAGTTTGCAGCCACTGGTCATCGAATGATGAGGTTATACTAGAGGGCAGCGCAGCTTTTTTAATTTTTATGTATTTCCTCTTGCATTGCGCTAGGTTGCAAGCTCTAGTCCTCAAAATTATTCCCGGAGTAGTGCTTTTACCCATAGACGTATTTTCGATGGGTGTTTTGAACCGCCTAGAAATGGCAACGAACATTGTCATGGGCGCACGGGTGACGTTTAAACGTGCAACTCTTCCGATTCAAATTCTGAAATAGATCGTCCAATATCCCTTCTTACAGCGAAAGGCATGAAGGGGAAATAATGGTGTAGGCGGTAATGAAGTAGACTTCGGTAATCGTGTGACGCACAGTGCGTCTTGCTGGTCTGTATTTGACTAATTTAGGGCGTGATATTTGTTGTTCATTACACGTTTATCTGAGGAAAAAGGATGCAACGGTAAACGTAGGTCGTGCGATACTAAGAGGTGATTTACATGTTATTTGATATATGCCTAATAACATGAATTATGGGTAGTGCTCATGTTTGGGCCAGAAAATACTATATTATGTATGGTAAGAAGTATTACATTATTAGTGTTATATTATTATATCGTAAAGTAAATTAGTGTTATATTGCTTTAAAGTAGTACATATTTTAAGCATGTCCAAGGCCGTTTTTGCGACGGATATTAACATAATGGCGGAAAAATTGTAATAGTAATAATTTGGTGTGCGATGACCTTGGGCGAGGTCATGGGAGGTCTATATTGACTTTTCTTAACATTACATCAACGTGTTTACCATCGACTAGTTCGCACGGTCATTGTGTCGGTAGATTGTAAGTAAACTCCAAAAATGACAAAAACATCATCGCCTTGATGATTTTTTACATGACCATGGATGATGTGGACGAAAAGTCACCAGAATTTGCAGAATCGATGTACCGAGAGGTGCTTAAAATTTGACAGTGTGCTGTTTGGTAAGATAATTACGTGGCGAAAAAATGGGGGAGCGTCTGACACTCCCCCCAGCAGGTCCCAGGTTGGATCTGACATGACGTTGAACTTCAGCAGCGCGTCCGCTGACCTGACCTCTGCCGTAATTTTTTTTTGGTAGCCGTCTGTTAGTGTCGTAAACGTGCCTGTAAACGCATTTCGGCTTGGGATGTTTGTATTCTCCGTTTTGTAGGCAAATGAGGCACCCCAAATCTGTCAGGTGTTGACGTTTGACGTGACCTATGGCCTGAAATATGGACGCACGATAGTGATGAATAATGTTTAAAAATGTGGCATGTTTGGGGTCCTGTCATTTAGGGCAGTGGATTGCCGTTGGAATAAGCCAAATCGGTCCATTGGTTGCCGAGGGTTGAGTGCGGACGTTTGACGCCCGCCAACCTCCCCTCCGAAATGGAAAATGACGGCGTAGCCAGTGACTGCCAAGTTAATGCCTTCACAAACCTGACGATGGTCGACAATAACCGGGACCTGACTTGAGTGGAATTCAAGGAGGGATTTTGACAATTGTTTTAGTCTCATTTTGTAAAACATTTCAGTGGCTGAGCTCAGAAATGAAACTGAATGCAAGAAACACAGAAAAGTGTACTGAGGTAAAGGAAATATGATTTAGGCATTTCAATAGCTCGCGAGTGATGGGTAGTTTTCAGGTGATATTTTGCATCTGTGTGACAAAGGGTGGGAAACAACTGTGTTTGACCGGCGGTACACGATTTTATTGGGGTATGCACACCATTTGAAAACAGATCTTGCTGTTAGTATTAGTATTGTACCGGAATTCTGTTATGTAATCGGGGTCGGGAAAAGGGAACGGAAAAGAGCAAATGTGGCAAAAAGAAATGTGAGTTCAGAAATCTACCTTTACATTTCGTCTCAGGCGCAATGGATGCAGACGATTATCATGAAGTATGATGTGCACTAAGTTCCGTCTGCATTCAGCATTCATTGCATTCAGTCAGCCCAGTACCTATCACTCGTCTCCCACAATTTGTAACGAGACGTTTGACATTTCGTTCTTTATTTTCAGACATTTCTGTGGCAACAAGCATGGAGTGTGACCGCGAAGAACTTCTCGCCAACTTCCAGGTGGGCTTTGCTGTGGACTGAGTGCGCTGAATGCGCGTTTCTGGGGTACGGAGCACTACCTAGCGTTTTTTTTTTTTTTTTTTAATTAAAATTGGGAAGCCAAGAGTAATCGTGTAACACACACCATTTCATGTGTGTTACACGATTTGTTGTGTCTGCAGCTCTGTAACCAAGCAGTTACACACTTCATTACTCATTTCACATCCACGGGATGTTACGCAGTTGATGCGTCGTTGATGCTCGGTGTCGATGCTACTGACTGTTCATACAGATGCAGACCTGCGTATTTGTTATGATGTCATGTTCCATGTTTCGACGTCAACTGGTTTGTGAGTGATGTAGCCATTAGCACATTTTCGGTCCACGTCAGCGAATATGGAGTCAAATTCAGAGCATTGCAGACATGCGTTGTTTGTTCAGATGTATGCGTTTTGAAAGACTCGCGAGCGGCTTGTGGCCACAACAGGCCTTAGTATTTCACCACCATATGAAGGCATGATGATTGTCGTAGATGGAAAGCCCCTTGAAGGGAGAATAGGCCACCAGTTTGGCGGTAATGTTTTCACAGACTGTCGTCAGTTCTGCGTACCAAGTACGCTGTGCTCTCCTTTTGGTGAAAGGTTTGGCTTCGTTTGCCCTATTTGTTAGGGTGTGATTGCTGACTGCCATAAAGTATGGGAAGAGGATCTGCAGTTTTTCTAATACGCCTGGCAGTGCAACAGGATCGGGACACCTCCCTTAGTGTCGAAATTTTGGGACCTGGGCACACCATTGGGCGTGAAAGATTGCGACGCGAAAGCACCCTGGAAGTCGAAATGATTGATGAATGACCCAATAACTAACCAGCCAATCATCTCCAACAGGCCTGCACTGGCATTGATGACTTGGGCGAGGCGCTTGTCCACTTGGAAGAGACTGGCTGGAATCTTCTGGTGAGTTAATGTTTTGGGATTTATTAAAAGCCGAAGAGTGAATGAAGATAATTTGCTTGCGACACAATACAGGAAGTAGTATCTTGACAGTCTAAAAAAAACATGTGTGAGGATCAGGTGTTGAGATCACACCAACACCTTAAAGAAGGCGATGATGACCCCCGTGAGAAAGCAAAGATTACGAAGTCATTGAAGATGTCATTAAAGTATCGTTGGTACGATATTTATCACAAGCGCTAAATTATGCCAAAAATGGACCAGGGAAGGTCTGGAGATGTCATATCAGGTCGGAAAATGTAAGGCCTTACATTTATCATATTTTGTCATCTCACTGATTTGCGAAAGTGTGACCTGTCGTTCGACCATGGAAATCACACGGTGTTTTGTAACGTGCCTAGCCTGCCTGGTTGCAACCCTTGTGAGAACATGTGAGTTGGATTCAGCCAAGTCAATTGAGAATCGACAGTACAGAATACTTAAGTAACACTCAGGAACAGAACATTGAAGTTTACAGATCACTTGGCTTCTTCAAACGTGTCTAAAACTTTCATGTAGAGACGTGGACGCAGTGAACAAATCCACCACAACGGTACGATTCGTGAATTAATGTTGCGGTCATGCTGTCAGTTAACCATTGTGAAATGAACAGTCGTTCACATTTTGCGAAGGAATCGGGTTTAAATGCCGTGCCCAGGTTGTTTGAATTTTAAATTATTTGAGGCATTTTTAACATATGTCCAATAAGTTTATACTTTTCAGTCAACTTCAGATCATCTCAGGGAATATGAGGCCAATTGGCAAATTAGTCGCAGGCGAATCATGTAAATGAGTTGTTTCTAAATAACGAGTAGATCAGTCATCAGTAGACGAGTAGGTCAGTAGTTTCAGTTTTGCGTGATTTATATCCCTTATTCGTTCGCTTTTTTGTGATGTGACCTTTTACCGTGATCAGCTATTTAGTTTGGTACTGATATTGAAGATTGGTGTATTTAAAATCTTGGAAAACTTTGAAATGTACCAAGATCTGTGTTCGGCTGTAAGTCATTTGATGCATTCTCGAATATTGCATTTATTGTACATGTACGGACTTGTGAGTTTGGAATATTTTTTTGTGTGAACGCGTGTTCTAGCTGCTGTAGAAATGCAACTTTTAATGTAAATGCTATATTTGCTGCCCAAAACTCAGCTGTTTTCTTGATTGGTCTTTCACGCTCAGCATGTCTGAGAGGATGATGCTGCAGCATCTTGGATATCGTATGCTGCCGTTTTGGCAGTAACTGTCTCATTCCTTTTCCCAGTCCCACCCACATTGTGACATTTCACCGTTAAAGCTGACTATCAATGAAAACGACGCATCTGAAATCGAGGCGATAATATCCAATATCACAAGGAACTGTATTAATCCCGGTTATGCACCGTTGGATATGACTGACTGTGGAGCTGAGGCCCACTTTCTTTGGCGAAAGCGTAATTAAGAATTTTGCACGTCTTTCTCTACTCTGCATTGTTGTTTTCTCTTTCAGGAGGCTGTGAATCGAGTCATACCTCACGACACGCAGGTGCTGCCACCAGCCGGAGATGGTCTTCAGATTCGAGAGCTCAATCACCCGCCAGATGTCAGCGTGGGCGTGTCAGTGGCGTTTGGGGACGACCCACCGGACCAAGGATCACCGGTGGACATGACGCCTCTCAGGGTTATGTACTACGGAAGAATGCTGGATATCACCCTTCCTGCTTCAGAGACAGTTTGTAAGCAATCACTTCTGGTGCACGGGTTGCTCTGCGGTTGACGTTATTAGCTGACTGTAACGTTAATTCGCTGATTGCGTGGTCACTCCTCAGTGCATATCGTGGACGTTCGATAAATGAAGACACGCAATTTATTGTCATACCTAGGTGTTCATGGAAATGTCATCTGCCAAAGGAGTGTGTTGCCTGTAAGCATATCCCAGTTTGTACTAGGAGCCACCTCAGTCAGTGTGTCTGTATATTAATGATAGCCATCTTGGTGATGGCGTCCGTGCGTTATTGGGAGCCGCCCCAGTGACGGCGTCCCTGCGTTGTTAATAGCCGCTCCGGTGATGGCGTCCGTGCGCTATTGGGAGCCGTCCCGGTGATGGCGTCCGTGCGCTGTCGATAGCCGCCCCGGTGATGGCGTCCCTGCGTTGTTTCAGCCACGCTGCGGCTGGTACTGCAGGCGCAGACGGACATACCGCCGTGTCAGCAGGACCTGCGGCTGGACGGCCGCCCTCTCAGTGACGGCTCGCTCCGGCTGGGCACGCTCGGCGCCGGCCAGCTGGTCACTCTGCAGCAGATGGTGTCGCCGGCCGGGCCGTCCACGTCCAGTGCCGGCTCCAGGTACGTCCTCGCCGGCCGCCCGTGGTGGGCGGCTGTGGGCGGCTCCATCGGGCGTCGGACGGGGCTGGCCGGCGGCCGACACGCGTGCTGACACACGTGCTGACAGACGCCGTGACAGTCACGGCGGCAGAGCGGCACCGCGAGCGAGAGCCGCAGCTGCTGCGACTGCAGTTCCGCCGGTTGGATTGACGCCGACTGGTTGTGGACGTTGGGTTTGGCTTTTGGCGCGGCGCGAGGAGTACCAGGTGGTAGCGTTGCGGAACGAAACTGAGACCCTGGTCCGGTGAAAATCAACAAAAACGAACCAAGCTGCAGGGAGGGGTCTTTCTACAGGTGTGCTCGTTATATGTGTTCAGTAGCCAGCCGTTGGTTTCACTGTGCCTTGTTTCTGTGGGCGGGCTCTGTAATCGCGCAAGTAGCGGGATGTCGCATGATGTCGCATGCAAAACGAGACTTCAACAGCGTAAGAACATCGTCCCGATTCCGGCGAATTTTTTCGGCAACCACCGGTCGGATCGTGTCAAAATTCACCAACTTGGAACGAGAATTGAATGAAGAATCGCGAGGTGTATAGCACGTTCCGGTACGCGGGCACGGGCCACGCGCAAGCGGTGACAATGTGAAAAAGCGTTTGTGAGCGTTTTGGAGGATAAGATGTGATGTTGGCGGTCCAGAGATCATAGCGACTTGAAAAAAACGCCACGGTGTAGCCGCAGGCATGGCCTTTCGTTGATGCCGACAGCCAAACGCCCCCGGTCCACAGTTTGGGCTCAGCACCACCTGGAAGGGGATCATGACTCATTCTCAAACCATTTTTCGATTCTACTTCAGTATTGTGCATTAGCAATGGGCTGTTAGTAGTATAAATGGCGCCGACGTGTAGCCCGTTCTTTCTTGCCCGTTATCAACCCACAACATAGCCGCATTTATTTGTATTCTGTGTATCTATATTTTCGTGAAGTCCTGCACGTCCTAACGCAGATTTTTCTAGAAGAATGACCGGCTGAAGTCGCTAGCAAAATTCGTAGCCAAGTAAGTCAAGTGACGCACGCAGGACCCAGTGCCTGAGGTCCGTTCCTGAAGAAATGCCACTTTTTGTTGGCAAAGTGGTTTCGGTTCCAGCAAGTTGTACCGGCAACCCAGGGTCAGAAAGACTCGGAAGTGGGTATAGCCTCGAAGGAAATTGAACTCCCATCCACGTAGCATCATGCAGGTGCGACAGGAGACAGAACGTGCCACTTTCCGGGAATTTGTACTGCGAGGTGCATAAAGGGGAAGTACTGATACAAGTGGCAACGAAGTAGGACTCTCTCGTTACGCGCCCAAAGGCGTTGTACTTGTTTTTGGGTAGGGTTGGTTTGGTTTGCCTTTTTTGAGGAAATTTTGATTCGACAAGCTTCATGAATTGAGTCTAACTTCACTACTGAAGAATTTACTGACAGCCGTGAATATTTTTGTGTGTGTTAGAAATATATGAAGACTGGAATCAACCCACATTTGCATTGACGACGTTGATTTTTGTTTGTAGCAAATAATAAAAAAAACAGTCTCATAGTCTTCCAGATTGTTATTTTCAGCAACTTGGGGTCGTAGATAAGGTCGATCCCTGCAGGAAATTGACATTTTTATATGACGGAATTTAAGGCAGGTCTTAGGTGCATTGGCTCCTTTCGTGATACGGTGCCGTGGGCTTGTCGTCAGATTTCTTGTTATAAACGTCATGTTGTGCAAGAAAGACGCCACTTTTTTCTTCCTTTCTTATCATCAGCAACTCGACAAATAATGTTTAGCTAATCTATCAACAACTGATAATATCGATATAACTCTCGGTATACCACGTTATAACCCAGCGTAACATCGACCATTTGGGGTCACTGGCGACCGTTGTCGGGCAGTCGCGTCGTTACTAGGTCGGTCTGTGGCTGCCGTGGTCGTGTGAAGTTCAGCTCCGGCGTCAGTAGCCGCCGCGCTGGTAACACCTGCCCTGCTCGGTGTCGCACGAGCCGGACTGACAGGCGGAGTCCTCCGTGCAGTAGCCGCCGTCCGGCTGTTTGGTCCAGCACACCTTGCCCTCGGTTAGCTTGCAGACCTGGCGGCGAAACGGGGCGTGGGTGGGCACGGCCAGGTCCGCACGGATCGCTGACGGCCGCTGGAGCGCCGCTCGGGCCGGGCCGTGCGCGCCTTGCGGCCGGACGACGTGGAACGGTCGGGGCGCTGCGCCGCTCCCGCGCGGTCCAGTGATGAGTTTAACGAGCACCGTGATTCAGCAGACATTGAGACGTCGTTGACTGGCCTGAGTGACCTTGGTTAAAGTCGTTGGCGCGATCTGTAAGCGGTGCGGTGATGTCGGAGATTGGTCATTTGCCCGTCAGCGAGGAACGCCTTATTTCGGCGAATGGAATCTTTTGGTCTGTCATCGGTACCTTTATTGTCCGCCGTGCGACCTTTTCAGGGACTCTTGACTCCCGAAAGTTGTCCCTGAACCCCGTAAGAGGCCTCTGACTCCCGAAAGCTGCTCCGGACTCTCGAAAGTGGCCCCTAACTTCCTTGAGGGGCCCTTGACTCCTATGAGTGGCTCCTGGCTCCCCGTTAGAAATCCTTAACTGCCATGAAAGGCTCGTGACCCCCTTGATGGGCCTCTGACCGCCTTCAGAGGTCCCTGACTCCCGTGACCCTGTGAGGGCCGTGGCCGCCGTAGTCGTCTGACCTGCAGCTGGCGGCAGTAGATATCCTCTCCTTCACAGTCGTCGTCGTTCTCGCAGCTGAGCGCGCCGCGGCGGCTGATGCGCCACAGGCGGAGCCGGCAGCGCGTCTCGTCGTCCTGGTAGAGGTGGCGCAATGCCCACTCGTTGCGCGGGTGCCAGTGGCTGATCTGGGTGCTGATGTAGCGCTGGATGTGCGGATTGTACGGGTAGTAGAGCGACAGCAGGCCGCCGGCAACCGCCGTCCACAGCTGTAAACAGACGGCCGCGTGACGCCGGCGCAATGTCAGGCCGGCTCGGCGACCTTCGCCCCATTTTGGCCGGCGCCCGGCCGCGCCCGGCCTGCCTGGTCGCCTGTCAGGTGCCGGTTCGGCCGTGGCCTCGTGTTGTGCCCGCTGTCAGGACTGCTCGTGCCGCGTGACACAGCCCAGGCCTTGCGATGGCGGTTGCTCCGTTAGTGACTCGGCTGGACGGCAGCGAGTATGGCGAGAGTCATATTGGTGCCGAAGGGATCATGGTCGACGGCTGTTGTCGAACGTCTCGTGTGCCATACATGATAGTCTCAGGAGACTCAGAATGCGGGCGTCTAGGTGTTCGGTATGAAACCTGCTTTAGCAGCGAACAACACATACATCTTTGGCATCAAACGTCGCGCAGAGAAGGTTCCGAAACTCTCGAATGAATAGCAAATTGGAATTGGTACGACCACATTATCGGGGCGTTCTGAATTCTAAATGCCCAACGATTATATTGACATTACGGGCGTGAAGTGTGCCGTAGAGCTCGCTGACCTCGTGAGAATGTAGATTTCGAACTTGAGTGTGGCCGACAGTACTGCGACTCTGTCCGAGTCGGCATAAAGGGTTTTCGGGCTTGCTCTAGCGCGAGTCGCGTGATTGGGACCGGACGGGACCTGTGTCTAGCCCGCTGAGCTCTCCATGTGGCAGCGTGCCTGGGACGTACGGCCGGAATTACCACAACCGGGCCCGAAGGATCGGGTCAGCACCCTTGAACAGTCACACCGGTCTGAGCAGGAAAGGCACGATATTGGGCAGCGTGTCGCGGAATTTTGATCTTGCTTCGGCGTCTCCCACCCCGTGATTTTAGAATGTTACCGCTGGATTTCGTTTCCTGTCCGTCATACCGGGAAGTAATAATCGCATTTCCCGAGCGTGAACCCACGCTTGCTAAGCGTGGCTTACCCACTGCACGACACACAGGGGGCGTCGTCGGAGAGCCTCCAGGTGCTGCCAGCGGCCGGAGCCGAAGCCTGTGCGTGCTCGGCACGTCTCGGTCGGAGGCGGGCGGAGTCTCGGGCCGGTTGCGCTGGGCCGGCCGCGGCGCAGCGCCGGCCGGCCGCTGCGCAGCTCGCGCTGCCGTTTCTGTTTATCGGGCGCGGCGCCGGCCATGTGTCGGCGGCCGCGGTCGTCGCCAGTCGGCTCAGTGTGGACCGGGCGGCGCGCAGCCGGTGCCTCGCGATGCGGCTTGCCGTGGTGTGCGCGTGGACGGCGGTGCTGCTCGGCGGGGTTGCCTGCCAGCAGGACTGCTCACGCATCCCCGAGAACTTGTACGGCCGCACACCGCCGAAGACTCCCGGCAGCAACGGCTATGAGATCGTGGTCAGCGGCAACCACAGCAAGTACGTGCCTGGCGAGACGTACACCGTTGAGCTGGTGGGCTTCCACACCAAGGTGTTCCGGCAGAAGTTCGAGGGCTTCTACCTGGCGGTGGAGGCGGCCTCGCCTGTCGAGTATGGTCTGAGCCAGCGGGTGGGCCACTTCCAGCTGTTCGGCGGTTCGCTGACGCGCTTCTCAGACACCTGCCCCAACATGGTGACGCACACGTCGCTGGCGCCCAAGACGGACATCTCGGTGATGTGGACGGCGCCGCCAGCCGGCTCCGGGTGCGTGGTGTTCCGCGCCACGGTCATCGAGCACCGCGACGTCTGGTACAAGGACGACGGCTCGCTCAGCCGCGAGCTGTGCGAGCAGGTGCGCGAGAACCGGGACGAGCAGCCGACGCCGCTCGACACGTGCTGCGCCTGCGACGAGGCCAAATACGAGGTGACGTTCGAGGGCCTCTGGTCGCGGCACACGCACCCCAAGGACTTCCCGCGTGACGAGTGGGACACGGCGTTCAGCGACGTGATCGGCGCGTCGCACTCGTCGAACTTCCGCTTCTGGGAGTACGACAAACGGGCGTCGGAGGGCGTGCGCCAGGTGGCCGAGTGGGGAGAGACCAAGAAGCTGGAGATCGAGCTGAAGACGAACAGCGAGCACATCCGCACCATCATCAAGGCGCGCGGCCTCGAATACCCGAACCTGCAGAGTAAGACGTTCGCCGTGTTCCGCGTCGACAAGGAGCACCACCAGGCGTCGCTGATAGCGCGGCTCAAGCCGTCGCCCGACTGGCTGGTCGGCGTCTCGGCCATGGAACTGTGCCTGCGCAACTGCAGCTGGGCCGAGCGCCAGGTGCTCAATCTGCGCCCCTGGGACGCCGGCACCAACAACGGCGTCTCCTATCTCTCCAGCAACAGCCCCACTATCCCGCAGCAGAAGGTGCAGCGCATCACGTCCAAGTGGCCGGCCAACTCGCCCTTCTACGACCCCAGCGGCAAGGAGATTCCGCCGTTGGCGCGCCTCATCATCCAACGACAACGGGTGTACGACAGGTTCTGCCCAGACGGCAGCAGCGACGTCGGCGGCGGCGCTGGGCTTGGCCTTTCGGATCCGGCTGACTCGCGGGCGAGGTGCGCCACCACCAGCTGGAGCTCGTGGTCGCCCTGCTCGGCGTCCTGCGGCCAGGGCGTCAAAACGCGCCGCCGCCAGTACCGCGACGCCATGGCGGCGCGCATCATGGCCTGCAGTGTCCGACTGCAGGGCCAGACTGTATGCCGCGCACCGATCGCCTGTGACCTGACCGGCTACGGCGGCGCTGACGCGGCCGGACTCGGCTCGACGTACGGCGTCGGCGCCGACGACGCGGCCGAGTGCGCGGTGACCGAGTGGTCGCCCTGGACACCGTGCTCGGTCACGTGCGGCCGCGGCACGCGCAGCCGCCACCGCAACTTCCGCAGCCGGCTGGGCCGGAAGCGGTGCCACCAGAAGGCGCAGGATCGCCAGCCGTGCAGCGGCGAGCAGCCCGTGTGTCTGGAGCAGGAGCGCATCCCGCCAGGTTGCGAGGTCACGCCCTGGAGCGAGTGGTCACCCTGCTCCTCCACCTGCGGCCCAGAGGGCGTGCAGGTGCGCAGGCGGATGCTCAAGTCGCAGTCGGCGGGATCCGACAGGTGCAACGTCCGGCTGGACGACCGCACCGTGTGTCGGCCGACGCGCGTCAACTGTAGCGTGGCGCGCGAAGAGGCTCTGGACATCTGCACACAGCCCCAGGACGTCGGCTCATGTCGCAACGGCTACGAGCGCTGGCACTACAGCGTCGTCCAGCGCATGTGCGTCAAGTTCATCTACGGCGGCTGCAGGGGCAACCAGAACAACTTCCGGACGCTGGAGGAGTGCAGCGAACTGTGCGAGGAGGCGTTCTCCGGCGGACAACGCGTTGATGAGTTCGGCACGACATACACGGCGCCGGCGGCGTACGACGGCGCGGCTGGCGGCGCGTTCGGCGCGGCGCGGGAGCTGGGTGGGCCGGAGCGGGCGCCGCCGGTCGGGCCGACCGTGTTCGGCTCGCCGCAGTACGGGCCGCCGCCGGGCGCCGGGCGCCGCCGGCCCGGCCAGCTGCTCGGCTCCTCGCAGGTCATCAACCCACTGCTGGCCACCGGCTCGCGCAGCCAGCTGGCTGAGCTGTCCGGCTGCCGGCTGTCGTCCTGGGGGCCGTGGGGCGCCTGTTCGGCCAGCTGCAGCCACGGCACGCAGCAGCGGCGGCGCGCGCCGCTCTCGGCGGCGGACGTGTGCCCGCAGCGGCGGCTGGTGCGGTACAGGCAGTGCCGCTGGCTGCCGGACTGCTGAGCCGCCTGCCGGCCGCCGGCCGCCGGGCCGAGCGCAGCTGGACCGCGCCTTGGTGTCGCCCTCGGCACGCGGCATGCCGGCACCTCCTGAGGAGTTGGTACTCCTCGTGCGCCGGTTTTCTGTCGCTAGAATTGTCGGTGGCCCACCTAGCAGTGTCGTTATGTCTTACCAGGGGGTTGTGCTGTCGTGCGCAGGTGCTGCCCAGCCCCGTGTGTCGTTTCTAGTCGGAAACAGCGCAGCACGGAGTGCCTGCCTGTCAGGAAGGCTGCTCCGTCGCCGTTTTATGCCAGCACGTTCCTCGTGGACAGCGCTGATTGAATAATGACGGTTTTGCGTTGTACATCGTTGTAAAGCTGTATGCGAATATAACGTGCTAAGGTGATGTGCCGTAACAGAGCATTTAGTCTAAATTCGGCTGGAATGTACTGGAACATATTCCGATGCCGTGTCCCGAGGAGGTAACTTGTGGCGCGTGCTCTCTTTTAGAATGTTTTTTTTTTATGAATATGACTCCATTTACTGACGTCCTGGAGTAAGATTGACCTTTACGCGTTCTAGATGTAACATAATTGAACATTGTTGTACTGTAAGCATGTGTGCTTGAGGCAGACAGGGATAGTTATAAAGCACGTTCCTGAGAAATGAAGGAGGCTTTTTCTTGGCTGGGGGTGCGTTTCTTAGCGTTTAGAAGTAAGTCATAATGCATAGTCGCCACTTCGTTCTTGATTACTGTGAAAACATCCTGCACCATCCCGATCGCCGGACTGCGGGAGGGGTAAGGGGGCTGCGGGTCCCGACCATTAGAGGTGCACCTCGGAACGGAGATCGACGTGCCACGGAGCGAGTGTTGTCACGCCTGGCCGGACGCGCGGCCCCACTGTTCCGCCGACACTGATGCATAGCTCTTGTCGGCATGCCAACATATATCCCGGCGAACTGACCAAACCGGACCCGCGGCGGCCGCGCGCCGGCCGCCGCGCGCCTTTCTCCCCTTTCTACTGCTTACAGGGCTTTTTGCATTCACTTTCCATCCGATAAGGTGCCTTGCGGCCCTAGGATGCAGAGATGGAATACTGGGGCTTGTTATGCTCGCTGCGAGCGCTGATTCTCCTGGGCGGGATCTAAGGCCATTTGTGCATGGGTTGCCATGGGTGGCAGTGCTTCCCCTTACTGGAAGCTTAGTGGGCCACTGAAATTGATGTGGCAGTTGTGGTAATGATGTTCTCCGACGCTTGCAAAGCAGCGACACTAGCGGGCTGCACGAATGCATTGACTGCCGGTTGGTGAGAGGGACGGTTGTAGGCAGTCTCCGAGGCGGATTGTACTCTGCCCAGTTGTTCGGCCAGACAGACAGGCAGGGGATCTGTCTGGGTGGACAGATCAGAAGGGAAATATGTCTTGACAGACAGGCCAGACACGAGGTAGCAAACAGGGGTTGATTTTCACCGACAGAGCAGAGCAGGGATCTGTTTGGCTCGCGGACGGTCGAGTGTCTGGTGTACATCCGGTCCGGGCCAGCACAGCCGTGGGTGCCCTGTGCGGACCAGCGGACAGTCAGCAGTGGGTGTCCTGTCCCGGCCAGCGGACAGTCAGCAGTGGGTGTCCTGTCCGGACCAGCGGACAGTCAGCAGTGGGTGCCCTGTGCGGACCAGCGGACAGTCAGCAGTGGGTGTCCTGTCCCGGCCAGCGGACAGTCAGCAGTGGGTGCCCTGTGCGGACCGGCAAACAGTCAGCAGTGGGTGCCGGACCTGCCCTGGGCGTCTGGCCGTCTGATCAGGCCGGCCGGCCTGGCCGGGTTTATCGGATGTTTGCGCCGGCGGGCCGGGCGGCCGGTCGACATTGGCTAATGGATTGGGCCCAGTGGCGTCAACACGGACAGATAACCCAGATGGTGGCTGGGAACAGCCGCGGCCGCAGGCGACAGTCGTGCCGCACAGTGGCCACTGCGGTCACGCTGCCATCGCAGCGTCGGCCACCGTCGGCCAGGGTCGGCGCCTTCGGCCAGCTGGCGACCTAACATTGATGTCTGACCAACTACTGACGGGAGGTGTTACCTCCATCCAGCGTTTTGATCTTACTTGGACTTCGGACAAGCTGTTGAGGTGGGTGAGGCCACTGACGAGCTGCTGACTTGGAGTTCTGTGTCGTCCGATTCTGAGCAGCTCCTAGTGTGTTGGTGATTTCTTACCAGCTTCTAATCTGGATGATCTCTGTCCGATTCTTGACTTCGTTTTCACAACATTCGCGTCTACCGGCCCCGAAGGAGCATTGACACATTGGCCCGGATACCATGTACCGGTGGTTACCACTGCTTTGAGCAGCTTCATATAAGAGGTTGTATCAGTGTCTCCCTTCTGTCCGGATTTTCTATCTGTATTTCGAATGGAAAGATCCTTGGCTAACTGACATGTGCGTGGCGCACGCTAGTCACAACGCGGCAGCCGGCAACAAACGACCGACGATTCTACGATCGAGGAGATATTTTCTTGCTTCCAGCTCGGACGTTCCCAGTCGCGCGTAAAAAATGCCACGCGAATAAATTGTAGCATGTAAATTTTTCCTAGTTTCCTGGCAAATACATGACGGGAGTCCCACATTCAGAGTTAGGTATTCTGATTCCTTGTGTGGTTGCATCTACAAAGTGAAATGTCGGTAAACTAAACTGCGTGCATCCCGTCTTAAGAAAAAAGTGAACCCGCGTCCGACTGGCGGTCGGCGCCGATCATGCTCGGCTGGGGAGTGGCTGCCCCCCTCTAACTCACGAACGGCTGGTCGGACGATAAAAATAAGCACACCGTTGAAAATCTCTTGACAAGTAGAGCTTGAAACTGGTCTCATGTATTAGTTTTGGATAATATGTAAGTCATTTACACCCTATCTATGTTTCCTCATAGACAACTGCATGAAACCGAGAAGCGGCCTGGATCTCAAAGGCTGTAATCAGCTAAGTCTAGGTAAAGGTACCAGTGAACAGGCAAAAGTCCGTAGATGCCGATACACGCCGAATTTCTCTAACTTGTTCAATATACACGCCGAAACGTTGAGTTAAAGACGGCGATTTTCGCGCCGACTGCCGGCGGAGATCATAGCCGAACGCAGTAAGAAATTAACGGGAACTTCTCTTTACGTATTTTTATTTTCGCGACAAAGGCCTCTCCATGTACCATTCGTTATTCCTAGTGGTTCTTGTGATGGTTTCTCGTACTTAAAATCTTGAAAAATCAGGAGTTATCAATGCACGTAATTAGCGGAGCTTTATTCGCGAGAGTCTGTTCATTTCCAAAATATGCAATTTTTTTGAAGCTTTCTGGGCGTTTTGATATTACAGCTGTGCTAGCCGGCTGGGCCATTTTCTACCTGTTCTGAGTAATTTATCGCCAATTTTGACGACGGTGCGCTTTGGCCCATAACAATTATTCGTGATCTGACCTCAGGTCAGTGGCTGAAAGCCATTGATACTTTGTCCATTGACGATAAAGGGATGTCTGCGTCATCCCGTACTAAAAATAGTATGAAAGAAATTCGTCAAAATGCGAAGAAAATGACGACAAGTCCTGAAAATAGGGTTGGTCTTAGGTCAGTGACCCGGAAAACTCCGAAAAATCTGAGATAGCAGATCTGATGCATTCATCAAGATCTGTAATCCCTGAAACTTTTTTGTGATATGTTTCCCGAAAAAGTTACAGGGCGCTAAACTTTTTTGGACATAGGTCCACTTGACCTGGCGTAGGTCAGACACGTGACTTGACCTGAAGTCAGAACTTTGAATCAAGGTGTGAAAATGATTAAGCAAAAGGTACGCAAGGTTTCGTGGCACTTCATTCGTTCTCTCGCAATCTTGGAAAAACTCGGGGCGGTCAACGGCCTCGCTCAGTCGGGGGCACGTTAATTAACGTCGATGACATTGCCTGGAAAGAATGAGTGAAAATTGCACGTGATGAACATTGGAAAAACCCCGCCCAGTTTCTTTTGGGATGTATATCATGTTCTGAGTGTTTATTATATTCTGCATGCCTGTCGATAGTAAGAGGTAAAGTTAACGTGAACTGAGCTTAACTGTAATGAACTTTCCTCGCATATCGCCTGAAAGGGAGGGTGCAATGGACGGGAAAAGTACGCGTCTCCTCTGGTCACCAACCTGTCGGGGCCTGCCGATGGTAGGCGCCGCCCCCGTCTCGGAGAAGACCGAGAACGTGCAAAGCTGTCTCCTCGTGGGCGCGACTTACGAGAGAAAATAGGACGAGACGTGCCGCCATGGTGTCCAGCGGTCCCGCCGCGCCTGCGGTCAGCTGCAGCGATGGCTCTGGCCGGGTCGCGGCCGGCTTCGGGTCCGGGCTGGCTCGGCCGGTGTCAGAGCCGGGCGGGGTCAAACCGCCTCTGGTACCGGGCTGATGGAAAAGTCTCAGGTCCACACTGCAGGATACGACGAAAGCTCCCGACTGAACCGGACGACGAAAGGTCTGGCGAGGTCACTGGCGGTGACAGTTCCGGTTGGGATCACCGCGCGCACTGCAACGGCGTCCGGGCCGGCGTCCGGCCGGGCCGGCTCGATTGGGGTCATCCTGCCGCCTTTCGCCGTGGCCGGCCCGTGGGGCACACACCCGGCGGCCGGTACCTGTCCGTGTACCAGACGCTCAATGGTACCTGTCCGTGGGTCAGACACTCGGCCGTTCCTGCCCGTGGGTCAGACACCGGGCGGTACCTGTCCGTAGGTCGGACGCTCGGTGTCACCTGTCCGTGGGTCAGACACCGGGTGGTACCTGCCCGTGGGTCAGACGCTCCGTGGTACCTATCTGTGGGTCAGACATTCTGCGGCACTTGTCCGTGGATCAGACACTCTGCGGTGCATGTCCGTGGGTCAGACACTCTGCGGTGCATGTCCGTGGGTCAGACGCTCGGTGGTAGCCATCCGTGGGTCAGACGCTCGGCGGTACCTGTCGGTGGATCAGACGTTCAGTGGTACCTCTCCGTGGGTCAGACGCTCGGCGGTCGGTAGCAGGCCTGCCCGTCGCTGTTTCTTTTGACCCATGATTTCCAGCGCTTTCGGCACGCACGCACGTGGTTACGTCGTAGGGAATACGAACCGCTCTCCTTAACCAGGGGGGGGGACGAATGTTGGATCAGAGTGCGATTTTTTGCGGTCGTGTGTCTATCCTCCAATTTCCGGTTTATTTCAATAAATTATTTACTCAGAAATCTCTCAGTTTGGTGTAATTTAAGAAGTACTGTACGATGTACGATGCAACATATCTCACCACAATTATTCTATAATGGACCATCTGTTATGTTTCCGACACAAATGCCATGCGTGAGAAAGAATCGGTCCACGTGGTAGCCTGTATCAGAGAATGTCACTCCGAGCGATCGAAATGATCTCCGTCGCAGTGGATCCCGTGGCACTGATACCTTGTTCTGGATTTGCCAGGAAAAAAATGCACGCCGTATCAAAAGGCTTAGTTCTATGGTCGGGTGTCGAGGTCCATGTTATGAGTACTTTTTCTGCCTGGTTTTGCGTGCTAGATGCGGTATTTTGATCACGTTACGTGGTTGCGCATTTATTCACTGCCGTCGTGTGACACCTGGCTCGTGGTCCATGTTATTATTCGGGTTTGCGTGGTAGGTGCGGCATTCCGATCGTGTTGCATCTCTGCGCATTTGTTTACTGAGGTCGTATGACATTGAAATCGGTGACCGGTCACCCCATTGAGGGTTGGTGAAGGTGGCGAATGTTCTTGTGGAGTCTGGTTTAGACGATGATTCTTCGAATCGATGCGGGTTGGGGAGGATGTTGACGTTTCTGTTCGTTCCACTTTGGCGCAAGTTAACCCTCGCATTGATGATGGTTTCCATGGAGGTATCCTGTGACGGAGCAGGAGATGGCCTTGACGTTCTGGAGGGGGTGATTTCCTTGATAATTGTTTCGTCCGGCGCGGAGGAGCGGCGGCCGAGGGCAGCCTCTGATGACCGGGCCTATTTGCAAAGAGGCCTGTCTGTTTGCTTATCTTGGCCAGCCGGACACCGACGGCTGGCCGGCGCCCGGGACCCAGCGCCGTCTTTCGTCCTGCCTTTCAACGTATGTGGCGTCGTCGCTTGTCTGCACAAACGTCTCCGACATGTCGCGCGATGGCTATTAACAGCTGACAGCTATGCAGCCTGACTCGGCTGGGTTGTTCACGAGCCGAAGTGGCCGCGGTGTCGGGTGTAGGGTACCTGACACGTATGCGGCCTGTGCGTAGGCATGTTGCGTCGTCATATGCACTGCCAGTGGATGCGCTGCACACAAAATTGGTTTTAAGCTGAGCCAGAGTGAGACTGAGGCGACCGACTTTGAACAGGATCCCGTGACGAGATGCCCTCGAATCAGTCACACAAAAAGTCGGTCCTGAGCAAAATGAAAATAAGAATAGGGACCCTGACATGTGACCGGCATATTCAACCTTCTCGACGTTTGAAGTGGTTGAAAGATTGTGGGTATATCTTGACTAGAGTATACAAAAGTGCATTATGGTTGAGGATTAAATCTATCCTCGAACAGTTGAGGATGCAGACGAGCCCGAACCCGTCATTGACTGAGGAGACAAATGTTGCCCCCTGGCGAATTTTGGAGGCCTCTAAAAAGCGAGCAAAGGAAGCAGCGTGGTACCTCAATATTCTCTGGCACATCAGTCTTATGTTATTAGCCAACATATTATATTATCTTATCTTTTTACTGTTGGCGAAAAAGTTGTATCAAGGCCATGCAAGTTCGTCTAAATAGCGTCATAAAAAGTCCGTATGTAAAACCAGTAGGACGCCTTGTGGGGCGCGAGACGAACCAGGCCTTCGTCGTTGTTGCGTGCATCATTACTTTCCCCTCATGCATTTCGAAGTACAAAAGGATATTGGTCGCTTTATTTCATGATATTGCATCCGAAGAATAGCAAGTTGAAATATCACGCGCCTTTGGTACTGTTTGCTGTCTTAACTGTTCACTTCAGAGTGGTCCTACATATTCGTGGGTAAATAAGTTTGGGAGCGGAAAAATTACTCCCGGAATAGTCATGTGCAGGAGCGTCGATTTCTGTCATTGATTGGGGGGGGGGGGAGCCGAGAGCCTAACCTAACCTCCCCAGATGTGGGTTTGTCGACGGAATTCGCCCGCTTTATTTTGATCAACGGAAATTTATGAGTTTTTTGCTACTATTTCTCAAATTAAAGATTGCTTTTATCCTCATGCATGCAGGTATATATAGAAAAACAAGATAGAATGGTAGGTAGATATATTACTTTAGACTTAATTGTTTACTTTTTGCCTATCTCTTATCTATTTCGTTGTTCGTTATTATTACCCATTTCTCTTTAAAACCGGCGAAAAATATCGGGTGGGCCCAAACCAACATTGGGTGGGTCGAAATCAACATTGGGAGGGCCAGGGCCCCCTCAAAAGAACATAAATTGGTACCCCTGGCTATGTGGAAGAAAGAGCTTGCAAGGTAACGAAGCTGAAATACAGATACATAAATTTTTAAGACTGTTGGAGTGAAAACTTTATGATTCGGTACCCAGCGCGTGCTTTTGATGTCGTTATTAGCCTCCAGAAAGCGTCGTGTCTGGGTCTGGCTGAGCCCGATTGGGCTGGGCCGGACCGTTCAGTTTTCTGTTTCTTTTACTGTTTGAAGTAGGACTCACTCGGCTTTCGGCCTCGCTCGTAGTTACTTCCATGTGGCTGAAATCAGCTCGCTTTTAGGTTATGCACATGTGCTGCAAGATACTGGTGTATTGCGGTACGTTTTGTAATGTCATGTGAGGTCATTATGTAACACGCGTGACCTCATACGTGGTTTTCACAGGTCAGGTGCCTATTTTTCGTACTTTTTTCAAGCACGGCGTCAGGCGAAACCAGGCAGCTTGTTAAAACAGCCGTTTTCAAGGCTATGCGTCTAGTTTTGACGTAAAATATAAGGTAGTCTGTCAATCATTATGGTGCAATATATGCAATATAATACAGTCAGTATGATACAAGGCAGTTGACGGCATTATTGACACTACATTTATTTGACGCGAATCCGTGATGTAAACGCGATGAAATATTGACATGGTCGATGTACGTGATATTCTGGAAGTAAGTATAACTTATGTGTGACGGGATTTCAGTGATATAGTATGATATCTTACAGTACCTACTCCGTAATCATTTAGGAAAATCATAGCTTTGGACTTGTCCTTCCCCTGCAAGTTGCTTTTGATGTTCTGGAGCCAGGGGCAGTACTATGGATTGTCTTGGGAATTTTTCGGGTCCGTCCTTTATTTTAGTAGATACCCCGGGGGCAATTTTTGCGCTGCCTCGCTCAGTAACGTTACGTCAGATGGCACAGTCAGTGAAGGTTTAAAAAGCAAGCATTTCTTTGTGTGACAGGCGTACGCTCCAGACATGATACACTCGTTTGTACGTGGGGAATGAAATCGATAACGCCGTAAAATTGTGTTGTTACCCGTCGTTTGTCGCGATATTGTTGAATCATCAGTGGCTGTCGTAGATTATGTGATGGGTCAGTGACTGCTTGCTTTGTTTGTCATTGTTGTGTTTGTTAATTCACGCCAACACCGACATGAGCACGTTTAAATAACTCTTGCTGTATTGGTGAAACCCTTTAAGGTGCGTATGCACGCCACCCCGTGAGTGTCATCATGTAAGGACGAGGGACGAGCAGGCCCAATGTCGGCGGCCATCTTACCCCTGTCTGGCGTCCGTCTGGCATCAGTCTGACGTTCGTCTGACCTTCGTGTGACCTACGTCTGACGTGCGCGCCGTCTGCCGTTTCAGCTCGGGCCTGCTGCCACACGGCCAGGTCAGCCACCTGCTGACCATCAACGACCTGGCCACAGGCCGCCAGTTCAGCCTGCCGGCCAGTTCCGGCACCACGGTGGCCGAGGTCAAGGCGGAGGTGGCCTCGCTGGCCAACGTGCCGGCCGCGCAGCTGACCTGGACCGGCTGGCCGGCCGGCGCCGTCGACACGGTACGGTCGCCGCACCGCGCTCTCCTGCCGGCTGCCGTCAGCCGCCCGCCGCGTCCCGCGCCGTCGCCGTCCCCTGCGGCCGTCAGTGCCGCTCCCTCTCTGGTTCCCTCTGTGATGGTGGCGCTGTCGAACTCCGGGGAGGCTGGACTGTGATGCCTCGGCGCTGAGACGGGCTGTTCTGCGCCGTCTGTCTTGCGGGCGTGCCGTATCTGCCCGGCATCTCTTGCCCGACCCTGTGGTGTCGCAGCTGCGTCTCCCCCGCGTCGCCCGCTGCTGTTCCGCTGCCCTTCGGCGGCGTGTGACCGTTTTGTCCTGCGGTGTAGGCGTCGGTGGCGTTGCCTTCGGCGCCGGCGTTCCCATCTTCCACCGGCCGACGGGCCCCAGACACCCGGCCGTTACTGTACTGGCAGTCCCCGCGACGCGAGCGTCATCACAGCCGGCGGTCGCTCGTCGCCGTGGCAATATGGCTGGGCTGCGCAGAAGGGGTTTATCATAATGCTACTAAGCTGTAGTATTGAGCTGTTGTGATAACGCATCCATAATGCATGACTGCGTTCTGTCGTCGCTTGTCCCGATCTGTATCTGCGCGTCTGTCTGTAGATCTTTGTGTATATGTGTTTGTTGTCTGCCGTGCTGTCTGTCGTCTGTCCTTCCTTCCTGTTGCCACGGTCACTGTCAGTTCCCGTGACAGTTCCTGGCTCTGTATTTCATTTCGATTTGAGATGAAATGTGCGCCAAGTGCCCCGCTAAACTAGGTTTTCCTAGTCTTCGATGGAACTAATGGCGGATTGCTTCGAGAAGGGCAGAGTGAATATGATGGTGAACATAATTGATTTGTACGTGGTGTTTGTGCCTTTCTTTTCAGAGCACATTGGCGGACACCGACATTGGGTCAACTCACACGCTCTCGGTGAATCGTGTCAATCAGACAGATACGTCGTCGGTAAGTGTTCGGCGTATTTTGAGAGTATGCTCCGGTTTTTCAGCTTTCCTGGTGTCAAAGCCGTTCGCCATCGTTAAGATCATTCGAGACCCTTTGTGTCAAAATCGTTCTCGGGTAAGATGAAAAACTGGGGTGTAAGTAGTTATAAAACGAACAGACGAATATTGGCATTGAATACGTCATGTAGCCTGGACCCGCTCTGCGCCGGTAGAAAAGGTTTCAGCGGGCAGCGAGGCTCGATGTATTTTCCTGAGCTTCCTCAGATGCGATGGTCTGTTCGGAACTCCACCCCGCAAGCCCCGAAGGACGTAGTTTTTTCCCCACAGGATATTGGTTTTCTGTTGTGTTATGCCCTGTTTTTCGCTTGTGTCGTGGCGGGAGACAGCGCACATCTGAGAGTCATCATTGGCGATGTTGGGTCGGTCCCGGCGCATCTGCGGTCGTCTGGCACGGACTGCCCCGCCTGCGTTACCTGCTCGTCTGGAAGAGGTCACCCGGCCCGCGTGACCTGCCAGAGTTGGCTGTACGGGGGGGGGGGTAACAGCACGCGCTCCGCCACTCTGTCCGACCCTAGGGCAGGTCCTTAGAGCCGGGTCTGCCGAGCGGTGGGCTGCGGCAGTTTTGGTAACGCCGGAGCGTCAGCGGTATCTGAGTAGTCCGGGTGCAGAAGGGCCCTCCCGCTCATTATCAGGACCGGTAAGGTAAGTCGTCACCGGGTGGCTATGTTGTGGGGCTGTGGGGCACGATAGCGTTCTGTCTGGTTCAGCTTTGAACGGGATTGCGGTGACAGGAAGCCTTGAGCTAGCGGGGTCTATCCGCACATTAAGTAGTGCTTGCCATGGACTGTAGTCCCAAAATACAACCCTTCTAACGCATTCTGGTAAAATTCCCACAAGAATTTGTACCTATTGGTAGAGTTTCCCGCAGTAAAGTCGGATCTGGCCAGGACAGGACCATCGTTCAGGTGGTCCTGTTACCACTGGGGCCACTTGGCTCGCGATACTGGTCCCAAAGCTGATTCAGGCAGTGTGTAGTCCGGTAATCGACCTTCACCTGTGGCGCGTTGGTCGGGGGCCTGCACCACTGGCCGGTGAATCGGAGCACTGCGCGGCTCCAGCTGGTCGGCGGCTGCGGGGCTCCCGGGAGGCGCCCGGCTCCGGTCCAGGCGGGTCCGCCGGGAGAGCTGTGGGGCTTCGATCGATATCGGCGGTAACTGGAGCTGGCCACCGGTCGGCGGCGGCTGGTCGCCGGCGCGGGACGGCCCGGCGGCCTGGCGGCCGCTCCACGTCGGCCCCACAGCTGCCGGCCGCTCGCCAGAATACCACCCACGGACGCCGTCCCGTGCTGGTCAGGCCATAACAGGAATACTACCCACGGATACCGTCCTGAACTGGTCAGGCCATGCGATTATCGTTGTCGGTATCTCAGGAGGTCGATAGCGCAGGCGTTTGAGACACGGTTTTTACTCCATCCGAATGGCAGGATGTTTGGCTCTAAACCCATGAATCCTATTCCATTGAGGGCGATTCGGCGTCCTTGTGGTATCGGCTGCTGATTCTGAACGGGTTGAGCCAGAGTTTGGAGACTTAATGACTTTGCCTTTCTTTTTACGTTTCCTTTTTATTGCAATCAGTGGCGACTCCAGAAGAGTTTTTAGGTAGGAGTGTTTTGCTGTTTGTGCATACTTCGGTCAGTGCCGCACCGCACGTATATAAATTCCGTTTTTATGATGTGGAGCGCTGTTTTAGGGGAGGGGTGACACACACCACGCTTGGTAACGATTAAGAATGATTTTAGTATATGGTTACTCATTTGATGAATGACAGTGATATGATTGCGCGATTGAAGATAAGACGCCATTGTGCCGTCCGAGTGGAGTTGGGCCGGTGTCGGCCGGCGTGTTTTGCCCTGCTGTCGGGGTGCGGATCTGTGTGGGCCCAGCCGAGGGACGGGCCACTGGTCCGGTGCCGAGTGGGGCCGGTGTCGGCCGGCGTGTTTTGCCCTGCTGTCGGAGTGCGGATCTGTGTGCGCCCAGCCGAGGGACGGGCCACTGGTCCGGTGCCGAGTGGGGCCGGTGTTGGCCGCCGAGTCGCGCCCGTCTGACTCCCGCGCCCGTCCGTCCTCAGGCGCCGGCCACGGTGGACTTGGCCAGCGATACGTCCTCGGTCGAGTACCAGGACGCCTCCGAGGTGTTCGACGAGAACGACGAGACGCTCTTCGTGCAGGAGAACCGGCCCAAGCGTGTGCCGCTCGGTGAGTGGGCTGTCGGAGCCGGATGGCCGGGCCGCAGGCGCCGCGCGTCCTCGGGTGCCGTGGTCGGGGCACGACCGGGCGGCGTGATGGTCTGAAGCGCGACGGCGGCGTGGCGTCTCGCCGAGGCCTTTTGAGCGTGTGGAAGCGAAGGGAAGCTCCCCGATAAATGGGTCAAATTAGTCACGTGAGATTAACTTCGTTGTAATAGCTTTGTCAGGTGATGTCCGCAATTTTGCTGTTTTCGCAACCTTCAGTAAACGGAAGTTGTTGTGGGCGGCTCCGCCTGCTTGAAGTGTGACCGTCTGCGTCCCCCAGTTCTGGAGGACACCGAGGACGAACTGGCCGGTGTTCTGCACTTTTGCGAGCAGTTCGAGGCCCGCTACGGCCCTTGCCACCCCAGCTTTTACCAAGGCACGCTGGCCGAGGCGGCCGAGGAGGCCTGCGCCAAGCCTGTCAACGAGGTCAGTCTCTTCTGCCTTCCCCGCATCAAGTGCTGTTTGTAGTGCTAACGGGCGGGCTTCTCAGCAGACCTGAAGACAAAACTGTGCAGTCTGCCTGTGGCGCTCTGTGAAAGACCTGCGAATGACCGCACATGTTTCACGCTCCTCCGTGTGGATTGCCACATGTCGCGCGTGTCGAGTGTTTCAGCATTCTGGGACATTCTGTGTTGTCTGTCCCTCGCTTCCTGTGAATATTAATCCTCCCTCGTATAGGGGTTTCTGCATAACGCGGACGTATATGGGTAGGGGAAGGGGGTACGATAGCTCCGGCCATTTGCACACCGTGCGTCGTAGTGCGTCGCGGAAAAGACCAGCTTGTTGCGCGTGACGAGATCTCGCGACTGGCATCTCGTTTTAAGGTCTCAGGTCAACGGGCTACCTTCCGTGCCGGGCTAAAGGTCACAAATGGGCAGAAAGTGGTATTTTTTCGAGGTAAAGCGCAAATGAACACCAAAGAATAAATGATAATGAGATGAAACGAATATTACAGTGTTCGTCAATCAATTCAGTCCATATGTAACCCACATGATTGTATTTCACCCATGGATTCCGATCCAGATCATTCTAGGTCTAGGCCATTCTAGGCTAAGCCGACGACCCGCTGTAGCGAATCGTCGGCGGAAATGCGTTCTTGGAGCTGCAAAAGTATTTTCTGTAGGTAAAAACAGATGCTGGTTTCAAATTTAGTGTCTGAAGTAACCAACACTATTGACGAATGACGTCTAAAGATCATCCTAGGTCATCCAAGGGTATTTTAACCCAGCGGCCTCAAATGACCTCGAATTTTCCAAAAATCGTGACTTAGATGTCTTAAGAGTTTTTTTGTTTTTTTGTTTTGTTTTTTTTTTTAGTTAATATCCAACACAGATCCAGTTTTAGGCATGTTGACGTATTGTAGACTCATCTACCTGCGGCCGGCGCCACTCCGCCCGTCGGAGCAAGAGGCAGGCGGGCTTCGCTGCATTCTGCCCTGTTTGTGAAATAGAAGATAAATCGCACGAAATTTATAGCATTCGTTTCTTTACAGCTCAGGTAATCCGAATATTTAGATTGTTTTGCGATACCTGTTTCTCATCGCTTTTCCAGGGATAAAAAGTGATGTGTTTCCCGCTGTAGCTCATGACCTCTGTTTTCACCCTGTATAATTCCGACAGTGAATATAAGCCTGCCAGATACATCTGTACTTTTACAGAACATACAGTTTTTTTAATCGATACACTTGTGCCGTCCAGCCGTCTTGTGGTGAGACAGAAATGAGGTACCGTTGTCAACCGGCCGTGTTGGGGCGTGGAAGCGGTTGACATGGCTCCCATTACAACGGTATAGCTCGTTCCTTTGGCGACGTATCGGAAACATTTTTATACCTTAAGATATCGAAAATATGCCCCAGAGGATACACCAAGTTTCAGACGAATCAAACAAACCGTTGTTTGTTGTTAGTTGTTCTCGGAAAAACGTCAGGGGTTGCATCCCCCTCCTATAACGTCGAGGGTTAAGGTAAATACTGTCGTGATCCAGTATGTTACCGGACGGCGTGTGCCCGTTTATTCGCCGTGAACGGAGGATGTAAACCTTGTGGTCCGTTATATGGCCATGAATGTCAGTTTGTTTCCTGTGGACAGCGGAGATGAACCTTGTGGTCCCTGATGTGATCAGCTGGCGTGCGTCTGTTCTGTTTGGACAGCGGAGGTTAACGTCGTGGTCCCTTATATTATTGGATGACGCGTTGCCGTTTGTTCTGTGTGGAGTGCTGGGTGGTCCGTGTGGTCGGTGATTTTACCAGACGTGTCCGGTTGCAGCGGCGTATGTTGGCCATCTACCTGCACCACGACGACAGCGTGCTGGCCAACGTGTTCTGCTCACAGCTGCTCTGCTCCGAGTCCATCGTCTCCTACCTGACCAGCAACTTCATCGTCTGGGGCTGGGACATCACTTTCTCCAGCAATCAGAATAGGTAAAGGCATGTCGCTCGAAAAAAATACAGTGCCTGGCACTCAGCTTGCCGATTTTCGCGGAAGCCAATTCTGAAGCCAGTTCCAAAAAAAAACAAACAAACAAACAAAACCGGACTGCCATTGTGGCTTTCCTTGCTGTTTTAGCCAGTATGTTTAATTTTGCGGAGTCCCTCGCTTGAAGCCATGCATTCCGGTGGTTGATTATTGTTTGAGATACTGACGTTTTTCCAGATCCCCGTGGCATTCATTACAGCAGACTGTTATGCGTTGGCGTCGACACTGCCACCGTCTCGTGGTAACGTTAATTCCGTCACCCAACATTGGACGCCGAGGTGATGTGGCAGCGTCGGCCGCCGCCTAGCGCCGTTACCGCGTGCGGACAGGTTCCTGGACCGGGTGACGGCACAGTTCGGTGCGCGCACCCGCGAGGCGCTGCTGATGTCGATGGACCGCGACCGGCTGCCGCTGCTGCTGCTGCTGATGCGCAGCCGGAGCAGCACCGAGGTGCTCTCCGTGGTGCACGGCAACACGGCCGTCGACGAGCTGATGGGCACTCTGATCCACACGCACGACATGTTCACCCAGCAAATGGCCGTGGAACTGCGCGAAGAGGAGGAGCGTCGGGCGCGCGAGCACATGATGATGGAGCAGGACAGGGCGTACCAGGAGTCACTGCTGGCGGACAGGTGGGCAGGACGGCCGACGGCACTGAGCTCTCAGCTGACGTCCTGTGAGGCCGACGCTGGTCACCGTGTTGCTGGTGAAAGCCGATGAAGTGTTGCTCTGCGCCGTGCGGGAACGTGTGTGCCATTTGGTGGCAGCCTGAGAGAAACGGCACCGTGCAGCAGGTGGCGGTGTGCGGTCGATGGGCTTTAAATTTTTTCTCGTTTCTTTAGCCCCTGTCGGAATACTGAGATGTTTCATGGGTATACGCTTTAAATCGCTCCTGAGGGTAGGCCACGATATTAGACTTCGGGAGGACCGACAGGACTCGAAACTGGCCAACAGACCTTTGCTTGATTCCACTTCGGAGAAATGGATTCCGAATCCGACGTATGGTTTGCTTAATCCATTCTAATTCTGACTCAGCGTGATTTTCCAAAACTACATCGATTCCAAGTCCGACGCGAGATGAAAGGAGTTGGTCGGGAGTCGATTCCACTAAGATCCATTGAATTGGATTAAGCCATTCGAATCGATTCCAATTCTGATTCCGTAGACAGCTATGCGATTCAATTCCGACTCTGATTCTGGCGCTTGTCAGTCATATCGATTTTGATTCTGACTGGACGAATCCGAATCGATCGATATAATTCAGCACAAGTCTGCCGGTCACCGGGCAGATGTCGTCGTCCGTGACGGCCGCGGCGTCGGGTGACCGCCGGATCGTGTCGGCAACCGGCGAGCCGCACCGAACGGAGCCTGACGTCGCGGCTGGCGTTCACAGGGCGAAGGAGGAGGCCCGCCGAGCGGAGAGAGAGGAACAAGAAAAACAGGAGCACGAAGAGAGGAAGGAACGTGAACGACAGGAAAGTCTCAAGCAGCAGGAGGAGGCTGTGAGACAGGTGAGCAGATTGTGCCCACTCAATGGTGCGTTCCGTCCGATGATGTTTGCTCTGTGTAAATCAGACTTCGAAACCGCCGGTGACGTCCTGAAACAGCCGAACGATGTGATAGGTAAGATCACGTGATAGGATAGTAGTGTTTCGGGAAGTCAGGGGAGGCATCATGTGAATGAAGTCCCACAGACGTGAAGAGGATCATGGGGATGGCTTCCATTTAACCCCATTTTGTAGCGAACTCTTCGGCATTTCACGCAAATATTTTTCTCAGATTCTGGTTATGACCCCAACCTTGTCCATAATCCATACGCCTTTGGCTCTGTCATTTTCGGTTTGGCGATGGCGATTAGCCTGAGGGTCGAATGCCCCAGGACGGTGCCTGTCGTGGTTTGCATCGTTATGACAGGTCTGAATCAGACTCGTGGTGTGATCGTAGCAGACCGTCGTACGATGTTGATGGGCTACGGCAGAATCCGGACCATTACTGCCCGTTGAATCATGTTTCGGCCACTGGCCTTTGTCAGGCCGTACTGTGTGTCGTGACCAGCGTAACTTAGATGTGTCGGAATGTATTGGGCCGGCGGGGCTGTGTCGCGTGTCTGGGTGTGTCCGGCCGGCGGCGCTGTGTCGTGTCTGGGTGTGTCCGGCCGGCGGCGCTGTGTCGTGTGTCTGGGTGTGTCCGGCCGGCGGCGCTGTGTCGTGTCTGGGTGTGTCCGCCCGGGGGCGCTGCCTCGGCCGCGGTGACGCCGCCTGACGCCGGCTGCAGGCGGTGCGCGAATCTCTGGAGTCGGACCTGCCGCCGGAGCCGGCCGACGACAGCACGCTGCCGGTCACCACCATTCGCGTGCGCGGCCCGGACGGCACCAGCTTCGGTCGCCGCTTCCTGGCGTCGGAGCGACTCCAGGTGAGCGGGACAGGCCGGCCACGGTCCCGGCCCGACCTGGCGACCACCGCCGAACGGTGGCAGGCGCACCGCCGCGGCAAATGGTACTGCCGTCCTCTTGTAAACGATGGCCAGACGGAAGGGCGTCAGGGTCATGGGCAAGGGCAGATACGTGTTCATTTCAAGATTAGGATAGTAGCACACTTCTCTGTACGTCTGTAGCCATGCTGCTAGAAAACGCCTTGCGGTATGCTACGGTTATGATTTGCTGTTTATGTTCTTTTCAGTGATAGCAAGCTTCGCATTCGTTTGTCAGTAGGCGTATTAAACGCATTGCCGTGCGTTTCCAGGTTCTGCTGAACTACGTCACAGTGCAGGGATTTCCGATGGATCAATATAAGCTCATCAGTAGCTGGCCGCGTCGAGATGTAAGTGACGTAGTGGCTGCCAGGTGGCATCGGGGAGGCGAATGATGTAGGACATTGAAATGGATGCGGCCACTTTGCCTGTTGATCACTAAGCGCCGTGAGTCCAACGTGTGACCCCGCTCCTGTACCGATGGTTTGCTTCGCTGACAGGTGTCGGGTTTTGACGATGACACGTGCATGGACGCACCCATGACGTCTCGGAAGGGGAAGGAGCGGAGGTAGAAAACGTGTAAAATATTTTGAGGGCCGGCTGCACTCCGCACGTTTTTTTCTCTTTACTTCTTTTTATCTCCACTGACCGTTTTATATGATCCGGCAGGTGTCGAGTTTAGACAAGGACGCCACGATGGCGGCGCTGAAGCTGTGCCCTCAAGAGACGTTCATGCTAGAGGAGAGATGATTCTGGCTGTGTGGTGCTGCGCCGTGGCCGATCGGGCCGCGCGGACGCCGACCGTCGGGCAGCTGGGGCCGGCCGCCGCCGCCGCCGCTGCCGCCCCCGCCAGCCGTCCTCAATAAACCGGCCGCCACCTAGCCGCTGTCTGTAAATAGGCGACGCCGTTGCGGCGGCCGCCACGGCCGGCGCCGTTTGTCTGTGGCGCCAGCGTGCATTGGCTGATAACGCCCGATATAAAGACGCCTGGTTTTAACTGGCTGTCGTGGAGAACGTGCCTCTGAGAGAAGTCTGAATGTTGCGGCAAGCTCATACCGGCGCTGCGGCCGAACACTGTCGAACCTCCGTCGGTCGAACCCGGTTGCCTTAGGGTTCTAAATGGCCTTCGGCAATAGTCTTAGTCAGGGAACAGTGGAGCACAATGGAGACATGTTGGTCACGGCTTTGTGTACACGCTACGTCAAGTAAGGCACACGTCGGTTACGGCAATGTAGACACGCCGCGTCAGGTAAGGCACACGCTGGTTACGGTACTGTAGACATGCTACGGTAGGTAAGGCACACGTCGGTCACGGTACTGTGGACAGGTGACCTCAGATAAGGTACACGTTGGTTACGGTACTGCGGACACGTGACCTCAGGTAAGGTACACGTCGGTTACGGTACTGCGGACACGTCACGGCAGGTGAGGCACATGTCGAAACCGGCCTTGGTGTCAGAGCGAGACGTGTTAACCGCGGGTCGACGACCAGACACGAGTCGAACGGACGGTGGGATCGGAGGTGGCCGATGGAAGGCGTGCGCTCACCCTCTGACGATTCGGGCGATACTGGCCGTGCGGGGAACACGGTCGGAGGGACGCCATCTGGTGGAATAGTATGACCTGAGATGATTCGCGTAACGGGGTTACCTCCGCATCACACGCAGCTAATGGGATGGCTACCGCCTGTCTCACGACTTGTATCAGATCAGATGGCAGTGTGGGTGGCTTGAAGTATCCCGGAATAAGAGCATCCCCGTTCACTTTGCCGACTTCATTCTGCGCGTACGAGCGGCGCTTGGAAAAAAGACACGAACCGCAGTGCTCCCAAGGGAGTGAGTCCGTGACGAAGCTTGTGGGTCCCGCCCTCCAGCCGGCCAGGCGGAACGGCCAGTTCTAGTCTGTCCTTGCATCCGCAGGCCACCGCGTCCAGTCTGCGCCGTCGGGTGAGAGGACGAATCGCAACGCGGGGTAGCGAACTCGGCATCGCCTTGAACTCAGTGCTCAGTGCGTCCAGTGCGCACGAGCTCAGTGCGCCCAGAACGTCTCGGACTCGAGCCCGGACAGCTAGTGGGTAAACAACACCTTAAAGTCAGTGTGCGTGTGCGGAGTCCTGCACGAACTTGTGAAATCAAAACCGGGCATCAAAGCAGCGGTTCAGGAGCGACTGCTCAGATAGCGAACCCGAACCACAGATGAGCTTTTGTGCCAAGAGCCAAGCAAAACGGGGCGTTTGCCAGCTTTTTATAATTTTATATTTAAGCTCATGTGTTACAGTCTAGGAGAGAAATACAGGTCAGGCTATGAAATGCGTGGGTATGAAACCGTGAAAATAATGGTCAGGTAGTAGCTTAAATCACAATTTTAGATTATGGGCCCTCGTCGAGTCAGGTGTCCATGAGAATCCCTTCCGGTGGTCTGATTTAGGATAGTAATAGAAAAGCGCAGAGACACGAAGCATTTTCTGTTGGGTACATTTTCGTGCGTCCTTTTTACACCTTTTGTCAATTTTTACGAGCACAAGGTATCAGACAATTACGTACACTCGCGGCCGTGTATGACACCGGATACGTCAAGATACTGGCCAGGCGTAGTGGCCGCCTATCCGTCGGGACGTGCACCTGCCGATCGGCCGCCGCGCCGGTGCCCGCCAGTCACAGCACTGTCCGCCGGCCATCCGCCGGCGTCAAGCACATGACTCAGACGGCCCAAGTCGAACTCAGACATCGGTGTATCGCTTCTCGGTCTTTTGGCTAAGATCAAAGGAGGAGGAGCTGCGCTCCCAGGGCCGGACGGCCAGCTGCGTCGCCCTCGTGGTCGGCCCGCTCGGCACCTGGTGGCGCGGCAATGAAAGCACCCTGCGCCGCCTGCACGTCAACAGGAATTACGCCAAGCTGATGCGTCGGCTCATGGTGAGCGACACACTGCGGTGGTCCCGTGATGTGTACATCGAACACCTCTCCGGGCACCGCCAGTACGAGTGATCCCCGCCGCGGCCAGGACGCGGCCGGGGTGACGTCAGTTTGTCGCCACCCATGGTCCGAAATCGGCGAGGCCGATTCCTGTCCGCCCGCCCGCTTGCGCTGGTCCGCACGCGATATGTTCTGTTTTGACATTTTGCTTGTTTTCGTCCGAGCGCAAGTGTCATGGTACTTGCATGCAGCGCGGTCATGGTTTTGTTCTCCGTTTTGTTTTGTCTCGTCCGCCGCTCGCGAATGTACTGTATGGTTCATGTACGGTTCATGTATGTTCGGGCCACGAAGTAACCGGCCCGGTCGTTAGGGGTGGCGGGTGGGCAGCACTCCCCCCTCACCGTCGGGCGGCCTGCCGGGCCCTCCCCTCCATGCTCTTTTGCACAGCGCGCCCTGGCGGATTGCCGTCAGCGCCGCCTGGCACCCTTCGGCTCGGCCGCGTGTTCCCCGGCCCCCACCTCACACCCTGAGGTTCGGGATTCTACTCCCGCTCCATCCGTCCGCCGCCGCGTGGGCTGGGGGTATCACGCGCCCCTGCGGCTCCCCCGTCCCTTGCGTCCCGCTGTTTTTAATGTTCTCGTTTAACGTCCAGCAAACCGGCCTGTGTGCCGGCACGTTGCGTTTTAAACCCGACGCACAGCCCAGGGTACAGGGTCGGCGGTACTGGTCTGCGTGCCGCCCCGCCGCTCCCTGCCCGTCTGCCGTGCCCGTGGTGTTTTCTCATTGACTTGTTTCTTTTCACTGTTTCTAAACACGTTCGTTTATTCTTTTGAATCTATATCTGTTCTTATCAGCTTAATTTCTGCAGTGTCCGTGCGCGTGTTCTTAGTGCTGTGATCATCCGCACGACCTCCGCCGATCGAAGACCGCCATCTCTGGAACCCCGCTGGAAGTTCGACTGCGGAACGACGCCGGTAGAGGCCGCTGGACCAGGAGGAAGACCAGGACCGCGGCCGTGGGGACGACCACGTCAAGACCTCGGCACTAGACTCACGCACCGGGACCGCGCTCGCGAGCTTTCGGCCTGAGGACGAACCGCCCCCTGCCCGGCCGGTTGCCGGTCGCCGTCGCCGCTGGACGCTGCCCGCCGCCTGCCGCCTGTCGTCCGCGTCCGGAGGACTCGGGACCTGTTTGGGAGAGGACTCCGGACCGGGACTGGCGGCTTCGGCGGCGCGTCTTGCCCCCGGTCGGCGGTGCCGGTGTGGCCGAGTGGCATGGAGACGGTATTCGCGTCCGGTTCCCGCCGCCGAAGGAGGTACGATGCCCCCAGTCCGGCTGCAGGTTCTGTTGCGACGACTGGCTCCTGCCGTACTCGCAGTGTCCTAAGCTGAGACAGCATCTTGTCCGAGTCCACGGGCTTCGCGTCCCCGTTGTCTGGTATTGTGCGTCCTGCGGGAAAACCATAGAAGCCGGCCTCGCGGCATACCATAAAGGTGCCTGCCCCGGGCCTGCCGCCGACATGTCGGCCGAGGCCCGGCCGCCGCCCCCCCCCCCCCCCGAGCGCCGTTTTGCGGCCCGAGGGTGGCGGCGTCCGCCCGGCTGAACTACACGGAGACGGCGCCATCATCGAGTACCCGCCGCCGGTCGAGGTCGGGTGCCCCGTGTCCGGCTGCCGGCGAAGCTATTCTGGCCCTGCCCCGTCACGACGGCGCGCTAACCTTCGCCGGCACGTGCGCCACGGGCTCCTCGGCCCCGTCACTTGGCGTTATTCTGGGTGTGGAGATCCCATGGGTCTCTACCCCGCGCGCCCCGTCTGTGGTGCGTCGGCCGAGGCTCTACCGCCGGCCGCCGCCGTCTCCTCGAGCGCCGCCCCGCAGGCTGAAGACCCTGACACTACACTTTCCGAAGCGGGGGCTGACGCTCCCCCGGAGGCACGCCCCGCCCGCCGTTCTCCAATTCGGACGCTGCGGCGCGCGGCTGCGGCTATCCCTGACCGTTTGCCCGGCCGGCGGGGGAGTCCAGCCGACTCCCCGGCCCCGCCCGACTCTTCGCCGCGGGCCGCGGCCGGGTAGTGCCTGCGGCTCGGCGCCGGCCGTGGTCTGGGGGCGGCGCTCAGACGCTGCCCCGGCCGCCGCTGATGTCGAGCCAGCCGGGGACCCTGCGCCCGACCGTAGACTGGCCCACGCCCCTTGGCGTTGGTCCTCGGCGTCCTCTCCCCTCCGACGTCGCCGCTGGCCTCGCCCCCCTCGTGGCGGACTCCGGCCGGCGACTCGGGCTACCGGTATGGCACGCCGCCGCCAGCCTCTGCTGGCAGCGGCGGCTCTGCCCCGCCGCTCGCGTCTGGGGGTACCACGCCGCCGTCTCGGCCCGAGGGGGGCCCCCCCACATCGGCCGCCCCCCCCCCCCTCCGCCGTCGGCCCGCCCCCGCCGCTCAACCTCGCCGCCCTCGGCTCGCCCCGATCGCCCGGCGGAAGTGAGATCGCCGACTCGCCCTAGCGAGCCGCGTTCTAGCGTAGACCACCGCCGGCGGTCGCCTCATCGCCGGCATCGCGGGGGCCTTCGTGTCCCCGCTCGCTGGCGCGGACGGGCCCGCGGCCTTCGCCTTTGCCGCGGGCTGCGGACGACCCCCTGACCCGGCGCGGTTTCATCAGCCAGGAGACCCCACGTGACGCCACGCCGCCGGCCGTCGGCCGCCGGTCGGTCGCGGGTTCACCGGCGCCGAGGAGCTCACGGTCGTCTTCTCCTGAAGTGACGCGAGCTCACCGGCTCCACAGGGTCGACGTTCACCCCCCCCCCCCCCAACTCGCCGGCCCGCTCGCCCCCGCCGGCCCCTTGTGCCTGCGCCCGGGCCCAGCCCGCGTGACACGGGTTCCTCCGAGACGTCTCCAGGGACCCGTCATCGTCCTCGCTGAACCCGGGGACCGCCCGACCTGCCGCGGGACGCGTCCGATCAGCACGGAGTTGCGATCGCCGAGACGGCACTGATACTACAGTACACACAGTGTTCCGATACACTCAGCGGCGCCATCTATCGGCGGACCGGCGCGCCGGCCGAAAGTCGGCCGGCCGGCCGGCGCCCGCCCGACTGGCCGCCGCTCGCCGTGCAGCTGGCCACCCACCAGCCGATCGGGAGCTCGCGCGCCAGCCGCCGCCCGCGACGCCAAGCCGCCGGCGTGGCTTGGGCACACCGTGTCGCGGCTTGCGTCGGCGCCGCAAACCGGCCACCGGCGGCAAAGGCCGCCGGCCAATGCGCATGCCGCCAAGGACCAAATCTCTGTGCGAGCAGCGAGCCCGGCGCCGCGCGCCTCGGCCGCCGCCGCCCGGTGCCGGCATGCGTTTTTGCGGCATGCCGCCACCGTGCATCATACCGGATACGTCCAGATACTGGCCAGGCGTACTGGCCGGCCGGCTATCCGTCGGGCCGTGCACCTGCCGGTCGGCCGTCGCGCCGGCGCCCGCCAGTCACGGCACTGTCCGCCGGCCACCCGCCGGCGTCAAGCACTTGACTCGGACCGCCCAAGTCGAACTCAGATACCGGTATCTGTATCGCTTCTCGGCCTTTTGGCTAAGATCAAAGTGTAGTATCTGTTCTTATCAGCTTAATATCTGATACGTCCCCTACATGGGGACCAGAATATTAAACTGATTTTTGAACATTGGCGAGGTTCCTGGAGCTTGCTCCTGCCTTGCCGCGGGTTGGCCTGGCATTGCACTACAGCCAGGATCGGCCCACTCTGAATGTCATGCCGCAAAATACACTTGTAACATGCTTGGCCGTTTCACCTGGGCACCGGCAACACGTCTATAGCCGATGGTCGAATGCGTGTCGATTGATTATTTTCGTCTCTCTGTTCACCCACAGCGCGCGTCGGGCACCGCCAGCGCGCCTAACAACGGAGCCACAGTGAAGCGAAGTCAATATGTCAACGTGGCAAACACGGCGCCCGATCCAGAAGACGAGCCCGGCAAGCCAGTGCAGCAATACGGACAGATGCCACAGTACATCGCAATGTGCATGCGGCACGGAGAGAGAGAGAGAGAGCGAAAAAAAAACGCCTTCTCCTCAAATCTCGTCCGAGTCCCGAGTCCCATGGCCTTTTGTTTGCCCCCCTCCCCCCCAAGGGTAAGGGGTGTTGCGACCCACTTGCGTTGGATGCCGGTGGCTGCGTGTTTAAGCCTTTCAGGAACCATTGTGAAGATGGCACATTACCTTGCAAACTTGTCCTGAACAGCACTGAAGAGTATGCAGAACTGCTGGTTTCATTTGAGATTATAATCAGCATTACTGTCAGAATTCCAGACTGAAAACTCATGATGCAAACAAATAGCAAGTGCCATATGACTTCCCGGTGACTGCATGTACCAACGTAAGCTTGTAAGTAAGTGACTGCCAGATGGGTCCCTGAAACTGTCCGAGGTGTCCCTGAAACTGCCAGAGAAACGCCTGAGACGTCCCGAGGGGCCCGTGAAACTGTAAACGAACATGATACCAACAGAGGGCCCTGACACGCAGACGGCTCGAGTTCACCAAAAATGTCTCTGTAACCGCGAGAGGAAACCTAGCCTACGCTGGCAAAAAAAAACTTCAAAAACTACGGGGTATGGCTGACGGACTCCCAGACCAGATACAGATACGACATTTCAAATGGAGAGAGGGACGGAACCGCCTAAAATCTCGCTGAATTTGTCATGTTCCGGCCACTTTGTATGAAAAAAGAATACAAAATTTTCTTAAATAAGGTGGATCGCTTCATTATTTCGGTTGCTTTATATGGTGCAAGACGCAAAAGTACATCAGTTCTTTCCACTGGACTCGAGCGGATCAACTTTTTCTTCATGTCTGTAAAGCAAAAACTGGGGGACCAGCCGGGAGACGGCCCGGCGCTGACCATTGCCCCCCCCCTGGCTTCGCGACATACTGTATACGCCCCTGGTGAGGGCCCCCATTGGTCACAAGGAGTCCGACTTGACCTTGATTCGACTTGCCTCCCCCCAGCGGAATCCTGGCTACGCCCCTATTCCTCGTCCCGTTGCATAGTGAATGTTTTTAAACTTCCTTGCGGTAATTGACACGAGATGTGGTTGTATGACAGCCGAAACAAAATCCACGACCTCTGCAGTGATTTGAAAAATATCAAGAAAATAGGTTTTGGACATAGTTTGCCTCTGAGTTAAACTCGTGCGAGCGCATTTCTTACATTTTTCTTCTTTTCTGAGCAAATTTTACAATTAAAAATCACAATGGCTGTAAAGATACCGACCGAAATCCGAATAACTTTTTTTGGAGGGTAGGGTGGTTGCCGGGCCGCTGCATCTGCTGGGACCTGGACTCCCTCCCACTGGTCTGAAAATAGATCTCTAGACTTGGTGCCTATGCAGAGATAAGCTGACTGTAGACAGGCGTCCTATATGACGCAGATCTCCCCTGTTTTGACGCAGTCGGGTCCGCCTAACGCTATCAAATAAAAAAAACAAAGAGGTTTGATATGACAAGAAAACCATAATCATACACCGCCATAAAGAGGTGGAGGACGTTAAAAACATTAACCTTGAGCTTCATGGATGTGAATCGCATATATACAGGCATCCTTCGGTCGCATCTCTTACGCAACTTTGCATGGCCCGGTCAACGTTGTACCTGCTTCACTTCTGTTACTGTGCGATAAATATGTACAATCCCGCTAATGCAATCATTTTTTACACCACGGCTGTTCCCCAGCAGTTTGCTATCTAATCTCATGCTCTTGTTGGAGGACCTTCACGATGGGATTTGGCCCAGAAGAAATGCGTGCACAAGTCCCATGTTTATGGTTTTATGAAGTTATGATCTATCATGTCGAGCTATTTTTCCGAGCTCGTGAGTGAAGTCATAAATAACCGAGTAAAACACCCGTTCCGCGGGCAGATGGCGCCACCTACGTCCGCATCATGTGATGCAACCGCATCGTCACCAGGCGACATCTGCCATTTCTCTCTTCATGTGCATCATTTCTCGAAAGGGAATGCCGTTCGGCGTCCTGTGTTCAGTATGTCCGCCATGTGCCGCCTCTGGCCTCAGCCGTTTCCGACGCGTGGTGCAATCGACGCTGACGAATCGGCGGGCTCGGCGCGGCGCATGCGCGTCATCGACCCCGCACTGGCGAGCAGACGCGGGCCGGCTGAGCCGCGTCCGCGCCGCGATAAAACCGTACCGCTGCTAGGTGCCAGCAGTCAGTTGTAAGGTGGGGGAAGCTGTTCGCATACCGCAGGAGCGAGAGGAGGTGGAAGCCGCTGTTAGGTGAGGACGCAGATCCCACATGGGACCTGGCACACTGGTGCAGGGGTGACAGCGTTCTGCGTGCGTTTATCTGCGTGTTGCATATTTATATTCTCTCATATTAGAGAATATAACTAGGTCAAATTCTCTAATATGGGTCGCTGCCAGGGCGTTCAGTTCCTTGTTCTATGTTTTAGCCACGATCTATGCGTTGTGTGCTGGTGTTTTCCTGGTTAGTGGTGTGTCGTGTTCAGTGAGTTTGAGTGGGCCGCCGTTCTGTAGGTGCATAGTGTGTCGTCTGCTGAATGTTGTGGTTGTGAGTGGACTGCCGTTCTTTAGGTGTATCGTGAGTCGTATACCGAGTGTTGTGGTTGTGAGGCTAATGTATGCATTTTTGGGTAGGAGTGTGCGGTCTCCTATGGTGCGTCTATAGTGGGAAATGGCGTTGGTCTGTTTCAATGCTCCTGGGTCTTGAGGAGTGTTCTTGGTGATCAGTGATGATGTGGTGGGACTATGGTAGTGGATATTTAGTTTCAAGCGGTTCGATGGTTCTGTTTGACAGCTACGTTTATGATATTTTGTAATGCTTGTTCGTTTGCTTTGTATCCTGGTGACGTGGTGTTTCTGTAGTACAGGTTGTAGTACAGGTAGTGGCATGTTACAGTATGTATGCATTTATATGTTTTGTAATGCTTGTGCTTCTGTTTTGCGTCCTGGTGACATGGTGTTTTTGTGGTACAGGTTGTAGTGCAGGTGGAAGTATCTTGTTCGGGTTGGCCTACCAAACAACCCGAACAGATACTGCTACCCATCGCCTGTACATAGGGGTATAAATTTACATCAGTTTGTGGGTGCACATGCACCTATAAACCACATCTGTACACCCACAAACATGGCCTGTGCGCCCACAAACCAAAAAACAGTTTATGACCCAAAAGGCAAAACTCGGATTCTTCTATAACGCAAAAAGGATTCGTATATACACAAAGAAAGCAGATTGCATATATGTGTGGTTGTTTACTAAAGGACTAAAAGAATTGCAGCACAGAAATGCACCCATGGGCGCACCCAGTGGGCACCAGTTGCTCTTATGTTCCCAAATTTTGCATATTTTATCCCCAAAAATAAAAAACGCGAACTCTCGGTATCCGAAAATAAAGTGGCCGCAGTCTCAGAAGTTTTTGATTTACAGGAGGGTTGGGGTTATCAGAGATCCTCCCGTACAATGGTCGTGGCGAACGAATGCGCCCACAAAGGATTTTAGAAAATTTCTCCCCTGCGTGTACTACAAAAACACGATGCCACCGGGATACGAAGCAGAAGAACAAGCACTACAAAACATCAAACGTAGCAGACATACAGTACAACCATTAAACCGCTTGAAACTAAATATCTACTATCAAAGTTCCTCCACATCATCACTGATCACCTAAAACGACACAGCTCCCGACTCAGGAGCACTGAAACAGACCAACGCAACGTACCACTATAAATGCACCAAAGGAGACTGTGCGTTCCTACGCATAAGTCGGCCTCACAGCCACAGCACTCAGTAGACGACTGTGCACCTACAGAACGGCGGCCTACTCACACACTGAGAAGCACCGCGACGCACCACTAACTAGGAAAACACTAGCAGACAACACAAAGATCCTGGCCACAATACAAAGCATGGGACTCCTCAATGCCCTCGAAGCGATCTACGTTGCGCAGATGACCTCGTTATCAAGAGGCAGATAAACGCACGCGGAACGCTGACACTTAATGAGGGGCCGCCGCCGGACTGCAGCATAAATGACGGTAATAACCGGAACCCACGAGCGACGCGTGCAAAATGTATTCGCCGTAGACATATATATATACATATATATATGTATATATATATATATATATATATATATATATATATATATATATATATGAGGTACAGTCATTCGAATAATAGTGAAAGCCGCCCCTGTGCCTGTTTGACCAGATAACGTGTCTCCTTTCTTTTTTAGCTACAAATGTTGAACGACATTTTATGTTGTATTCCATGCTTTCTGCCTACCCGTAATCCACCAGTTAGATGCCGTATGGGACACATGGCGAGTGATAGCTTCTTCGTTGTTCCTTGAATATGTCTTCCTCTTTTTATACTTGATAAAAAGGGGTATTTAGTGACCTATTGGAGTATTTTGCCTCTGAAACATTTCAAGTTTAAACTTAATGCGCGACTTCGATTTGTCTCGCTTCCATTACTGGACGGTTCAGAAACATGCTTTGAAAAATAGGTCGAAAGACGCTACTCTCGGAATAGTTATCTGGAGGATTCACCTTGCAAGCTAACACATTGCGAATGCAAGTGACTTAAACTGAAAGAATGGAGCCATCTTCTGGTGGACATTTCATGATTGTGTGCCCAGTAGTTGCGATGTTATTAGCCCCAGAAACCGTGATGGCCGGGCCGGTCCGCTCAGTGTGACTTTCTCGTACTGAGGAAGAAAGACTCACTGGGCTGTCGTTTTCGCTCCTAATTACAGCTGTTTAACTCCCGTACTTCAGATGATGCGAAGCAACACCATATGGCGCAACGGGCCACCCGCACCTTATTATCGAGAACGGCCCACGGGCCGCCCTCGATTCGCCGCCAAGACGATGGCTACCATATCAATGCTGCCAGATAAAACAGGAAGGCAAATGTGGGATATGGTCCCGATGATAACGTGAGACGTCAGCCAAACAGGACAAAATACCGCACCCAGAAGAGATGACGTCTCTTCGCAGATTTGCCCCGGACGCATGCGTGATGTATTAGTTACCGTCGACAAAGCGAACCATTTTGAGGCGCTTGTTTCTTTTTTTTAAGAAGGGTTTCCGTTGGTCGAAACCACTATCTGTAAGGCAGTCTGAGGCAAAAAGAACTGCGGGACCGAGGCTCCAGTGGGGGGCGACTTCAGCATTGCTCCCCCCCCCATGACTTAGGTGAGGGCGTGACCAAAAGTATACAAATTGACGTCTTTGCAGAGGTGCTAGAAACAGTGACGCGTATCCCATGCAGGGGAGGATGATTCTGCTCCCGTCAGCTATTTTGGTCGCCATTTTCAAACGGTTTGTGGTAGCTCCTTGAATATTCGTGTCTTGTCCTCATTTTTTTTTACGTGCTGCGTCGACATTTCGAACAAATACTGCGGCCGGGACGGCTCCGAGTCTCGATTTTGGGAGGGACGTGGAGTGAAATTTGGCGACCATCTGGCGGTGTTTTTCTCCGACGTGATAATAGCTATTTCCGTCCGTCCACAAGAGCCACTGGTGATTGAAGCTAAGAAATATGATGCGTGTTTTCATGCTGATCATTTAGAGAATTTTTGCGGCTCCAGGGCAGGAAAAAGGGGGTTTTGCTGGACATTGCGAGGGAATATGACGAGCTGTATACGCCGGTGTACAATGCGTAGGTCGAGGTAATAATTACAATATTTGTCTTATTTGTCAATATCTACGCAAAATGACCAGTTGATACAGTGGCAGAGGCGAGCCAAGGCACGCCAAACGATGTTGACGGGCATGGGGCTCAACCTATATCTACCTTAGCCTCTTGTAGGATCACTGATGATAAAGGAAAGTGTATGTATGCGTGGGGTGTGCAGGGGCATTCATTTGGAATCCGCGCGCATGGCCGTTTCTGGGCTAGACGGGGGAAGGGGCTCATAATCATCAGTTCACGGGTCCCTTTGCGGGAAAACGTGTGTTCATGCATCAGATCTACGCACATACCGCCCTGTTTTGCCTCCCTGACTCGGCTTATGCATATTTGTTCTATAAATGCGTACCTTGACTTTGCTGTTTTATATATGCAGCATCTCTGTTTGCTCCGTTGTGCCGAATTCATGCAGACAAACCCTTTTTTAGACAAATTGGAAATCGCCTTTTTTCACTACATGTCATACTCATACTCATACTACTCATAGTCATTTCACTACGCCTAAGAATTTTGAATTTTCATTCTCCACCATGAAATGTGGAGTCTCAGTCATTGGCCACTGATTCAGTCATTGGCTCACTCAGTCATTGGCTACTGATTCACGGTGTGTTGATTTTTGCTTTGATTTTTTTTTTTTAGAAATGTAGATAACGTTACGACGAATCGCACGTTTTTTTGCGCGGAAATTGAACCAGTAGTTTTGGAGATCAAAGGGAGGGATAATCTGTCACCGACACGTTAAAGTACCTCAAAGAATCGCCCACAGAACAGGGAAAAAGAGAATTACATTCGTCGTTCTGAGCAGTAGGGTATTGAAATGACTTGCACATAAATGAACATAAATGTATTGTGTGCAGTAGAAACTTTCATGACAGTTATATGGAGAACGCCATTGCCAGTGCAGATGGACAATGACACGAGGTTAAACGGACAAAGACAGGGTTTGTTTACTTGCGAACACTTAACTCGCCCGAATATATTCTGGCATGCACACAGGCACATAACGAGGAGCGGAATTTTCGGTTCTTCCCATTTGAACACCGAAGTATGAGCTAGACGTTACCAAATCTGCTACACCAAACATTCGCCAAACATCATCTGCCAGACACCATCTGCCATCTGTCATCGGCCGAACATCACTACCAAATGAACCGAATTCGATCAGAGCAGAAAAACTCCGTTTTCCATCGTTTTGCCGTATTTACCGTGCCGGATAAACAACATTTTCCCACTTCATGTGCAATTTGCGCTCAGTATTCTTCATAATAGACGAGACGTGTTCCATCCTACGATCAGCCTTTAACTTGTTCGTTAAAGAATCCTTATTTAAGCCCACCTTTTACTTATCATATATTTTGCCACCGCAAGTGCATGATTTATCATGAGACCTATGTTTGTGCTCAATATTACATCATTTGCGCTTATATTTTGGTTTTCCTCTAACACATTGATTTGTCTCTTCCTCTCGATGTCTGTCCAAAAACGTTTAGTAACGCGACAACTCCAGAATTTATGCACTAAAGTTTTGCCTTCCATGTTGCAATGTTTACAAACATCCGTCTGTTCTATTCCAGTTTTGTGCAGCAGAACTTGTGTGACCTGAATCCTAGCTAGTACCTTAAAGTTTACAGATCTGTACCTGCTAGACGATGTGGCGTAATTCATATCGCAATATACTTCGTTCCAGTTAGTGTCTGAGAACAAGGCCTTCCCATTTACGTTCTCAGATATTTTTCACTTTTCTGGTTTTCCACTGCACAAGCACATCATAGATGTGTCTTGCTCCCGTATTCTTCGCCAATATATATTTCTCAACTGGATGTATAATCGGCTGCGTTAATGTTTGCCGTGACTGCCTTCAGCGTAATGGAAGACTCTTCATCGTCCCACGTAATCAAGATACGTTAAGTGTGAATTTAACTCGAAGTTGCTATTTATGGATCGATTTTCAAAATTCTTTTCTTAATTAAAAACCAAAGGCGTATTCAACATTGCCGCGGGGACGCGGCATGACCGCGCTAGTACCTCCCTTAATTCGTGGTTTGACCGTTGCTTGCCCCATAATCCTATCCCTTTTTCCGTCGCAGATGAATCGAAATGTCATTGTTTTTAGCTGCTGAAGATAACCTGAAGGAGGCGAGGGCAGTGACGTGAACAAGTGAGTCAGTTTTGACAACGGAAGAGACTTATCAACTATAATTTTCTTATGTAGAGTCAGATTACTTACATCCCATGCTTGGATGATTCTTTTAATAGCCTATGGCTTATCATAATAATCGTCGTGGCACATGTTATCACAGTCGTTCTGAAAGACAAGGCCTAATATTTTCATCTTCGTCACCTGGTGCCGGGTGCAGTTCAGGACACACGTTTACAACACTATTTTCTGTGTGTCGTACCCATATTGCTTGCGTTTTTTCTGTATTTGGCATGAGGCCAGAGAACTTGGCAAACACGCCAAGCTCATGGAAAAGGGCTCGTCTGCTGTTAACGTGTTAACGTCCCCGTCCAGAAGACAAAGCGTGTCATCGGCATATAGCGATGTCTTATATTCCTCTTCGTCTATCTGTATGCCTTGAATGTCACAGCTACCACGAATTTTGTGGGCAAGACTTTCAGTTGCCAACAAAAATAAGCAATAACTGAGTTCATCCCCTTGGCGGCATGATCTGTGCAACTCATTTTTTTGGATATGTGCCCGTTATGTAGGATCCTTGAGAAAGAATGCACATACAAAATATCAAACCAAGAAATACAACTGGATGGAAATCGACGTCTTCTCAAACCGTCTCGAATAATTGACCAAGATATAGAGTTGAAGGCACTTTCGATATCCTAACTCATGAATAATCCGTGACGTTTTACTTCCTTTCACTTATGCGTTATGCCAAAAATAATTCTAATGTTATCGCCAATAAACCGGTTTCTCAAAAAACCTGTCTGCGCGGGATCTACGAGACCCGGCAGCGCTTTCTTGTAACTGTTGGTTAACACTCCTGGCAATATCTTGTAGCTGACATTTAACAACGTTATCGGGCGGTACGAGTTAATTTGGTCTCTAGGCATGTTTGGTTTAGGGATCCGGATTAATATTCCCTCTCTCATGGTTAGTGGCAAGTTTTTACTGGTAAAACATTCCGCAAGCACCCGCAAGAGGAAGTGCTAGAGGTCACTCCAAAACATTTTAAGGAATTCGGCAGGGAATTCACCACTGCCCGGTGTTTTCCCATTCTTCGTGGCTTTAACCCTATTCCCAACAGGGGGCTGAATCCGCCCCCTCGGGTTTTCTGCTTGCCAATTCCATGGCTTTGACGCAGTTTCACGAAACTTGGCCACTTTTTCTAGTTGTTCGTTCTGCGTACTGTGACAAAATCTTGAAATTCTTTTATGCTCAGGGGCGGAGCCAAGCAACGTTTTTGGGAGGCACCTCAGGCCATTTTTGGTCCTGTTGAGGGTAAAAGGAAAATGGCTGCCAAAAAAAGTGTTTTTTTAAGATAGAATTTAAAACTTTATATGGATGTATTGCCAAATAGTTGGACAGCGTGTAAATACAATTTTATTTATCTGAGGTCTCTCTACAAGGTCAGGTCAAGGTCAAAGTCAAAAGTCAAAATTTGGTTTTATAGTAAAAATTTCGGCGCTTTTTCTTGAAATGCCAAACCCGGAATAGTGACGCAACGGAGGATCATCCACTTGTGTACCAGGTTTCAGCTTGATATCAGGTCGGGTCACGGAACTATGACCTGAAATGTCATTGCGCGTACCGCATGTTACAATGGCCGTAAAACGAATTTTTTGAGATAAGTGAATTCAAATGATTGAAAACTTTTACAGATAATATTAAATGCACACGAGATCATTCCAAGTGGCTCCAAGGTCACTGGAGGTCATTTAAGGTCAAAGGTCACAAGTTGATCTGAGGAACATATGACCATGGCAGTTCCCCTTTTTCATGTCCCTGGCACCGCCTATGCTAACATTATACAAGCATTGTAATACGATTTGTACTTCATTATCATATCATGACTAGCAGAAGCCACAAAAATTGTTATGCTTTCTTTGTTCGTTCATTTGCTTAAAAACTAATCCTCCTATTTTTGAAACCCTGTGAACGCCTATGAATGTTCTCAAAATTTTCGATGTGTGTACCAATTTTAAAAGTCCCATGTATAATCTCTCGATTCATGCCGATTTCATCGAAATCAGTCCATAAACAAGGGACGTATAATAAATCCAAAAGTGCCCCCCATTTTGATGTTTTTGCACCGTATATCCACCCCTTCCAAAATTTTGAAAATCAGTTTTTTCAAAGTGTAGTTTACATCGTGGCAAATCGATTGCCGTTTGTTGCGATGAAATCGGACGAGTAGTTCTCGAGATCTCAGGGGGGCCGAATCCGCCTCCCCCCTGCCGGGAGTCGGCCATACCGTCTAGCCCTCCGGGAATAGGGTTAAGAGCCTGGCTTAGTTCCTCTAATTCTGTAGGGTTTCCACTTTCGTGACATCTGTGTCATTGGGCGTTTTCAGTCTCAGACCCTCAAAAAGGGTTTGGTATTGTTCTGTAACATCGTGATTTTCGAGCAGTTTTGTGAAATGGGCCTGCAAATTGGACATTATGGCTCCATGGTGTGATGCTAGGCCGGAGGATGTTTGCAAGTACGGTATTGTTTTACTGGTGAAGTGACGTTTTTCTGGCGACAAGAAATATTTACTGGACATCTCGCCAAATTCATGCCATAGTGCACGTGACCTCACCAAAATACCATCTATTTTATCTTATCTTAATTTTTGTAGCTTCTGTTCCTTGTCTCCCAATTTCTCCGCCAAAGCTGTGTTAAAATGTTCATCAAGTTGACTTTCTCGTTTGTGTCCTTCACAAGGGATTGCTCTCTTCTCTGTCATAATCGTTTTCTATGAATAGCGTACGAGATGGTTTCGGATCTCAAGTTCATTATAAGAACTTGGAAAAAAGGGAATCACTTATCGTAAACTGGACTTCGTGTTTATTTTCTGCCAAGAATGTCTGCGTAGAGAGGAATAGCATACTGAGCTACCGTCTTAGCCACTGTGGCCTTAATTTGCTCAAGATACCTGATGTCTCTAAGCAGTGAGATGTTAAGTTTGAAAAGTCCCCTTCCTCGGGGTTGGTCTGTTACATTTAGGGTCAACGTCACAATCGACTGATATGTTCGGTATCCAGCGCGCATGCCCGCGTCTAGTATCCGACCTTCTGAGCCGTTCGAGGTAAGTAAGAAATCCAGTCATTTTAACAACAGGGGTTTGAATTCGCGAGGTAAATATTTTCGTTCATTCGTTTCTTTGTACATGCCGACTAGGTTCTGGTCTTCCATCGACCTAGCAACCTCCTGTCTAGCCCTAACATTATTTTCCTTGACATAACTAAGTGTATCCATGCTTTGAGAAAGCACCAAGTTAAAGTCGCCTGCCACTATTGTTGGGAGCAGTTCTCTGTTCTGACAGTTACCAGTCATTCTGTTAATGACGGCGAAGAAATGCGGGCTGTCTCTGTTTGGACCATATATATTAACCAACCACAGTTTAGGCTTTCTGTCCAAGCTCACTTTTGTTACAATGTGTCTACCGTTCTCTTCGTCTATTATTGTGTCAGAGATATCCGCCTGTATCTTATTGGTCAAGATTGCAACATCCCTTGTGTTACCTCTGCATGGTGGAATGATTATATCATTTCCCCAGCTATTCCTAAACCAATTTTCTTTCCCCTTTCGACAGTGCAACTCTTCACCTTTGTAAAGCAAAGGTGAAAATCGGCCTTTCGCAAAAAATGGAACACACCTCGTCTCTTTTGAAGATTGGCAAGCCCTCGGCAGTTCATAGAGCATATTTTCACGCCAGACATCACATCATCCCTTTTCAGATTTGTCGAAGGGAAACAGCCGGGAGAGGAAAGATGGGCAGATGGAGCGACCAGCCAAGTATGATAGTCTTATTCGGACCTGCGGGCTAAAAACGACAAGAAAAAGAACACGAGACGATAACAATCTGCCAAAGGTCACCGACCTGCACCCAAGTACACCTGTATGCCCTCGGCTGAAACAAGCCATCAACAAGGGCGCATCCAGTACAAACGTAGTGGGGTGAAGCACGACAAAGTTGAAAAGTACACACACATGGGAAGTAACATCACCTTATGTAACCTATCACTTACATGTCTCGCAGGAAGAAGATTAACGGGTCACCGCGAGACCCACTTCACGCAGTTTACACATCGAGTCTACATGGATACTAACTGCATGCTACTCTGGCTTAAAGAAGACATGCCCGCCGCGAGAAAAAAAACTAAGTTTTCCCAGTCTTGTTTCAGGGCAGAAGACTGCGGAAAATCTCATCCCGGTGATGTGTCAGACTTTCATTAACGAAAAGGTCGTTGCCTCTCAGCTCCATCCTTCTCCACATGATTTGGTCTCGAGCGCTCCCTTACCCTGATCTGACGAATCTGACAATTACCTTGTTGTTAGGTCCTGGCAAACGGTGTGTCCTATCAATGTCGCTGGCCTCCAGGTTGAGACCATCGAGACACTGGTTCAGAATCGAGGTCACGAGTTCTAGGATGTCCTCTCGGTCCGAGCCGCCCTGGGCCGGATTCCGACGGCCGCCTCTGGGCAGGGCCGGCGGCGACTGGGCGACACGGCGTGGCGCCATGGCTTTCCCGGAGAGGATGAGACAGGGGAGTCGCGAATTCATTTCCGCGTCCTCAACCCGGTCTTCAGCTGCTTAACTTCATCCTTTGCATCGTGAAGGTTTTTTTTACATTTCTTGTAACTGAAGGTCCCTATTTTCGACGTGTTCTTCGAGGTCTCTGATTTGAGGTGACAGGGCCTCAAATTTCGTTTCGATGGCTACCCTGATCTCATGCAAATCTTTTGAGATGCTTTTGGAAATAATTTGGTCAAGGCGCTCCACCGCCCGCTCTATATAGCTCTTTAACACGCGCACTGGAATGGGGTCTTTTTGTGCCCCCCTCACCTGTTTTTCCTGAATATCTCGACAACGGATTGGAGCTGGATGCTGCTACTTTGTGACGTTTATAGCAATTGAATACCTCGTCGAATGACAAAGAAAAATTGGAAATCGGTCGGGAATTTTTGAAGTTTCAAGCATTTGAAGTCAGGCAAACATGACGAAAACGACGGTTGTCGTTGACAAATGGGAACTTTGTTGAAGAACTACCGTTCTGCTTAAGACTTGCTTGCTTAAGACTACCGTTTGAACACAATCAGGCGATGTCATTCAGACATAAGTGATGGATTTATCAAGACCACAGCCAGGGTCAATAAGGGTCAAGGTCATCTCTCCATATATAAATTTTAAAATGTCTCCCGTCGGAGTTCGGTTTTGACGGGCTGGTGTGACGAGAGTACAAGTGGCACGTGGCTGAAACTCGGCCAGGTCAAGGGTTTGGTGGCACAATGCATTCTGGTCGGGTTTTCGGGCATCGGGGACGTGCGGGGTGCGCGTGGCACGCGCCAGAGTCGCCCATAGGGTTTGCATGTATTTTTGGCGAAATCGTGGAAAAATACGGAAAATTCTTCCAAAACGGTGTCGTGCGCCCCTTTCGGGCGCCCGATCTCGGTAACCGCTGGTCGCATCGGCACGAAACCGAGAGCGATTGAAAGAGAATCGACAGGGGAACAACATGATACCAAACACTGCGCGTTGGGACCACCACGTGGCGCGTGCCACCCGAGGGAACGAGAAAAATGTCCGTTCTGAAAGGTTTCAAAATGGGGTTGTTATCTCGGTTGCCGCTAAAGATACGGGCCCGAGGCACCAGGAACCAAGCAGGAGAAGGTACCGACTATAAATCGTCTAGCGGAGTCGACCTCGTCCGCGGAACGGGGTAGCTGTGGCACGCGCTCAAATTTGGCTCATCTGTGAAGTTTGCGTCGTTTCTGTTTACACCAAAACTTCGAACATTACAGTGTCGATTTCTGACACGAAACTGGTACCGACAGAAAGCCAGTTTCTTTACCGTTCCAATGGGGCCAAGCACTGAGCAGGTGTAGCGCAGCCGTCCCGGCCATGCGACGCCACGTGATGCGATGCGGGTCGCACTTTGGCCCCGTTTCAGGTGCGTTTTTGGGCCATTGGCGGGCGCCGACACGGCACCCTTCCCGAAGGCTAATCTCACCAACCGTGTATCGTACCGAAACGAAACCTGGTCCGTTCGACAGAGAATCGATTGCAGAACAATATCGCGTTAAATACCCCGCATGGGGATCAGCACGTGGCGCGTGCTTGCCACCGGAACACAAAAATTAGCAGTTTTGCAAGCCCTACAGAATAGGGTGCGTGTAAATTCAACCGTTAATTATGACGCCTCGGCGACTTAATAGGCTCATGCCATTAGGTACCCGCTGCATGTCATTCCGTAGGGTCGACGTCGTTCGACAAACGGAGTAGCCACGGCACGTGCTCAAAGTGGGAACATTTTTCATTTCCCGGTCTTCTCTGTTAACACTGCGATTTCGATAGCATGCAGTGTGAAATTGCTGGTAAAATTAGTACCAATAGAAAGGCCGTAGTTTTGTCGTTCTGATGCCGCAATAAAATAATCATAATTGACATAAGTGTTCCTGCTATGGCGCATCAACTGAACCGATGCATGTCGTAGTTTTGGGCAAAATCGATGGATTTTGAGTGATTTGTGTTCAGTTGAAGATTGTGGCGCCGCCATTGGGAGCTGACGATTGAAAATACTTGCACCAAGTTCGTCAGTCAATTGTGAACACCTCGGTATAGGCCATCAAGTGTTTCTTGTTTTGGTTGTTCCCAATGAAAGCGTACAAAAAGGTGTTATTTCGCCTTTTGCGTGATTTGTTCGTCAATTATGCTCCAAATTCCGATTCTCTTGCTCACAGCTAAAGATTGCTTTATTTTATCGTGCTCGATATGACGCGACCTCAGTTTTCGGGATATTCAATACGATACAAAGAAATAAGACTTTAATAGGGATATACGCAAGGTGAGATATACGGGGAGATAGTCAGGAGGATACTGATAGGATAGAGAAAGGGTTACAGAGAAACGAACACATATTTGAAGACCGAGACAGATACAGGGAATTAGACGAGAACTGGAAACGAGACGGAGACCGACAGAAACGAGAGTCACTAATGCAGCATGAGACGAAATTGGTTGACAGTATTTGGAGTGAGGCTGATTCAGTTGCACGCTGCTATTTGGCAGGACGTGCGAAACAGACTTCGTTCTGTGCGGTCCTGAAAGAAGACGTGCGTCCAATTACGATGTGCGATGACGTAGGGGGAGACAGAACATTGGAAAGCCATGTGTTTGGACGGAGAATTCGATGAGAAATTCTATGGAGGAGCGCAACGCACATGCAAACGAAGGCCGTGATTAAGAAGTTATAAGGTATGGCTTGTGCAGTTTGTTCAGCTGTTGGGCAGAAATTTAATTATACGACATTGTATCGCATGAAAAGTTGCAAATCTGTAGTGCAGAAAAATAGCCGGCAGGCGTCGGTGCGTTGGAGAAACGCAGACATTATGTCTCGTCAAAGGTAACCAAGATGATAGTTCAAGAAAATATACATATACTCGGCGGCAAGGTTGCCAAATGCCACCGGTTCCTGACTGAGCAAGATGAAATGGCTGAAGTCCATCTTTTTCTATGGAGACGCGCCATGGAGCTGCAAAATATTGAGGCCGGCAGCTGGATTTGTCATTAATAATTTGCCGAAACTGAAGCGCGCAGCTCGAATGCCAAACGGAGCTAGGGTGCTGTCGTGGAAACGTCCTCGAATACAGGCTATTTATCCACCTTGCGGTGTACGTGGGCAAATGAGGCGGAATTTTCGGACGGGTACACGGGCGAGCGCGTTGCGCGAGCACTGGCGGAGCGACGCCGGCCTGTCGGCCGGCGTCGCTCCGCCAGCCTGCCGACCGGAAGCGGGTCGAGGATCACCTTGCCGCCGACACAGCACAGCGTGCCGCGCTCGGCGGGCCAGCACAGCGCACCGTAGCGAGCGCACGGCCGATCTATGCGGCCGGCGTCGTGTCTCGGCACTAACTGTCGGCCGGCGAGCACTTCGTTCGGCTGCCGCGCCGCCGGCACAGGCACTCTCTGGCGCGCGGCATCGAAATCTAAAAATTTTGATGTTGTTATTAACTGCCATGTTTGGAAACGTTCGGATTTGTATTTAATTTCGCGAAAACAGCTACCGTCTGCCGCCGATACTCCCAAAAGGACTCTTTCAAAAGAGTAAGGTTGTTTTTTTTACAATTTTGCTTAGTGCAGTGGTCGAGATTTCTGGGAGAGGACAAAAACATGGTTTTGCCCTTCCAACCTGACGGTTAGCGGGGGGCGACCTGCCCCCTCCCCCTTCCCGCTGTCACTGGTGTCTTCAATATCCTCGTCCGGATTCACATTCACTCGGATTCATTCGTTCCGTGATGGACACAGGCTGCAGCTGATGGTCAGCGTCCGTTCTGATGTCACCAGGGATGGTGACATCAATGGTCGCGAGGAGCGACTCCGATCATTGAATAGTCACCAGGGACAGACGTCCATCCAGACGTGAGAAGTCGCCAGGCAGGGGCCAGGCGGGGGACAACGCTGTTGCGCCGTGTGGCCGCCAGAGAAGGTCGTGGTTTAGCCCGCTGCGCAGTGGTCACCATCCTTAGCCGTCTCCGGGTACCCTTCGCATTTCATCAGGTGTCGGAGCCGGCCTTCCGGGCGGTCGTATCGCCGCATATCAAATAAGATTAGACCGAACGACGGTGAAGAGCGGCCATGGCACTCCGGCGTCGGGAACCCACGTGAGCCGCTGGGCACGTGGGGCATGCACCAGCTGCTACTGAACCTTGCAAAGCAGAGGGCGGATTGCATTGCTTGATGGTAGATTCGGCCCCGGCTGTCGCCTTTAAGCTCTGGGACGAGACAAAGGTACAGTGCTGCTCAGTTTTTTGCATGCAATATCCATAATAGCTTTGGTTCTCATGACACGGTTTGCAGCCGTGCAGATTGGGCTTTCCTGGTAACAGTCGCTTGCTTTACCGTGCCATGAATGCATGACATGGACAGGCGATTTTTTCGTAAAAAGTGACGAGGAAGTCTCACTTAGGACCAATCTCAAAATGTGCCTGGCCTGTGAGTAGGGGTATCTATTTCGGAAATGATGGGGGAGAGGGGGGGCGAAGTCATGGCGTAGGCAGAGGGCATTTTCATGGGTTTCTATGTGGGATACGAAACCTTATTCCTCAAACCAAAAATTGCTGTGATTTAGGCTACTATCCTTCGAGATGCCATAAATTCGTGATTATTTTTATTTTCGCGCTGTAAGCCTGGACCCACCATGCCCCTGGGTGAGCCTATAGATAGCTAGGATTTCGCTCTTACGAGAGCTCCTTCGATTTCATCATTTCCTTTTCTTTTTAAAAGACAGGCCTGCAGAAATTTGTTTGAGCAAACAAAGGCATTTCGTTTGCAATGAAGGGTGCGATGCTTTCGTGGGACGGCCCAGAGATGAATTCGATCAGATGTTAGGCGAAACCTGATTCGAACGCAAAATTCGAATGCGCAAAGAGACTAATAGAGAAGGAAGTAAAATTGATTGGCAATATTTGGAAACGATTCGGAATGATTCAGCCAGTACTGGTACTAAGCATTGTTTGCAGCTCAACCGAGTGCTGAACATTATGCAGAGTGAAGCGCGCAGCGAGATTTTCAATCGATGGTGGTGTGCACTGGCGTGAAAGTTTTTGGCAGACATACCCGCAGCAGTAGCTTTGAGCAAACAGAAGCATTTTCTTGGCAATGACGCGTGCAATGCGATCCTTGGATTGTCACGGCGTGAATTCCATCAGATGTTAGGTCGAAACCTGACTCGAATGGAAAACTTGAAAGCGCAAAGAGCTTTACACGCACGACGTGGCAAACAGCCCAAAAAGCGGTCGGAGAGTCATGCTTGCGCCTGGCGGCGACTGTGGGGAGACTGTTAACCGAGACTAACAATGAGAGGTGAAGACTGACGGAGATCGCGACAGCTGACCGAAATGGAATACGAAAATATTTCGCACCTGTCCAATCGGGGAAAAGGGCAATATTCATCTCGCAGTATAAAAACACAGGACGACGGTGCGTTGGCTTTGTACCCTGGGTAGCCGCATGAAGGGCAATTAATTGGTAAGAACGGTGGAAAAACATCCTAATTTCTAGCGCACAGTGCGCTTTTAGACATTGCCATAGACAGTTCTCAAGACGCACATTTGTCGGAGCACGAAATGGGAAGACATAGAGACCAGAAGCCGATGGCAGTCTGTTTCTGTGTGAGTGCGCAGCGCGATTGTGAAGTTCCGTTCGGGGAGCTCAACCACGTGCTAAAGTGGAGCCGGACTGAACGGCGCAGCGAGATAGTCGAACAACGGTGTCGTATGCTGTCGTGACAATTTTAAGGGAAAAAGCCTGCCGAACATTTTTTTTCGGAAATTTTCGGAAACCGTCTATTCCAAAGAAAGGAAGAGATGCGATCCTGGGACGGCCCAGGGTGAATTCGACCAGCTGTTAGGCGAAACCTGATTCGAACGCAGAATTCGAAAGCGCGAAGAGCTTTAAACGCGCGGCGCGGCGAACGGCCCAAAAAGCGATCGGTGTGTCACGCTTGCGCCTTGCGGGGTGCGCGGGGAACCGGGGTCAACAATTTCCGGAGCGGCACGGCGGCGAGCGCGTGGCGCGAGCACTCGCCGCTAGTCAAAGATAAAAGTCAAACAGCTTGTGACCTGATCCAGATTTCCTTTGTAACATGTCAGTATGTATGAAACATGCATTCAAAGACCCTAATAAAAACGCGTGTGCGCACACTGATACGCTTACACATACCAAGGTCATTGAAGGTCAAGGTCAGATGTCTTGTGACCTGGCACAGAATTGTTCTGCGACATGTCGATTTGTATGAGATACGCATTCAAAGACCCTAATAAAAACACGTGTGCACACATGGATACGCATACATATATACCAGAGTCATTTCAGGTCAAGTTCATCAAAGGTCAAGGGCAACTTTTTGTGACTTGGCCCAGATTTGCTTTGCAATATGTCGATTGGTATGAAATATGTTTTGAAAGACCCTATTAAAACATGTCGGGCACATTGATTCTCACATGTACATACATATGTACATATACATACATACATAAATATAAACGCCGAAAGTGACCAAACGTACCGATGTTGGTTACCTTCACTGAACATACGCCGAAAGATACATGTTACGCCCTCATTTGCTCTGAAACTGTCCCGCGTTGTTCGAAATCTGATCTGCAAAAGATGAAAAAATGACACCATAAGTCAATGATTTGACATGACCTCGACCCAGAATCCCCAGTCAAGACACCAAATGAGCGGAAGTTGTATTTTACGTTTGAACGGCCAAACAAACACCCTTTTCCCGTTTCATTCTAAAAGTTGTAGGGAAAGGCTTGTACGGGCCGAGAAAGTGTCCAAAGTTGACCTTTTCCACCCCATTTGACCTTGAAGATATCGACCTAGGGTGATGAACATTGCACACAATGTAAATCGTTACAGCCCCATGCTGTCCATAAAAAGGTCATGTTTCTAGCTCTTTCCTTTTCCGAGATCGGAGGGGGCACTTGTAGACCTTCTTCCAGTGCTCGTTAGTGCGAAACCCTCTTCCACTGCACGGGTTAAATCGCAGTTTATCTGAGGCGGCAGCCGCAGAGACTCGTCCTCACGGCTCGTAGCGCCCCGTTTGCTTACCGGTACAGACTCCCCTGATTCAGAGAGATTACGTTTTTCTCGGCTTCCATCTCGGTCATCTGGCGGCTTGGCTCCATCATAGCTTCGGACGATGTCCGATACTGACGTTTTCTTCTGTAAGGATAGTCGCACTGTGGCCGGTTCACGGGCGTTTTTTTTTTGTCATGAGACGCTGGCGTAGCAGATGGAGTGGGCTGAAGCCAGTCGCTTGCTTCTTATGGTAGAGCGGCTGCAGGCACATCACCACCACAATCACTGGAGAATCACATTTTAGATCATAGCTCCGTGACAAGTAGAAGACCCTCTTCTACGTCACTTGTGATTCGGGTTTGACATTTGAAAAAATAGCGCTGAAATTATTACTATAAAACCAGATCTGACTTTTGACCTTGACCTGACCTAGTAAAATGACCTCAGATGAACAAAATTGTATTTATGAGTTGCCCAACTATTAAGCTATACATTTACTTAAAGGTTTAAGCTCTATCTTAAAAATGCTATTTTTGGCAGTCATTTTCCTTTTACCCTGAACAGGGCCAAGAATTGCCTGAGGTGCCTCCCAAAAACGTTACCTGGCTCCGTCCCTGAGTAAAATGGAATTCCGAAATTTTGTCACAGCACGTAGAACGAATAGCTAGGAAACGCTGCCAACTTTTGTGAAGCTGCGCCAAAAACGCTGGAATTGGCAAGCAAAAAACCCGAGGGGGACGGATTCAGCACCTCCTGCCGGGAATAGGGTTAAAGTATGCAAAAGTAGGCAATCCGCGACAACAATGAGATCAGGGCGGAGATGGATTTCGCCCCATCCACTGGATGCCGGCCGGATATTTCCAGCATGAAGCTCTTTGAGAGCGAAGTCTCATTTCAGGCCAGTCACCACTAGAACATTTTACGCTGTCACGTTTCTAAATATTGATCAATATTTTACACTATACCAAATATATATTTACTCCATACCAAACGAAACTTTTCTGCTAAACTTAACAACCACCTCTCCCTCGGCCTCTGGTCAGCAAAAATAACATCATCCTTGCCCCTCCCCCCTTTATGAAACGCTCCTACGCCCCTGCGGTCAAATCATATAGTACTACTGTATGCGTATCTCACGACAGTAACATGGTCATTTGTTCCATTCGTTTGGTTGAAACGATGCACATGCGAAGGTATGCATATTATGAACCAGTGGTACTCTGCGCGGGCAGATCAAATCTAGCCAAGTGAAACATAAGTTACAGTTGTTCCAAGCCATCCAATGGAAAACATCGATGACATGAGTGGATCCGTGTTAGTAGCGTGAAATGTTGCGTTCCGACTGGTCATCATCGGCTTATCGGACCGGGAACGGGCAGCTGACCCACCATTTGCTCTTTTCACTTCATATTATCATTGATGTCAGTGGAAATGTCTGATATGGGTGGAATATGAGCATCCATGTTTTCCAACATTTGCTGCACTAATGCGTAGGCTTGTTTAACCCTCACCGGACGGGAGGGATTTTCACTCGCACCGATGACGGGGAGGGGGTAAACACACCCCGCACCATTTGGCCCCTGATTGGGCCAGCGGCTCGGGACGAGAAGCAATCGATGGCCATATGGCTAAGGTTTCAAACGGTACCCCCGTCGACCTTGTCCGATTAGCCAGTGGCCTCCTAGGTCAGGTCAAACTTGATGAACTATTAATCGGTTTTCCTCGGTTAAAAACGACACATTTGGGGCCAGATAAGCCTAAAATAGTCTTTTTATCATGTTTAGTGTCAAACATTAGCACAGGAGCGCTCTAAGGTCAAAAAGGTCACCTTTGGCCAATTACCCCGTTTGGCCGTAAGTCATCGACCTTTCTAAAGTGACCTATTTGCATATGGACTATAATTCTGATTTTCTGATTGCGCCCATCATCTGCCGTGTATGCTTACGTATTGCTCCAAAAAGTAAAAAGCCGACATTTGGTAGAAAAATCGCTCTACCAGTTTTCATTAATGACGGCAAAGCTCGATGCTCTGAGATGACTTGGAGCCGCTCTTTTTTTTTGGAAACATGCACAATGAATGTGTCGTCAGCTGTGCCAGATTTCACGGTGCTGTCGTGCGTCGTTTTGTCGTGATTCTGGAAACACGGCTTGGGGTTTTCCCTCGTCCGGCGAAGGTTAAATTCTTGTCATTGCGAACATAGAGTATTGGGGGCCAGGTTCCACGTTGCGAGGGGGCCCAGACTAGCATTAAGGGGGCGGGCAGCTCACCATCGGGGGTCAGCTAAACGTTAGGGAGCATGCCCCCCAAATAAATACAAAGTTCCGCCCTTGTTAATGTGTGTGATTATGTATGCCAGGATATATCCGGGCGACTTAAGTGCCGGCATGTGAATAAACTCAGTATTTGTCCGTTTAACCTCGTGTCATTGCTACTGATCTACACACTCAGTATTTGTCCGTTTAACCTCCGTTTAACCTGTCATTGCTACTGATCTACACTGGCAGTGACATTCACCATATACTAATCATAAAAGCTTCTTCTGAAAACAGTTACACAATATAAATCGCTCATTCGAGTGTAAGTCATTTCCAAAGCTGTTGCTCAGAAATCGTTCAGTCATTGCTCGTGTCGAATGTTCACATCCAATCAAATGAAAGACTACACGTTTGGATGGGAGTGCCTGTCGGATACGGCCCGGTCATTCTCCGCAACACCCTCAGAACCCTCCGGTAGAACATGTCACGCGATCAAGACGCGCCCCCTCGTAGCCTCTACCCAATACCCCATCCACAACGCAACTGATCTTATCAGTTTCAGAGTCGAGAGGGTTTGTCACAAAGTTCACGTCATGGCTTTAAAGCTCCCGTATCAGGAAACCTTCAAATTTCAATGTTTTCTAAATTCTTGTAAACCGTAGAGGTTTCCCCTCAACAGCCTTTGGTTTGTGAAGACTGCCTAAGGCTACCAGATGCCTTCAGTTCTAGTTCTCACAGTCGGCACCGAAGGGAATCAGACAAAGACGTTTGAGAACACATTAACGCCTTAAGTAGATCAATCACGCCGCAGTGCCGCTAGGTGGATCATATCCGTAATGTTAAACGACCCTTCCTTTTTCTAATCTAAAAAACTGGCATCCGCGGAAACTTCTAAGCTCTTGCATCCGCCTTACATCAGCCAGTTCTATGAATTCCGTGCGTTCTCACGGCCATTGGCTAAAGTCTAGTCTTTCCAGAATATTCGGATTACAAAACGCCTCCTGATTGGCTGTATATGATATAACTGTACCATCACTTTTCATCATTTCCGTTTGTAGGTAGTATATAAGCAGCGCCGGTTTTTGCTCAGTATGTCAAGGCTCGAACTCGGGCTCAGTGATTCTCTGCTTGGAAGACTGCGGTGGTGTTCATGGTGTTAATGAGAGGAGTGATGGTGTACATAGTATTGGTGCGAAAGCGGCCGTGCATTTAGTGCCAGTGAGTGAAAGAAGATAATATAGTGTTAGTGAGGAACATATATTCGCCCCTGATGCGGTGCCGAGTGACTAACTGTAAAGGCTGTAAGAACCGAACGACAGAAACGACTGGCGCAAACGAGGTCGCCAATAGTCACACTACCACGCCAGGCAGTTAGAAATCTGCTACAGGGGTAGCGCAGTGGCGGACCTAAGAAATCTGCCAAACGGCCCCGCCGACCACACGTAAAAATAGTTTTTCGCGTTTGGAGGCATGAAATTAAAACATGCAACACAGATTTCAGGTTATTTCGGGTACTGCTACGTCGCAGGACCCAGCGGGTCGAATTACACTTAGTGATAGTGTGATAATTATTCGCAGAAGTATTCATTTATGTTCGAACCGTTTGTTGTCTGGTAAGCAGGGCCACTCGCGCCGATAGTGCAGTGTTTCATGTCAGGGTTGATGAGCCAACCCCGAGCTGAGGTCGGGTTTCGACCGGCAATATACAGGGCCGGGAATAAAGCGGCGTTTAAATTCTCGTCGGTCGGAAATAAAACGTTGAGCAACGAGAACGCGTGTGAGACCGGCAAGGTGTGCAGTGACGCGGCCTTGACGAGACGAGTTTCAACTGACACTTCTGCCACATATTGTAGCTTTTATTTCAACGGATTTGTCGTTTTCCAAACCCAAAGAAAGCAAGTGGGTGGGTGTGCAGACGTGGTTTGGCAAAAGGACCTCGCGACAAGATGCCTGACCGGAATCACTAAGCCAGGCCATATAAGTAGGTTGACCTGTAAATAAATGTCAGATGCAACAAAGTTTTATTTGACATTTCTGCACCACTTTGGCTGCCATGTCTAAATACAAGTGAAGACAACGTACAGAACATCGCGAATTCTTACTGGCCAACGTGGCAGAGAATGTGGCAACTTTTCAAATGCCTGTTGTAAACACGGCTAATGTTCTGGCATGCAAAACGTTTTGTTGTTGGACCATACCTTGCTTTCAAGATGTAGGACCAACTGACACGTGACTTTGCACTACACATGTTGTCTCCTGCGTTGGCCTTTTACAGTCTCCAAAGGTTTTATAAAACATGTAGGGGAGACCGGGGCCAAATGTTGCATTTTTTACCTTTTCGATCCTGGAACGAAAATATTTCGGGTTGGAGAACATTTTCTCGGGTTTTCACAAACTCTGATATTTTGCCTTTGTAGCGGATATGAAAAGATCCCGAAATAACGACTTTAAGGTATCGAAATTACTGTTTCAAAAAGTCACTTCAGCTGTTACAATTAACCCCAAGTACGGGGTAAATTGTAACAGCACCTAGGGTCAAATGTAACATGTCAGCGAATGGTGTAGTGGTGTAGTGAAAGCCACTTTTGTCGAAAACAGCCTTTATTGAACAACATTGTCTCTTACATCCTGAGCCTTTCCTGGATTAAAATCGCATCTCCAATACAAAAATACGATTTCGCAACGGCGTAAAGCTCAAGTACTCCAGCAGCTTTTCCTGAATTAAATAACAGCTCTACCTTTATCAGGCCAAAAACCGACGCTTCATCAAAAGCAGAAGACTTCTTCATCATCACTGCAATTTTCCCTGCGTGCTGTCTTCCGAGCCCTCTTCCCACCAGCCGTCGTCTTCTTCTCTTCATGCTTGTCCTTGTCAAGACTGAGCTTTTTCGATGCTTGTTTGCAATCCTTTCGACTCCCTTTTAGCTCTACCGCTGTCTTTTCTGGAGTGTCAGTCAGAATTGCAGCCTTTCGCTTTCGACCCGCACGGCTGTTTTTTCTTGGACCTGCCTTGGGTAACGGCCGAATCGCTTCAGGGGTGAGCTGCTTCGAGACGATCCCCAATGGACGAGATTGTCCGATCCCCGATGGACCAGGCTTGTCGATCCCCAATGTATAAGCCCCTGCAGGAATGATGCATGATATATATCATCCATGATGCATGGATATAATAATGTATTTTCATTGTAACATTCAGAGGAAGACAAATTAAACTATATACAAATGTCCCATACTTTCCCCAGAAATATCCAAATGAAGCCAAACCAGAATTATTTAATCAATAAAATAATCAATAAATAAAATAGTAAAGTATCTTAATAAATCCGCTGCGAAGGTGAAACATCTACGGTAAGACGCGGTGACTAGCCGCCAAGAACGTAACCACGTCTTAAAATCAAAACTGATAAAACAGCACCTAAGAGGTAAATCAGGGACTGGTGACAATAACACCGTAAGTATGATTTTTGAATGATATTGATATTGAATTTGGGGACAAAATTGCATGTTGATTAATTGGACGGGGCATGTTTCCATAGCCTCCGCCCCCAGTGGTTACATTTATGCCAAGTGCATTGATATTTTACATAAATTTAGGTTTAATTGTCTGGCCATAGGGGTCAATTGTAACACTGTTACATTTGATCCCAGCAAAAATGTCACAATTGTCCCCGACACGCCACGCCATCTTTCAGACAAAAATGACGCAAAACAAGGCGGCGTGGGCGGCAACTGATGCACTTATTTTTTGACCAGGTACCCCCACCCACCCCACACAAACTCTTAAACCCGTGTCTAGTAAGATACGTGAATGAGCTGATCATATTAACAAATAAACAAAGTTACAATACACTGTAAAAAACACAATTGTGAAGAGCACAATCGACTCACCCGCCGCACCGGCCTGAAACCCCGTGAGGAAAAGGAACAGCTTACTGCGCATGTCCAGTAGTGCCTCCAGCGTCATCCATTTGTAAGTTTCGAAGTTAAAGCGTCTGTTACAATTGCCCCGTGTTACATTTGACCCCGGTCTCCCCTAGATGCTTGAGCGCAATATATGTTTTGCGATATGTATAACATTGCGGATTCCATCGCAGTACAGTAAAAATGGTTGGCAACGATCAACCTTTTTGCAACTATCTGGCTGGTTTGCTGCATTAACCTGCGCATGACCGTCGGTCCGTTTCGAACATGGGCGACTGGGGGGTAGTTGGCCGCCCCCCCCCCTCTAACTCACGAACGGTTGGTCGCACGATAAAAATAAGCATACTGTTGGAAAGCTTGTGACGAATAGAGCTCGAAACTGGTGTCATTTCTAGTTTTAGATAATATATAAGCAATTTACGCCCTATATATATTTTCTCATAGCCGACTGCATGAGACCGAGAAATGGCGTGAATTTCAAGGGCTGTGACTAATAACGCATAGGTAAAGGCACCAGCGCACAAATAAAGGTCGGCGGATGCCGATACACGTCTAATTTCCCCAGATTTGTTCAATATATATTGTTCAATATATACGCCGAAACGTTGAGTTAAAGACACGGCAATTCTCCCGCCAGCTGTCGGTGTGCGCCGCTGCCATACGAAGTACCAAATTGACGGGAACTTATTTTAGCGTTCGTTTATTTTCGCGAAAAAAACGATGTATGTAAGTTTTATTGATCTTAGTGATTCTTGTGATGGTTTTTCATGCTTAAATTTAGGAAAAAATCATTAGTTACCAATCTACACAATTGGCGGAGCTTTATTCGCGAGAGTCTGTTTATTTCCAAAATATGCTATTTTTTCAAACTTTTTGAGGTTCCAGGTATTACTTATTTTGTGCAAGCTAGTTCTGCCACTTTCTACCCATTTTGAGTACTTCATGGTCGATTTTGACGGTGGTACATTTTGGCTCACTACAGTTATTCGTGACCTGACCTCAGGCCAATGGCTTGAAGTCATTGATACTTTGCCCAATGACGGCAACCTGATGTCTGCTTCACTCCACACTAAAAATATTATGAAATATTCCGTCAATTTCCGAAAAAAACGACATGTGTTAAAAATAGGCCTGACCTTAGGTCAATGACCCGGAAAATTCCGAAACATCTGAGATAGCAGATTTATTGCATCTATCACGATCACTAATCCCTGAAAGTATTATTGAGATATCTTGTTTTACGAAAAAGTTAGAGGGCGCTAAACTTTTTTTGACATAGGTCTGTTTGACCTGACCTAGGTCAGGCACCTGACATGACCTGAGGTCAAAATTTTGACACGAGATGTAAAGTTGATGACGCAAAAGCTGGACGAAGTTTTGTGATTCTGTGTTTGTTTGTTCTCTCGCAATCCCAGAAAAACCTCGGGGGAGGGCAGTTAACTGCCCCCCCAGTCGGGGACGGGTTAATGATTCAGGCAAGCTGTCTCAGGCGGTAAGTGTAACAAATTATATGATAATGTTGCGTTAGTCGTTTTCGTATTGTAGGCATTGTAGTTGAATGATGGTACAGAAGTTCTATCATTCTTTCAAAATGCTGTTACATACAGGGTGCATCACCGTTGCCGTACCATACACGTACGTCATCGTCATCGTCACAGAAACTTCCTGCAGCGTAACCGTTGCAGTTACGTAGTTAACGAGGATTGAGGAAGTTTAGAATTTTGTCAAGCATGAAGTGTTGTGAAGCCTTGAAACGTGTTTTAATCACGACATATTTTTGCATATTCAGCAAACATTTCTGTTGAACAAGCTTGTGTATGTCTGCATACATACTATGTTAGCAATAAATCATTGCTACGAAGGCATTTCTAAATGACCTATTGAATCAATGCGAAATCGGTCTGGCAATCGCTTGGTACGGTAGAGACCATTTTTAGCCTTGAACCTGTTTTGTTTGCGATAAACGAATCGCTGTGAATTCGGAGTCGGAATGAACTAAACTGAAATTTGGAAAAAAGGAATATCGGCCTCGGCTATAGCTGAGTTTGGAGTCGTAAAGCTCAGCATCAGACTATGATTGATTCTTGAAAATGTGGGTCGTCGCAAGCCTGTTATATGGTGTATTTTTCTTCAGGTCGCGACTCGCAGAAGGCCTTTTCGTCCCACAATGTCGTCCGGTGAGGGCCAAGTGAAGACGGAGGGAGAACTGTGGAGTGCGAACGTGGATGAAGTTGGCCTGAAGAAGGCTACGATCAGCGAGGTTACGTTAAAGTAAGCACTGCTGTTTAAAACATTCTAAACGGGGTTTAGCCCCAACGAGATTGGCTTTGCCAAGGGTCAGAATTAATTTTGGTTAGTTTTGGCCTCCTGGAATTGTTCTTAATTTGCCAAAACCATGTTGGTTCCCGTATGTACATCAGAAAATGTCATTTTTGTTTCTCACACTACGATTGTCGTGCACCAGTTTCGTAGCTAGCATTTTCGTAAGTGGGGTGAAAACCAAAATATAAAGGATTGCTACTGTACCCTTAACACCGTTGTCGGAGACATTGGGAAACTAACTGGACGAAATAGCACACCTCTGACCAAAAGGAGGTGTCAGTTGCCCCACTGCCTCCCCTCTTGACAACGCTACTCCCTTGACTGACATCGACTCATTACTTCGATCACTGGGCTGTATCTGGTGCAGCAGCTATAAGGTTGGTTCTTTAAATAGAGCGAAATTTTCACATTGGACATTGTCTGCTCTTCTCTGTCTGTCATCTGTTCTGGAGGATCATATTATGTCCGCAGAAGACTGGATAGGACAGCTGATGACATTTTGGTAGACTCAGTTGGGTCTGCTTGTCCCGGTCCAACCATTTGTGTGTGCGTGTGTGCGTGCGTGCATGCGTGTGCGTGTGCAAGTGTGTGTGCATGTGCGTGTGCGTGTGTGTGGAGCGTACCTGTTGATATAAGTAAACGACGTTTTTGGCACATTTTAACCCTCGCCCAACTGGGGGGGTTTCGGTGCCCCCCCCTTAAGAATTTGGTGATGGAAAAAGCAGCCCCCGCAGCGTGCTGAAAACTTAAGTACCTTTCGTACGTCTTTTACGCATGTTCTGTAGAATTGTCAACTTGTGGTCTTGTCAGGTCACTGACCTAAATCACGTAGAAGAGGTCAGCCTCCGATTTTTTAGTATTCTACGAACCACACCGTGCAATCGATCGACCTAAAACTTTCAGAGATAGTAGTCGAGGACTGTCCAGAGAACTGAGCATCCTGCCTTTGTTGTCAACGCCAACAGTCATGTCAACAAAGTCAAGGTGAACAAACTGAGCTTCCCGGAGGTCAGCTCAATTTCCGCCTTATTTCCGTATTTCCAACGGTTTTGAACCATTCCTTCAGTTTGTTGCTGGCTGAATTGCATTCCTGAGACAGGGAAGTCACTGAACACATCAGATAGTGTTCACTCACATGAATGGTCATGAGGTCAGGTGAGGTAACATCTGGGGTGAACCAAGAAAAAGGAGCCTTAAACCCCGTTTTGATCCCTGGAGTAAAAATATGCAATGAAGTCGATTTTGCAGTCCAAAAATGTGCCACGACGCTTCCATGATGTCAAACGACCTAAGGTCACCTGAGGTGAGGTGAGGTCGCCGTGGTAGAAACTGAGTTCATATCCAGATGTCCAACCTTATCTCCCTGGTTAATTTCATCAGTAAAGTGCCAATCCAGAGATACGCCTTACCCTTTTGTTTGCATTGTTATTGATCCTGGACAGGACACGAAATAGAACAAAGAAAACGGCTGAATGTTAGGTCAGGTCGGGCCACGTCGGGTCACTGACGCTCTAGTCTGTCGGTATTTAAAAAATGTTTGTACAAATCATTGCTACCATAAGGAAAGCATGCATGGGCAGCAGCTCGCCGGGAACTTTGAAAAAGCTCACAAATGTAGTGAAATGAAAATGGCATGTTAGTTCACCTGATGCAACATGTGATGTATGTTATAACTTATATGTCCCCGGAATGAACGTTCTGTTATCTTTCCATTGATATCCTGAGAATTGCTCCAGCTTTATTACGGGCGTAGTTAGATCTCCTCTATTTTTGGCATCTCTAGGTCAGAAAGTTGCATCATTTTCCAGTATTTTTGAAAACAGTTGAGTGCTTTGGAACGTACTCATAGCGAGATTTCCGATGACGTAGGTTTCATATTTTTCTCCTACGTTCCGTTTGCGAGATAGAGGGGTGGGGTCGAAACGTCCCCCCTGCTCCGGCTGCCCATATCGGGGTGCCGGTTGGGCGAGGGTTAAGCTGCAAAGTTTTTTTGTGCTGTAGAAAAAGAGGGGTTAAAGCGACCCATTGGTTTAGTAACATTTCTAAAGTCACTGATGTGAAAACGGCTCTTGCGTGGCAGAAGTCAGTTACAGTCACGGTAGTTTCCGTGGCGCATGGAATGGAATTGTGTTCTGCACCTGATTTGCCCAATGTGGCACCTGAAAGCCCGTTATTGTCTACTGAACAGAATGACTGTCCGTAGCCCGATTCACTGAGTCACATCACCCGTTTGTTTGATCGCAGCGGGTCGCAGCCGTCGAAGGGGAAGGAGACTGCTGCCGAGCCATCGCTGCCGAAACCCGTCCCGTTCTTCCAGCTGTTCCGCTACGCTGACGGCAAGGACAAGTGGCTGATGGCGGCTGGCGTCGCTGCCTCTCTGGTGGCGTCGGTTGTGCTGCCAGTGGTGGTCGTCCTTTTCGGTAACGTTACCGATGCCTTGACAGTCTTTGGACTCAACGCGACGGCCGACGGCAGCGCAGAGTAAGCATGCCATTGTCCTTTTATCCCAATGCGGTGACCTGTAGAGGCCAGTTGCATCAAATGCTATGGTCTTTTATCACAATGGATCTTTTAATGCTACATGTATCGAAATTCGAAGTGTTGCCGAGCGTGAAATTTTCCTTAGTTTATTTTAATCACGACAGGTTTTTGCATGTTCAAGGAACATTTCTGCTGAGGAATCGTGCACAAGTATGGGTACATGTCATTATGTAATGTTAGGACATAATAATCGTAGATATTAGCCTAAGGTGTTTAGAGCTGGTGTCAGGGGATGCAGATCCCTGGACCTTTGCAATCTGCCGTTTTTTCGTCAACTTTGCGAGGAAAGATAGTGAGCAGCTCGAATACAACCGCCACACACTAGCCGTTTTCACGACGATGGTAAAGTTAAAAAATGCGACGAAATGTTCGAAAGACGAATGGTTATTTCGTACAGGCGAATTTGGAGGTCAGGGAAGAAAACGGTTGCACTGCTGTTTTGAGTACTTAGCTCGCCTTATTGTACTTGTACTGTGACTAATCTGTCATCAATTCTCTAGAACCATCCCATCATGAACAAACAATCCGATTCATGGCATCGGATATTTTCAGTTTGCTTGCCAGCCCATGTGGTCCTGTACACAATGACATTCAGTTCTCCAACGCCAACAACCAGTGGGATTTCCGCGAACAAAAATCGCGACAGATATGAACAACAATTGACATCGGAAGTTGACTTTCACTAGTGCTGTCCTAATGTGCGCGCTGGTATAGGGGCAGGGTGGGGGACAAAAAGTGTTCACCACTCATGTGTTTTGCGCTTAACTTTGGGCCCAGTAAAGCTAGAGCGCTGAAGTTTTAGCTGTCTTCTGCTGGCCTCTTTGCTCTTTGAAATTTTAAAATCAGCCCATAGCCTTGTGTACTACAGCCTAGGAGTTTCGCTTTGTGTCAATGATTGGGGAGGGGGGGGGACGCTGGGTCCAGCATCGCAACCTTCTCCCAAATGTGTGTTTCTCAAGTGATTTAGCGTACTTTATATTGACCGAAGGCAATTTGGCGTTTCGTATTGTTCTCATGTAACAAATGTTAAATTATACGTGTACATATGTATGTATCCACACACACACACACACACACACACACACACACACACACACGCACACGCACACGCACACGCACACGCACACGCACACGCACACGCACACGCACACGCACACGCACACGCACACCACACGCACACGCACACGCACACGCACACGCACACGCACACGCACACGCACACGCACACGCACACACACAGATATATATTATACGCATTGTTGTACTTAAGCAGTGTGTTTTCTTTAATGCAGATGTTGTTAAGAACCAAGGAATATCTTTAAGTGATCATTTTCTCACACGAACTTTCTTTGCCTCATCGTCTGTTTTTTATGTTCAAGTGGTAAAGTATTTAGCCAAAATTATTTATGTATACGTTAGAGTTTCGGTGCTATCGACACCATCTTAGGAATATGTATGTCATGTAGTTGGGAATATAAAGCAGTCATATGGAGGAGAATCATAAGGTAAGGAAATGACGTAGAACTTGAGACTTGACGAGGAAAAAACTTGAGATTTGAAACAGGAACAGAACAGGACAATAATACTTGTGGTACCGGAGAGTATAATGCAAGTGTTGGGCGGAGCAAACAAACCGTTCGGAAACTATTCTCGGCTGGGGATTGCACAGACGCTCTCTCTTCCCCCCTCCCCCCGACAGCCCTGGCGCGGGTTAAAATGTGAGGCTCCTCTGCGGAACTGTTTCCGTCAGAACACACTTTTTCGTCCTTTGGCATCGCGTATTTCATTTGTTTTTGCTTTTTTCGGATCGGCGCACAGGCGCAAATCCCTAAATCTAGATTCTTTTCTTGGTCTCCCGTCACAGGAGTCGGTCAACCACCAATCACAAGAAATCTAAGAGAACCTTCATGAAAATATCAGAACGGCTGTCCGAGTATTCTAAGGACCCCACGCCTGTTTGAACAGGCCACAACAATTCCATGACCAGACACATGTCACTTCACACGAAACACAGCTTTGTCTGAGTTGCATTGATTTTGGTATGTTTAGATGGGTAATGTACAGTCATTACTCATGGCAGAGGTAATGATGATTGCTTCTCCCGCTTAGTGACAATCTCACGAAAAATTGGCATGTTTTACCGACAGCGACCTCTTAAAAATCATGTTTTTAGAATCTCATTTACCTTTATGTTGGGCCATTAGTCGTTCAATGAAACATCAACCCCGTTCACGACATACAGTTGGTCTCGTAGGTAACCAGATGTTCTTTTTTCTAGGTTCGGCTGGATTGACCCCAGATTATCATTCGTATTGTATATACTGTTTCACATTGTATTCAGCTGTATTGGCCTCAGATTATCATGATTATTGTATATATTGTTCCACATTGCATACAGTTATATCTGGGGCGAGTCCAGCAGGACCGAGATATAGCTAGGTGACTAAATGTACGTCGCAAACAGGGTTAATGTTTCATTGCACGTCTCATAGCCCCAACATAAACGAAAATGAGATTCTAAAAAACGTGGTTTTTAAGTGGTCGCTGTCGGTAAAAAATAGCAGTTTTTCGTGAGATTATGACTAAGCGGTTCAAGCTAACCGTAGAACCGTAAGTGAACTTTTTGAAACGTTCCTCCGCCTCTGCGGCATAATTGCAACAATTTCTATGGTATGCAGTTTTTTGGCACCAGATGACTTGACCGACAGAGGAACAGCTATCGAAAGTTTGCAATGCCTAAATTAAGTCGTTTGTCCGTAGCTAGCGGAAAATGCAGAACGTCCTAGGAATGCCTCGTCAATGCCAGGGTTAAAACTGGCCGACGCAGTGAGGCAGCCTGTTCGAAAAAACCCAAGGGTTCGAGACAACGAATAGCAAAAGCAAATATTGTGGCCACATTAGAGAACGGTATGCTCATGTAATTTCCACATCGCCTGCACGAATAATTTTTCCGTCCGACCTTCTGCCGCGTGAACGTGGTGAATACGGCTAGTGTGTGCAAAGAAACGTGGACATAAATGTCTGCGAGCTTGTTCGATGCGTGCTGACGTTGTCCGATCGTTATGACGTCAGAGTCCTTTCATGTGGTGGGGGAAATCGATGGGTCGGTTTGTGTTTGGCTGCTGTGCCGGCTTCACGCCACCCTTACCACGTCGTTCACCTTTCAGGCGCTTGGGTAAATCGATGGACCAGTTCGTGTTCGGCATTATTGGTACGGCTGCAGTGCAACAGTTGGCTGCACTCGCATTTGTGTCCTGCATGTACTGCGCGGCATCGGGACAGGTGGGCAGCCCGCAGTTTGGGTCAGCATCCGTCCGTGCGTATAACTGGAATCCTTATCCAAGATTTAACCAAACGGAGACATTCAGAATGGCTAACCAAAATTTCCTGAGACATATGTTCCTCCAAAACCATCTTTGCTCTGATTCAGCATTATCGTTACCAGGGATCCCCTGATGACTGGGGATCCATTCCATCGTACTTGCAAATCCCAAAGTCATTAACGGATGATGTTAATTCAACAGAAACGATTGGCATGTGGTCCACCAAGCTGTCGCTGTAAGAGCCGGAATAAAAAACAAAAGCACGCCCATGGTGGTGCTCGTGGTGCTCTCGTGTTCACTGACGCCAGCCCCAGCCTCGCCGCGCGTTGCCGGGGGTCAGAGGTCAGCTGGCATCGGACGCCGGCGGCGCCGGAACGGGCCCGGCAGCGGCTGGTGGTCGCGGCACACTTGGCGGGCATCGCGACCACGGACCGGGCCTTGCATCTCGGCCGAATATTCCAGACGGGAAACCAAAGATCATAAGTCATCGTCAGCGGTCTGCGGCACCCGATTTGCGACTTAGTGGTGATGTTCGAGACATGGCCGAAGCCCTAACCGTCTGCAGGTGCTATCCGGATATCATTGGCATCGAGCAGACAGGCCGGATAACAGTGCTGTTGGGGCGTGCCGGTGTTGAGGAAAAGCGCGCCCACCTTCACGCCTGTGGATGTACTTACAATCGTAATCCATGACGGCGCCCGTACACTGATTCAGGGGAATCACCGACATGGGAGTCTGCACTTTTGAGCGATCCTGATCTTCCTGCTTCTGCAACGAACTGAAACCTTTCGAATGAATCACATTCTATTAGCTTACTGAGCTTACCTCGCGTTGTACTCTTTTTCAGCACATCTAGGACGTCACCTTGGCCAGGGATTCCGTGTTGGACGTAGTGCTGATTGGAGATGACTGTGTTCTTTTGAACTGTACTACTTTACACTCTGATTTTAGTCCTGACAACTTCATTTACCATCATTGTCCTCTCATTCCCACAAAAGCCCGCAATCCAATTCCAGTCCAACCATACCCTCCCTACCGCCTGCCATCTGCGACAAAATCTTTTCCGTATGGCGGATGCTTTGGAGCTCGGCGTGTGTAAATGTCGGGGCAGAGCAGTAGTGAAAAGCCTGCCGCACGGACGATCTGATGACGCCCAATTTGTAACGGACGAGGCACCCACTGGCTGCATTCATACAACGGCCGGCATCCGTCGGCTTGCGGTATACTTGGTTGAAGGGAGGTATCCGTATAGTGTGTCATTGTCCGGAAAATGAATGCGGTTCAGTATGCTGATATCGAAACGGGTTCGGCATTGCGAACGTTTTGTAGATTGCCATTGTGAATTCTACATCTGGCGCCCGCTAACCATACTGCGATAGGACAGAGCTCCGAAACAATGCGCATTCCAGGAACATGAAGTACGAAATATAGATATCCGTATGTTGACCCCATGGCAGCGGTGACCTTAGGGTGATTCTGAGGGCTTAACGGTACGTTGTATAGGCAGGCCGACGGTATCGCCATGGGGTAACCGTAGGGATGTCCATTCGCCAACACGTACATGTGCAGTCTGGAGAACCGCGTCTTACTGGATGATGACATCAGATTCCGTATCTTTTGTCGATATGTGGATGACGTGGAGCTCATATGATTTAGGTCCAAATACGAATGTGACTCACACATGCGATCACCAGACTGACATTGCAGAAATGCGCGATGCATGTGATAACAATTCGTGTCTCATAATTTTTGAAATGTCACACTGGAGAAACTGTACTCGCTTTTTATCGTATAGAAACATAAAAAAACATACAGCATTCAGAAACTTATAAGTTAACCATAGTTGTTTTCCTTTTTATTCATTGCTTATGTCAGATGTCGGATTATATTAGTGTTAAATGTATTATTCAGACAAAGTGTGATAACGAGCGCAGCAAGTGGCCTAACGTGGTCTTATGGGCGGCGCCAGTTTGAAATAATGAATGCTACTTGGTTGCTTGTTTGCGTTCGTGTTTGTTTGCTTGGGTTAAAGAAATATGAACTGTTGCGAGAAGCAGACAGACTTGGTACCAAAGTTTGTGACAATGAATTCCTAATTGCAAAGAGTGTGTATTCTAAAGTAGAACAGAACACATCGTACGGCAACACACTCTTTACAATTAGGAATTCAGTGTCACAAACTTTGGTACCAAGTCTGTTTGCCGTACGATGTGCTCTGTTCTACTTTAGAATATGATGATATGGGCAAATTGTTTATGAAGGGGATGAATGCTCGTGAAAAGCGTACGCAGTTTGTTCTCTGGTGACCTTGTTTATGGAATGCGTTCGTGGAGCTAATTTGACCCCATTTTGAGCCCAAAAATATGAAAATTGTTTTGTAAACAAACGCATTCAGCAATTCCGGACAAGGAAGATAACCCATACGTGCTAAACCGAAAAGTTACCTCAATGACGGGTCAGAAATCAGTGGTGAAGTATGTACATGATGGTCTGTAGAATCATAATTCCCAGAGATTTAACGCTGGGATTTGGCTAACATGTGGTTTCGGTATTTTTCATACATCCAGATATGTGCCTGCCGTTTGGATTGCTTGAGCCAAGTCAACATGTACCATGTTTAGCGCGTATTTTTCTCCGTGTTTATTATGTTTTAATTTATTTTACGGGATAACTTCAAGATTGGTTAACAATGAGATCGGTTGATAATGTTGCATTTCAGTTGTCTGCCACGATGTCTGCTTCATGCCATCCACCCCTCAGCTAGCTCAGATGTATTCCCTTGCTTCCGTTTTTCCTCAAAGTAGCATAATTAAAATGGGTTCGTTATACGTTACCCTACCTTTTTGTGACCGCGGAAGACAGATGCGACGAGGTAGTTATGACGTCATGTGTTTGCAGGCCATACGTGTAAAGCAGCTGTTCTTGCGTTCGGCTTTAAGACAAGACATTTCCTGGTATGACACGAAGCACATGGGGGACTTCACTACTCGAGTTACAGAGTGAGTACCATCGTTATTCTTTAATAAATATTTTACCTCGCCCGCAATACAAAACGCATGAAAACAGCCCACCCAGTGGAAAATTGACCGAAATAGTTCTTTCTAATAAACTGTTCTCACCTTGTTCCCTTTCCAGTGTTCGCTATTTGGCCACTTTCAACGATACAAGGGAGGGGTACGACCCGCCCCAGCAATTTCTAAACCTGAGGTGATAGTGACAAACCAGAAATGAGCGTGTAGCTTGTTCTTTAACCGACACGAAGTTTTCCAGTTTGACCCCTTTCGATGATCGTATATTGTGTGTTAATAATGTATACATCATGTATTATTCGGACGGAATAACATAGCGAGCGCACCAAATGGCAGAACGTGCTCTTACAGGCTGCGGCAGTTGGGAATGCTGAATGCTAGTTGCTCGCTTGTTAGCATTCGTGTTTGTTTGCGTCCTTGAGTTTAAAAAATGTGATGAATTGTTGCGAGAGGCGAGACAGATTTGGTACCAACTTTTGCGAAAGTGAATTCCTTGTTGCGTAGGTTAGGTTTCCAAACGATATGTTGTGCTCTGCATTTAAATGGATTCATATTGATAAATTGCGTATGAAGCGGAGGTATGCCTGTAGAAAGCATGCGCATGTTGGTCTGTAGGATTTTGTTTTTGGAATACGTTCATGAAACTTTTTCCTCACGGGCTTTTGTGACTTGATGTTTTACAGATGTTGTAACAAAATTTCGAAAATTTTCCTCTTCCAGAGGTGGTTTCAGGGACACGTTTTTGGGAAGCGTATGTGAGGAATATCGGGCTTCCTTGGGATCGCGCATTTAACGTGGTCTTGCACTATTTTGATGACCTTTTCAGTGTCGCAAACAGTTCAGATGATCAAAATATATGTACCCTGCACATTTTCAAGTATTTTTTTTTTAAAAATGCTAGTCACTGGCGGGTCAATGGCCGTGTAAAAGAGTGTATTGATATTTTCCTATGTCCAAGAATTTATCAACCGTTGTATGAATGAAACAAAGCTGACGCATGATGGACATTTGTATCCTAATCGACACATATAACTCACCTGTATATATACTTCAAGGGGCCTCTAGAGTCATCGGTTTTTGGGTACATATTTCCTCCAGTAGCATGTTCAGTAGGCGAAAACAGGTATGCATACATGACACCCATGAATCTCCATCATGCGCGCTTTGTAGCGCAAATCATATTACTCATCCTGCAGCGGAGGCCAGTATGTGCCAGAATGCCAAAACTGAATAAAATTTTAAGCCGTCGTGCGGTCTCGATTTTTTTCCTTTTTTTTAATTGGAACCAAGTTTGGTATACATTTATTCAATTCTGTCGTCCACGTTGCTTGATATACGAAAATGAAGGATCCCATACAAAAATGTCAAAAGGAGTCACTCTAATCACCATGGAGCTCTTAACCCCCCTTTTTCTGGGGCCTGCAAATGCCTATGAGCACTGGTATGCGTAAATATTATGGCATTTGGCACATGTGGAAATGTTTACTTGACACACGTTATCTTACTAGACTCAGAATATATGACAAGAAAACTTGATATTTTAAGAATATAATCCTTTTATGTGTCTTGGTTACGCATATGATTCTATAAATTCAGAACTTGATGCCCTAATGATTTCAGAATGCGAACTATAAACACAACACAAAGTCGTATTCACAGTATGTTTGAATATGATGGTCATTTGCCAATATTTCTCCATGTAGAAAGTTACCCCATCTTTTCTGGTAACTGGATCTGCGTATGGGGATTTCTTATACGTATAATGTATATAATATGGCGTTTAACACATGGAGATGTTTTCCGAAGACAGAGAGGCTCGCGAGACTCAAGTATATTGTAGAATGAAATGACTTTTCCTAAAAAACGTGTACCCCTTTTTAGGTATCTTGGATACGGCCATGAATTTTGAAAATCTAGTTCGTTATTTATGTGATAGATCTATTTGCTGCTGATGGAATCACATGAAGTAATACAAAATCGGCTGTAAAATGCGGTCTCAGTCTTTATAAGTAAACCCTTATTTATGCCTTCATTTTTAATCTATCCATTAGACCGGATCGATTTTAGACCTTTCTTCAGGGGAGCATTCCCTCACGCAACGTAATTTGCATTGGGCCATGACACGATGGAAAACGTTGGAATTAAAATCCCCAGAAATATTCTTGAAGAGCCAACTTTTTGTTCAGAGGTTGTGTTTTGCCTTACTGTCAAAACACTACCGATATATTAAAGTTTCCATTGGCATTTACATGCAAAACAGGAAGATAACACCGAACGTTGTCACCGTTTGTGTCACGCGGAAATTTGAAGTGTCTGGGTGATAGGGCATTTCTTGTTAAGTACACCCACAGTATTTGGTATGTTTTACGAAGGATGTAGATGGTCTATATGCAGCTTGATGAATGCCAGTGCATTACAGTGAAACCGGATGGGCCAATGCCAGACTGAGTACCCTTTGGTCATATATCGATACAGTGGTGATTTCCAGAAAAGTTTATTCGTCTGTGCTGTCGTGTTGATGACGAGAAATCGCAGTCTGGGACAAGCACTGGTACTGGACAGGCACGTCTCGAGAAGACAGAACGGTCTGGGTATTCGATGACAGACGCACGCTATCTCGTCACCGCTCTCGGATCGCGTGACGGATACAGCTCGCCATGGGGTAAAGTTAGAACAGCCGCACATCGGTCGTTACCAGGGGGATACCGTCATGACACTTCACATATGTCCGTCTCTGAGGCAGTCAGTACAGGGCGGCGACGTCACTGGTGCCTGTTTCCGGCAGCTGCGCAGCATGCAAGGAGCGGCATGTGAATATAGCGCCCGCTGTACAGCGAAAATGTTTTTGTTTTTTATTCTAGTGTGCCTGATCAACATGTTCCATTTTATCTGTGGAGTTGGAGTTATGGGAAAGCCCGCTGGATGGAGACGTGCGGCATTATCGTGTTGTATGGCGCAAATGGTTGTATTACGGAATTGGCTCTGGAAAGAGCTGGGTATTTTGCTGTCGTTTTGACCGTGGACCTTCTTCGGTACGCCAAGACGTCCAGTCGCGGCGGCTGCCAAGACGGACCGTACCCACAGCCATGTAGCTGCAGTCCGGACTGTATTTACAGTCTACTCTTGGCAACCGCCGTGACTGGACGTCCTGACGAACCGAGGAAGGTCCACAAACAAAACGACTGCAAAATACCCAGTTCTTTTCAGAGCCACCAACTCCGCTGCGCCATGCAGTACAATAATGCCTCACGCTACCATCCATCCAAAAATAGTGACATTTAAAAACCAGATTCAGCGTGGAGAAATTATAGATTGTTTGATGGCCCATCTCCTGCGGCAATATATAAAATAACTCTGAAAAGAGCCATGTATTTTGCAGCTGTTTTGGCCTTGGACCTTCTTCGGTGCGTCAGGACGTCTAGTAGCGGCGGCTGCCAAGAGTAGACTGTAGGTATAGTCTGTAGAGTGTAGACTGTAGCTACGTGGCTGTGGATACGTTCCGTTCTCGGCAGCCGCTGTGACTGAATGTCCTGACGCACCGAAGAATGTCCACGGCCAAAACGACTGCAAAATACCCAGCGCCTTCTATAGCCAATTACGCTGCGCCATAGAACACGAAAACGCCGCACGCCACCATCCAGCGGGCTGTCCGAGAATTCCAACTCCATAGATAACCTAAAATGGAACATATCGATTAAGCATACTGGTATAACATAAAAAAACACAAAGATGTCTTCGCTGTACAACAAGCGCTATATTCATTGCCGCTCGCCGCATGCTGCGCAGCTGCCGGCATCAGACACCAGTAAGGTCATCGCCCTGTACTGAGCGTCTTGGAAACGGATTAATGTTACGTGTTTTGACGATACCCCCTGGTAACTGCCGATGTAAGCCTGTTTTTTTCTATCTACTTCCCCATGGCGAGCCGTATGTGTCAAGCGATCCGAGAGCAGCGACGAGACAGCGTTTGCCATCGAGTACTCATGACCGTCCTGTCTTCTCGAGACGTGCCTGCCCAGTGCCTGTGCTCGTCAGAAATGGCGAATTTTCACCATAAACACATTAGGAACGGCGACTGAACTTTCGTGGAAATCATCACTACATCGACACGTCACCAAAGGGACATGGTGGTCCGACATATTCACCCATCGGTTTTGACTGTACTACATGGCCATTCATCAAGTTGCAAATACATCATTAAAACTTTACGTTAAAGATTCCATATGCTGTCAACGACTAACAAGCAATGTCCTGTCATTCCGAAACTTCAAGTTTCCGCGTGACATATACGATAAGGATACTGAATGTTACCTTCTTGTTTTGACTGTTAGTGTCGATAGATACTGTAATACCTCGGAAACGCAAAACATGACCTTTTGAACAAAAAGTTGGCGCTCCAGGAATATTTTGGGATATTTTTATTTCGATGTTTTTCGTTGTTAAATACCCAATGCAGGTTACGGCGCGAGGGGAAATGCTCTCCGGAACAAAAGCCTACAATCGATCCGGTCTACTACTATCCATCCTTCACAAAATTTTCAGCACCTCCATTTTAGAAACGTAGATCTCGGTACAAGCTATCGAGCACTGTTGGGAAATGGATTAATGGTTTCGAGATCACAGGCGCGGGCAGAATTTGCCCTCCCCGTCTTACGTGCCGGGCAGGACCACGGAATAGGATTAAATGCTGCAGGAGATGACCGCAGCTGGCTGTTGTGCAACCATGACAACAGCGTTTTTCCTCTGAAACGAAATGTTAACAGCCAAGAGTACTGATCTGTCCACCGGGATAAATCATAGCTTTTAGCAATCTCTGAAGAAAAAATGGCATCATGCGAAGTACAGTATCGCCTTAAACATCAAAGCAAAATATAATGAGCAGAACGTACCTTCTGATAGAAAAAATCAAAAGATTAAATTAGGAGATTTTGCTAGAAATTCAAAAATCTTCCTTGGGGTATCAGTTTGATCGAAATCGCGACATTCCTATCTAGATTCTGGTATAAATGGTTGCATTCAGCGCAGATAGTTAAAACATTTTCTCCGAAAGGACCTACGTCACTAGCCTCCATAGCGTTGAACCTTTTGTCTTCGGTAACCATTGGTGTACGCGTTCGTCTATATTACCGAGGTGTAAAATAGCACCTGCGGGGCGAATAAGAATGTGCAGGAACATATTTCGGTTGGGATAGCGCAGATGTGTAATAAAGTGCTCCCAAAAATCTTCTGAATAGCGTGGCATAGCTGCAGAATTCGCAGTGTTGACAGGGAACAACGAGCAGTGAAGAAAATGGCACAAGTACAATGACTCTTAGCAGGGGCGCTAATTCCCCAGATGACAGACACACCATGGTAATTTGATGAATGTGCTGCGTTTGCGACGCATGGGGGAACCATTCGCATCAGAGCAGAAAATGCTATTTATTCATCTCTTGTTTTTTAATGAAGGACATCTCTTGTTTTTTAACGAAGGACTAGTTGAAAATCCATCGGTTGAAAAAAAAAATATTTCCAGCTCCGCCGGGAATGTCTATTCCCAATGAACCTGACTCGCCCTGTTTTTTGCTTTCATTGTTAAAATAATGATGCTGATTTATTCAACGGTAATTTTTTTTCAGAGATCTGAAAAAAATTGAAGAGGGCATTGGAGAGAAGATCGGCATGATAATCGTCTTCATCATGACTTTCGTCTATGGCATAGGGATCTCGTTTTACGAAGGCTGGAAACTGACACTGGTGATATCATCCTTCATACCTATCATGGTCATCACGGGAGGATTTATGGCGAAGGTAAGTATCGGCGCAAGTCAGAAAACATGTCGCACGAACCATATTATGTCTGAAAAAGTTCGCTCCAGGGTTTGGCACATTGCATTCATGTTGTTGTTTTCATGTTAACTTTCGCTCATCGGGGGGAGACTCGAGGATCCTCTTGGGTTTTCTAAACGTACTGCAAAAACGAAGAGACGTAGAAAAATGATCTTTTGTGCCTTTTTGTACATCATTTTTGCATTTTGAGGAAAAATTTAAAACCGGATCATTTTAGGCCAGTGACCTATTCGAACTGTAACTGTAAACAAAGCATGTCACAAGAAGTTTAAGCGTGTGCCAGCGATTGTCAACAGAAATATTGACGGACGGAAAACGCTGTTGTTACTCCCTTCTCATTCTCTGCAAAGTGTACTTTCTCAATTTTTCCGGAAATTGGTTGGCGTGATGTCAGATTAACCGTATCAAGATGCCGTCCTTGGTCGTTTTCCTTAAATTACCCTGTACAAAAGACGTTTTTGAGTAAAATTGGATGCGTGTTGTCTGGTACGCATCTCAAACGATGCAACATGCCGTTTCTCAGGGATCCATGACCTAAGGTCAGGTCATTGACAACAAAATCGAATGTACGACATAATGGGTATGGAATGCATTTGTCATTCACGTCTGGTGAGGCATGATGGGTGTACATTTCACTTGCTTGTGAAGGCTTTCATATGCCATGACCTTATGTGACATGACGTAACCGGATATTATTTCGAAGGCCCCTTGTCGCTTGCGACGTCATAGAACTTCATGGTTGTTTATGGCCAACATGTGAAACGTGTTGGTTTCACATGTTTATTTGAATTTGTTTCTTCTGAGATACAAACGACTATTCATTTGACCTATGTTCACTGCATGACCGTTTTGACCGTAATTTTGTTCTGTGGCACCGTGATTTTTCGGACGAGACAGACACGTTTTGCTTGCTGTCGTCTTTGGCCTGACCTGACGTGACCTAACCTGCCCTCGATTTCCGTATCATTCAAGAACACATAATCATCATTATAGCGATCAAATGGCGTTTGTTTTGTCTTTGTCATAAAGCACGTTCGTGCCTTTACCCAATCACGAGATAATAATGTTGTAAGATCTGATCTAAATTGATGTGATATGGCCTAAGTTGACCTATATGATTCTCTTTCTGATCAAAGTTGCCATATCTGACCAAGCATTTGCAATGGTGATTCCAAAACGTACGCTTGAAGTAAATACTTGAGTGCTAGTTTCGACACAACTCAGTGTTGTTTCCATTGGCTGTTGACCTGGCCTGACATGACCTGAGGAGTGGAACTTATTACATAAGTTTGTAGCATTTATTATAGAGCAGCATTTATTATCGATAGCATTTATCGCATATAAATTAGTGTTTTTTATACATATTATGTATATAACATATACTGTATACAATAAAAAAAACGTTTCTAGCATTTTTTGACAATCCATTACTTCAGATCAGTTTGCCTTTATTGTCACATGCTTTGGACATCGTGTCATAGTCATAGTCATAGTCATTTTATCTAGTGCGTCCATTAAAAACTGCTTTCCAGCCACTTTCGTCTGTACTAGTTTGCGCGGGACAAGAACACTCCTTGCAGAAGAACGGTTGCTGTGAAAAAAACACTGATGACATGATAAATAAAGACATGATGCAGAAAATGTGAAACATTAGTGACATAAAGCTAAAAATTTGATGGTATTATAGAAAAAACGGTACGCACAGTTTCATCACGCTGATCAGTTGCCAAATTTCTAAGACAGTGTTCTTTAATGCGCCGAGCGTGGAGGCGGTGACGGCTGCTGTGGGCAAGCGGTTCCAGGCCTCTGCTGCGTTCAGAAGAGGCCTGGGAAAAAGATCTTCGCACAGAAGGCCTTTTCTGTAGGAAAACACCCTCTGTGTGATAGCAAGCGTACGTTTATACAGCTGCAGGCTGCCGTGATCAGGGTCGCGCGTCGAGCGGGCCGACACAGCTTCTCGGGGCGCAAAGAATGCGCGAATCTCGGAGGAGGAGCTCCCATTCCTTGTTTGACCTCTTGACCCAAAAATACTAATTCTAGAAACTAACTAGAGTTAATAAATATGCGTCCATTCTTCATAAATTTGACCAGCTTTCGATTGGTGTCGCTGTCATCTCCGTAGCTATCTTAGTTCTTGAGATAATGGGGGGAGGTTCTCGAGAAAGATGGGTAAGTAAAGGACGATTCTGACACCCGGGAGTGCGCGTGTGGACGTAACCATGCATTTGAAGTCATAGTTAGATTCACGGTAAAATGGTTGTAGATATTTAAGGAGGTTCTTTCCAGTACGATGTCCTCATATGTGCTACTAGAACGTGAGTGTTTTAGAATGGTTCTTCCAAAACAGCGTTCATATATGTAATTTTATGCTTAAAAAACGTTAAAACCAGGTTAATGCCTGGGGAGGAAGAGGCGTGTCGATCGATATCTGTTTCGTTGCTCTTTACGTAATTGCTTTCTCTGTATTCATTCCAGGGTACTAGTTAAGGCATGCATAAAGCAAACGTCGTGAGAGATACTTGATATGTGGTAGTACCTACCGATCCTACAATTATGCCATATGAGAAGTTGAAATATGATGTGTGCAGCAGAAAAAAATATGCGCTTGAAATATTGCGCAAATTGACCTAACTGAAGGAATCGAACGAATAGGCAGACATGTGTAAGATGCAGTAAATGAACTGAGAACATTACATTAATACGACCCTGGCGTTATAGTAATCACTGATATAGTATGGTAAGCACTATATATATATTTCTGCATATATATATATATATATATATATATATATATATGTACGTATATATATGTGAATATCGGTGCGGGCGTGTGCGTGTGTGCTTGTGTGTGGGGGTTCTTACAGTAATACAGCGGCAGTACAGTAAAACAGAGATGTATTAGAACGTTTCGACTACATACAGTCTTCGTCAGCAAGTTCAACACACCGCTGCTTTTGACTATTTCACGAATCCCGCCCTTGCGTTAATCGTTTCGTTCGTTGCAATGTATGATGCCTCCATCCCTCGTCTGTTTTCTTTGTTTTTGCATGACGCTAGAATGGTAGAGTTACCCCAGCCTACCTACCAGATTGGTAGATGGCTTGACCGTTCAGTGTGAGCGGCAAATGCACTGTATGGCATGTGATTTTTCACATCCCTCCTGTTTTTCGTTCTTGTCTCGATTCCCCGTCCAGTTTCTCCAGTGTAAGCCTTATTACCCTCCCCCCCACTGAATTTTTCATATTACTCTATTGTCATTGGATCTATGCTTTTACCCTGGGTTATTATTCCACCTGTTCTCTTTCCAGATGTAATGGCTGCTTGAATTCTTGCTCCCTCGAGATGTTTCGCAATCGTTTCGGCCTGTTCCGATCGTGGTATGGAGATTTATTGTTCATGCGGTCTTTTGTTCGCAGAAGTTCTTGACTTTTCCTTAATTTTTATAGGTTTGTTTATCAGATGACTGAGCAGGCCTTTGGGATACTTTAGCTTCATGAAAGATATAAGAATGTGGCAAATTTCCTTCTCCAAATTCTCTTCGCTTCAAATGCGAAATACCCTGAGGAAGAAGCCAATGACTTTGCCCCGTTGTACCCTGTCACTATGTCCTGAGAAGTCATGTACATAGTTCTCGCTGTTTGTTGGTTTTCTGTAGTCTAAATTTTACATTTTTCCCGTGTCATATCACCTCAGTGTCAAGAAAGGGGATGGTTCCCCTCTTTTTCACGCTCGATGGTGAGCTGGATTTTGACATCCACTGAGTTTAGCTGCTCGACTTTTTCATCTAAATCTAAGTTTTGCAGAATCACGACAAGAATATTATCAACACAGCGCACCCAAAGTACAGCTTCCCATGACTTTTTCGCAGTGTTTACTTTCCAGCCATTCCATATATAAACACGCGGTGACTGGACTCAGTGACAGACTCAGACAGTACAGGACTCAAACACTTCGTCAACCCATTATGCTGCATGTGACGAGCCGTTGCAGTCTGTTAGTACTGCAACATTGCAATGATTTACAGTTTTTGACCCAAGGATGTTATTTGATCGGTTGGAGCCTCGCGAGCACACTGGCGGTGTCCGCATGGCGCTCCGGCGAAACATTGTGGGGATATTGGTTCTTGATTTTGGTTCTTCGAACAAAGCTGTGGCCGTCCACGCCCGTCGCCGTGGAACTGTCGCCTGCCGTGAACTGACGTGAACGGGGGCGTCTGCACCCAATCGGGCTACGTGCTTCGGTCTCTGCCATCGGCAGAGCATTTTAAAGATGAGGCACGCCAAAGTTGATCAGCATATTGACGGTTCAGTTTTTACGTCGAGGGCTTTAGTTATGAGGATGAGCGATGAGATCTGGGCGAGTGCAGGGTTGGCGGATATTCCCTATATCACGTCCCCAATCCCGGTCATTTGGTGGCCAGTTAGACTGAAGTCGGATAAACATGCATCCATAGGCTAAAATACTTTGAAATTTTGGTGGATTGACGTTGCTTCTGTGGTGTAATTAATTTATCCTTTCAAGACCAGTTGTTTCTGTTAATTCCTGCAAGGCACTTGTCTACCCCCACTGGTTCCTAACCTTCCCGCCCCCCGTCGTCCGTCACCCCTCGGTCTATCCTTTATCCCCCCGATATGCGTCATATAAAAATCGCGTTACAGGCTTCTTTTTCACGCCAGTGGTGCATTGTTACCAGAAACATCTTGATGCTTCCGCGTGGGTGAATGCCCGTTCCCTTAATTCAGCCAAAGAAGTTTCGCCGAATGGCGTGGACTCCGGATCCCTCGGATCCTTAGGTCCATACCGAACCCCTTCCCATCCCTGCTCTTAGGTTAGTCCCGAAAGCGTGCCAGAGGTGTCCCTGACGCAGCGTAAGCCGCGCGGCTCAGGGATCTCACTCACCATCGATATGATCAGCGTGGTCAGTTCCCTGCCGGCGCCGTCCTGGGATTGGGCCCCTTACTTGCAGCGCCCGTCAGCTCCCTTAGCCATTTATGGTGGGATCGGAGTTTCAAATGACGGTCCCCAATGAGACAGGCGTCCCATCCACTGTATGAATAATCAGCTTTACCTCACGTAATTGTGCCTCCGACGTGTCGGATAGGTTTTCCTCGTACACAGGGGTACTGCATAGAGGTCTTCAGCTTCGGTGTTACTGGCGATTCTCAAGCATTGTTTGCTTCTTTCCACACAGCATCGACCCGTCGCCTTACGGTCTAAGTCTTTGCGGCAGTGGGTGGCGACAGAACTCATCTCTCGTTGTTGATGTCCGCCGCTCCGGAAAGTGGACAGCGCAGTTCCATCCACTGACGGCAGCCAATGCGCCAGACCTGATGTGACCAACCATCAACTGGCATATCCGAGACGTTTCTGGAGACCTGGCCTTGATCTCCCAGGTCTCGGCTGCGAGACTCGGCAGACTCGTGCCTGAATCCGTCACCCTGCCCATACAACGGTGGCGGCGACAGAATCTTAACCCCCGGTGGTGCTTCTCACCTACCGGCGAGTGAACGGTATCGTTCCGTCACTGACCGCAGGTCACGGGCCTGGCCAAGCCGCGTGACGCTGCAAAAACTGGGGCCCACTATCAAGTCGGCGATAAAACCTCCGTTTGTGATCGTCACCAACCCGGCGCGTGGACGGCGCCCGTCCGCTATCCAGAGGTCACGCGCCCGACTTTATCTTGGTGACATGGCATGGCCGGGACAGCTGCTGGTGGCCTGGCCTCCGTCGCCGTGTCCCGGCTGCGTGACGCTGCATACTCGTGGGCCCCTAAATCGAGCCCACCTGTGGCCGCCGGGTGGCGATAACTCCGGGCATGTACCACATTAACCCAGCGAGTGAGCAGCTGACCGCCATTCATTTACCGCAGGACGCGCGCTTGACCCAGCTGCGGGCTCTGCAAAACCTCTGGCCCAAAGTCCAGCCGTGCCCACGAGACTGTGGGGTGGCGTTGGGTTCTTAATTGCCGTAGGGCGGGTCCGCGGTTGCTATATCAATCAACGGGTATGGATTACCTGCTCTCCCCGTCATGATGATGGTTTGTCGATCATAGCTGATTGCAGGAGGACGGCAGTACTGTCCTATGAGGTCGCCACGTTATTTGCTCAGTGACCTAAGGACCAGCTAACCCAATGGCAGCACTGGATCTTAACCCGTGTCCGACCGTTAGTCGGCGCCATGCACGCCCAACTGGGGGGAGGCGGTTGACCGCCCCCTCTATCTCACGAACGGTTGGTCGCACAATAAAAATAAGCACACTGTTGGGAAGCTCGTGACCAGTAGAGCTCGAAACTGACCTCAGTTTTATTTTTGGATAATATGTAAGCCATTTACGCCCCATATATATTTTCTCGCAACCGCCTGCATGAGACCGAGAAACGGCCTGAATCTCAAGGACGGTGACTAATAAAGTCTACGTAAATGTACCAGCGGACAGACAGAAGTCCGCAGATGCCGATACACGTATAATTCTCAAAAATTTTTTAACATATGCACGAAAACGTTGAGTTAAAGACACGGCGATGTTCGCAGCGCTGCACGGCGGGCACCGCCGACGAGAAGGATATGAAATTAAGGGGAACTAATTTTAGCGTTCTTTTATTTTCGCGAAATATGTCTTTCCAAGTGTTGTTTCTTAATCCTAGCCGTTCTTGTGATGGTTTCTCGTGCTTAAATTTTGAAAAATTATTAGTTATCATTGTGCACCATTGGCGGAGCTTTATTGGCAATGACCTGTTTATTTCCAGAACTTGTTTTTTGAAAATTTTTCAAGTTCTTGGTATTATTCGCAACTGATGGTATTATTACCTTCGCAACTGGCAAATCCGCCGCCTCATGATAATTTGGGCCTTGACTGTGAACGTGCGATCAGGCGCGTTCTGCTTCAGCGCGCGTCTGTTAACGGCAGCTCATTGGACTCGTCCAGAACACTGCTCCGCCCCGCTTTACCTGCCGACCGGAAGGAAATTTCTCGTTAGGTCACCCTGCCTTACCCGCCCTAGGCTGGTGAATAGCCCAAGTGTGCAGATCCAACTCTGCGCTTGCCAAGAGAGGATCTCACGTCTGGCAAAGTCGAGGCCTAGTTCATGCCACAGCGGCTCAACCGGAGTGTGCGATCAGAGTCAGGGTCGCCTCAGGCGCCGTAGGGCCGCCGGACGGGTCTCTGTCCCGCCGAGGAAGTAGAATCGGACCATGGGATGTTGAGCACCGGCGCGTCCGCCGCGCCGGGCCGTAATAAAAATACAGACGAGGGTACAAAGATATATATTCACCGCCTCGAGATTAAACATTTCCGGATGGCGAAAGCCAACCGGCGGGCCCGCTCCACCAGGGCCGATCATCGGCGGCCGGCGGATAAGCGGGAAAAATAAAAATAAAACGTCCGTAAACGGAGTCCGACAGTATTCGCCAAAGCTCCGTGGTAAATTTAATCAGACACGGCTATACGAGCGAACGCGACGGATGATCATAACCAGCCGTAAGGGTCGGATCAAATATAGCGTTCACCGGAGCAAAAGCCGCGGCCGTTTCGGGCACCCGCAGCGGGCCCGGCCAACGGATCGGCGGCCGGCCAAGCCAAGGACCGGCCGCCGGTACTGTCAGCTCCGGCCGCGGTCGAGGGGCCGCACCGACATTTCGCAGGCTTTGCCGGACTCGCCGCGGCTGGCCGGTCAGTAGACTGGCCGGGACACCGCAGAAAGGGGTAGGAGTGACCCATATCCCCATTAGCAGCCCCAACGTGGCCGGTCAAACGCGCGGCGTGCCGCATAAGATGGCTTCAACGTGGGCCGGGCAACGGCTGGTTACGAGCACCGACAACGTCAGGTACTTTGACGCCGATAAAATCAATGTTGAAAACCCCACGGCCAATGAGGCTGGGACTTGTGGCCTCGTTCTCACGCGAAGTGGCTCGATAACAACCGGTAGAGAGTGTCCAAAAATGTTCATTTCGATTCCGAGCGGAAAACAAATTCGTACGGCGTATACAGTCGAGACGAAACCATTTAATCGCGAGTGACGAGAAGCGTCAGCGTCGTCTGGACCTGGGCGAAGGAATCGTGGACGACTGTAAGACCGGGACGCAGGCCAGCATGTCGGAAGGAAAAGGCTCGGGCCGCGATGATCGGTTGCCAACGTCCCGTGGTAAAGACTGAGCTGGTCGAGGCCACGGCCGCTCAGAAAAGGAGTAGCGGGTGAATAGCCTTCAGGGTCTCGGGTCGACCGGAGACCTGACGGGACCCCGGCGACGCTGACGTAGAGAACTGTCATCTAACGCATGTTTTGTTAAAGTTTTTCTCTGTGCAAGTGACCGGAGAGTCAGGCGGCTGTCCGGACCTGGGCGAAGGGACCGTGGACGGCTGAAGACCGGGACATAGGCCGGCAGGCCGAATGGTTCGGACCGAATCGATCGGTAGCCAAAAGTCCCGGGGCAAGGACTGGGCTGGCGGAGTCCACGGCAGCCCAGAAAAGGAGTGGCGGGCGAGTAACCCCAGGGGTCCCGGGCTCATCGGTAGCCCGGGGGGACCCTGGCAGCCACTGACGTGATCCTGGATCATTTTGCCATGTGGAAAGGCCGGCTGTGCTGAACTAAAAGTTGACAGGAGGAAAGTTTGGCTTGCGGATGAAAACAGTCTCAATCGCAGACGCTTACAACGGGTGTCGACCAAGCACGTCACTGGAGCTGGGGAAGAGAGGTCACGGGGAGGGTTTGGGGGGAGAGTGAGTTTCGTCGTCACAGAAGGGTCTGGTCTAATGAGAAAATGCAAACTCCCGAAAAGGATAATATGAAAATAGGGTACACAGCGATGGATTTGTCCGTTCTTATAATACTTGAATATAAAACTTCAAAGAAGTCATAAAAGTGTTATACGTCTAAAGAAATTTACTTGGATGAGGGGTGAAGACCTCAGAATTTGTCTTCAGGTGCTGAAAAGCCTGCTGTTAACATTCTAAGTAGCACAGAAATTTGGTTGTGGTAGTCATGAAGTGTACATTGAACCATGCGGAACGCAGAAACGTAAGCATTTTTCTGTTTGCATTCCATTCAGATCTCACTATCGCTAGTGTGTGTGACACACCAAACACGCGGACAGCCGCTCGATCGCCGCCGCGCTCAAATTACGCCACATTCAGCACCAGTCTCGTGGCGGTAACAGAGCGCCGCCTCCGCGAAGATGACTTCAGCCGTAGGTCGGGGGCGGCCTCTGGACCCGGCGGCAGAGGCGTCCCAGACGCCGCTGCCATTGGCCGCCGCCACCTCACGGCACCGATCATAAACCAGCTGGAAATACTCTTCAGATATAGTAGTTTAAATCCATTTGCGAAAAAAAGATGTGGCGTTCATATCCGAGGTCGGAATTTTTCTCTTACGGAAAGGTTCTAACCCTTGTTCGGGTTTTCATTTTACCACCTCCCTGTCCCTCTAAAGAGGCATGTCTAATTGCCTACGCCTACGGCCAATTTACCATTTATTCCGCAAATGGACGGAATCATTCTTTAAATTGGTAGAAATAGATGGGAGAGATTTTTGGACCGCAGCCTGATACACAAATTTTCGACAGAACCAAAGCCGAGCGAATTATCTGCTCTACTTCCCTTCCTCCTTTTCCCAGCGTATGTTTCTGTATTGTCCGCTTTTCTGAAAAAAAAATAGTGATACGAACTTCCCGAACCTTCTGGAAGGGTTTATCCTTCCGGACATATAGTGACCAAAATCCATGGAGTTTTCTTGTGATGGGGTTGGAGGTAATTGGACTTTCCTCTTACAAAACTCCTGGATGTTTGCAACCTGCCCGTGCCCCCCCCCCCTTCCGACTTTCAGAGACGTCTCGCGCCCTGTTCATTGCCAATGAACCTAGTGAATACGTGGCGAAGGTCTATGTTAATGCTTGGAATTGCTGTAGCATATATAGATAATTTGTATGCATTGTGTTTGCAATATGGAGCCCATAACTATGTTTTACGGTTTTAATAATGACCTGTCTGACCTCAAGGACGGGTGTCTTTAGCTTCAGGCCAGCTACGCTCAGGAGGAAGCCGAAGCGTACAGCGCGGCGGGGTCAGTGGCCGAGGAAGTGATGGGCGCCATCAGGACTGTGATGGCCTTCGGTGGAGAACAGAAGGAGGCGCAAAGGTCAGCTTGGAGTCCGGAAAGACTATCCAAAGAGACACGGACGTGACAAATGTACCTGCGTATGTGACAAAGTCTACTGCAGGTTGGTTGGCGTAGGGAAAAGACGAGGCTTGTAAAAAAAACTTCCCTTGGAAGCAGTGGGGGCAATTTAAACGAACTTTGTTTGATTACAGCAAATGTTTTCATTGGTGTGGCTTTGTGAAAATTTGTAGGGGATATCGACAGGGTGGAAGAAATACTTCTTCCCGTGATGGGAAACATCAGCAGGTTTAGGTCTCTGTATTTAGTCCAATGGTCCAAGGGCCGTTTTCCGGTTGTTTTTTGTTACATCCAGTCCTTTGTTTGTTATCTGAGACGTAATCCCTTACGACATTTTTGACCTCGCCGCGCCGGCACGATTTTGAGAACCCCCTCTTTTTGAAGATCGCGGACGAAAGGTAAGCGCAAAGACACCCTGTCCTTCATTTATTATCTCAGACGTAACTCCTTAGGGCGTTTTTGACCTCGCCGCGCCGGCAGGTTTTCGAGAACGGGCGTCTTTTTGAAGATGCGGATAAAAGGGAAACGTAAAGACACGAAACCTAAGATGCATTTTCGTACGTCTTTTTGCACCTCCTGTAGGTTTTTAACTCGGGTCACTCTACGTGACTGGTCTGCAATATGTGTGGGTTCCAGTAAGTATAGCATAATGCTTTACAATATGTCATGGTCCCGAGAAATAAAGAATAAAGTAATATAACGTTATGACACACGTAGCGATTAACGGCAAACTTGTGACGTCGTGAGAACACCACAGACGCTACTGTATCGAGTATTCGGGAAATTTCAAGACAATCAAGTTATAATGGGACAAACATTATGTACTTTATACTTTTACATGTAATTTTCAAGCCCTAACTCAGTGCTCGTTTTAAGGGGGTGGGGAGGGAGGAAGAGGGATTTTCTCCGTCCCAAACTTTTGGCTCCCAACCTCGTGGTTAAATGTTGGTTAGGGGAGGCGGGATTTTCTCCTCATATATAACACCCGTGACAGCCAGTATTGTGATTGTCTCTCGCAGTCCTGTATCGCGATATCCTTCCGTTCGAGCCAATTTTTTCGAGACTCAGACCCAGCGTGTTACAGAAATGAACTGAAGGAATTGTTGCAAATGATGTTTTAGCTCCCCGCGCGACTGGTCGCATGTGAGTCGGCCGACCGTCGGCGAACCCCCATGACTCACCATTGTGGGTCGGTGGGCTCTTGCGTTAGCGGGCTGACGCCGTTCTTTCTTATCGCTTCTCTCTGCTAACGCTCCTCAGGATGATGTTTTCTCCAAAGCCTGATATCCTGCGAATTACTGTAGGGCATGCTTTGCGTTCTTTAGCTTTCCCCGCATAACGTCCGAACGACAAAATCCGGCGTCCTCAAATTTGCCAGAGGAGCGTTACCTGAACAGCACAGCCACACTTGCACAAAAAGGAACAACGACGTTGCCAGATTGCCATACGTCAAATCATAAGATGTCATAAGGTGCGTTATAGATGTAGTTTTCTGTACTGTTAGAACTCCGTCATCTGTCATTTCCTTTTGACACGGATTGCGGGAAGCGCATCAAAAATGACCCAAAGACAAAACAGTAGGTAATGCAAGTCATAAGTGACCTCAAATTCGGGAAATATCAGTCAGTGGCTGGACTTGCACAGAGTCGGTTTAACATCTCCGTCACATGGCTGGTCGTGGGGACCAAAGAACTGCAGCTGCCGAGAAGCAAATGACATTTTTTAGTGCACTTTATCAGATTCTACGTCGGAAGTATGCGAGAGGTTAAATGTATGACATCATGCCAAAGAAATGCTTATCGCCAAAACATCGAATACAGATTACTCGAAAGCGTCAATTTCGTGGTAAATCACGGCTTGCATCTGCTTATTCGATGCGTCATGGAAGAAAGTTACAAAAATCGTGATTAGTTTATTGCAGTGCTAGAATGATGAAAATCAGCGTTTTCCAATTTGAACCAATATTTCTCAACGTGAAATGGAAAAAAAAACGTAAATTACAACGACTCCATAAAATGCTCCATGGCAACGATTCTTTTTTCTCGGGACACATCCTACCGATGTCATGGGATTCGTACAACGCAGCGACACTCTCGTTTTGACACGCTTTCCCCTACCCATCGCTGGTACATCCGGAAGAACACCATGCTCATTCCTGAACTGTTTAATCACTTCACTCGGTAACGCAATGTTTCAAAGAATATTGCTACGTCAGCGATGGGGTGGTGACAGAAACGGAATTTGTTTTTGTGACTGTGATTCGTTGTACGTTGAAGGCGTCTTTGAAGTCTCATCAGCTTCTCGTAAAAACGACACACAGCGCATTGAAGAAGATGTGAGCTTTCTGTTATAATTACGGTTTACGAAATTCATAAAATGCGCCATCGCTGTCCTAATGCATAGCAAAGCTGTTATCCGTACCGAGCTTGCCGTAACTGGTGTACAATATGCGTAGTATGTAATGTAATAAGATTTGTATTTATTGCGTAATGGAATAAGATTTATTGTAATTGTGTACAATCAATCTTATGCGCAATATTATGTGGGCGGCATAAGTGGCGGAACTTCTAGATTTAAGGGGGCGGGGGGAGTACAAACGACTTTCATTTCGTTTCTTTACAGCCAACGTGGTAGGATCATTGTTAAAATGCGGCATTCGAAGGGACAACGGGCGGACGATGCCCCTTCACTTTCCTCCTCTCCTCTCTACCGCATATGGTGCACAGGTAACGACGATACTCGTTGTTCTCACAGACATGCTAGCATTTAGGGCTCACTCCAGCATCTTTAAGTATTACCCGCCCCCCCCCCCAATTTTTGATCACAGATGATGTATGTCAGCAACATAGGCAACATTTCATCTGTTGTCCAATTTGGCCGGAATCGGTGGCCATTTTTTTAATCTGGTCAAAAATTAAGGCCACTAAGTCACACGTATAAGAAACATATAAAACGAAATGTGCACGGCTGCACGCAACAATTCTGAGCATAGCCATATACTTCTTGTTAGTTATTTTTGCGATATCGAGCGGTATGTTGGGACAGTTGTCCTCAAATCACCATAACTGAAAAAAATATTCCACTGTATCTCGTAAACGACATATTCACTCGAAATGGCAACGTAAAATTTTAAATCGGGGCCACAGATTGCCCCTGGACAAAATTTAATCATAATCCGAGATTATGGTGTGTTTTGACCTGGTCGATTTGTCCTAGATCACCTCACCGGTAAGCGACGGACGGCCGACCGGAGTTTTCAACATTTTAGTTCCCTGACATGATCCTGATCAACCTGAAGTGACGTAAACATGGCAGTAGTATTATGACCTTCACTAGAGCCTATACCGCGCGTTTCGTCACTCAGTTGTAACCATCTTACGTAATGATGAAACCATTGATATCGGATAAGGATGACTGCATTACGGAGAGGTGTTCTAACGAGAACGAATATCGGATGGTTGTATGGTCAAATTCATATACGACCATATTATCAAGATAAAATAATCGTCAACAGCAAGGAAAAATGTATGTCGGCAAACAAGCACGATGTGCTGTGACGTATTGGACATGCGACATTAGACTGGTTCGGAAAAATTGAAATGTTCCGCAGGTTAGCTCCCCTAGTTTTTCCTATTGCGTGTGTTTCAGAAGAAAGGCATGCAAAATATTACGCATCTAAATTAATGTTTGATCCTCCCTCAAGAGCACTAAAGTTTCAGCCGTAGGGCTCAATGGAGACTTTAGCGCCTGGCCAGGCATGTGTTGCGGAGTTTTCATCCAGGGACCAAACGTCACTGTTGTTTGAAGACTTGCACGCCAAAAAAAGAACAATGTATGCGAGATTTAAGCAAGGGCACGTTATTTTTTAAAATATAACATTGCGCCTATGGGCGTTGACTTAAAAGAGTTGACCTAAAATGATTCTTTGACGCCCCCAACTCTCCCCCCAACGTGGAGGAGTTCTCACGCGTCTGGGTTTAAATGTTCTGACAGCTAGTGAAGAGTTACATGTTGGCTGTTGCGGTTGGTAACATGCTATTTATTAGTCCTTAGGCAACAGTTCTCCATACAACTCTGGTGTGTTGTATTGCGTATTCATACAAGTACAGCATCAGTTAAACCACGGGGCAGACCTGCAACGGAACATAGTACAATTCAGATGTCTAAAAAGGAATTATTGTAAGCTTTTTCGTACCTCAAGCGCTATGCAGTTGTAGGTTGTAGCAAAGCAACTATTCTTGGTGCTTCCTGCATCGGTTGCATGCCGATCAGTAATTGGTTACGTTTTCGACAGCGTTGCCTTTCTACAGCCTGAGTACCGCCTTCGGTAAGTTTCTGTCACATGCGGAAGCTGTTGCCGTTACTAATCGTGTTTTGTGAGATGTGCCACATAGTTGAAGACGAATTTGGTGCCGCGCTCAGCTGTCGTCGTTCGTGACGCGGACGCTGATGACGAACGTCACCAGTCGCTGATGATCAGGTTCCCCGTCCCACGGGAGAAGCTTGTCGACTAACGCTGTGCTGATTTCCAGACCTTCGAAGATTGTGCCAGAGGCCGGTCCTACGAAATCGCCCATATGGGTGTTCTTGATGTCGCTTGGATAACATGGCAGTGTCGGGAGCTGAGGTTTTCCCAGCCTGTTCACACGGTTGCTCTTTCTCACACCGGCGGATGTCCTTTGCCGGTTGTTTTTTGGCGACGTCTGTGACACTGTTGGTCACTGGTGCTGTCGGAATCTGCTCTTGTGCTCTTACCATGTGCGCCTTTTTATGGTGTTCATGGATGCATCGGTAACTGCAGCGCCCATCGTTCTGAAGATAGCCAGCGTTTCTGATGCCTCGTGGGAAGGTGACGGGCGTCAGCGAAAGCGTGTCAAAACCTGGCGCTTGCCGCAAAGCGCTCAGGACGGCTTGCATCGTGTAGCGAGCCCAGGTACTGGCAAATGGTGTTGTCTCACAAAAGACACACGACAAACTGATGAAGTTTGCGGCATACATCTGTTTCTTTTAGGTGCATGAGTGGCTCACCTGCAAGGTGGCACAAGATGTAGGCGTAAATGATATTAGCTATCTTCAGAACGATGGACGCCGAAGTTGCCGATGCAGCCATAAATACCATAAAAAGACGAACATGAGGTGGTACCGATGTTACTAGTGAGCAACAATGTCACAGACGCCGCCAAAAAAACAACTAGGAAATCACATCCGCCGGTATTCGATATCGACGGGGAAACCCCAGTTCCCGATATTTTATGCAAATGACATCAAGAACATCTAGGTAGCCGATTTTGTAGGACCGGTCTTTGGCAGTCTTCGAGGGCTTGAAAATCAGTGCAGCGTTAGTCGACAAGCTTCTCCCGTGGGACAGGGAACCTCATTACCAGCGACTGGTGACGTTCGTCACCAGCGTTCCCGTCAGGAACGACGGCAGCTGAGCTCGGCACCAAATTCGTCTTCAACTATGTGGCACATCTCACAAAACACGGTGAGCAGCGGCAGCAGCTTCTGCAGGTGGTGGAAGCTTACCGAAAGCGGTACTCAGATTGTAGAAAAACATTGCTGTCGAAGACGTAACCAGTTACTGATAGGTATGCAACAGGTGCAAGAAGCACCAAGTATAGTTGCTTTGCTACAGCGTGCATTTGCGTGACACTTGAGGTACGAAAAGCTTACAATAACTCCTTTTTAGACATGTAAATTGTACCGTATTGGGTTACGGGTGCGCTCAGTGTTTTAACTAGGGATGCACCGGATCGAGATATTTGTGATCCGGCCGGATACCGGATGTACATCTGTTCAGGGTCGATACGGGATTTCGCAGGGGGGATGGTCAACGCTGACCCCCCACCCGGCCGCCCCCCTTTTTTGCTCTTGAGATATGAAAAACGTTGATTTTCTCTGGTTCATGGGGAAATATTTTGTGTAATTTTGCGTTTTTTACGATAAAAAGCAACCGGAAAAATTCAGACGCGTCGCCGTATGTGACAAAATTTTTCATTTTGTTCGTCTATGAAGTGGCCGAAATATGACAACGTCGGCGAGGTTTTAGGCGGATGCGTCCCTCCCTCTGTTTGCCATGTCGTTTCTGTATCTGGTTCAGGAACCCTTCTGCCCCCTCATATTTTATGGAAACATTTTTGCTAGCTTTGGTCAGGTTCCCTCCAGCATTTACAAGGGCACTTTTGGTGGTCTCAGGCGATCTACCGTGTTAGGGCCCTCTAATTGTTTTTGGTTCCTTTCACGGTTTCACGTGGCCCTCGGGAAGTCCCAGGCGCTCCGTTGGCAGTTCCAGGGACACCTCGGGTAGTTTCATGGACCCATCTGGCAGTTTCAGAGACAAGTAAGTCATCGTGGGTTCCCTCCTGTCGTCCTTGGGGATGTTTTTGCCGTCTAAGGAGCCCTCTCAGAACAAGGGCCCTGTATAGGTATATATAGTATCTGTATAGGTATATATAGTATCTGTATAGGTATATATAGTAAAAATGGCCCTATATAGTATATGTCTACCGTGACAGAGGCGCCTCTGGCAATGTTTTACTTTCTTTAGGCATTTCAGAAGCTGTCTGGAGGTCTCAAGGTTTAGTAGTGTCTGAGGCCCCTCTCTGGTCGTCTCGGCGGCCCCAATTGCTGGAGACTGCTAGTTAGTAGTCTCAAAGGCCTCCCTCTAACAGTCTGAGGGAACCCTCTGTTGTCCTAGGTGCCCCTCTTGTCTCTTGGGGACATTTTTGCCGTCTCAGGGGCCCCGTGACAGTTACAAAAGACCTTTTGTCGATTCCAGGGCCCCTGTGCAGTGTCACAGGCCCACTGAACGTCTCCGGTAGTCTCCATGGCTGTATCAGGAGGCTTCCTCTGTTACATGGGGCATTTTTGACAGTCTTAGGGCCTCTCTAGCCATGTCGGGGGGTCTTTGTTGGTGCTTTAGGGGCCTCACTGGCAGTCTCGGGGGACCTTTTCCGTGTCAGGAGCCCGTCTAAAACATTCAGGGCCCTCTTGTCGTCTGGGGACCTCATAGCGTCTCAGATGTTCTCTTATCGTCTTTGCCTCGCGTGGGCCCTCCAACTTTTTTGGCCGTCTCAGAGGCCATCTGCCATGTAAGGGCCCATCTTGCCGTCTCAGGGCCGACCAGACCTTTCCGGGGCCCCCTGACTCCATCAAGAATCCCAGATTTTCAAAAAGACCGGTGTAGCCCATTTGGGGCCCCACTGGAGGTTGCGGTGGTGACTGCTGAATTCCTGTTCAGGGGGCCTCTCTGGCTGGCAAGGGTCTCTTTATGCCGTGCTAGTCACCCTCCTAAGTTTTTGCCGTCTCGGGGACCTCTCTGGCAGTTTTAGCAGTCTCATTGACCCTTTGCCGTTTCGGGACCCCTCTTGCGGTCCCATGGATCCTTGGAGAGTTTCAGGTGTCCTGCTATTCACCTTAGGGGCCATCTTACCGTCTCAGTGTTTCATAAACCCTCTGACTGCACCAGGAACCTTTAGCCTTTCACATAGGCCCGTGAAACCCATTCGGGCCCCCATGATATTCCAGGGGTCTCTGTGACGTCCTAGGGGCTCATTTCTCATCCTGGCAGTCTCAGGGTCCCTGTGACCCTTCTGGCGGTGTCAGGGTCAATCTACGGTGTTGGAACCCTGTTGTGGTCTCAGGAGCCCTTTGGAAGCTTCAGGAGCCCTTCTTTACTTTTCTGAGGTCATGTGACCCTCCCAGAGGCCCCCTGACTGCATCAAGAATCCGTCACATTCCTACAGAAACCCTGCGAAGCTCATACGGGCCACTTCGGGGCCCCTTTTGAGTCTGAGAGGGGCCCCGTCTCGGGCCTCAGGGGGAGGGGGGGGGGGCGGGCGATTGCCCCATCCCCTTTTGGACCCGCGCCTGCTATGGTTGCCTATTTTTATTTATTATTTGTTGCTGAAAAATGGAACAATAAGACTGAGGTGAAAAGACAGATCTGAAAGAAATGAAGAATATTAAAATTAAAGATGTTACATCTTGCGAATCATTTCCCCTGGCTTACAGTTATTGTGAGGTTTCCACATGTTTCATTGTAAAAAAAAAATAGAAAAAGAACACAGCAGTCATAGCGGAACACACTGCCTCTGACCGCAGGCAAAAGGCAAAGGTTCCAGAACACGCAGAATGACATTTAACGCTTTGGCAGACCAAGAATACCTGGCTTGATTAGCATGCTTTGCAAATGCTAAGGTATGTCCATTGAAGTATGTTGTTCATTAATTCATTTATACAAGAGTATTTGAGACAGATAGAAGTGTTTGGAACATAAAAAGATGATGCACCACGAAATGGGCTGCTGAGAATATGCTAGCTGTTTTTGTATTGCTCTGAACTTGAATACCACCCTTACAAATTATGCCTCAACCCCCCCGAACTAAGAACAAATAGTGGTGCTCCAGACAGACCTTGGAACTGCCAGTTACATCAACAGTCCAATAAACAAGGCACGTTGTTCATGAAACGGTTTCTTAGGCAGACAATAGAACGTCTCGATCGTACACCGGAAGGCCAAATATCCCGCAATATTCGGCTGGATCACAGAAATATCCGGCCGGATACCGAATAATCTCAGATATCCGACCGGATATCCGGTGCATCCTTAGTTCTAACGGATTTTGTATACACTGCACCTCGTATACCGTACCTAGCACACGGAACCTCGTATTCACCAACCTATTTGTGTGCAGATTTCCAAACACCAGCACCGTTTGGCCCCTGGCTGAAAACTCCGCAATAGACGCGTGGTCAGACGTCGCAGTCTTTATGGAGCCCTATGAGTGGAACTTTGGGGCTCTTGAGGGAGGGTCAAATATTAATTTAGACGCCGAATTTTCTGCATGCCTTCATTCTGAAACGCACACCATAGGAAAAAACTTGGGGGCTGACCTACCGAACATTCACTTTTCAACAGTGACTGCTGTGTCGGTCGCTCCTGAATGCCACGGTGACTGTTGTGACGGTCACTCCTGAATGCTACGATGACTGTTGTGTCGGTCATTCCTGAATGCTTTGGTGACTATTGTGTCGGTCACTTCTGAATGCCACGGTGACTGTTGTGTCGGTCATTCCTGAATGCCACGGTGAGTGTCGTGTCGGTCACTCCTGAATGCCAAGGTGACTGCTGTGTCAGTCGCTCCTGAATGCCACGGTGACTGTTGTGTCGGTCATTCCTGAATGCCACGGTGACTGTCGTGTCGGTCATTCCTGAATGCCAAGGTGACTGCTGTGTCGGTCGCTCCTGAATGCCACGGTGACTGTTGTGTCGGTCATTCCTGAATGCTACGGTGACTATTGTGTCGGTCACTTCTGAATGCCACGGTGACTGTTGTGTCGGTCACTTTTGAATGCCACGGTGACTGTCGAATCGGTCACTCCTGAATGTCACGGTGACTGTTGCGTCGGTCACTCCTGAATGGAGGCTTGACTGTGGTGTCGGTTCGCGCCGCCAGGTACGCCGATAATCTGCAGGGCGCTCGGAGAGCCATGGTGCGTCGCAGCGCCGTCACAGGCCTGGGCGTCGGGCTGGTGTGGCTGGTCCAGTTCAGCTCGTTCTCGCTGGCCTTCTGGTACGGCACACGCCTGGTGATCGAGTCTCGACAAGCCGGCGACGACCTCTACACGCCGAGTGTGCTCATAATTGTAAGACGCCTTCTTTGTTGAACGGGCACTTCCCATCATGAGGCCGTTGGCTTTCGCGGCATACTGATGTTTTATCACAAAACCCGATTTTTTTTCATTCGGACCTCAGCGAACCCAGGACTGTTGTATCATATTGGTCCCATTTGTCTTACCTTTTTAGCACAGTGCTGGGACGACTTCATCGTCCGGCAGCCATCATCATCATCATCCGGTAGTTGACCTGTTTTGAAGGATTTCATTCTTTTCACTCATTCAGAAAGTGATACGTGCCGGAGCGAAGCGTCTGATCGACAGCAGGGCACGGCTGGGCATATTATCCCCGGAGGCGTTTTATTGTACCCTCTGTACCGATGGAATGCCCATGGAACTTCCTTTTTTTGAGAACCTACCTCTTCAGTCTTCGCCAGACCAACTTCCGGAGCCTTTTTCAGCAGGCCAGATAGCTGATGAATACCTTTGCATGGCCGGGTATTTCAGGAGCAGGACATTGCTATTTTCAGGTATTCTTCAACATTCTGATAGGAGCAATGAACATGGGCCAGGCAGCACCTCACACGGAAGCCGTGTCATCAGCGAGAGGCGCTGCCGCCACCATCTACTCCGTGATCGGTGCGTTATCAGGCGTTGTCGGGCGTTATGAGCTCAGTTGCGGGCGACTGGTGTCGAGGGGTCGCCGTGTCATGTGCCTTCTACATGCCGGACTGGATGTCGTTTTGGTAGCTACGCTGTCTGTGGTCTTTCTCAACCTCATGCCGTGATGGTCTGCATTAACGGTGCTGAAGTGTCGATATTCCGGCGAGCAAGGCTAATTAATGCTAATTGACATTCTGGTCAATTGGCTCTGCTAATTGACATTTTCTGCGACTGGCTGGCCTGGGATTTGGGATGCGTTTTCAAAAGCACACCTCCTTTGCAGAACGGAAGTCAGACATCGACGCTTGTGTTCCGGATGGGGAGAAGCCAGACCATGTAGACGGTCTCATAGAAGTGAAAGACGTACATTTTAGCTACCCGTCCCGACCTGACGCGCAGGTCAGTGTTTGTCGTCTGCGTTTGTGTTCAACCGGCTTGATCCCCCCCCAAAAAAAACTATAAACAGAAAAAACAGACTAAAAAACGGACTAACAGACTAAAAAAGACAGAGTAACTAATCAGACAAAAACAGACGTTGGTAAGTCAGACATATCCTCAAACTAGTTCTGCACGTTGTAGTGTGGGCAAGTATACGAAAGCGTCACATAACATTTAGAACTACGGTAACCCGTCTCGCATGGTAATCTAGGCTACAAAATGAAATGAAATCTTTGCAGTAGCTAGCTGGCCAACTTGTGTGATACAGCATTTCAGAATGATGGCGGTTGCCGTTGCTGTCACTGCCACTGTCCTCTTACATATCTGGCCGCGTTTCTTTCCCTGTTTCTACTTTCTCTCCGTTCCTTTTCTCGTCTTAGTCCCAGTCCTGATCCACTGCGGTTCCCTGCCCCGTCCCTTGAGCCTTGTTCTCAGTCCTTTGCCCTGGTCTCCTGTCCGATTCACGTGTCCCCCATCCCCATGGCAAGGCTCCCGCCTCTCTTTTGGTGCCCTGTTCTTGTCTCCTTTAACAGTTTCTTTTCCGGTCCCCTGTCCTGATCCCTTGACCCATCACCTCTTCCAGTCCCTTGTCCGTGCCGGCGGGTCAAACTTACCTCTCGTTCCAGCTTCTAGTCGTACCTGTCGTCTTCTACGATCCATTGTCGCTTGGTCCGGTGCCCTGTACCCAGATGCCCCGAGTTAGACCAGAGGACAGTGACTTTCGGGACAAACTGCTTGGAGAGATCCGAATGCTCTGAATCCGAAATTAACGTGTGATTCTATGGTTCTACAAAAAAATCCATGCGAAAAGAACAGGGGCGCGGCCAGAATTTTCTTAACGGCGGGGGGAGTTCATTGCGAACTGAAATCATACGTAAACCGCCTGCTGGGAAGACGATGCGCACTGATTTTCACAAAACAGTTGGAGTCTGATGGGGGGACCCGGTCCTCCTCCTCCCCCTTGGCTGCGCCGGCTGAAAAAATCACTCTTACTGACTACGAAATAACTTCCGTTCTCAGTAAAATGCTTTTTCATGTTACATTTGTGTCTAAACATTGCGCAGCTCGTGTTTTTCATTAGCGCTTGCGAGGAGCTTTAACTGAACCTGCCGTACTGCCAAACGCATCTCGGCGGTTCCAGTCCGATGAAAATTAACTCGTTTTTGTAATTGTATAGCATTTATGTTGTGGATTTCTGTGCCGTTGAAGTCTTCTTCGTGTAAATTTCTATACATAGGGGAAGTGGGGAATGCCGGATGGGGTTTGCAACACTATCACCTCTTCAAAAATATACGCAGCACCATACATTGCACACCTCTGTCAGACTTATTCCACGGTGTGCATCGGTGGAGACAGTAGGTCGTTGTTATCGGTGAGACAGAACGTTGTCGTTCTCGGTGCGTTCAGAAGTCTATGTACAAACGAAATGCATTTTTTGATGTGAGTTATTCCTCCTTTTCGATTGGTTTTACTCTTCCGCAATATTTCTGGCAACCCTCGGTGAAATATTTTGCTTTAGGTTGAGGGCACGTGCCTGCTCGTAACGTTCTCTGTCCATGTAATGCGAGAACAGACATCTCCCTTCGTAGTGAACAAGGCAGTTACTGAGGTATTTGGCCGCCTCCCATTGACTGGAGAGAGGGGCGTTTAACTCCTCCCCTCCACTCTTGTCTGCCTCGAGAACCAATAGCCCAATGCGGCTGATTCAAACGGCAATCGATAGCGCCGAGCCCTGCAGTCCTGTGACGCATACATTTTTACCACTGATGGCGTCACAGGTGAGGTCAAACACTCACAAGTAACCCTTTTCTCCCGAGTTGACTCAACGCAGTGAAAAGCAGACAGAGCAGCAGACAGACAGAAGTTTGCTTCACAGTATGTCTCCGACAGCTTGATATCACATTCTGAATGCCACCTGACCCAGGGTCACCAAATGTCAAGGTCAGACTTGATTAGGTGATTCGTTAAAGTTAAATGTTAGTGCTGTCAGTTTGTTAGTTTGCATAAAATGTGTTAAAGTTAGGCCAAATTTGACTTGCGTCATAACGGGTTATGTAGTGCAAGTTTCGATGCCTGTTTGAGACCGAGGTTCTGAAAAAGACGCTCAGAGTGCTTTTGGGTATAAGTAAAGTCTTGCAATAACACCAGTTACCGCGGTCATGAAATGTTGCAGCATTCTATAATTTCAGACTCGGAGTAGCACCAGCACGCTACTGGTATCTCTGGTCTGGTCTGGTACCTCTGGTATCTGGTACCTCCATCTGGTACCTCTGGATTACTTAAGTCGCCTTGGCCCGTATTACACATTTTGACAGTATTTCGCACGACGTCGCAAAGGCCGATATCTCCACATCGGTCACCAGAACGTCAAACGGACTCCACTGTTTACTCGATAAGGTGAAATCTGCATAAACCGCCAACGGTGAAGATATAAAAGATTTTGCATTATTGCGTAGTGCTACATGTTGCAGATTCGATCATCTGTCCATCCGTATCCAAAAACCGGTTCATTCAGGTCTTTCCTAGAACTTATTTTCATTGGACCCGGAAAATGGAAAATACATATTTGACCTAGGATGATATAGCATAAGGTCAGGGATGCTCTTTACTGAATCCTCACGTCATGCTGATGTTCACTGCGTTCCTCAGCCACCATGCTTTGTAGAAGCACTGACAATAGAGCGGTAAAATGAAATTGAACGTCTACATGCAAAACGTAGTTGTCTTTGTGGCGTCATAAAGACGTGACCTAAAATGACCTTATTTGTGAATTTTTGTGTATGGACAATGGACGCAGAAAAAAGTACGGAAAATTTGAAGACGCTGCGTTTATTCGTTCAGGAGGATACTCAAGAAATTTGACCGGGGGACGTGGACCCCCTCCCCGAGTGAGCGTCGGCTGGATGGTCAACGTAAGCGATTTTTCTACAGCACATTTTTGCCGCGTACGTACCGTATTTTGTCATCACATGGCAGACCGCAGTATTGTTAGGTGCCATCGCATGCAGGTGCGTCTGACGTCTGATTCACATCCTGCATGGCTCAGATAGGTCTAAAAGAAGAACATACGCCTCGAATTCCTTCCATTACCTGAGCGAAAAATCATTGGCCAGCTGCATCTACCAAAACCGCAGATAAAAAGCACCATTTTCAATAAGAATTTGGTGGTTGTGAAATGCACGGTAGTAAAAATGACATTGATACCTATGTACAAGTTGGATTCTGTATATATATATATATATATATATATATATATATATATATATATATATATATATATGTGTGTGTGTGTGTGTGTGTGTATATATATATATGTGTGTAATTTAATATGTAATATATACAATTTCATATTCATTATGTATAACTGAAATTAAACGTGTATTTTTATCATAAGCGTTCGGCGTAAACTAATATGCATGCAAAATTGGAACAGATTAATGCATCTTTTTGTAACAAATATCGCAGTAAATACTGAAAAGATGTTCTCTATCCAGTTTAAACATGAAAAATATTTCAAGATGAATAATTACTATTTCGCCAACCGCGTTCACTTCGAAATGCGGTTTTCATTATTGGTAAAAAAGAGCTGCACCCGCACATCTCAGTGGAACTTGTTGTATTCCAAAAAAAGGAAAAAAGGGGTAGATATGGATTAGGGGGCAAGTGTGCCCTTTTCTGCGTCACACTTGAGTTGGTCCCCATCGTTTTTGTTAGTGAGCGTTTGGTTGGCCGTGTTGTGACGATGAGTTCATGTTTTGTGCCCAGGTTCTGCGTGGCGTGAGTTTCACTGTTCGGCCGGGCCAGACGGTGGCGCTAGTGGGCAGCTCAGGCTGCGGCAAGTCCACCTGTATCCAGCTCATACAAAGATTCTACGACCCACATCAAGGAGAGGTAGGAATTTTATACACACCCGTTGAAAACGTCATGCCTCTTAGCTGTTTTTAGTCTCGTGGACGAGATTGGGTCCTACGAAGTGAGACGTTTTTACAGATTTATAACCACTACATATTTGTACCAATCGACAAAAGGTTTCTGTGTCGTTGTTGAGTTTCATAAATAGGCTGGCGGAATGCCAGGTTACCTCATAGTGGCTCTAAATATGGGGTTTTGTTATGATTCTGATGCAGGAGTGACGCGCCGTTTGTGGCTGCAGGTGCTGCTCGACGGCCGGCGTCTGAGCGACCTGAACGTCTCGTGGCTGAGGCAGCAGATTGGCGTTGTCTCCCAGGAGCCTGTCCTCTTCGGCACCACCATCGCCGAAAACATTCGATACGGCCACCCCCAGTGCTCTATGCGAGACATTGAACGGGTAAATTGCTTGCCATTTATGTGATATAAACGGAATTAAGTTGTCAATTTCGTTTTTATGTATGCTTCTTCGGCGCGCTTTCATTCCCGTTTATCCATGCACCAAGCGTTATGTTGACGGACAGTCATAACAGACGAACATGTCATGCCTGTTTTAGGGTGACCAACGACTCGCAAGCCTTTATTGCCAAAGTCTGCAAAAATTGAACAACATTATTGTATGGGATTGTTTTGTGACGGTGCATGGATGTATCGCCAGGCCGCGCGGGAGGCGAACGCGTTCGACTTCATCCAGGAGCTACCGCAGCGGTTCGACACCCTGGTGGGCCAGAAGGGCGCCCAGCTGAGCGGCGGCCAGAAACAGAGGATCGCCATCGCTCGCGCCCTCGTGCGCAACCCTCGCATCTTCCTGCTGGACGAGGCCACGTCGGCCCTGGACCTGCGCAGTGAGGCGCTGGTGCAGTCTGCTCTGGACCGGGTAGGTGGGTGGTGGACCTGCGTAGTGAGGCTCTGGTGCAGTCTGCTCTGGACAGGGTAGGTGGATGGTGGACCTGCGTGGTGTCAGCGTTGGTGCAGTTGGCTCTGGACCGGGTAGGTGGGTGGTGAACCTGCGTGGTGTGGCGTTGGTGCAGTTGGCTCTGGACCGGGTAGGTGGGTGGTGAACCTGCGTGGTGTGGCGTTAGTGCAGTTGGCTCTGGACCGGGTGTGTGGGGATGGTGACAGTCTATTCGGTGTGTGGTGGGGGAGAGTGACAGTTTCTTCGTTAAATGATTGGGTAGTAATAGTCTTTTCAGTGTGTGGCGGGCCGATGGCAGTCAGGAAAAGGCCCTGGAGTACTCTTAGAATTAAAAACCCTTCCATGGGATATAAAAACACATCCGTATAACCGTGCGCTTTAGCAGCGTCCGGGGCGATGTTATTAGCATTCGACGTGCGGAGTTCTGTTTTGATAACTCCGCTGGGCCGTTTTGGAATGGAACACCGGGCCGATGGTGCCCTGGCCCTAGCCGCTGGATCGACCGCGGCTTGTGACCGTCGATGACCTGGCGGAACGTCGTCAGGCTCGGGCCGGAAGGACCACGATCGTGGTGGCCCATCGGCTGTCCACGGTGAGGAGCGCCGACCTGATCTGCGCAATGAAGGACGGTCGCGTGGTGGAGGTCGGATCTCACGAGGAGCTTATGCAGCAGCGTGGCGTCTATTACGGGCTGGTCACCTTGCAGACTGGCATACAGACAGAGGACGAAGACCAGCTGCCGGACGAAGAGCAGGAGACAGGTATGATGTTGGCTTGTTAGCGGCTTGTGATCCCTTCTGCCTTGTGCGGCGAATTAGTGACGTGCGCCGTTTTCGCTCAAGTGAGCCTTGCCTCCATGTTCATTGCGCTAACGTAGCACCCAGCACTGGCCTTCGCAAAAAGGCGAAAACCTCCGTCAAGATGACGTAATTAAATCTCGTCGCATTTGCTGGTTTTCCCCTAAGTTAAAGACCTAGAGAAATTACTACGCATTGCGCCAGACTCATCTGTTGGAAGTAGCTGATGTGTGAATTATGCATGGATATCAAGAAGTAAGTGACTGACTACTAAGTGGGTAGCATCATGAAAAGGACATTGTTCTTCAGGCATCGGTATTCTTCAACGATATTTACTTTTCATCGCTCGTTTTCTGTACCCGTCACATTGGACTTTGTAGAAGAGTTTAACTGTCTGCACACAAACTGTGGTTTATCTGTCAGTTTTGTTCCACTGGTAGTTGAGGATCTGCAGTCTGAACGCGGGCGGTCCAGCGTCGGCAGGCAGAGACTGCGTACCATTTCTTCGTGCTCGGACCACACTGAAGTCGCCACAGGCAGCGCCGAGGTTAACGGCACTGCTCTGACCTTTACGCCCGGAAGTAGCAGTACCAGGCACCGTAGGCTGTCCACCGTAAGGGCTTATAGTGAATGTGGTTCTGTAATCCTTTCGGGGATAATTTGCTTACATGGTATCATCATTTTGTCGAGATTGGTCGGACTAGTGAGTTCGTTATGGCAGATGTGTCTTGCTTGGAATAGTCGCAGCCTAAGACGTGCATGTGTTTCCATTGCCCTATAGCAGGCACGTGACCAGGATTTTCCTCAGGGAGGGCCAAATGTCAAATTTTGTCATATGTCACAGGCATATGACGAAATTTACAAGAAAAGGCAGTAATTTTAAGCAGTTTATCTTATATTTAATGCACAGGAAGAAATGGATTGTTGGCTTTTGCAACATATATCTGATCACTATTACGTATTCATGCGAAATCGCCATGTATCTAGTGTAGACTGCTTGGCTCCGGGGGGGCATGGCCCCCATTGCCCCCTTGGCTACGTCCCTGCCCTGTAGTGTGCATTGCCTGTGACGAAACACTGTTGTCTCCCTACCGCCGGGAAGAAGAAAGTGTTCCACTGTTAACGGCAGAGGAAGGCGTGATTTACTTGATTTATTTAATTAGTGATTTGATTACAAGGAGTGTTTTGTGACCGAGCGGTGCGGTGTGTCACGCCTGCTGTCTTGGCGGCGGCGGCGTCGTTGACGGCTCGCCGACGTCGCCGTTACAGCACTCTGCCGAGGATGAGGACTCGTTGCCGGCCGTATCCAGCTGGCGGATCCTCTCGATGAACCGCTGGGAGTGGCCGTACCTGTTGCTGGGCGTGCTGAGCGCTGCCGTCATGGGCTGCTCTCTGCCCGGGTACGCCATCGTCTTCGGTTCAGTGCTCGGGGTACGTAAACAGGTTGTTTTTTTTGTGTGGAACAGGCAGCGTGTGATGTGTGGAACAGGCTAAATGCATCTTAGCCATCTGTATTTTTTAAATGGGCTCTTTCATCGGCTGCTTCGATGGCAAATACTACAATATTCCAAAACGGGAGTCAATTTAATTAGAGTTATATAGAATCATCCTGTACTAAAACCATCCTAAAATCACCCTCGCTGGACCAGAGAGTGGGGGTTACCACCTCCTAAGACTGATGATTGCCGAAGTATGATGTCAGTTTTTTTTGCAGGACCGTTTCAGCTTATGTTTAACAACATTTCGGGTTTCGAAAGATCAGTAGCTTCTCTTACGTCGTGAGGTATTAACTTTATTTGACCTCAAAATGCGTGTGAACCGGTCTTTGGGTCTTTTTGATGGCAATTTCAGGGTTGGCAGTTGTTTTTACCTCTCTCGATGACCAGAATATTTGTGGTAGCAAAGGTAGCAAAGTGTTTGCATTATCTATGTCATGAAAGATGATAATGATGTCCTACTTTTCGTTGGCCTGGCCTTGAACGGGAGGAACAAATCAGTCGCTGAATACAGGAATTGACCAGTTTTAAAGTATGTCGCTACAAAAGCATGGCATGCTGGCACCTATTCTGCAAAACTACGGCGCCGACCACCACATGTGTGCTGTTTGGGGAAAAAACGACTGAGGTTTAGTTCTTTGACTAATTGATGGTACCGCAGAAATCTCTAGGCACTTGATGGAATTGTGTACGACAGTTATTTTTCAGGCGTAAAGAATGTTCGCGGGCGGACGTAAATATATTACGGACAGTGAGTAAATTACTAAAACGTTTAAAAAATGGCAATATCCGCTCCGTCGCTGCGTTTGTTTTATCACGGACAGAGTCGCAGTCTGTGTCATTGCTGAGGACTTCTGTACAGGAGTATGAAGGCTGAACGTTTTTAAGGTAGAACCTGTCAGAGTGGCTTTCGAGACTGAGCAAACCGACCAAATTGAAGGGTAGTAGTGCAGTAATAAATTATTAAAGCTGGCTGTTGATATGAATAGCCCATTAATTTCCAAGTATCGCCCATTTCAATCACATATAGGTCTTTACGCACAGCATTTCAGAACTGGGTCGACCAATGTCTTACAGCCTGAAATTTGTTTGGATGCTACAGATCTCATAAACGAGCTGGTTTGTCCCAGTTAGGGAGGCATTACTTGCAGAGAACGCTGGCTCAGAAGATCCACTTTTGGCCCGCGGACAGTGTAAAACAGCATCTGCAGGGGTAAAGCTAACAAAAAAGTGCAGGCACATCTTTCGGGTTACGTTGGGAAAATAAATATTATAGTGTTTCTGAAAGTCTGCTAACAGCGTTGGTACAGATGCACATCTGTAATGCTATCAGGAAACGAGCATTAACCCAATTTCGTGCTCCTGCCCGCTACGTACGATTCCGTGCGGGGGAGGGTAGATTCTGGCCCCTCCCCTGCGATCTCGAAAACTGTTGGTCCGATTTCACAGCGGAAAACGGTGTGCGATAGCTTGTAGCGAGATTGGTATTTCTAAGAAAAGAAAAAGTTGAGAATTGGGAAAGGGGAGATAGGGAGGTCAGAATGGGGTATAACTAATAGTTTATTTATACGAGCTTCCTGACTGCATGTTATGACCAATCCCGTTCTAATTCATGTCATTCTACTTAAGGGCCTCTATGGAATTCTACCTGCAATAGGTTCGTGTATTATATTTGTTAGGAGGAGGTTGATTTTCTGGATTCATATGCATATCCAGGGCACATGAAAAGGGAGATGCGTTTTTGGTAATGTTAATTCATTCTGCAACATATCTTGAGTCTGGCAAGTTTATTTGTCTTCGAAAAATATTTCTGTCTGCATCACATGCCATATGATATACATACGGCAAACGCCTATAGGCGGACCCAGTTACCAGATAAAGTTGGAACACCTTCTACATGGTAAATGGAGTCATAGTTTCTCAGGAATAAGAACAAATAAGATACCCCTTTTACACTGCTCTGAAGTCGCCTCTGATCTTCACGTTCACTCAAATATATGGCATTTGATCATAGTATATGTGGAACTAAAAAAAACACAATTACGCACATCCTTATGACTCGTAGGCCTGTTGATGTACACCCTAAAACCGCTGCCTTGAGACGCACCTGGCAGTATATATTGGCGACTTATATGCGTAAATCAGGATCGATATGTTTGTATCACACGTTACCTTTGCTTTATGTATACGGTGTGTCATACTTTTTAGGAATAAGAAAATATAAAAAGTCTCTTTTACATGCCCTTGCATCTGCCATTGACTAACCTTTTTCTTTAAAATACTTGAAAGTGTGGTGATAAAAATTTCGACGATTTCAGCTGTCCTCGACAATAAAAAGCAGACTTGTCCTTGATTCCGCTTGACTGGAATGGACTCCGACTCAATAACAAGGCAAATAATTCCGAACCTGAATCCAATGCCAAGCAACCAATTACAAATGGAATCGATTCCGAATGCAATTTCAATGTGGCTTGGACTGTCTGATTCCGAATCCGAATCCGATTCAGACAGACAACGTAAATACAGTACAGCCGTAATATAATACAGACCAGTGTAATCAATAACAAATTATGTATATATATATATATATATATATGTATACGAATATATATGTATACGTATATATATATATATATATATATATCCATGCATCACGCGGACTTACACATATATCAATGAGATATTAATAATCAGGTAGGTAAACCTACCGCTACCAGGGGTCAGTTTCAACTCTGGGAGCAGCCATGGCCTCCCAATGTGGATCTGTCCCCCTCCCGGTGTATTAGGCAGGTCCCCTTCCCCAATATTTTCTATCATTTTTAACGAGGGGAAGAGATTTTCTAAGACGGTACATGATAACCAAATATTAAAAATGAAAATTAATGCCGATCAAAGTAACTAAACAAAAAACTAACTAAATCCGTTGACAAATTTGGAGGGATGTTTGGTAGTTAGGCTCTTGCTCTTCCTCCCCATCCGCCCCCCCCCCCCCAATTATTTAAACAAAACGTTGCTCCTGACTGCAGTTACCTAAACCATAGATTTCCATCACGACCATTCAGGCTTCTCAGTTGTGTCATGCTCTTTGTCCGTTACTTGTCTCACCTCACGCAGGATGGACTAATCACGGATAAACATCACACTTGGCACGTACCCAGCAGTATTCAACTCTGGCTTATTTACCTAGACTCAGCAGCTATGCCAGCCTCTCGCGAGTCGTGCTCAAGCGCCACATTATCAACCATTGTCTAGCGTCACTAAAGCAAATACTACCTGAAGCGAAAGTTCACAGCTGTGCAGCAGCTAGGCTAACTGTCGAGCAGTGTCTGCCGCGATCCTAGTTGCAGAAACGATGCCGGCGGGGGGCAACACCTGCTTTTCGTTAATGTTTAACACTTACCACCCTTGAGGTCATCATTCGGAGCTCCGCCTTGGGTGATGCTCTGAGTAATCACCTTTTTCCGGTGGAACTACAACTTCAAACGGCCAAAGAGTTTTCCGGGACAGATTGATGCAAGCAAAGAAGAGGACTGGGATCGAAGAAAGGGAAAGGACTTGCTCGGCACAGAGAACCCGCGCAGCGGCACAACGTGGTTCGAGTCGACGCGAGGTTGTTTGCACAAGTAGTATTGGTTATGGTATCTAGCACTCAGCAACATTACATATTTGAATACAAATTGTTGTCACAAAAAAAGGAAAATTTTCATCGTTTGCATAATATTCACATTGTAAAAAATTGAGCTAAGAAAATAAGCATTACGTGGTACCTGAATATAAGCACGGCGTTTTCGCACCATTTATAATGTACAGTTCTGGCGCTCTTCGACATGCCTGAAGTCAATAACAACATTCGTAACCAGTCAAGTACGTATGACTTCAGGCAGTACGAGGAAGTATTTACGCTCTGTTTACACACTGTTTACGACGTACAGTTATGGTGTTCTTGCGACATGCCTCAAGTCATTAACAGTCGACATTCGTCACCAGGCAAATACCTATGGAGCGGTAAAAGTAAGTGGAGGTATGATAGCATGACCTAGTACCAACTGTCAACCAGGAAACTGGTGTACCAGTGATGTCTGTTTATCCTTTTCTTACTTTTTGTCTTGCCTTGAGGCAAAAATCCTTTGATCGAATGCTAATTGTTCTATATTTTGGAGCACAGCCTCATTTCCAGTTACGTGCCAACCAAACTGACAGGCAATGTCCAGCTCATGCCACCATAAATAAACAAACCATTGACATGAAGCTGCCAAAAACTGCTCTCAGAGTTAAACCTTTATTGCATACACAGGCGTAACTGTTAATCGTGATATATATTACATTTTTAGACACCAAAGCAGTGGTAAGTTAAACTGATAAAAGCGGAATCAGTCATTTTGCCTTTTGATTCGCTTCCGATTCCATTGTTTCCACGGAGTAACTGAATCAATTCTGAATCCGACTCAACACATCTCCCAGGTGAATCGATTCCGAATCCAATTCCGGGCCAATTGGAAGCGAATCCGGATTCGGCTCCGATTCCGCTGGAATCGAGCACAAGTCTGATATAAAGGACATCGAAATAGTACATGACCATGTCGACGTGTGCGATCTCCAGAAAGCGCGATATTCCTCAAACATGCCTCCCTGAAAGGTGCCCTGGAACCGCCTCTGGAGGAGGCGAATTTTTGAAAATGTGTCACCATATAAAAAACATTCAGGAAGAGCCCATTAATTTTCGTGAGACGGTTCCGAATAGCCCGCGAATGGCGATCAAGAAACCGGAGGTGAGGGGGCCGGAATCAACTCCCCGGCACGGAAAAGGGCTTAAGAAACACAAGAATGGGGTGAAACACCAATATTCGGCGAGGCGACTATGGCGGGCGACTCTGCTGTAGCGGGTCGACTACGGCACGCGGTGTAGTTGGTAATTCCGCAAACGACACCATGAGACTGCAAAAGACGGCGAGACACCTAAAGACGGTTATTGTATATTCTCTTCCACAGCGATCAGCGAGATCACGAGATCACCTGAAGGGGCCAAATCGGATATCATTAGAATCAGAGTGGAACGGGCTACACTTTCGGTTTGTTTCGTCGCTCTGTCTTAGTTTGGAGCGAAATGGGTGGGGTAGGTGGGATCCTTCCCGCGCTCGTCGGGAGCGTGGGCGTAAATCCTGACGTCCGGCGAGGGTTAAGGCTTAAGACAGTTGTCTATATATGTGAGTATGCAAATGTTATAACACGCTCAAATCTAGAAGAAATCTATGGCAGTATATGCTGTGGCATGAACACTAAGCTGTTGTCTGCCATCATCCGATCAGAACCCCTGTATGCGATGTAGTGCAAATTGCATTAGCGTTACAGGTGTATGAAAAAGTTTTGATCCACGTTCGATCATGACCTTGTTAACACGGTTTTTTCTTGGCAGAATCTGGCCGTTGAAGATCCTGACGAGGCGATCGCAAACGCTCGTTTTTACGGCCTTTTGTTCCTCGCCGTTGGCGCCGTGGCGTTCCTGGCCTCTTTCACACAGGTATCACCACCGTACCGCTTCTATGGTGCTCACCGCGGAAATTTATTCAAATGTACCTTAGTTTCAGTACAATACTTGCCAAAACCAACTTTCTTCGTTGAATTGCCTTTTATTCGTTTTCAAGGCGCCGTGCGTTGGCTTTAGTCGAGATAACTTACTTACTTTGAGATTCGTCTATGGTTCAGACTGTACAAGCTATAGAATACAGAGACACGACATATCATACATGTGATGGTGCGTATTTTTATAAATGGGTGTTTTATTCTAGCCGAGACTAGAATCTGTCGGCTTAAAGCGGATCTCTTACCGTAATTGGGAAATTAAATCCCCTATGTAATCCGGCCACTTCGTTTTAGAACGTGTTTTGCTCGTGAGATATCCTTGCTTGCATGTATTGCTTTGTTAAATTGATCGGAAAAAACTGCAGCTGTGAACTGTACCGTTAGTGTTCTTAATGGTTTTATCATGCAAACTTTGTCGTCAAAAGTGAATGAGGATATAGTAGGGTCATTCCACGTCAAATGGCACGAGAGTTGCCCCGACCCCTTCTTCCGATTTGATGAAATTAGGTAGGCTGGTAACAACTTTGAAAAAAATGGGCAAACAGCAATTTTTAGTCCTAGGTTACGTCTGAGGTCGAAGTTACAGGTCATGAAAGCCCACCGGTTTTCACAGACATTGCATAATTCAAATGCTCATAACTCGGTGATAGATCGTTATAGAAAAGTGCGATTAGCGCAGTTGGATGCGGAAATGTTCCAGCTTTCAGAAGTGAGTCAATTCGCGATGACCTTTGACCTGACTATATCAGATTGAGCATTTACGGGTTTGACCATGTTTTGCTCCCCTCCCTCCGATCTTCGCGAAAATGTAGCGCATGTGCCACAGTATCTGTATTCAGCGTGACGGAAAGAAACATTTCCTGGCAAATTTTAAATTTTCAACTTGCGGCGCTTCAGAAATATCTTCTGGGACTACCTGACGAATGTTGGTTGATTTTGTGCTTTTTATTTGCCTAATTATGCGACCGTTTGGTGTGCGCAGTTCCCTGCTTGTCTACTATACATCCGATCAACCTTGAATTATTTTACGTAAAAGGAGAAGGGTCAGAGGTCAAGACGCCTCATGATCAGTCCACCCCCGTCATCCAGGTTTGACATGCACCTTTTCTCCTCTTGTTAACGTAATTGAATCCGTAGGTCGAAACTCACGTATCGTGTATTTGTGCACACCGCCAGTTGCAACATCTCCAACTTTTCGGAAAAGGTGCCGCAATGTTGCATTCAAGTGATTAAATGTGAAATTCAGGATGATTCAGGAGTGCCCGGAAAATTAAATCCATGGCCATCATAGGTCGTCCAAGGTGAATCAAGATCGGTTGACCATGTTCCCGAATCACAGCTAAGATTGTCTTAGTTGACTTTAGGGTTCAGTAATATTTGACAAATTCACTTTCGTTAAAAAGCGGAGAAAAAGTGCATGTTAACTCTACGTGGCAGAGGGTCGGCTCGTGATACGATGTCATGACCTTTGAGCCTTTACCTTTAAAGTAAAGTAATTTAAGGTTGAGCAAGTGCAATACATAGCAGGGAATTGTGCACACGAAATTGTAGTATCAGGCGAGCGGAAGACATGAAATCAACCAACATCCGTCAGATAGCCTCTTGGTATATTTCTCAATCTCCGCCTGGCATTACGTACGTTGAGATATCTAAAAAAGGTGGAAGTTTTCCAGAAATGCTTTTTTGTCACGCTTATTGTGCATACTGTTACGCTGGTCCGTCGCCGTCCACTTCAGGACCTTATCAAAAAACAAACTGAAACTGAAACTGAAACAAACGAGACTGCGCTAGAACATAACAATACCATGGCACCTGTTGTGCAACATTTTCGCGAAGATCAGGGTGGCAAAACATGGTCAAACCTGAAAATGCTTGATTTGACATAGGGAGGTAAAAGGTCGTCGCTAGGCCAACACAGAAATTTACCCATTTCTGAAAGCTAAAGCACTTCCACATCCAACTGCGCTTATGGCACTTCTGTGACAATCCATCACCGAATTATGGGCATTGGAAGCATGCAGTGTCTAAAAAAATCGGCGACCTTTCATGACCTGTAACTTTAACTCAGGTCACACAAAGATAAAAATGGGTGGATGTCCATTTTTCTGTGTGTACTAAGAGCCTGCCAAATTTCATCAGGCGTGCCCAGTCTTGTGCGACTTGACTTAGAACGACCTGATATAAAACTATGGTTTCACTCATGAATTGCCATCTTACTAGTTAAGTGTGATGCTTCAGATGTAAATATTACTTCATGTTATGTTTTGCTCGAATTTCGTTGTAACTAGAAGCATTTTTACCATAGCTGAGCGGTATGTTTTCCAGATATTCATGTTTGGTGTGGCGGGCGAACGCCTTACGACCAGAATGCGAAAACTGACGTTTTCAGCATTGCTGCACCAGGAAGTGGCCTACTACGACGACGTCAAACATTCTGTGGGCGTTTTGTGTGCCAGGCTGGCAGGAGACGCCTCAAGCATACAGGGAGTGAGTGGTGCTCTTGACTGTTGTTAATTTAGCAAACTCGCGACACTTCTTTGCAGCGCGGCAATGAGACGCTCGGCCGTCTCATGACAAAGAGACGCTACACATCTCTTCACCGGACTGCAACCCGCGCCACCATCGCCACGTCCAGCGGCTGCCAAATAGGTCGCCACTGCTAAATACGTTAATCACGAACTTACACATGCGTCTCAGACAGCAGTTTTAATTTGTCATTACATCGACGTAGTAATAGGTTGGTTTGACTACTAATTTGACTATGGTTGTTTTGCGGTTGTTTACGGAGACTGATCACTACCCGTGTTTGTTCTTTGTCTTATCACGCGCAGTCGAAGGGGTTTCGCACTAACGCGGACTGGAAGAGTGCGCGCAAAAGTGCCTCCTTCCGATCTCGGAAACGGAAAGAGCTAGAGACATGAAAATTTTATGGGTAGGGTAGGATCATGAAGATTTACTTAGCGCGCAATTTGCAAGTCCTTAGGTCAGTCTCTTCAAGGTCGAAGTGGGTCGACAAGGTCAACCTTGGACACTTTCTCGGCCCGCACAGGCAATCCCGCACGACTTTTCGAGCGAAACGAGAAGTGTGCGTGTTCGAGCGTTATTAGTGGCATACGACAATTTCCATTCATTTGGTGTTTTCACTGAGGAATTTGGGTCTAGGTCATACGAGTTCATTGGCCTTTGGCGTCATTTTTTTCATTGTTTTGCAGATCAGGTTTCGAGCAACACGGGATACTGGTGTTGCTTAAATGTAGATAAGGGCGCGAAACAGATTTTTTGGCGTATTTTCAGTGAAGATAGTCAACATCGGTACTTTTGATCATTTCTGGCGTTTACTAGCCTCAGCAAGGTCAAAAGAAGTGATGCGTATTCATTGACCTTAGATGAAGTTTTTGACCCAAGTAACTTTTATGTTAACTATTTGCGCTTAAGTCGTTATGAATCTAATTACGCGATTTCATTGCTAGAAAAAAGTTATCTACATTATATGTGTATAAACGTATGTATGTATATATGCGTATGAATGTGCCCAACGTGTTTTTTTTTTAGGGTCTTTGAAGGCATATTTCGTACAAATCGACATGTTGCGAAGCAAATCTGGCCCAGGTGACAAAATAGTTGACCTTGACCTTTTGATGATCTTGACTTGCTCTGACTCTGATATACATAAGCGTATCAGTGTGCGCACACTTGTTTTTATCAGGGTCTTTGAACGCATATTTCATAACAATCGACGTGTTGCAAAGCAAATCTGGCCGAGGTCGCAAGGTAGTTGACTTTGATCTTTGATGACCGTGACATTCACTGACCGTGGTATATTTAAACGTAGCAGTGTGCGCAAACGCGTTTTTGTTAGGGCCTTTGAATGCATTTTTCATACAAACCGGCATGTTCCAAAACAAATCTGGATCAGCTGGCAGGCTGGTTGACCTTGACTTTTGATGATCCTGTCCCTTAATGACCTTGGCTTTGGTCTTGGTACATCCATCACTTATGCCCGAATGATGTCGGCTGATTGTGTTCAAATGGTAATCTTACGTAGAACGCCAATCCTTTCGCAAAGTTCCCATTTGTTAGCGACAACCGTTATTTTCGTTATGTTTATTTGACTTCAGATGCTTCAGGCTTTAAAAATTTCCAGTCGATTTTCGATTTGCCTGCATCAATGGACGAGTTCTTTAAAGTGTCCTTTCCAGTGCGCGTGTTAATCATGCACGTCTCAAGTTCGCTGTGATCCGAACTGCTCTACGTTCCTCCATTTAAACTAACCTTGGTATCGTTCCGGCCGTTCACGTTATTACTAACGATGACCAGCATCTTTGCGAGAAAAAGAATGTCATATGACGCCCCATTTCCGGCAGGCCACCGGCACACGGCTGGGTAACGCCACCCAGGCGTTCTTCACGTTGCTGCTGGGATCTGTGCTGGCGTTTGTGCTGAGCTGGCAATTGGCGCTGGTGTCTTTTCCATTCGTGCCACTGAGCGCTTTGGCAACGTACGTCGAGAGCCGGCAAATGCAAGGCAACCTGCAGGAGGAGAGATCCGACCAGGAGAACGGAAACCAGGTAACCAAGGCATTATGCAGCAGGAAAGATCCGACCAGAAGAGCGAAAACCAGGTAACTAAGACATTATACAGCAGGAGAGATCCGACCAGGAAAGCAGAAACCAGGTAACCAAGGCATTATGCAACAGGCTGCCTTTCTGGCGCAAAAACCAAGCCGTTTAAACGATCGCACTGCAGTCTGGTTATTTTTTACGTACCTTTTTTACACATCACGTCAAAATTTTGAAGTATTACAGGCATCAGGAAGGGATCCAGAAGTCGTTTCTGGGAGGCATAACAGGCCATGTTGCGGTCGTGTCAGATGAATGCTTCGTCCTTTAAAGATGGGGTGTTGCAAGGCTATATTTGCGCAACTCGATAATGTTGCTTGAACTTGTGGCAAATTGCCGTTCACATCGTGTGCGAGGCACATTGTGGGGGGATAAGGCAGTTTCATGCATGCATGCATGCATGCATGGTGGGCTCTGCGTCGTGAAAACAAGATATGCCTCAACAGAGAAACGCTTTTACATGTTATGGCATTGATACGATGCAAGTTTGTATAGGGAACAGAAATAAAGGTTAAGGGCATAGCCAGGTACAGACAATTGGACCGCTTAGACGGCTTTTATCGACTGAAGCCATCGTCTGTGGTAAGGGTCATGGAATTGGAGCAGACGAGAGTTAACCCACCCCGTCATGGGGTTGGTATCAATTTGACCCCCGTGAGTTTGTTTTCCATGTGTATTTTTTGAACGATTTAACGAACGCTTCTGAAACTCACAGTACCTTTCCAAAAATGGTGAGCAGTAATAATGCATGTGTGTATGTTTGTATTGCATCTAAAACTGTCGTTGCTCGTAATTCCACTGTGTCGTGACGTAAAAATTGCACCGCTGGGCCAGTCCAGATTATATCAGGTACTGCGAATTCAGGTGCCAGTTGCTGCGATGGCTTGGTGATTGTGGTGGAGGAAGCGACACATGTTCCATTTTGTATATTTCATGGGCCACTAGATCTTTTTCTTTTGTTGTTTCTACAAAAAGTGTTGTGCACTTGACAGTGCTGAACAGAGCTCCTTTTGTACCTTCATTACCAGTGGTTAGGTTAATGCCGTGTAGAAACCCATGAACGATGTTGTCACTTTTTTAATGTCTTTATCACGAATTGATAGTTTGCGGAGTGGGAAATTTGATAACACTTTTGTTTATTTTGTGGCGACGATTCATATATCAGTGGAATCAGTGAGTGATCCACTGACAAATCCCTTTCACTTATCCCGTTGACGAAGGCATCTCAAGTTGTGCCGAAATATTTGGGTTCCCTACAAGACCCATTACAAACCCATACTCTAGCCAGCCACGACGAAGAAATCTGCGCTTTCCGAACTGATCAGCAAATCACGGTTTTTCCGCTTTAGAGCGAAATCAAAACATTGGAAATCGGAAGAAATTGGAAATTTCACTGGCAATGAGTTGCATAGGACTGAACCGAAATGCGTGACCGTGTGGCATACAAATGGTTTAATTAGCTTTTTTAACGGCTCATGCGTTTCTTGGCTAGTTCTTTGAAATGTCTTTTATAACACACTATCAAACCATTTTGTCGGTTTTAGATTGCTGTTGAAGCAATCTCCAACATTCGGACTGTAGCCAGCTTGGGACTAGAAGAAATGTTTGCTGACCAATACGAAAAGCGCTTGGAGAGCACACGTAGCAAGTACGTCAAAAAGGCCTTTTTCCGAGGTAAGAATGAACGCAGTTTCGCCATGATTCACGATTTCGTTCATGACCAAAGTGGTTCAACTTTGTCATTTGTGAAGCTTCAGTTCCTGTATTGAACGACTATAGACATCGGTATGATTGACTAAATGCATTGGTCATTTTCGATGTCCAACGCACTGGGGTTTCCATGCGACGCGCTGGTACCGGTGCGATCCGTTGGCCGTGGATCCAGGTCCTGGTCAGACGGGGCGGGTGTCGGCTGCCTGGCTGGCCGACTGGTCTCTGGTCTGTCAGACGGGACGGGTGTCGGCTGCCTGGCTGGCCGACTGGTCTGTGGTTGGATGTCGGCTACCTGGTTGGCCAACTGGTCTGTGGTTTGTCAGACGTGGCGGGTGTCGGCTGCCTGTGGTTGATGCGCCTCAGAGCTGGCTCTCCTCCGCCACAGGCCTGGTGTACGGCGCAGCCCAGAGCGTACCAACGCTGGCCTATGCAGCCGTCTTCGGCGTCGGCAAGCACCTTATCATCAGTGGGGACATCAACTACTCCAGCCTCTTTATGTAAGGGATACGGAAATGGGCGATTCTGAGCCAGTCATAAGCCCGGTAGCAGCTAAATGTATTGATGTGGCCGATAAGGAGCGGGAAAACACGATGTGACAGGCACGGGGTTCGATTCCCAAAAAGTGCGCTTGGTTTTGGCCTGAGGAAGGAAGCGATAGTCAGTCTGGTCTACCCTGGCGTACGTTCTCGGGCGTCTGTAGCGTCTGGTCGTGTAGTGTAGCCTTCGATCTCTGAACACGGCAATCGGTTGACGCTGCCTCACTGCCGACAGCGTGACAGAGAGCCTCATCTATGGCACGGCGGTGATTGGCGCCACTGTTGCCTACTCGCCGGACTTCAGCAAGGCGTTCGTGGCGGCCAGACGCCTGTTCGGTCTGCTGGACAGGAAACCGGCCATCGACAGCAGACACGCCTCAGGCCTCAAGCTGGTCAGGACTCAGCGCGCATGCTGAACAGCGCGCTCATGCTTTCTTTTGCGACCGTTTTCCGGTTGTCTGAGAGCCAGTGAGCGACATATTTAAAAGAAGCTGAAATGAATGTGGCCTTAAAGGAATGCTATCATAACAATGGGCTTAGGGAATGTTTCATCTTGGTCGTTTTCTCATTGAGTACGGAAAGCGTAATCATGGGCATTGCTTCAGACCGATCAAGTCTGTTCAGGAGACGTCAAACAAGGTGGAACATTCCTAATAGGTCACCAGCTGCCAGAAATGAGATACAACATAATGCCAACGCCAATTTTTCTCCAGCACAACTGGGCTGTAATTTTGACCACCTGGCGTCGCTGTGCGTTTCCCGCTGGTCGATACTCTCTGAAAGCCTTTCGTCACAGGTTCCTTGGGTATAGAATTGGTGGAAATTGCGCTTTGCGGCACCTGCTAGAGGGTACTCCCTTAACCCTCGCCCGTGTAGGGCCTTGTGCATAACGCGGACGTATAGGGGGGTCCGTACACCCCCTCGGCCATTTCCACAGCGTGGGTCCTAGAGCGTCGCGGAAAAACAGCGTGTTGCGCGTGACGAGATCTCGCGATTGGTATCTCTCTCTCTCTCACGTTTTAAGGTCTCAGGTCAACCGTTGGCCTTCTAGGTCGGGTCAGAGGTCATAAATTGGAGGAAAGTGGTGCTTTTTCGAGTTTACGCGTAAATGAACGCCAAAGAATAAATGATGATGAAATGAAATGGATATCATAGTGTTCGTCAATCAGTTATGAGTATCTGTACCTCATGACAGTATTTTATCCACGGAGTCCGATCTAGGTCATGCTAGGTCAATCCTTATCAAGCGGGGTCGTCAGCTTAAATGGGCTCTCGGAGCGGCAGAAGCATTTTGTAAATAATAATAATGTTGAAGTCAAATGTAGCATCTCATTTAACAAGGACTGTTGTCAAATAACGTGTAAAGGTCGTCTTGGTTATTCAAGGTTAACTGACGCCATTGACCTAGAGTGACCTGATATTAGCAAAAAATCGTAACGTGGATGCCTTACAAGTGTTTCCGAGTTGATATACAACACAAAATTCAATTTTAGGCGTGCCGTGGTATTGTAGAACCCTCACTCCGCGACCGCGGCCGCTTCACCCGCCGCAGCAAGTCAGTCGCTCGCTGCATTGCGCCCTCTTTTGGGGAAACAAAAGATAAATTGCACCAAATTTATATCATTTGATTCGTGGCATCTCAGCCAGTCCGAATATATGGGTTGATTTGCAAAACCTGTTTTCTACCGGGTTCCCAGAGATAAAAAGTAACGTGTTTCCCGCCTTAGCTCATGACTTCAGTTTGCACCCTTGATGATCCCGGAATTTAGCATAAGCCTATTGAACGAATGTATAGTCTTATAGAACATACAATTTCGAGTCGATTGATATATATTTGGGCACTCCAACCGTCTTATAGTGAGACCGTTGTAAACCGGCAGCGCTGGCGCGCGAAAACGGCTGACATAGGTCCGGTTATGACGTCATAGCTCGTTACCATCGCAACATAGAATAAAGATTTTTCACCATACGAGGCGGAAAGGCCCCAGAGAATACACCAAGTTTTAGATGGATCAAGCAGACCGTTCGGAAGTTGTCCTCAGGGGTTGCAACCTCAGGGGTTGCATCATCCCCCATGCTGACAAGGGAGCCTTGCTGCACAGGCTCCATGGGTGTAAAATTGGTATAAATGTTGTACGGAAAATGAATTTTTCGAACACTGAAATGTGACATTGATTCGTATTCGCAGTTCTTTATTTTATAAAACAAAACACATGAGCGGATCAGGATACTGGTACGGAGTTCCATACCAGTTATTTCCTTTGGTATCGAAAGGTTTGTACCAAAGATAAACAAAGTTACACCCCTGCCTGTCCCATGATATCTCTACAGACAGGTTTTGTCTTCTGTCCCTTCCAGAAAGTGGTTGTGGTTGTGGTTCTCTCCATACATGTGCCTGGATCCCGATGGAATGCAGGCTATCCCCATGTTGTATGCAACCTCTCGTTGACCTGGGCGGGTCATTGCGTCATCTCGGAAAGGTCGTGTTCCTCCGAAGCAAAGCGGTGCCCGGTTGACGCAACACTTACCCTGCTCAGCTTAGAGTCCGACCCAAACGAGATGTCTGGTTCTCTCCGGACCTCCAGAGACAAGGCTATCCTCGCCGCTCACCAGACGGCGCTGAACTTGTCTGCTTCCAAACGAGTTCTGTTCCATTAGAGATAGGTCCATCACGTCTCTGTAAAGTCCCCTCGCACTTCTCTCCGTGCGGCCCTTTCATCACATCTTGCAAAGGAGGGACCTTTCTTTCCCATGTCGCTTGCTTCGCAATTTGTTCATGCCTAGTTAGGAACCTGTCTTCACATTTCGTGTGACGGTTTTCTTTTGTTGACGCTACTAGAAGACCGTCACTACGTCTTTGACCGGACGGTTTCCTTTACAGCCAAAGGTCAGCGGCACGGTGGCAGTGCACGGGATATCTTTTCGGTATCCGAAGCGGCCTGAGGCCTTGGTCCTACGTGACCTTAGCCTAGAGGTCAGTCCTGGACAGCAGGTCGCTTTGGTGGGGGCGTCTGGCTGCGGCAAGTCGACCTGCATTCAGCTGCTGGAGCGGTTTTATGATCCAGATGGTGGTGAAGTGGTGAGTACCATATTCGAGGAACTGTTAAATACGCTCAGTGAGGGAGGGTGGGGGCGAGGGTAGATCTGCCCATCTCAGGCTGTTTGCATAATGCTTATAAATGAGTCTGCGCGAAGCACCGGTTTTTGGTAAAGCTGCATGTTCATAGCCAGCGTGATGAAGCGATGGTGAAACGTGACAGCATGCAAAGATGATGGGCTGAGATGTAGGACGGGCTGCGCGTCGAAAACTCGGCAGTGAACGAACGGACATGAGCGCGACTGTGGGCTGATCTGGATTAGTTTTGTGGCTGACAAAATGGCAGTGTTGCATAATGATGTGCATTTTGGTATTGTGCATCATTTTTTCTGCGAGCGCGCTAGGCTGTATTCTAGTCGCTTCTTTGCATTGCAGTACTGTGAATAAGCGTCCATATCCATGAAAAATCTAGCGTGTGGTCGTGGTGGTGGTGGTGGTCGTAGTAGTAGTAGTAGTAGTAGTAGTAGTAGTAGTAGTAGTAGTAGTAGTAGTAGTAGTAGTAGTAGTAGTAGTAGTAGTAGTAGTAGTAGTAGTAGTAGTAGTAGTAGTAGTAGTGTATACATGCATATATGTATATTATATGTATATAGACATCGGTGTAGGTTGGGAGGAGGTTTTCTTTAACACAGATTCTGTTGAAAATAATGGGATGTTCTGTTTTTGTGACCTTTCTGGCGTATCATTCGATAAGTTGAACATTTCTCTTTATGTCATAGCTAAGTCGTGTAATAAGATGTACAAAATTACTGATATGTTAACGTTTCAGGAATACCATTTTAGTATAATCTATAATCAGAATAATCTGCTTCAGTGTAATTTCTTTTTCAGTACACAAGCACGGGACGATTAAGCGAGGCAGGATATATATGCAGGATACACACGTATATATATATATATATGTATATACTGCACTGTAAGCCAGTCACCAAACATAGTAAAATCGCCGGCAGTATATCGGCAAGATGATATTGGACGTCGAATCGCAAAAAGTGGTTGTACTTATGAAGTCATTAAGACGTGGCCTAAGTTAACAACTTTTTTAACCGTCAGAATGTGCAAAAATTGATGTAAGAAGAAGTGATGAAAGTTTCAGGGCGCTGCTTTTGTTTGTTTGAAAGATATCTAAGAAATGCGCTGGGGGAGGGCGTTAAGCGTCGTCGCCCCCCCCCCCGGCCACTAGGGGTAATGTATGTCATACAATGTTGGTCATGTAGGTTCACATGAAGATAGTAAGCGATGCTATTGGTGAAATGTTAATGTCACTCCGCGTCAGCAAAGGCCATGTCACACACAAGTCACAATGATGAGGTAAAGCTGTTTGGTGCTGGACATCGTAGTCACACTTTCATTGCGCAGAGGTTTCAGATGAGGCGCACTGACCAAACATATTGACTAGGATACAGACGACCGACTGAAGCCAGACGAAACGCAAGACCTGACCCAAGACTCTTGACACCCCAGAGGCTGGACACACAGCCCAAGAGGCTCTGTGTCTTAACTGCCAAATAACATTGGCAGGCATACGCGTAGCATGGAGTACGGATAGTCAGACCCGTGGCCAGGAATCGGCCCGGGATCCTCAGAAGGGGGCCTCCTTTAGCATGAACCTTCGCTGAGATGAGCCTCTGAGCCTGGCGCGTATTGGTGGTGGAGGTGGGGGAGGTGCTTTTGCAACGTATTCTTATCTCCACCATTTCCTGGCTGAATGACATAAAATTTGCAAAGTGGTATTTAGTGGTGCTTAAACCGAATCTGGTAATAGTTTGTATCCAATGTTCGGGTGTTGAGGCGAAATAGGGTCATTAGCTTTGTTCTGAAAATTTCATACCATTTAGCTTCAGTTTCATCCCACCCGCCCGCCAGCAGCCGAAGGTCAAATTATGTCACCACTATGTTACTCATTTCTGGCCGATTTTCAATTTCGGCTCCTGTTTCTTTTTCCATTTCTATTCCTATTCCAGCTTCTATTTCCATTCCGATTCCGGCTATCCGATGTGCAGTTTAATCGTGAACAGCTTCTGGAAGTTTCACGCCGATGCAACAAACGATTCGGAAATTAGCGCAGAAACACCTCATGTGGTATTTTTTACCCCCCCCCCTCCACCAGGGGTGCCGATTTTTTTTTTTTTTGAGGGGGCCCTGGCCCACCCAGTGTTGATTTGGGCTCCTCCAATCTTGGTTTGGACCCCTCCAATATTTTCTGTCGGTTTAATAACGAAAAATAAATAAAAATAACGAAAGAAACGGTCGCACTAGATAAAAGATAGGCAGAAAGTATAGCATAAGGCATAAAGTGATGTATCTATCTATCTTTCTGTCTTCTATGTAAATAAATATATATATATATATATATATATATATATTTATACATGTGATATGCACATTTTTTTAATACAAAAATTGCAACAAGAAACCCAAAAATTTCCATTGATCAAAATAAAGTGGGCTAAATCCGTTGAGAAACCCACATTTGGGGCAGGTTAGGTTGTTGGGCCGACGGCGCGGCCCACCGAATCATTTGCAGAAATTGACACCCCTGTCCACCACTGCGCAGGTTAAGAAAGTTCTATAGCATCATGGAACCTTCTGTAGCCTTTAGTCCCCTGTGGTCGTCCTCTGTAGCAGAATGGAAGCCCCGCTATGGCCTTAGGGGCCTTGTTTGAGAATTATTTCAGTCTCAAAGTGGGCCTTCCTTTTCTCAAGGGGGCGACCGTCGAGTTCATCCCCCCGCGGCGTCGTCCCAAAATAGATGCATGACAACAATACGACTTATACCGGCAAGAATATTCGGTTTTTATGTAGTTAATCGTGGGTTTTGAATGTGCGCAGTGTACAATATCTTTAGTCAAGGTGCATTGTTGGCAGTTGGATACCACGAGCTGGACAAAATTGAAGTCCAGACGTGCGTCAAAATGCACACCTTTAAAAATCTGAAGCTTGCCTGTCGTTGCGTGTCGGTGAAAATTGGCTGTTACCGATAATATTACTCTTATCGTTTTAATGTTAGCAGAACCTGCAAGTAATTTGTCCCTGCAGCCGATCGCCATTGCCCAGCAGTTGCCTTGCATTGATCCCAAACGTACGTGGGTATAATAACGGTGTATTTTGCATAGATATGCAAAATGCACTGAATATTACATTTCAAGGCATGAAATTGAGAACTGAACATCCTTGTAAAACCCAATGGATATACAAGACACCTTTTTTATATTCAAGGTATTTTGAAACCTTGGCACGTAGAGTCATCTGGTGACCGGGGTTTTGCTTGAACACCCCATTATGCCAAAAGTTCCGGCCGGCCGCCGGCTAGTATGATACTGTAGTGAGTTGTTAATTAGCAGCCATGGTGTGCGTGGTCGCTAATCCTTACTTTATCTGACCTTTTGCTGCCAGAGAAGATATTGGGCCAGGTCACAAGCTAAGACTGTAAGACGAAGAATGTTGTCTTATCCCCCTCGGAGGAAGACGGAAGGGGAAAAATGGGCTGAGCAATAAGACAAAGGAAATTTGAATCGGCAAGCGTTTCGAACATGAAAGAGCATGACTTTTCAAAATCTTATGGTTTTATGTTCTGCTCTCGTGCAATGGTAGTTGTTTCCGACTGTCAGAACTTCGGTTCTCGCCGTAGTTTTGGAGAATGCTAAGCCAGTTTTAGGCCGATTGCATGCATTGAAGCCGGCTCGGTGTATTGCCCGACCTGGGGCATTTGATCTAATCTAATTTGACCCTCGTAGAAGTTCGTTGTCAGAATGCTTCCAAACGGCGGCTGTCATGGGGTGAGGCGGTGACCCTGACCCCTGACCGGGCCGCAGACGGTGGACGGCCAGAACGTGTCGGCGCTGAACCTGAGCTGGCTCCGCTCCAACATAGGCCTCGTCTCCCAGGAGCCGGTCTTGTTCGACACGACCATCCGCGAGAATATCGCTTACGGCGACAACAGGTCTGTACCAGCCCGAGCCGGGCGCCGGCCGACAGCCGGTCTCAGCGACATCGGGCCGATCTGGTTACAAAGTGGGCCTTATGTGAGGGAAGGGAAATTCGACCGCCCAAGAAAAAATGTTCTTGAAAAGGATGGTGTGTGAAAGCCGAAATACGATTTGACACATATCATCATCCTTTCAGTGTGCCGCTAGCGGCTGGTTGGTAAGGCATCCGAGTCGTAGGGCGTGTTGTGAAGCTCCACACTCGACGTCGTGTTTTGCAATGAGAGCTGTAGTTGTTTCCACGCCGACGTGATGCCGTCCGTTACAGCCGGCAGGTGCCGATGGAGGAGATCATTGAGGCGGCGCGGGACGCCAACATCCACGGTTTCGTGTCCAGCCTGTCGGCCGGCTACGAGACTCGGCTGGGCAGCAGCAGCAGCACTCAGCTGAGCGGCGGCCAGAAACAGCGGATCGCCATCGCGCGCGCTCTCGTCCGGCGGCCGGCCATACTGCTGCTGGACGAGGCCACCTCGGCGCTGGACGCAGAGAGCGAGAAGGTCGTGCAGGAGGCGCTGGATCGTGCGTCCAACGGCCGAACCTGCCTGGTGATCGCCCACCGTCTGTCGACTGTACAAGGCGCCGACAAGATAGCTGTCATTCACCGGGGAAGGGTGGTGGAACAGGGAACGCACCAGGAGCTGCTGAGCAAAAAGAAGATGTATTATCAGCTGTACAAGACCATGTCGTAATGTTGTGAATTCAGAGCTTGACGTATATACTCTTGGTCATAGTCATTTGTCAATGTTGCGTCACAAGCTATCGAGTCGTATGTGTCATTCTGATTTTGTGCAGTTTTATCTCGCCAGTGGTGCTGTTTTTAATGTCGCCTTTTGAAAGTCGTTTGCCGGGATCTTTCGGGCTTTCTGTTGGTTTATGTAGTGTCAGTAAAGCTTAACGTTTCGCACTGCTCATTGTTTTCGAAACAGCAACATATGAAACAGTTTACGTGGGCGTTCCGAGCTACGGGACGCCATTCCTCGGCATGCTTTATGGCTGCGAACATAGTGGACGGTGATTCCATGCCAATTCGAGCAATTGATTTTCACACCAACCCTCTGGTTTTGTTCAGATTTTGGCTGTGCTAGTACATCCCTGAAGGTTAGTATATCCATCTAAAATCATTTCTGAGATCTTCAGTTGCATTGGACTAATTGTTTAGCTGATAACATCACGTCAAGTGATCGGACTTGGTCATGATACGTAATTTTGAACTTGCTGGATCTCTGGTCATAGAAGATGTAAATGTGGAACAAACCGCAAAAGAGATCCTATCCTGTATATGGTAAGGCAAATCGCCTTATCCATATGGTAACAGATCATATCCATATGGTAAGGCAAGTCGCCCGCCATTGTTTTTAATTGTGGCCTTGGCCTGTTAAATGACAAAAAGGGCTGATTTAAAACAGAAGAGCTCACCATCGATTTTCAAATTGCACACATCTTCGACACGAACGCACTTTTTATCTATAGCAAGACTTGTGCTTGAACCAGCGGAATCGGAGCCGAATTCGGACTCGCTTCCATTTGGACCGGAACTGGATTCGGCATTGATTCAGTGGAAAATTGTGTTGAGTGTGATTCGGAATTGATTAAACTGTTCTACTGAAACATGAGTTGGAAGCGGAACAAAGGTTAAACGTCTGATTCCGTTTCTTACCTCAGTTTAACCAACACTGCTTTGGTATTTGAACACTACGTAGAACCACTCCCAGTCATCCATGTATGTTAGGGTGACCTCCCCCCAAAAAAAAAACTTGTCCCAGAAACATTCAGCAAAGGTGTTTTCGCATTATATGAAACTTCAAGAAACGTTTTGTGAACCGTTTACACGATTAAAAAATTGGCAATCTCCAAGGCCATCGAAATTTTCCATTTTTGTAAGACTGAAAAAATAATGTCTTCCTTTGCTGATCGTGAACAACACCACTTCGAGAGAAAGTGGCATCTGGAATGCTACAGTTGACAAGCGCTTTCCATCGGTACCAACATTTTGTAGAGGTCAGAGTCTTGGTGGTTTTCGGATTTTTTTTTTTTTGGGGGGGGGGCTCCAGTAGCCAGAAACTGTTTCATATCAATCTGCAAAGTACTAAAACAGACTCCTCAGTCAGTCACAAATCGATGGACACCCCATACCTTGGACTCGTTTAACATGTTAAGTGGGGCAGGTCAGTTGGTGCCTTCTGTGCCTTGAAATTCCCCCCCCCACACACACACACTGACATTTGACCCCGTGGAAAAAGCTTTTGGTTACAAAATAAAGGAGTAGCATGTATTGGTAAGTCCTAATACTGCCCCGACTAGACTGCATAGCAACTTTTCCCATGTGGAATTTTCCCTTCCTTTCCCTGCATTACTAAAAATAATGGCCACTAAAGCTCCGAACGAAATATCCTATCTAGCATTGCAGATATCCGATACTTTTAGCGCACTGTATACACAGCAGATTTGCTGGAGGAAAGGGAAGGAAGGGCACTGATGTCTTGTTCCGAGCGTAAAACATTCGAGGCGGTTAGCAGGGGCGGGTCTTCCATTGAGGAGCAGAATACATGGCCTTACCTGTAGTGCTGGGTTGCACCAATTCTTTTTTGCATTTAATTGCTCTTAACAAAGTTTCTTTATCGAAATGGTAGACTGCTGTTCCAAAGAAAGCACATCACCGATGGCAGCTGGACTTCTTCATTGTACTGAGAACATTAAAGTGTATTCCTTTGGCGAATAGCACTACCTCTCGTTCGAAGTCCTTTGGGAAAAACTCCCAATAAGGCACAATTTGCATGACTACGATATCAGACTGGCAGCACGCTATTTGATACCGATTTGGCGCGCCAGCAAAATTGATTATTGAGTGCCATTTCAGTACATGAACTGCCAGTGACTGTGTCTGCGTGCGGTGTCAGTTAGCCTACATATGCCAAGAAGATCCGAACCGTTACTGCTACAGGTAGTGCTTAATGTGATTTTTTTCATCGTAGTACTGCGTCAACCGACCTGAGAGTGAGATCCGGGTTATCTAAGAGCTATGATTAAGGCTGCAAGCCAGAGACAGCAAAATAAGCCAGGAAAACGAGAGAACTGCACAGCAGATAGAGTTGGATCGACAGGAATCGTAGCACTGACACGTTGATTTTCACGACTTAGCAGTTTGGGGCACATCGCGAAAACGAAAATATCGCCGTCAGCATAGTGAAAATAATCACTGAACGGTCCCGTGACTTGACGTGACGTGACGTGTCAACATGTCGATCTCGGACGTGGAAGCTGTCCATGGACTGAACGGAGATGATAAAGTCATCTCCAAATTGCTCAGAAGAGGTCTGCGTAACGTGATCTTCCAAAAGCAGTTCAAGCTCACAAAAAAACACCCTACGGAGCAACTCATAATCTGTACATTACCGAGTCGCTCACAGAAACAAAAACGGAAGGCTTCTGGCTGCTAAGAAAGCAGAAAAAGTGAGATCATTTGTGAAAGCGCATTTGTGAGATCAAGGCAAAAACGAATATTTCATATCCCGAAGCAAGGCTGATGCCTTGCTTCGGGATATGAAATATTCGTTTTTGTGCAGTCCGAGAAAAACCAAACTCAAAGGACGTATGCACAAGTCGCCTCAAAAAGCACTATCTCTTCGTCTGCTCAAACTGATGACATTCCACGGCTTCCTCCACTTTAGCTCCTGAAGCCTCTATGTCGCCAGTCTAGTTCTGTCGGCTCCCAGTGCAGTCAGACGCACACATTGACTGAAACACAAAAAGAGGCCGATGCAAAACAGCCTGCGAGAGGGACATCAACAGCAACCGCCGCAACTACGGGGCAGTTTGTCCCCAGGAGATCCCCGCATCCTACGCTCCGGTCACATCCACCTACACACCACCCCGGTACTGAGGCTCTACCGCGGACTTCGCGCACGGACACTCAATCTCCGTCGCCCCGACCCGGCCCCAGTCGACCCCGGGGCAGCTCATCCAGTCATAGTAGAACTCAGCAGGGGTCACAAGCCCTGTCAGGGATTCAAAACATCTTTAGTCAACTCACATCCAATGTGACTACTTCCCAAGAGGCAGGGTTTCTGCCTTCGGTTTTACGCTACAGTAATAATGACCTCTATTTTATAATGCAATTATCATAGTTTACTTAGCAAATGGGCCGAAATCAAACCTTTACTGACGTGTTCTTCTTCTAATATTATATGTTTACAAGAAACACATTTCCTCACAGACGACCCTTCCGACTTCAGTCTACCCGGGCACTCGGTGTTAAAAAAATGTGACAACGTTCATAGACGCCATTTTGGACTTGCCATATACATTTAAAACAAAATACCTCACGGACAATTATCAGTTCACACAGACCTACAAGCGATCAACTACACGGTTCTTATTTCAAAACGCCATGTCAGTGTGTTCTCTATCTCTCCCCAGGCGTACCTGTGTGTCTTGAAGACATACGAAACCTCACTGATCAACTCCCATCGCCATTTATTTTGTGTTCGGACGCCAACAGCAAACACTTTTTTGGGAGGGGGGAGCTGACCGATGCGACAGAGGACTAGTCCTTGAACAACTCAGTAGAATTAAGGCCTTACATGTCTTGAATAACGGTTCCCCGACACGGCTGGATGAATTCTCTGGACTCGTCTCATCCTTTCCTTTCATGGGAAGTGTACTGAAATGTTCTGAAAGTGTACTGAAATGTTACAATGAAAACGACTCTCTAGTGACCATTTCCCGATAACAATTAAGTACGTTGATGGTGCAACCCAAACAGTACACTTCCAATGCGATGCTCCCGCGGGGTGGAACATTAAAAAAAGGTGACTGGGACTCCTTCCGAGCCGAGTGTCAGATCGTCTGAGAATTCACAGATGTTGACTCTGCCTGCACAAAAGTAGCAGAATCGATTATTTCCGCTGCGCGAGCCCATATCCCAACATCCCAGCCAAAAGGGAAATACATGTGTTCTTGGTGGTCAGACGCCTGTAAACAGGCAACAGCAGTGCGAAAAACAGCACTAAACAGATTCCGTAGAAACCGAAACAACCCCACCACCCTCCTTGACTACAAAAAGGAAAAGTCAAAGCCAGACGAACTATTCGCGAAGCAACGCGGTCCAGTTGGTTACAGCTCCTGAATGAATTCACCACCTCCACACCTTTGCACAAATTATGGGACACTGTTCGAAGTTTCATACACAAAAGAAGCTTCCAGCGTCCTCTCCCGGTTCTACGAATCTAAGGAATCCAGGGAGATAACCCAAAAGACGTGGCCAATCACCTGGGTCAATTTTACTCCTAACTGTCGTCTTCCACAAACTATGACCCAGGCTTTCGTATCCAAGACAGTCTTTTGACGAACAATATGCCGGACTTTGACTGCTTCATGGTGTCATGGACAGAATGGAGTGCATGGAGACACCCTATGCAGGTGTCTTACACTTATTGGAGCATCGCCGACACCTTAGGCCCCGTTATGTAGCCAACCCGTTTACCGGTGTCAGGGACACCCTTGTCATGTGTCACAAACCGGCAGGCACTCCAAAGAGGTTTCGCATAATGAGGTTCCACCCTTGATGATACCCTATCGGGGGAACATTTTCGATAAAAACTTGACACCAACATGGGGTACATTTTTTCTCTCAGTGAAGCACAGGGCAATGGTGGCAAAGTGCGCCGCCCCCCATCCAAAGACATGGGGGCAAAGAAATATTTTTGCCCTGGCAAAAATGGCCGCGTGCCACCTACAAGTTTTTGGCAGCCGATCCTTAAAACAGAAACTGGTTATGATGTTAGGCAGTTTCAAAATTTCATCAATTCTGCTGCGCCACTAAGTTCCTTTATCAATTCTGCACAGGTATTTAAAAACAATGGGACATGTTGCTTTAAAGTTCATTCAAACGAAGGTAAATAAAAAGTTTAAATGTCGCGTTTTGCGTGTTTTTGCCAATCGCGAACCAAATCAGCTCATTTTGTTTATAGATGAAAATGAAATTGTTTGATGGTGTTGGGTTCTAGACATCCTCCGATGTTGGGATTTCAAAACCGTTATGAAAAAACTGTGTCTAGACAGAGGTGGATGGAGACAGGTGACGTAAGGCAGGGACCGGAATATGAACTCTGGACCAGAGAGAATCAGAATAAGGTGGTTTCGTTGGTGACTGTAAGTACCCGTATGCCTCTCTGTGCTCAAGTACTTGATCAGTATCGTAGCCAGGGAGGGCCCCAGAAGTCCAGGACCCCCTGGATTTTTGTTTCACATGAAGGGTCCTCTGGTATTTGCCTTAAAGGGGCTCTCCTGGCCGAGAAAGGCAAACCCACTCCTCCGCAGAGACCCAACAGTCCCCAGGCAGAGACCCCTCTGGAAGGTAGCGGTGTGCCGCCTGACCGGGAAAAGTAAGTGGGCCCCCCGTTATGTATGTACGTATCAAAAGGCATATGCGAGGACCGAAAAGAATGTTCCTCTGCAAAGGAGCCACCAGCCAGGAAAGATCATCCTGCCATTGGATGGTGTCAACGTGTCGGGAAGGTAGCCCAGTGACGAAACCTAAGCCAAGGGCCATAGGGACCTTATCACCCCAACTTCAGAAATTTTCAATTCTCAACCAACCAAATTCCCAATGAATAGCACTAAAAATACGTAAAACGTTATTTTCAGCATGTCTTTAGATAAGCGTAGAAATGAATGTGCGCAAGGGATATTTCTCAATGGCAGAGGAGGGCACTTGTGTCTGACTGCTGTCGCGCCCACACGACAGGTCCTCGAAACTTGAACAGGGTAATAGTACGCCTGCCGAATTCCCCAACTACTCGCCGTAGAATGATTCCACCACGCTATGAATGTCACCGTGATGCCGGCACGCTGCACCGCCACCGTGTCCTGGAGCTCTACTAGTTATCACCATGGTGCGGGGAGTCAGCAGCTCTGCCGACATTTCGCACCACAAACCGAGAGTGGCCGTTGGTACGTTCCGGGCTGGAAATATATATGAAAAAAGGCAATATTTTCAGTATGTTTATTACATTTTGTATTATTTTTGCACTGTGAAAGCCGGATCAGACAAAAGTGTTATCGAAACTTTTGGTATACTTTAGTACGCGACTGAACATAATTGTCGTAATATGGTAAGGCGGAATTAGCCTTAAACTCATAATATAAAGAACATGAAAACAAAGTAGTCATATATTTCGGCCACGGGCCTTCCTCAGGGGTGGTTTTCCAAAAACACAAAAACCGTGACATCGACAAATACCCAAATTAACATGTCCGTGCAGGAAACGTGCATCCGTCATAACAAAACACCGTCATATAACGAATCCAAGGTAAAACGACCGCGACAACCTACGACGTAGCTATGACTACGACTACTGGTAACTACTGGTATGGGTACCACATAATCACTAGTATGGGACTAGAAGTAAGTGGAATCAGCACCCTGGCAACAGTGAAGCTGATATTACATTACCAGTAAAGCTGAGCAGGAGGTAGACGGGTTGAAATGTTTAAAAGCGGCCACTAGCCAATTTATCAAAAATAATACGTATTGGCGAAAAAAATCGCAAATTATGTCTTTACTTTACTCATTTTTGTAAGAAAAGGCAGGACAGATAACAAAATGTCAGAAGCTGTATTATGACGTTATCCACTCACGCAACACCGCTCTACTGATGAAGTTCGTCAGCCTACGTCGGCTCGTGTCGCTACTCGTCAGCAACGTTCGCCGATTAGGTACGCATAGATAAGACGCCAGGGAAAGACTAGTGACGCGTGACGCAAGCTGAGAACAGATACACGAGGCTAAAAGGTCCAACTAGGTCCGGTCAGTTCACGTGCATGTAAATGTTGGGACATTCCCCGTAACCAACCATGGTTTGTGAAACAGGCACTGAGATCTGCGGGTGGAATTTTAACACATCCCAACTTCAAGACAATAGTACACGTTTATCGTCCCTACTACGGATTAACAATAATGTGATAATCACTCCGCCATATCATCCCTTATTACCTATTAGCCTCGATCATCGTCGATGCACGTAAAGAATGGTCTCTAAAATAGCTTCGTGTCACAAGTAATCTCGAAAATGTTCTGTCCCCAATAGCAAGTGACAAATATCTCATTGGAATATCTCTACCTCATGCTGTCTATAAAACCTGTTTTGAGAGCGTGGTGAAAGCGTGGCGTGGTGAAAATGCATATTATTTGCCTGGAAATAAAGAGGAAACGAGATCCGCGCAAACTGAACACAAGGGTCCACACATGGCAAGTTGCTGTGTGTCTCAGCTACTTTTGCGCGCCAGCTTAATACTCGCAGTTTTGGATTCCTCCGGTGCCAAGTTGCGCGTCTTCTCACGAGTCAGCTCCTGCACAAAGTGACCTCCGCATCTTCGGATCCCCCAACCTACGTCAATAAGTTATCCATTCATACAAAAATAGCAAAGTTTTTTAGGATTGCGCAGAAATGTAATAAAAAACACTGCTGCAGAAAATCACGCAGTTCAGCTCACATGAATAACAGCCTAGCCCTGGCATTTTGCAGCCGGCCGGCGGGCCAAGAGCTGGCATCGCGGGCGGCCAGCGCTGATAACTTGGCAGTTGCTAGGCTGTGACACCACCCTCGACTTGCTGGGTGGGGGGAGGGGGGTTAAATGCCGCCACCCTATAACTCCAGAACTAATAGACCAATTGCGCTGATCGAAAAGGAAAAAAAATCGACATTGGGATCACAAATGACGTCACAGACCAAGATTTTGAGAAGTTTACCCCAAAACGTCGAAAAGTTCTCAATCTCGCTCAGTCGCAACTGCAAAACGACCGGAGTGCGAACTACACCTGTTGGCATACTGTAGATAGTTTGTAGTTTCTATTTAGACCAAATAATGTCGACGGTCAGTCAAGGTCAAAGTCGAGCTCAGGGTCAAACTGTGGTTTTCAACATGAAGTTCTAAAATGCATATTTTCTGGGTCAGTTTGGGACAGCTCCATAAAATGCATTTAAATATTTATATCTGCACCAGACAGCCTTCGGATAGCTGTGACAACACGTACGTGAACACCTTATTGAAAAGCCGTCATTGTAAAATTCGACCTAAGATGATCTTTGATGAACTGGCAGGTAGTCTATATTGACCTCTGATACTGCGACCGCACTAACATACCCCTGAATATTCATAAGCGCACCAGAAGTTGTCCCAGCGAGTATGTTGTTACTGTGTTTGAAAACTCGTTATCGTAAAATTTGGCCCATTATGGCCTTGGGTGAGGTTCTGGGTAATCTACATTGACCTGTCATAACAATGTGGTCACGCTAACGTGTCAGTAAATATTCAAACATGGACCAGAAATTCCTCAAATGACTGTCACAACGTGGACATTTCACAACGTATTTGAAGAAATCGTGTTTGCAAAATTTGACCCATGATGACCTTGGTGAGGTTATGGGCGGTCTACATTGCCCTCCGATGACAGTGTGACCTATACTTCAAATTGCCGATATCTTGTCCAACGGTATCGACGAAGGTCAGGCGAAGTCGAAAAAAAAACGATAAAATCGCAAAATATGGTTAGAATTATTAGGATAATTAGAATAAAATAGACAGTGTATGTCATCATTTTGATATGACCTTCGATGACCGTACACAATTTTTTGCCAAAATATGCAGATTTCATGTACCGAGGGGTGCTAAGGCCTGGCGCGACTGCGCCGCGCCAAACCAAAGTTACAATGCAGCAAAAAAGTGGAGGCGTTTAACGTTTCCCCCACCTCAGCAACTGGCGGGACAACAACACAAGGCGACGCGCTGCTCCAGCACTCGAAGATACCCAGTCGCCGGCCGGAAGGCTGCCTTCCCGTGAAGCTGCGACTGGCCACGCCACGTGTTGCGGGACCAGGGTCCCACCGAGCACGAGGATCACGACGATCGAGGATCCAAAGGTAAGAGGGTTTCCAAAGCGTGAGTGACACAGACGTCATATGCCCCGTACCGTATCAGGAGACCCGCACTTCAGGGTACGTAGTACGTATTAGGCAACCGGGGACTTTGGGTTCGCCAAAATCAGACAAAATGGCACCTGATTGTTCAGCAATGTTCCAGCGATTGTCTTGCCTTCAAAGGCACTTATCGCAGCAGTGATACCAGTGAAAACGACTGTTGGCGCAGACAAGGGTTGCCTATAACGTCAAACCCCAACCAGCATGTGTGTAGCAGCTCATACAACAGGCAGGGCAGCGTCCCTGCCAACTTAACGATGCCCCTGTCAACTCTGAATAATTTTACCACTAATTCTACGGTGTTGAATCACAAGAAGTTTCCAAAAAACCCTTGCCCTACCAACTTTCAGAACACTCCGACACATGCGAATCAGTCAACATGAAAACTACACCGGATCTGCAAATTAACTGTTTTTACTGTATCTTATCCCCAGCCTGAGATCCCCAGACCTTATCTGAATTTCTGACTCCTCCACCGAGTCCGGCACAGAGACCCACAACGAGAACCGATTACCGGTGACATTTCACTTGCATCCACCTCTGTATTCCAGTTCCGTGATGGACAGTGTATGTGACATGTGCGTGATAACCTGGGACCGAGCCGCGCGACATAACCGCCGTCAGACCGAGTGCAGGGATGGCGGAACTGTGTGGCGTTCGGGCGGCGGCGTTGTCCCCCCCCCCCCGGCGCCTGGATTGCCGGCTGTCCCGTGAAGACAATGGTCGAGAGAATGCGGCCGGTAAACCCCGGGACTCCGCAGTGCCGATAACATCGCGCCGGCCCGTCAACAGACGCCGAGCTCGATGTGTCAGCCTGACCCGGTGACGCCGCCGTGGGGGGGGGGGGGCGACCGGCGGGAGACGGGGGCTGACCAAATCCTCGTCCCGCACGGTGCACCGCCAGCTTTCAGGTTGGATGGGAAACAACCCAAGTCAGAGCGGGGACGAGGCATTCCAGCCATCGATTCCCGCGAAGGTGATCATGTGGTCTGCGGGCGGTAAACGGCAAGCCCCAGTCTTACGACTTGTGATTCGGATCCTGGAAATCTTCACTGCAATGTGAGGTGCTATCGCGCAGCGCTGCACAAATTGTTACGTGATTTATGTGCGTTTTTTTGCGAGGACGGAGCCGCCCTTACTAAGCGCAGTGCTGAGCATATTGTTACGATGCGTTTGTGATTTTTCCGCGGGGGCATGCATGCGAGAGTCGCAGCTGCGGGCTCTAAGAGCTGCATGCTGAGAACAGCAGGCCATGTCGTGAAATTTCCTCCCAGATCTCAGACATCGTTCAGATGACACAGAGGACGCGGAACCGCTGTCTCCGTGCGAAACGACCACTGCATCTGGAAATGTTGGCACTTAGTTCTGTCCAATCATCGCATTCGACACGCCATTTTGCGATGTAATTCGTATTCTGAATTAAGCCACATGTCCTTGACCACAACTAAATTATGAGCACTGACTGTTTAGCAACGAAGGCCTGTCTCTCGACTTCATTTGCGAAAAGACAATCACCATTTGTCTTTCTACTGAGAAACACAAGCCAAGGCTCAAAGCACAACACGTCGACCAAGGATTCTGTATTGAAAACGGCAGCAAGCAAAAACGCACAGTCCGCACATTTGTTCATTGGCATGTCACATCCACCGTCTCCCAAGTATCACAAATGTAAAGCACATCGGTCCGTTTTCCGGCCGGGAACACCCTGTGATCCCCAGTCCTGACTATAGTTCAGGTGAAAAGCCGCAGGTTCGGTCCCTCAATGTCGTACTAAGTCGGCTCTCACGACCTGGCCAGGCGCCGCAGCACTCCAAGGCCAGTGCGTATCTACACATGGACGGCTCGAATGCAAATCACGCGATCACACTGGCCCCAGACCGACTGACCGCCGCGTCATCCCCCCCCCCCTCACCCCTCCACTATCCAGCGACGTCAGGAGCGTCCCAACCCAACCCCAGCCTGCAACAAACCGGGGCAGCTTGTCCCGATTACATCCCGCCCCGCAACATACCCCGTCGACCGGGCCAGGAAAGCGTCCCGGCAGCCAGTCTGGCGGCTTCGGCGCCCTCCGTCTTATCGGCAGCGTCGATTTCCGTGGCTTCGGCGTGCCGACAACCGAGCAGGACGGTAAAACGTCGACCGACAGACGCGACAGAGCTCCACGCGCCCAGCGCCACGGGCACAGACCGGGCCGGCCAGCGTGGGACCGGCACGCGCGGAACGACGGCAGCACAATACCTCCCGGCCGACGCCGGCGGGCGGTCAGGACGACGACCGCGGCGGTCGCGCGCCGGTCACTTCTTCCTGAAGAGGCCCGATATCTGGGAGGAGCGCGACTGGATGGCCGACGAGCTCAGCATCTTGGTGACGCGGCTGCGGACCTCCTCCATGCCCTGCTGCACGGCCGGCACGACGGGCGACAGCGGCCTGCCGGCGCGGACGGCGCCCGGTCAGAGGCGCGGTCTGACTGCGCGCGGTACGGCCGGCCACTCGGCGGCCCCCGACCCGTCCGGAAACAGACTCAACATAAATAAACAGGAGTCAGAGCCGGCACAGCATTAAAGGACGTCCGCCGGCGCTGCGGGATCACGGCCGTGCTGCCCGGTGCCGGCGCCTGGCGACGAGACAGATCTGACACGAAGGGTGTTTTGAAATTCTTATCAGGTGGCCTACGGTACAGCACTCTTACAAACTGCCACGCCTACAGTTTAGCTGCAGCTGAGTTTCGCGCACCATCAGACAAACGGCGTCACGAGACAGCCCAGCAAAAGGGTGCGCGAACTTACTGAGAGGGCGACAGTTCAGAGGCCGGAGTCGCCACGCGCTGCTCAAAGTCTCTGATGAGCGCCGCGGCGGCGTCCGCCTGCGGCAGTCCCTGGCTCACCAGCGTGTCCAGCAGGCACCTGCGGCGGCACAGGACAGGGCGACAGTGCGGCGGTGAGCACAGCTCCCTAACGCAGCACCATCGCATGGCCACACGTCCCGTCCTGCCCGCCAAAACAGGCTCGTGGCCACGTTGCGACAGCTCTCCAACGGCGCCGTCATCTCTAGTACAGTGTAAAACAGGAAGCAGTAAGGCAGCAGCAAACATTAAGGCCTCAGTAAAGCACAGTTCTTTCATAAAAGCATTGCGCCGATTTAAATAACTGGCTTGCCAACCAACCCCGGCGCCTGGCGGCGCAGCAGCACGTTATAGCAGCCACGCGTCAAGCATTCCAGAAACGCAGGACTGGACACTGTAAGTAAATATCTCTGACCTACGGGTGAACAGCACGTAACTCTGACCCGAGAGCGGGCGGCCCGTGCCCTGACCTGAGCGCAGGCAGCCCGTGACTCTGACCTTGTCAGTCACGGGCTGCCTGCCCTCACTGCCCGGGAACGGGCAGCCCGTGACTCTGACCTGAGGACGGACAGTCCGTGACTCTGACCTGGGGACGGACAGTCCGTGACTCTGACTTGGGGATGGCAGCCCGTAACTCTGACCTGGGGACGGGCAGTCCGTGACTCTGACCTGGGACGGCAGTCATGACGCTGACCTGAGGGCAGGCAGCCCGTGACTCTGACCTGGGGACGGGCAGTCCGTGACTCTGACCTGAGGGCAGGCAGCCCGTGACTGACCTGGGGACGGGCAGTCCGTGACTCTGACCTGAGGACCGGCAGCCCGTGACTCTGACCTGGGGACGGACAGTCCGTGACTCTGACCTGGGGACGGCAGTCGTGACTCTGACCTGGGGACGGGCAGCCCGTGACTCTGACCTGGGGACGGCAGCCCGTGATTCTGACCTGGGGACGGCAGTCCGTGACTCTGACCTGGGGACGGGCAGTCCGTGACTCTGACCTGGGGACGGGCAGTCCGTGACTCTGACCTGGGGACGGCAGCCCGTGACTCTGACCTGGGAACGGGCAGTCCGTGACTGACCTGGGGACGGGCAGCCCGTGACTCTGACCTGGGGACGGGCAGCCCGTGACACTGACCTGGGTACGGCAGTCCGTGACTCTGACCTTGTCAGTCACGGGCTGCCTGCCCTCACTGCCCGGGAACGGGCAGCACGTGACTCTGACCTGGGGACGGCAGTCGTGACTGACCTGAGGGCAGGCAGCCCGTGACTCTGACCTGGGGACGGGCAGCCCGTGACTCTGACCTGAGGACCGGCAGTCAGTGACTCTGACCTGAGGGCGGGCAGGACATGGCGCTGGACGGCGGCCGGCGGCGCCGGTCCGCAGGACAGCGCCGTGAAGGCGTCCAGCAGGGCGGCGGCGTTGGCCGGCTGCCGTCGGCCGGCGATCTCGGCCAGTCGCGGCAGACAGAAGTCCAGCTGGCGGCCGGCGGCGGCGGCGCGGCCCAGCGCAGCCGCCAGCTGCCCGCCCAGCTGAGCGTCCTGGCAGAGCGCGGCCAGCTGCAGCTGCGCCTTCTCGGCCGGCTGCCGGCCGCAGGTCTCCAGCACCAGGCCCAGCGCCGGCACGGTGGCGCGCCGCACCACCCTGACGACACACGGCGACCCGCTCAGCAGCCGGAGGGGGAGAGCAGGGTCTGGCAACGGCACGGTGGCGCCTTCACCACCCTGCCGGCGGACAGCGACCCACTCATTGGAGGGGGGGGGGGGCGGCGGTTCCGACACCGGCACGGTGGCGCCTTCACCACCCTGACGGCAGATGGCGGCCGGCTCAACTGGCCGGCCAGAGATGGCAGCGACGCCGTCCGGCAGCGACACGAGCAGCCGCACAGACAACAGGCCGCCGCCGGGACAGCGGGATCACGGCACAAGCCGCCATCAGACGGCAGCCGGCCAATCGGCCTGAAGACGATACAGCACTAAAGACCAATCCGGACACGAACTCTTCCAAATATCACCAGCGACTCTCGGGAAAATGGGATGATTCGTGTCCAGGAGGCCCCATTCCACGTTGAAGTTTAGTCTGCGCTGTGACACAACACTTGTGTGCAATAAACCATACCTTGAACAGCTAGACACAGCTCGACAAAGACACACAGTTACTGTCAATATGTCACATAGCTCTCAGCTCTCTGGTATCGAAATCCGTCATCGAAATGAAACCATATGCAAAATATTTTCTGTATGGATGCAATCTGCGTCGCATTTCAAATATTTCTGCACAGAGTTTCAAATTACTAGTTTTCGATGACGCACCAGCTTTAAATCCGAACACAGATATGAAGGATTTCGCTTGCTGCACGGTCGTTCGCAATTCCATTAGACCCAGACCACGATGTTTCGTCCTAAGCCCGCACGATACAATTCAGACTTAGTAGGTCCTGAAAACCTGAGCTTTTTGTTTCGTTTTTGGCTCGTTTGCTTTTTTGGTCACCGACGTTGGGCGGTACGCTAATAAGTGACCTTCTCACCACAGACCACCAGACTGTCTGGTACTCATAACTGATAATGTTCTCCCACCACAGCTGTGAGGAGACAGCCAGCCCGTCTCCTCATAGATAAGCGAGCCTGTCTACTCACAGCTGTGACCCTCCCTCCCTCCGCAGACCACCACACTACTCACACCTGAAACCGTCTCCGCCCACCACAGGCCACACGGGAGCCTGTCTACTCACAGCTGTGACCCTCCCTCCCTCCCTCCGCAGACCACCAGACGACTCACACCTGAAACCGTCTCCACCCACCACAGGCCACACGAGAGGCTGTCTACTCACAGCTGTGACCCTCCCTCCCTCCGCAGACCACCAGACGACTCACACCTGAAACCGTCTCCACCCACCACAGGCCACACGAGAGGCTTCTACTCACAGCTGTGGCCCTCCCTCCCTCCGCAGACCACCACACTACCACCTGAAACCGTCTCCGCCCACCACAGGCCACACGGGAGCCTGTCTACTCACAGCTGTGACCCTCCCTCCCTCCCTCCGCAGACCACCAGACGACTCACACCTGAAACCGTCTCCACCCACCACAGGCCACACGAGAGGCTGTCTACTCACAGCTGTGACCCTCCCTCCCTCCGCAGACCACCAGACGACTCACACCTGAAACCGTCTCCACCCACCACAGGCCACACGAGAGGCTGTCTACTCACAGCTGTGGCCCTCCCTCCCTCCGCAGACCACCAGACGACTCACACCTGAAACCGTCTCCACCCACCACAGGCCACACGAGAGCCTGTCTACTCACAGCTGAGGGTCAGACGCCAGTGTGACCAGTGCCGGCAGAACGCGAGAGGTCAGCGTCGCCTCGGTCACCTCGGGCACCAGCAGCGCCGACAGCTGGGCGGTCGTCTCGCGCACCTCTGTCACCGCGTGCATCACACCTGGGGTCCACAGCGAACGACAGAATAACAACGTCAGTCAACGGCCGCTGGCTTCGCTGAATTCACTGAAGTCACAACGACGGATTTAGCTGAGGCGTTCAAATCAAAGGACGCTATGCGATATATCTGGACTGCGTGATCTTACCATGAAAAATAGCGCGCTTCAGGCCATGGAACCACATCCAGTAACGACATTTCTACGCATCCAGCAATCATTACGAGAAGGATACGCTCTAAATACGCATGCTGTTCTCGACAACCACTGATTGCCTTCTCCACAGCAAAACGACGCCCTGGGAGACGCTAACGGCCAGTAGCGCTTAATCGAAGCGGGCAGCCTCCTCGACTAATTCGACAACGCGGACCGCCGGACGGCAACTGGAGCTCCTCTCCGCGCAGCGGCGCCGGCCGGCCGGCTCACCCTTCCAGACGAGGTCCAGCAGGAGGGCGTGTCGCTCGGGCTGCTCGAGCAGCAGCCGGACGGCGGCCGAGAGCGGCTCGCCCGTCAGCCGGCAGACGGCGCTCAGATAGAGCGCGTCCTCCAGCGTGCGCGCCAGCCGGGCCTCGGCGGCCGGCTGCGGCGCCGCCAGCAGGCCGGCGCAGACGGCCGGCAGCAGGGCTGACGTCAGGCCCGGCGCCGGCTCGTCCCCGTCAGCGCCGCGCAGCCGCGCCTCGCAGCACGGCCACAACTGCAGGACACAGACAGGTCACGGAGGTCAGGTCAGCCGCGCCTCGCAGCACGGCCACAGCCGCAGGACACAGAGGTGAGATCACTAGCACCTCACAGCACAAACACAGCTGCACGTCACCTAGGTCAGTTAAACGTTTCACTGGTTTTGAGAAAGTTGGCGCATGCTACGAACACTGCTCCACGAAGGCCACAGCAAACCACCGTGCCTTCTCGGTCAGGTCTACCGCCGACCCCGCCCAGCCTGCATGACGTCACAGATCTGCCGACCACGTCAGGACCGGTGCCCGGGGCGCTCCGCTCGGCCGCCACCTCACACGCACAGTGAGCCAGCGGCGGCGTGTCGGGCGCGGCGGCGGCGGCGGCCGGCCGCTCTCACCTTGGTGTCGGTGACGGCGGGTCCCAGCAGGTGGGCCAGGTAGCGCAGCAGCAGGCCCATGTCGTGCACGGCGTCAGGAAACGACAGTGGCACCGCCTCGGCCAGCGACACCAGGCCCGGCACGCTGGCGGCGGCCGCGGCGCCCGTCAGCGGCAACCACACCACGGGGGGACGAGAGACGAGGCTGCAGCCCGACGGCCGACCGGTCCCGAGGATGGGGGCACACTCAGCCGGCCGGGAACCGGGACAGGGACACAGACGGCCGGTCACGGGGACAAGGACAACTCGGACGGCCGGTCACAGGGACAGGTACACACTCAGCCGGCCGGGAACCGGGACAGGGACACAGACGGCCGGTCACGGGGACAAGGACAACTCGGACGGCCGGTCACAGGGACAGGTACACACTCAGACGGCCGATCACAGGGGCAGGTACACAGTCAGACGGCCGGACACGGGGACAGGGACAACTCGGACGGCCGGTCACAGGGACAGGGCCACAGACGGAGGTCGCAGGGACAGGCACACACTCCGACGGCCGGTTACAGGGACAGGGACAACTCGGACGGCCGGTCACAGGGACAGGGACACACTCAGACGGCCGACCACAGGGACAGTTACACAGTCAGACGGCCGGTCACGGGGACAGCGACACACTCAGACGGCCGGTCACAGGGACAGGGACACAGACGGCGGTCACAGGGACAGGGACACACTCCGACGGCCGGTCACAGGGACAGAGACGCACTCAGACGGTCGACCAACTGGTCCCGATATTCATTCGTCAGGTCTGCAGACCATGGCTAAATCTCAGATCTATAGTCGGAGCCAGAGTACGAAACTGTCCACGTTAGTGTTCGTCACTCCGTGATTTCCGATGTCTGTATACATCCCTGAGGGCGTCCATGACCAACGTCGGCCACTGCCCGTAGTTCGTACTCCAGATGACACAAGCAAAACGTCACGAGAAAACAGCGGAGGCGTGTTTGCGGGGAAACCTGTGATGCCCTCCCGGGACGGCCATCCACACGGCAGCCATACTCACCACTCGGCGAGGAGCCAGTCGAGGGCCGGCCACATCTGGTACCACTCCTGCTCCACGTAGCTGTCGAAGGCGGCCACCAGGTGTCTCAGGTGTCGGCCGTCGCCGTGCAGCACCTCCAGGTCCCCCAGCAGCCCGGCCGGTGGCGGCAGCCGGCCGTCTGAACGTTACCGACACACGGTCAGACACGCAGCCGATCCACGGGACGCGAGGCCGGCAGTCACCCAACTGGCAGTCACGGACTGGGAATCACATCGCAGGATTGGGAGTCACGCGACTCGGACCTTCATACAGGACTGCGAGATGGAAACAGGAGTCAAGACTGAAAGTCACAGGACTGGAAGTTCAGGGACTAGGAGTCACGGGACAGGAAGCCACGGAACTGGAAGTGACGGGGCTGAATGTCATTGGACTGGAACCCACGGGACTGAGAGTCGCGAGAGTGGGAGTCACGGAACCGGGAGTCACGTAATTGGGAGTCACAAGAATGGAATATTTGAAGAAAGAGAATCAACAGGCAGAGAAATAAAGGGACCCGAGGGGTTGAGGAAACCCACCAAATGGTTAAGAGAATCACCAAAAATTGTCACAAAGATGCAAGGCCTGCAGAAGAACACGGAGTCGCAGGCAACAAAGGACCTAAAACAATGTATATCAAAGTGGTTTCCTCCATTGGGTCTAGACATTCATATCATCAAGGCTCAACAGGGATAACAGACAAAAAATCAACAGGACATTTTCACACACCATAATGGACATGCCTGCTGAAGTTCCCTGGGACAACAGGCGAGATACGAACAACGAACAAAGAAATCGATCACCATTTCTCAGATACATATCAGTTCCCTGCCGCAATAATGAACGCTGCACAAAAAGCCAGCCTCCAGCTGACGCCACGTGTTTGTCAGTTTGTTGTCATCGCACACCGCACGCCACACCAGTCGCACTGCTGCCGACCCCGGAAGGCCCTACCGGGGATGCCCATGGCGTCTCCCTCGGCGCGACTCTGGTGCGGTCCCGCCGAGACCACGCCGAGGAACAGGTGCTCCAGCAGGGTGACCAGCGTCTGCAGCCACACCGTCACCGTCCAGTCGGCCGGCCGCGCCTGCCGGCCGGGCGCAGACGAACGTCAGCGGCCGACGCCGCGGCGGCCAGGTACCGGCACAGCTCGACAGGGAACATTCCGCACACCGGCTACGGCTCGATCCTGAGCCCCGGCGTGGAGACCTCGTGCCTGTCTCTGAGCCCAGCAGGGGTGCAGACGCCACCGGGCTGTCGTTCCCCGAGAGCCGCTCCCTCACAGCTGTACACTGGCACCGCCACAATGGTACCGCCAACCGCAGTCCCGCTCAACGACTGTTCGAGTCGACTGCTGCAGATGCCAACCAAAATATAATACAGTTTCTCATATTTCGCGCACTGACACGTCTTGCTAAGACGATCCGAGTGGCGGAAACACCCCAAACTGGAAACAAAACGCTGGCTATGGCTTTCCTCTTTTAGGTGGCAACAGACCAGCTGAAGAGCTTCAGCCGCAGACAAGTGCCCGCAGCAGCGTGCCGGGGACGGCGGCCGGCCTACCTGAGCGGCTCGGCGGGCCGCCGACAGCGCGTGCGGCACCAGCCGCTCCGCCAGTTGGCCCAGCTGGCCGGCCCAGCGGCTGACCACGGGCAGCAGCAGCTCTGCAGCGGCCCGCTGCACCGCGTCACAGCGGTCCTCCAGAAGCTGCGCCGTCAGCTCCCACACCTGCCGACCGAAGCGGGCAACTAACAGACCTCGGGCCGGAACAGACAGTCAACTCACAGACCTGGAGACAGAAACGGACAGACGGCTAAAAGATAAGGGAAAAACAGTCAGCTCCAAAACCTGGACATGGAAACGGCCATTGAACACACTTGGAGACAGAGAAAACAGTCATCTGACTGGCGAGGAGACAGAATTGACCGTCAGCTAACAAATATCTAGATGAAACGGACAGTTAGCTAACAGAACTGGGACCTGAGCAGACATTCAGCGAACGTACTTGAGGATGGAGCAGTAAGTCAGGTCACAAAAACCGCACGGGGTAAATTTAACATGCATATCGCACAAAAATGCATCAAGAGTTCACAGACTGTTTAACCAAACACACAGGTCATCATAAACAACGACTATTCTAGTAAGACATTTATGACATTTGCATGAGCAGATATCTCCCGAAGTCATTTTTCCGTGATGCTTCCAGCGAAGGACTTTGGGGGATTCGAGGTGGTGGGCACCAAGTTCTATTTTGTCATCTCAACTGACACAAACCAATAATACGATCCTGCCTACGCAGAGATGCCGGACAAATTGCCCGGCCCCGCGCTCGGCGATATCGGGCACCGGCTCACCTGAGAGAACTTGTCGTCGTCGTCGCGGTGAACCAGCACCACGGCCATGCTCCTGACGGCCGCCTCCCGCACGGCCGCCTCCTTCTCGTCCGTCACCATCTGCAGCAGCATCGACCACACCAGCGACCCCCGTAGCTCCGGCTGGAATCAGGTCACGGGAGTTCAGCAATGCGGTGCAGACGCCTTACCACGACACCACTAAACCGTCAGCCCCGCACCGGGCAGAAAAGACCACGGGGAGGCGCATCAGGGGACGTCACAGGTATGGTACAATGGCTGTGCCATCTCAACGACATCACAGCCCCACAATTAACAGGCGGGGCCGGAGCCCAGCACCAGGCAGAGGACACCTCTCAATAACACTCACTCCAGACGACCTCCAGTCGAGCCACTGGGGAAAAGAGGCCCGCTGGCGCTGACCTCCCCTCCCCGACTGACCGGTATGTATGGCGCCAGCACGGCACACGCCTCCGCCACCAGCAGACGCCGCTCAAAGTATTTGTGACTGATCTGTTCCCAGCACTGCGGCAGCACCTCTTCCTCCAGACGACCGGGACATAGCTGCGACACCAGAGACCGGAACCCTGCCGGGACGGCGGGCGTCAGCTGGGAGCACGGCCAACACGGGGAACACCATCAGCTGGGAACACAGCCGGCTGGGACACCAGCGGACGGAACCCTGCCGGAACCGCGGCCGTCAGCTGGGAGCACGGCCGGCACGGCCAGCGGGGAACACTGCAGGTACTGGGAACACCATCAGTTGGAAACTCAATCAGCGCAGGGGACACTGTCAGCTGAAAACACAGCCGACGCTGTCAAGTGGGAACACGGCTGGTATAAGAAACACAGCTGGCTGAATGCAAGTAGCATAACACAGAACGCAGACGACCCCGAAACAGAAACAGGCAACCAACAGACCAGCAGACGACGGGAGTCGCCAGTTGGGAACACCGCCGGCAAGGAGAAACTATCGTCTGCTGGGAAAACAGCCGGTACAGCGAATGCCGTCGGCTGAAATGCTCAACAGGCATGTCCACTGGACGGCGACTGCCAAGGAAGACTGAAGGAGCCGGCCGACCAGGATACCGGCCATAGCCAGCACGAATAACTGCATCGGCACGAAGGTTGGAAAAGGTGTTTTTTGGTGTTGAAGGGCACCAGAAAATATGTACTCCAAAAACACTTTATATTCCAGAACTTTGATGTTGTGCCTCCATCAAAAAACTTCACTATAACCATATTGACAAATTTCTAACTCTGCAAGCAAACGACTCTGTCTCCATTCAGTGAGAAGCAGGTATGATGTCATAACTGACTTACACCAAGAATGCCAACTTAAACCAGTATTACTGTTTGCAAAATTTTGTACTCCAAAACAAAAATTATACTCTGACACCAAGAACGAAAACCAATTTCCAACTCTGCCCGGTGCTGACCGGCTAGGATGACGGCACGCTGTTGTTGGTCTGGCCGTTTGATGAGGTTGAAGAGCAGGTTCAGCAGTACGTCACGCTGTCCAATGTCTGGGTGCAGTTGGATGGCCGTCAACAGTAGGGGCACCAGCTCCTGAAATTCGCCAGAGGCCAGCTCGCTCAGCACTCAGCACCACAGACATGGCCGAACCAGCGACGTTCAGCTTCCGAGAATGCCGCCGTCACGTAAGTCCAAACTGTATCAACCAGACCACCGGAAGCCATGAACGGCAAATGCGAAGAACTTATACATGAAAATGACACGTATCTATGTTCTGAAAATCGTCTTTGATCATCATCCATGTCCAAAAGGTTCCCAATGAGTCTCCATCAGTATGATTTCGAAATTCCCACGTCAAAGCTCGGAGTATTACTCAAGAACTTGCTTCCACAAAAACTATGAAGGCGTTTACATGAGCGACAAAAGCGGCGGCTGCCCGCGGTTCTGCAGCTCGAGCGGCCGCGCCTGTCTCGCGAATAATGACGATTTATACCGCTGGCATGCCATTTACGCGAATCAGCGATCGCTTGGACCAGAAGGCCAATCGCGCGACAGATCCAACCAGCCCAAGCCTACTGCATTGGGCGAAACGCAAGATTTCAATTTGCCGTAGTCAGATCAGAGATTCTTAATTACCACACTCGAGCTGTGTTGGCAGGGCAATAACTATGACAAAGTATGACGTCTTATGACGTAAGCAAACGTGACGACCTTCGCCAGCTGCTGCAGGGCGCGGTTATGCTACTGTCGCGGCAGGCAAAACCGCCCGTGTTTACTGGCCTTGAATCAACCGTTGTGGCACGCACGAACACCGTCATTCATCCAAGTGAACACCAGGTAAAAATGCCACGCCCGCCGCCGTGCGTCGTGAGGACCATACACGGCCAGACGGGCGCCGCAGAGGGGCCGCTTCGGCGGCGCGCCGGCCGGCGTACCTCGCGCTTGGCCAGGATCACGTTGGGTACGATGTGCGGTAGGCAGCGCGCCAGCTGGAGCACCGCCTGCTCGGGCGTGCCGCTGACGGCCGCCACCTCCTGCTGCAGCCGCCGCAGCGCCTCGTCCGTCTCGGCGGCCGGCCCGCAGACGCAGGCCGACAGCACCGCGCGACGGAACGACTCCGGCACGCCCCTGGCGCCGGCGGTGACGTCACTGGGACGGTGGCAGCGGCGGGCACAGCAGTCCGGCAATGACCGGGAGAATCTCGGCATGGCAGGACAATGGCCGGGCTTCGCGAAACGCATGTCACTACAGCCACGTTCTGCAGACAGTATGTGCCGAACCCCGAGACTGAGCATGAGCCTGAGCCTACCAGAATGAAAGACCGTATGGTATTCATGGCAAGTCGGCATGAATACCATACAAACAGGGTTCAACAAACAAACAACAGGGTCCAACAAACAGGGAAACAGGGTTCACCCTTCTGGTTGCCCAGTCTCATCCCCGCCAGTGTTCGCAAAGCTCCCATGTGTCCCCGCCGGACGACACGCATTCGTCACTCAGCAGGGGCAAAGTCAGCGAGCACCTGCCGGCCGTCACGAGCCATCCCGTGAGCCCTGACGGCCGGCGGCGACCCTGTCCGCCGCCGGCCGTCCCGGCCCCCACCTGTCACCCGGCGGCGGCTCGGCCCGTCTCCCGGCCAGTCGGAGGCAGTTGATGCGGTTCTGGTTCTCGGTGCGCGCCAGTTCGCTCTCAAGCGAGTCCTCGCCGGAGGCGGGCGGGTCGGCGGCTGTTGCTGCTGTTGTTGCTGCGGCGGCGGCAGCGGCGGCGGCAGCGGCGGCGGCATCCCCTCTTAGAACGCTCAGCTGACTGCGCCACCCAGGACGGCACCGTTAGACGCCCGGCTGCCAGAGGGAGAACGGGCTGCCCCCGTCCGGGCACAGCATCGGCACATCTTTCAGCACGGCCGTCACCCAGCCAGACCTCACTCGCACACAGTGCAGCGCGATCCGACATCGGGACAAAAAGACGCGGCCGGACGGTGAACTCAGCCAGCAGGACGCTTGCGGCGCCGCGCTACATACAAAGTTTATAACCTCTGCCTCAGAAACAACCTTTTAACAAGTTTCGTGGGGAATACATAAAGCCATTTGAACCTCCCCCACGACAATTTACACGATTCCGGGACGAACCTCTCCAGGGTCTGAATTTTATCCGTCAGCGCGCTGACATCAGTGCGCAGCTGCAAGACGACGGGGTCCTCGTCCGTCTGACAGGCCACCGCCACGCCCGGCTCCGCGGCCGCGGGCGCTGCCGACGCCGTCCCCGCCGGCCGGCCGCCGCCCTCGCGGAAAAAGTGCAGCAGCTCGGGTGGCTTGGCCACGTTCAGACCGACGTCGTCCCAATCCTCCACGTCCTGCCAGGTGCACATGGTCAGCTGATGCTCGAATGGCCGCACTCCGCCGTGGATGGTACAGAAAATGATCTTATGGTCATCAGGCAACGACCAAACGGCAACGCGCAACACACATCTGCTCATATACTTTCTACTATGTCCAAAATCGTGGAAGATGAGCAAGAATCTTCAACAGGAAGCTCTGGAATGCAAGATATGGTCTCCAGGGCTTCAGCAATGACCGCTAACACTACACTACATAACATAACCTCGAACCTTCCATGACCTTTCTAGTTATGAAATGAATAGTTAGGCCCGGTTATGCTAATGACTTTCGTCATTACGCGTGCCTGCAAAACATGTCACTTCCGCTCCCCCAATGAATCTGCGAGAGGCTGACCTGATCTTCGTTTTCGTCCGAGAAGGCAATAGAAGAAAGTTTGTAGCCATGCCGCAGCAGGTACTCGTTGATGAGGAAATTGAGCGCACGCCGCTCGTGTGGCTTAATCGGGTCATCATCGGTGATGGGACGGTCACCGCCCTGGTCCGGTGTGTTCAGCTCTGGACCACACGTCACACAGGTCACACGAGCCACACGCCCGAGCAGACGCGCTCACAAACCACTGGTCCGGTGTGTTCAGCTCTGGACCACATGTCATACAGGTCAGGCATACCGATGATCTGGTGCGTTCCGTCCCGCACGACACACCACACACACTACACAGATCAGACAAACCACTGATCCGACATATTCCGCCGCACACCACACACCACGCAGGTCAGACACACCACCGTCCACATCTGCCGCGCCGGACCACCTGTGGCACCACGGAGATGACCGAACCTCCCGGCTACTGGTTCTGCCTGAGATCCGACAGCAGTAGCGCCAACGCGGCGCACCGCGCCCGTCCGTCCCCACCTGCCGCTCCGGTGAGGTTGGCTCGCAGCGACTTGATGGTGTCCTGGGCCTTGCGCAGCTCGAACTCGAGCACGGCCGTCCGCTCGTCGGCCAGCCGCTCGCCGTCCTCGGAGAACCGGCCCAGGTCGATCGAGTCCAGCGTCGCCTGGCTGGAGGAGCGTGCTGCGACCGCACGCCGCCGGGGTCACACCGCGGCCGCAGACACCCGCGGCCGTCACACCGGCAGCCCCAGTGCCAGACTGGCAATGGTAGGCACAACAAACAAAATCGTTCCGTTATGTCGACTCGAGCTGAGAGGTGTGCTGCATGGCAATTCGCTGACTGACACGGGAGCGAAAGATCCCTAGCACAGCCACATTACCAAGCCCCCGTCACCCCAGTCGCGGTCTGAGCCAGACAGGCACACAGCCGGCAGCGCGAACCACTCGCCACCTCCCCGCGGCGCGGCGCCCTCACCCAGCTGGCCGCTGAGCTCCGGCTTGAACGGCGTCTGGCGCTCGAAGTTGCCCGGGTTCGAGAAGAAGTTGCGCAGCCGCGGCAGCTCGGCGCCCAGCTCAGCCAGCTCGCAGTGCAGCTCCAGAGCCGTCAGGTAGAAGTTCTCCTTGAGCAGCTTCCGAGCGATGTCGTCGATGGAGATGGCGGGCGCGCAGTCGTCAGTCGCCGCCCGGGGCGGAGCAGCCCCCGGCTCATCCACAAACGGGTTCATTGTGGCTCCTGCTCTCTTGTATGCTGGGCCCTCTCTGCTTCTGGGCAGTGCTGACGCAAATGGCAAACGATCATGATACAATGAGAGGTAGTTGCATTCTGCTGCTTATTACATGTCTGTAATAGTAGCAAATGCAAAACTTCAAATACCTTCAAATCACTTCAGACCTCTCAGGACTGGGACAAAATAATGTAACATGGTGAATACAGCTATGGCATCAGCCTTTATCATGATGACATTTGTGCCACATATATTTATAATACTTTGCCCCTTAGGTAAAACAGTTTCAAAAATGCGTTTGAAGCACACAAAGCCAGTAAATTATCCAGACTATGCTAGCTGATGCTTCTTGCATACACATCTTTTTTTCAGTTGTGTTTTTATGGTACAGCAGTTTTTTGATGTAATGTGTCAGACCACTGGTTGCATTACATACATTTTCAATGTGTTTCCCTCTAACATAAGTAATTTGCCATATGAAAACTGACTACACATTTTTTGGAATGTTTGCCACCTTCCAATTATTGTAGGGTGTTTGACTGGTTCCAGTCCAGGAAGGACATTTACTTCCTTTTCTGTGTGCATCTAGAAATAATGGTTCAGTTTGGGAAGTTCTCAGCATGACAAGTCACAGCATTCAATCTAGACAACATCACAGGTTTTGATGCAGTCTTGCTGGTAGTCTGGGACAAAATTTTATATTTTGGGGCAACTCAGCATGTTTGGGGAGAGGGATTGAATCTGGCCACACACAGTGATAAATATTTAATAATCATATTTTTAAATTGTACATTTTATATCAGGCATATAATATTTAATATATAAATTAGATCATATATATCAAATTTAAAAATTATACAAAAAACTCTTCCTAAACAAACATTATTCATCAAGCAAATGAGTGACTACACCACATTTGCCTCCACTGCATCATATATCTCAATTTTATGGCAGATTGTGTAAAAAACAGTTGGTCAGCTTTTTGTACACTGCTAGCTTTTTGTACACTGCTAAGTAGCATGGCCTAAATCTGGTGACAACCTGTATTTTGGGGACATGTTTTGCTCATACAAGAGCTAAAAAAGGGACTGCCCCAACTACCTTATTTTACAGATTTTATCCTGTCAACCACTGTAACATGGTTTGTAGACTGGCAGAGCCATTCCCTAATTCAAAGCCAAATTATACAGAAACACACAACTCGTTCATTTTACTGGCAATGACACTGTCAAGGCCACAGGCAAGGTCATGTCCAAGTTCTCAAGGGTGATAATTTCCTCACTGCCTTGGAATTTCAGTATCCATTCAGGTTGGAGATTTGGCAAACCAGTAAGCTTCATTAAGTCTATAAAATAAAGACATAAAAAGATTAGTACAACAAATAGCTTACCCACAGTACTTAAGTGCAAAGACAAAGTAACATGAATATTTACACCAAAGTATCACTAAGTTGCACAATGTTGTACAAATGTTGACTACAATACTTAAGGCTATGTAGAAAATGCATGTTACACAGCATAAGCTTATGGCTATTATGGTTTCAGGGTTGGTATCCATTACTGTCACATCATGGCCTAATGGCAATGCTACACACATCACAAATATGATTGTGGGATAAAATAAAAGTAAGTAATGCATGGGGCCAAGCCTGGCTTAACATTAACATGACATGTGATACATGTACTCCCTTACCTACATACATGTACATATACATCCACTTCCTACTCCTACAACTCAGCTAATAATTTATTTAACATTTTACACAATACCAAATGTGATGTAAATGCTAGTCATAAGGGTACAGGTATCCTCAAAGTTGATGTTCATTCATTAAAATGTGAAAATGCAATGACTGATGATGGTAATGGATGCCTCTGGTGCAATGTCTTTCATCAGCATTTTTGACAATTTCACCTAGGCTAGACATTTTCCTCTTGTAATGGTAGGGTAACATATGAAATAACATTACATCATAGGGTGCATGTCATTTAAATGGCATGTGCCCAAAACATTGCAGCCCCAGATATACCAACAAATATCAGCCAAAGCTGAGAATGCTCATCTTACAGAAATGTAACATTCCATGTCATTTTTGTATGCCAGGTAGCCAATCTTCCAAGGATGCCTACCTACCAAAATCAGGTAGTCCCATAAGAAGCCAATGCCGCAGGAGTACCTACATACCAAAATCAGGTCATTGCGTTCCTCACACTAAATGTGACTACCTTTGTCCTTCGATTTAAGTGAGTATATTGTTGTTACATCGCATGTCATGTCAGATGCATGTAAGCAGATGTGGTATGACTTTATTCAAGTGGATGGAAGAGTTTATCACTGTGTTTATAGTTTATACTTCTTCCAGTCCAGCCGACCTACAGACGACAAAAAATATCGCAAACATCCTCACCTGCTGACGTGGAAATTGTTTTGTTTACGCCATTTTTGACAATTAAGGTGATGTTGTTTGCAATAGTTTGGAAGCAGATTTGGTAGCCCAACCCCCCGAAAAGATGAAGGAATAACCTGGATGACCAATTTGGATTCGAATACAGTCAAATCTCGTTACTATGCCACCTCGCTACTATGCCACTCTCGCTATTATACCACTTTTGCTCGGGCCCGACAAAATTCAATACAAAATAAATTTACTATGCCACCCCCTGATCTCGCTACTATGCCACGATTGTGTGTGTTGTATTTTCGAATTCAATTTTTTTTTCAAATTCAGCCCACAATGTCAGCTCAGAAGCGCAAGGGAACCAACTTTACGCTGAAGGAGAAAAAGGAGATCATCGATGCCGCGAAGAAGGAGCCGAATCAGTCCAAGCTGGCCAGGGAGATGAGCAAGAAATGGGGCGTCGAAGTTAAGAGAACCACCGTGAAGGGCATTCTCAGCAAGAAGGATGCAACTGAGGCGGCCATCAAAGCTGGAGTTCCATCGAAGCGCATGAAGCTGACGCAGGCTCACGACTCGAAGCTCGATGAGGGGGTGCTCATGTGGCTGAAGCAAGCAAGAGGACAGGACTGAGTGAAGATCTGTCAACCTGGACATCTTGAATTGCTAAGAGTCGTGGTATGACAGGTCTAGTCATGACCAGGTGGTGACTACGTATGTATGCATGTTTGTTCTCCGTCGCACTTCGACGTTTGCCAGTGCATTAAGGATGTGAGCTGCTGAGGTGATTACACCAAATCAGACGTGATGGAGAAGCGCCATAACAGCCCAGTGGCGGATCCAGAGGGGAATCTCGGCCATGACCCCAAACTGCGAATAGGGGAGGGGACAAACTGGCATTTGCCCCCCCCCCCCAAAAAAAAAACTTTTACTGTGCAACCAGAGTTTGCAGTCGCTGGAAACTCCGAAAACCCACGGTCGGAGTCTTTCCCCTTTCCGCTCGTTGACCTACCTTCCACAACCAGGAAATTCTGGTTCGCCCCTCCCCCTCAGACCGCGCCGCTGGATCCGCCCTGGAACAACCTTCGTTATGACGGAAGAAACTTGCGTTTAAAAGATATCCATATTAGCATGGATAGGACTCGACATTTCGGCACCAAGCCATCTTCAGGAATGGTAGGAATCAAGCAACGAAATTGAAACTACTAAAGCACGCGCCAGTCAAATATAAGCCTCTGAACTCCAGACACCAGTATGAACCAAGAAAATACAAAAAATACATCAGTTACACCAAAGTAAAACGACGCGACGTAGGGTCCTTTATTTATTCCGACCTTCCATAATAAGACGAGTCAGCTGTCAACGAACACATACGTATTTATTCCGAACCTCCATAATTAGGCGGGTCAGTTGTCAACGAACACATACGAAGAAAGACCTAAAGGTTTATAACAGTGCCATTATACGCAATCTAGGGTCTTTTAAGTATATCTGATCCTTCACAAGCAAGTTCAGCCATTACACATAGGTGGAAAGGAAGAGAACAAAATCCCTGTATCATCAGCCCCTCTCCCGTAAACCTGAATGATAAACCAAAGCGTGTTTTGTGTATTAAGAGGTGGACGAGGTTTACGATTGCAAAAGGACTCCACGACTCCACGACACGACAATAGAGGTCTGCATTGTCCTCGGCGGTGGCTAGAATTTGATCGTGAACTCTGATCACGAATTTCACGTCGACCACGAACTTCACGTTCGAAATTCCTTTCAGGTCCCAATGGCAGCCGGCCGGCAGGCTATAACACGAGCGCGTCAGAGTTGAAAATTCCGAGCGATTGCTGGCATGTGGCCTGCGACCTGCGGCTCCGCTCGCTCGACTCACGGCCGACCTGCGGCCTCGCTTGTTGCAAAATACTGTTTATCGGATAGTTCTGACAAAAAGGCATCATTTCGAACCAGACGACAATAACAATGCATTGTATGTACACAAATGTACAATCCATGATAAATGACACTAAAATCATAAAAGTACTGCAGTGACGATGGAAAAGCATCGGGTCCCCCGCCTTTCCTTAAAATGCAAATTACATACTTAATCGTCTTCCTCACAGGAGACACGTTGTTGCTCATGGACACTTTTTGGTCCGCCTTAACGTCAGTAATTTAACGTAGGTATAGGTCACAGTATAAATAAATGCCAGTCTGAGATCTGAGTACAGGATCACGATAGAGTTCCGAGATCAAGGTCAAGTCCAACGCCTAGATCAGAGTCCAAGATCCATCGCCTGAGTCCAAGTTCGAGACATTAGTCCACCTTTGCATTGCAGGAGTCCGAGACCCCAGTCCTGGAGCCCAAGTCAGGGTGTGCGTTCGGGTCCTTTGCTTGGGCCAGACCGCTCCGGATTCACAACGCATTGGTTTGATTCCTGCTCTGACTCTGAACAGCTTAACCCAATTTTCACTCGATCCCGACTCCGACTCAAGGCGATGTCGCTTGGTTTCCAAAACGATTCAAATGGAGTCGATTCCAGTGACAAAAGGTAGATATATAACCATATATACATATATATACATGCATATATATAGAGTGGTTATATATATATATATATATATATATATATATATATATAACCACTCTGTGATCTACAATAACGTAAAGTGTTCCATATGCGGAACGTACCCGAAGGAGGCATCAGAATAGGGGTATTTGTTTTGTTACTCGCATTTTTCTTTCATTTGACTCGCCCATGTTTGTAACCAATACCGTTGACCCAACTCCGACTCCAACCCACGCAAATTTTCGAAGGAGCCTATTTCACTTTCACAAGCCGGAGGTCGACTCATTCCGGAGTCAACTCCGACTTCAAGCGAAGTAACCATGAGACCAATCTCGACAGCACATGACTCTTATGGCTCTGAGTCTGCCGTTTGTCTGCTACGGACTGCTCGTGTGACGGGAAGCCCTCGGCTGACATTCTAGACTTGCACGCCCTACACGCGCAGCCGCAGCTTCATGGGTTTAGGGGCCAGTCGTGCGTTGTTGATCTAGCACTGAAGGATAACCGCTCGTATCGAATAATAAACACTATTGCTTTTTAGCCTGCCTTTCGGCTAACTCCATGCACCCAATAACTCTAATTACTCGCATTTGTCATTTTTATGTTCTTAAAACTCAAGAACGAAAAAACATCCACAAAAGACCTTGAAATCGGTGCGCCCCTAAGCCCCAATAACCATAGGTGGGCACTGGTCCGTTACTCCGTTACTCCGTTACTAACGAAGTTACTTTTTTGAGTAACGGAGTAACGGACCCGTTACTTTTATTTTGTTGTAACGGACTGAGTAACGGAAGTTACTTTTGTGGTCCGTTACTCCGTTACTTTTTGGTCCGTTACTCCGTTACTCCGTTACTCCGTTACTTTTTAAACTCCTTACAGACACCGCCCGGCTTTATTTGCATCGGCACACGCCATTGGCTACTTGAATAGCCAACACCCAATAGCGTGCGGCGATACAAGCGCGGCTGGGCGCGCACTCAGCTGACAATCGCGGCGTAGACTTGTTGACAATATTCGTCAGCTGATAAACGTTGACGGCAAGCGGGCAGCAATGGTTCAGTATAAAGGCCAGCTGACTTTGGTCTCTTTTGGGACAAAAGTATTGAATTATGCGTAAGTTTGATATGACTTAAAATTATAAATTAACCAGTCGTCAATTTTCAGACTAAAAGATATCAAAGTTATTGTCATTTATACTGGAACAGCCAGCTGACGGCAGTTTTCAATGTTGTCTCAAGTTAGTCACGGATTGCTTACCATCGCCACACGGTTCCCCGCCAAGATCACTCAAGGCTGTTGAGCACGTGATTACTGCCGCCATGGCCTTGGATATGCGATGTCCATGGGCGATGGAGTGGTGATTGATTCTTGACTGGCCTGAAATTTTAACTACCTGACACTAAAATGTCCCATCAAGGCGTCTTTACGCCGCCAGTGGAGGTCGAAAACCTTGACTCCGAGTCCGACGGTTCCTCAGCTTCGGAGACAGGACGAGCCCGGTCTGGGTCACCAATGGCCACGTCTAGAAACGTACTTTGAGTTTAAGGAGGAGGGGAAAAACGCCATTTTTACGTATGTCCTGTGCCGACCGAAAGAGGTTGTAATCAAGGGTCACAAGAGTGGCCTTTCAAGGCTAAAGGCACATGTCAAGAGGAAGCATTATTTACGGTATTTCCAGGTGAGAACAGAATGTGCACAATAAGTTGTCAGTAGTGAAGCATAATTATGAAGCTTGTCGACTATTGCTTGGACTATTTGCCTTAACCATATTCTCTGCAGGCAGTGAGATTCACATTACCCTGTGGGGTGGGGGGGGGGGGCAGATCTGCGGTAATCTACCTTCCGGCCGACGCTTACGCATAATTTTTGGAGACGCGGAAGTGGCAACACAAGTTGTGTGAACAATTTAGCCCATTCAGGTATTTTTCTAAGCACTGGCCCCTACTGGGTGTGTAAACTGACTTGGTTAGGTAACTCTTGAATTTTGATTCAGTTGACACATGTTTGCCTTCAGCCGATACGAACTAGCCAAACCAAAAAACAGGCAAATTGAACCTAACAGAAAATTAGTTTTACATGCCCATCTAGGGCAATCCTGCAACCATACAGTAGGTTTTAGGTTAGGTTAGGTTAAATCATGTTTAACTTGGAGGACAGGCTACATTGTCTATGCGATTCGAGTTACCACTCCTGCGTTCCCGAAAAAAAATATCAACTGGCCGAAACACCTTTCGGCTGACACATTATTTTTTGTAGACGCAGAAGTGAGGACCCAAACTCAAACATGATATGAGCCGTTGCCACTTTTGCACCTTCGAAAAATATGCATTGGCCGAAAGGTGAAGATTACCAATTCTGCCCCCTCCCCTCCCCGCCCTTCCAGAGATCTCGAGATGCATTCGTCCAATGTTGATGGGATGAATGCCATTTAATATGTTTCAACGAGATCTCCAATTCCAGACCCCAAAAATTCAAAAATTGCGAAAATAGGGCGTGGGGGCAAACAAACTCCAAAATTTGGGGATTTTTGAAAGGTCACTGCGGCCTTGTTTACCAACCAATTTTCATGGGAATAACACGGTTCAGCTTGGAATGTCCAAGTCTTTTATGTACCGAAAGCTGAAATTTAAAATAGAAAACCATAGGCAGTTCCAGGGAGGGCAAGACGGGTGATTTTTGAAATAAGAAATTTCCTTTGTTTTTGTTTGTTTTGGGTGATATAAACATCAGATGTACAACTAGCAAGCCAGTTTAAGTTTATATGTAGCGCAGAGGTGGATCCAGGTAAACAAAATTGGGAGGGCACCACAAGCACAATAGTGTGCTCCCCCATTTTTTCAGTACTTGGGTGTGCGTTCGCCTGAAAATGTGTGTGCATACGCATTGTTTAGGATGTGTATGACTATATAAATGAGTCAGTGATCTTTATTTCTACTCAGAATGTCACGATAGTGAACCGCACAACTTTGCAGCTTCACGCACAGCACATTACCGCCGAAAACGGGGGCTTGGAACCGCCTCTGCGGGACCGATTTTTTTTTTAATGTTGGCAAAACACATGTGTATCAGTTCCATGAAATGCCAGAAAATCTTGTGGCGCTGCGGCAAACAGTGTGGGGGCGACAAGCAAAAAGACACGGGTAGCAGAATCTGCCCCCCACAGGGAATAGGGTTAAATGAAGTGTTTTTAACCCGTCTCCGGCCGGGCTCAGAATGCCCTTTGCCCGGCCGGAGGGGAGCGCGGATTTCGGCACCTCCCAGGATCTCGGCTCCCATATATCGCACGGAAAAAAGGAAAACACCGGCAGAAATGTTTTGTCAAACCGAGACGAAAACATTCAAGGGTTTTGACCTCAGGTCAATTTTGAGGCCACCAGACGCCATGAAAGGTCAAAACACGTCCTTGGAATTAGGTAAATAGACACAATACCTTGTCCCTGAAAAGCTGAACTTAAGCGACATATACTGAACCGCAAGACAATAGCGAGTTCATTGATATCAATTTTGGCCTTTCACAGGGGTCATGTCAGGTAACGTCATCGTTCCAAAATGTTCCACTTGTGAACGGCTAACATCCTCCGTTGCATCTTACTTATGACCATGTTTTTATAGCTAATTTGTCTTTTCAAGGGTGCTGAAGAGGTACTAAAGCACCTTTTTTTAGTCTTTTATTTCACAATAATAAAATCCATATCAGTCATGTTTTTTGAGTCCTTCGTCGTTTGGTATTAAAAAAGCGTCAGGGGTATCAGGAATCTTACCTCCACGCACGCGCTCGTACACAAACTAATACACACACATAATTTCAAAACAAAACAAGAAGTTCGCGAGACCGAAACGAGCTCTGAACGGAGACCATTATGTTCAGGGCGGATTCATGAACAGGAATTCGTTGGTTTGAACATTGTGGCTAACACAGTGGTAGGATACCCGCCGCGGCTGTTGTTCCGGCACCGCCGACTCTACAACGGCTGGTGAGGGCAGTGGGCAGCTAGCGGAGTGTTTTGGGTAAGCGCTTTTTGTTTCTTCCCTTTATATATGGAATACGTTTTACAACCACAAAGCAGCATAAAAGACTTAAAACCCGCGTTCGCTTGGTTTTCACTGCATTTAAAAAAGTAACGGAATAACGGAGTAACGGTAACTTCCGTTACTTTTTAAGACAGAGTAACGGAGTAACGAGTAACGGACTGGCTTTTTTGAGTAACGGAGTAACGAGTAACGAAGTTACATTTTTTAGTAACGATGCCCACCTATGCCAATAACCAACCGAGGAGGGGCGCCTCTCGGGCTGGCCCCGGAGGGGTCCGTCTCAGACTCAGATGGGTCCCAGGGGCCCAGTTTGAGTTTTACGGGGTCTGTGAAAAAGTTCTTGATAAAAAGGTAAATAAAGTTTTGATGTAGTCAGGGGGCCTCTGGGAGGGTTAGACGACCCCTGAGATGCATGGAAGGGCCTCTGAAACTCCCTAAGGGTCCTTGAGACCATAGCAGGGCCCCAACACGGCAGATTCTCCCTGAGACCGCCAGAAGGGGCCCTTACAAGGGGCTTACAAGGCCCTTACAGATTCCAGGGCTCCTGAGACAGCCAAGATGAAGACTGAGTCTGTATGACGGCAGAGGGGCCCCTGAAATGGCACACGAGCCCCGAGTCCCTGGGAACGCAAGAGGGATCTCAGCACGATAAAGGGTTCATGAAACCGTTTAAAGAGGTCCAAGCCCATAGAAGGACCCCCACTGACCTGTAGGGGACCCCCTGTCGGTCTAGAGTATCCCTGTCAGCCTGTGCGGGCCCCCTGCCAGCCTGCAGGGTCCCCCTGCCGGCCTATGGGGCCCCCAGCCAGTAGGGCTTCTGCTGGCTGCAGTGGCTCCCTGCTGACCTACAGGGTGTCCTTCCCACCTGCATGGGTCACCTGCCGGCCTGTAGGGGGTCTTCTGCCGGCGTTTTGGGCCCCTGCCGGCCTGTAGGGACCGCCTACCAGTCTGTAAGGCTCCCTAGCGGCCTGTCAGCACCTGCCAGCCTTTGGGTTCCTGTTAGCCTGTGGAGGGACCCTCTGCAGTTCTACGGGGTCCTGCCAGCCTGCAAGGACCCCCTGCCGGTCGGAAAGGGCCTCCTGGTTGCCCGTAGCTGGTCCCATGTCGGCATGAAGGGGCCCTTTATGACATGCCTGTGCCTTTGCCGCCGTCTGTAGGCCCCTGCCGGCCTGTAGAAGGATTCGTTTACGGCCTGTGGAGAGGCCCCTGGCGTGTAGAGGAGCCCCCTGACGTCCTGCAGAGGAGCACCCTGAGAGCTGTGGAGGGCCGCGGTAAAAAAAAACTGTTTTTGGCGCAATCATCGACAGTCAGAGAAGAGTTAGCTGGTTGTAACTCATGACGTTTAGGAACGGCAAGCGTCTTATGTAAAATTTTCAAGGGCTGTTTTATTCTGGGGTCACAATCATAAGATACGGGCTCACCATCGGCCATGCAACTCCCAGAATTTTGGCTGTATTCCTCTGTGAGCTTCTTGTGAAACCTTACGTTTAAATATTTTTGTCCAGGGGGCGCACATGAAGTGAGGTGGCCCGCCGTTGGACGAGGACCCTCCGAAATTTTAGGCCGGCTGCGTCTCTGCCCTCGAGTGTGTTAGACGGGCTTCTGGTACTGCAAAGATCCCCTGAGACTGCCAGTGAAGCCCCTGAAGCTCCAACAAAGGCCCCTGATACGGCTTGAAAGACTTAAAACTGCTAGATATACCCGATGTAACAAAGGGAGACCCCTGATGCAGCCATGGAGACTACCGGAGACGTTCAGGAAGCCCATGACACTGCGCAGGAGCCCTAAAACCGCCAAAAGGTCTTTTGTAACTGCCAGAGGCTCCTGAGACGGCAGTATGTTCCCCAGAGACCAATATTCCACCAAAAAGCTAACAAAAAAGTCTCAGTAAGTTACGACGGGGCAGAGGGACTCCTGGGCAACAGAAACGACATGTCAGGTAGAAGGAGGGATGCACCCGCCTAAAATCCCACCGCTGTTGCCATATTTCGGCCACTTTGTAGGGGAACAAAACGCAACACTTTTTCAAATGAGTTGACGTGCTTGGATTTCGCCGCTTACTTTATTCAACAAAAATAGCAGAATTACATCAGATATTTCAGCCAGGACCCTAACACATCAACTTTTTGATATCTGAAGAACAAAAAAATGGGGACCAAGGCCGGGAGCGGAGCCCCCATTTCCCCCCTGTCGAAATCCTGGATCCGCCCTTGCCTCTTCCAGATATTCATGCTTGTCCTTGTTCGGTCCCAGTCCACTTCTCTGTTCCGTTTCATTGTCATTGTTAACCTATTTCGAGTTTCGAGACTGCTGCGTTTAGTTAATCTTTCGGTGACGTCATATTTCATGAGGCCTCCTGAACCGTCGATCCTTGGTGGCTGGCGTTGATCTGTCTCGTAAAGATGCTCCGTGCTTCGAGATCGTGGTGGTTGTGGAGGCGGTGGGCGAATGGTTGAGCAGGCTTCCCACTTCTCATAACTCCAAAAACCCACGTAGTTGCCAAGCCATATTGGTGTCAAAAGATGCGCAATTGAAAAATAGGTCAAATGCAAGCTTGTGTGCCTTATTAATGCCACAGCTTCCCCAAAATAACCTCTTGAAGTGGTCCAGTCACCGACCGCCTTCACGATTAGCACGACGGCAAAGCACGGAGCATCCCCATGAAACAGATCAACGCCAACCCACGGGGGTCGACAGTTTGCGAAGGTTTCGTGAAATATGACGTCACTGAAAGATTTACTAATGTGCAGCAATCTCGAAACTCGAAATAAGAAATCTGGCGGTATTGAAACGGGACAGGTCGAGGTGGACTGGGACCGATCAAGGACAGGCGCGAGTGCCCGGGAGAGAACAGGGACAGGGAAGGATAATAAAAGAGAAGGGATTGTAAATGGATATGGAATCGGACCAGGATGGGATAGGGAGAGAGATCAGGACTGTATGGGGACGGGCATTGAAGGGTATTGAAACGGGACGGTGAAAAGACGCTGGGACAGGGAAGGGGCAAGTAAAGAGATGGTGGCGGGACGGGGACAGAGAGGGACGGAAAAGGGAGGGGGAACAAGGTTTGGTAACTATGGAGAGGGATAGTAAAGGGACAGGCGCAATGATGGGGTATTGGACGAAGCCAATAACCCGGCGTTGGCTGGGGTGTTTCACCACTTTCCATTGACTAGGAGGTTTAACCCACAGCGCCCCCTCCCCATCTATCTCGAGAACCAATCGCCCTATTCGGCTGATTCAAACGGCAATCGATAGCGCCGAACCGTGCGGTCCTGCGATATATGCATGGTTTAATTTTGAGCCACTGCTGATAATGTCACAGATAGGGATGCACCGGATATCCGGTCCGGCCGGATATTAGAGATTATCCGGTATCCGGCATCCGGCCGGATATTTTTGTGATCCGGCCGGATATTGCCAGATATTTAAGTTCCCGGTGTACGATCAAGACGTTGCTCTAATGTTTGTGTCCAAAACCGTTTCAGGAGAAACGTGGCTTGTTATATTAGATTGTCGATGTAACTGGCAGTTCCAGGTCGGCCTGGAGACCTTGGAACCAATACTTTTCTGCATTGGTCCGGGAGGTCCCGTCCCGCCACCATCTCTTAACTTGTCCCTTTTCTGTCCAGCGTCTTTTCACCGTTCCATTTCAATACCCTTCAATGCCCGTCCCCATACAGTCCTGATCTCTCTCCCTATCCCATCCTGGTCCGATTCCATATCCATGAGCAATCCCGGTTATCCTTCTCTGTCCCTGTTTTCTCCCGGGCATCCGCGCCTGTCCTTGATCAGTCCCAGTCCACCTCGACCTGTCCCGTTTCAATACCGCCAGATTTCTTATTTCGAGTTTCGAGATTGCTGCACATTAGTAAATCTTTCAGTGACGTCATATTTCACGAAACCTTCGCAAACTGTCGACCCTTGTGAGTTGGAGTTGATCTGTTTCGCGGGGATGCTCCGTGCTTTGCCGTCGTGCTAATCGTGAAGGCGGTCGGTGACTGGACCACTTCAAGAGGTTATTTTGAAGAAGCCGTGGCATTAATAAGGCACACAAGCCTGCATTTGACCTATGATCCAATTGCGCATCTTTTGACACCAATATGGCTTGGCAACTACGTGGATTTTTGGAGTTATGAGAACTGGGAAGCATGCTCAACCAATACCGCGGTGGGCATCAGGATCGCTTCAGGCGATTATTTTGGCGAAGTTGTAATGTTTACAAGGCACTAAACGCCTTGGATCGGGCTATTTTTCATGGCGCATCTTTTGGTGCCAATATGGCTTGCCAACTACGCGGTTTTCTGAAGTTATGAGAAGTGAAAAGCCTGCGCCTAGAATATCGGTAATTGTTGGGTTATCTGATATCAGTATGATTACATTATGACATTTAATACTTGTTAGATTACATTATGTTGTTAGGTTTGGTTATGCTGGGCTAGGTTAGGTTAGGTTAGGTTAGGTTAGGTTAGGTTAGGTTAGGTTAGGTTAGGTTAGGTTAGGTTAGGTTAGGTTAGGTTAGGTTAGGTTAGGTTAGGTTAGGCTAGGTAAGGTAAGGTTAGTTTAGGTTAGGTTAGGTTACTGTTAGGTTAGGTAAATTTTTATCTATTGCTTTATTTTGCTTGCTAATATTTTCCAGTTTTGTTCCATGGTTTATTTTGCAGATATTTCATTTCACTGCTTTTTGATTTTGGTCCAACCGAAGATCAATCAGCGTGGAGATCTCATAAACAAACCATTTAACGCAGAAACGTCAAAAATCCCTATACGAGCGTCTGGCAGCTGGCATGGTAGTGACCACGCAATCTGTTTTGGAGGAAATAATGTGTGTTGCAGGTTTCTCAGCCAGTCATGAGCAGTAGGTATCAGTATTGCATTTCAAGCACTATGCAACCACTATTATGATTATGCTCCCTTGAAGTAAGGGCTCGGTCAAAATCTTACTGTTGACCCTTGACAGTATGCAGGCAGATAATGTAGATGTAATTCCTTGGCATTTAGCAGTATGGGTGGAGGATGTGATGGGGTGGGTGTGGCCTGCCCCTATCAACTTCAAAAGTTGGTGTAGCTGCCACACCAACTTTTAACTGTGTTTCCAAAATTGGATGTGGCATGGCACCATCTACCAGGAGTGGTGGAACCTCTGTGAAGATGGAGAGCCAAACACAATTTTTACATCATTTTTTTACAGCCAAGCAATAGTTAATGTTAATGCTGTTGTGATAAATGCTTTATGTTAAATGCTGTGTAAAAGTTGGGGGAGGCTGCTCCTCTGGCTCCAACACACCTGATATGTACACCCCCAGTTTTACTTCCTTTGCAAGACAATGAGGTACAGAATTGGAAATGAATTATGCAGCAGAAACTGGCCATGGAATGATGTCATCATAGAGCACTCCTGTCTATTGTGTTTCAGGGTGTTTCTGTCTCTAAAGCCCAATGAGGCCCCAAATAATTAGACATCTTGCAAGCTAACTTCGGCTAGGGACAGGTAGCTACACACAGAGCCTTGGTACATACCACTTCCATGGTAATAAAAATGGTGCAAATGTCCATTGTGGCCAAAAACAATTGAAAATTTATTGAGAATGTGAGGTCCAGTCCAATGGTCAACTGTTCATTGACACAACTGTATATAATTACTGTATTGCCACTGTATCTCAGCAGTCAGAAAAATTTATAAAGACAACTATGTTTCATTGCAAACAGGAAGAACCAAGAAATGCAGTACTGTAAATTTGACCTTTTCAGATCAGATTTGTAAATCTGACCTCATGTCCCAATCATGTCCAAGTAAAACACATCTTGCTTGTTTCAGTTTCATTTAACTTCACACAAAAAGATGACATTGTTGGTGACATGCTGACAAATGTCATCTTGTAATGGGAACTCCTGAAGGGTTAAGGGAGTCATACATCATGGTTGGATTGGGGCTGTATGCATTCAGATGTCAATTTATTTTAGAATGCTAGCTGTATGGTTATTATTTAAAAGCATTTGTCACTTGAAATACATTCATGATATCTATTTTTACACTTAAATGGTTGTTCAGATGCCTTTTACTCAGTGGCCAATGCTAATCCAGAGCATTGCATGAACTGAGTGGTGTCAGGACTGGAGCTATCTAGAGAATAGGCAATGAATAGGAGATGTTCATGTCTGTTACTTTTGCCATTGTAGGGGGAGGGGTGATGCACCCTCCTTGGGTTTTCAATTACCACAGAAAAATAGTGGGGTGTGTAGGCATTCAGTGCCAAGATTTTGAATCCAGTTTAGTCTGGCTCATGTCAGATCATTGATTATGACATCTTTTTGTGGGCCTCTGCAAGGCCAGTTTTCTCTGAAATGTCAGGAAATTATAACTTTGCAAAAGCAAATGACTCAAGGTGAGGTTGGAAAAAGTGGTGTTTTTCTGTGTTGAAGAACACCAGAAAATATGTCCTCTAACAACATTTTGTACTTCAGAACTATGACCTTGTGCTTCTATGAAAAAGTAAGTCTTTAACCACATTTTCAGATTTCTAATACTACAAGGAAATGACTTTCTATTCAGTAAGAAGAAGGTATGATGACATAACTGACTTACATCAAGAATGCTAACTTAAACCATTGTTACTGTTTGCAAAGTTTTGTACTCCAAAACTGATATTTTACTCCCACACCAAGAACAAAAACCAGATTTCTGACCCTGCTGAAGAGGCAGTTTAGGGCCAAACTACATATGAACAAACCACGCCTATGGTTCACCAGGTTTGCAACCCTTTTGAGTTCACCCAAGGTCAATAACTGCAAATAACTCAGGATGTCTTTTGACCTGGGGTCAAGCAGGATATTTTGAGGAGATGATTTCAGATTTTGCACCCATTTTAAACCCTTCTGACCCATTCATGTTCATTTATTGGCCACCAGAAAGCTTAAGATACTATGCCATTCCAGGCACTCCCAGGGTTTGACTGGGCCTGACCTGTGCCATGAATGAGAAGTAGCCATGAAGAGTACCATTATGTTTGTGAGGCTTCAATCAGTGTTATGCATGCTTTCCTGTTGCACTAACTTCATCATTTTGTTCTGTTGCCATCAAAACAAAATATTCATGACCTTCACCAATTTTGGGTCACCAGTCTGACCTGGCAGGTTACCTGTTGACCTAATGTCTTTCAAAAAAGACACCATTATCATTGGCTTCCTTTTCATGATGAGTGATATGATTTTTTTGCAGCTCTAGCTCAGTTAGGGGCCAATAGTTTGGGGGATGGGTTTACCCATATGCACTATCGAAGCTGCCAAAATGTCGTACAATGACGTGGGGTAAAACACAGAATGCATACTAAAAGGCTCACAGTGATGTCATGGATATATTTCACATGGCAAATCCTTTGAAATGATTCCCATATTGCATATATCTTGGAATTGATTGAGGTTAATAGGCATATGGGCTAATTAAGTCATGATACATGACCTCTGTTGTCCCTCCCCCTCAGAGTTCCTGTTAGAAAGTGAAATTTTGCCAGTATGTAGCCAGCATTGTAGCCTATTTTGAAATGAATTGAAGAGAAATTGAAACAGGCAAACCTTGACCTTAACATATATTTCATGATGTCATATTGTGAATTTGACCTGGGAAGTCAGGTTTTATGGGAATATGTTTCTTGGTTCCTTCTCTTTCTAATGATGAATAGCCTTGTCCTCATAACTTATTTGACCCCAGAGATGTAGTGGCATACGTGTATTGTTCATCGTCTTGACTTCGCATTTTCAGTAACCCATACTTTGTGACCTCACGAATAGCTCTATGTACCAATTTACCAATTTATTTATAATGTATTTGTGTACCACGCTGAGAGGATGTGGCGAACTCGTCGATGTAATCTGTCCCTTTGGTGACGTCCGAATGCCAAAATGAGTGAAAAGGTTGATGTTCTGCACCATGAGAAGGTCATTTGGACTCTACCCACAAATATTATATTTGTTGCAGAATGGTGTATTTCCTGGCATATACCAAGCATATTTTCTGCTGAATAGAAATTTAGGGGCATAAATTATGCGAAGGTGACACTGACTGTTGACCTGGGTCACAAGGTCAATTTTTTCAAATTGGTATAGATGAATGTTCTTTTTGTAGTTGTATTGTGTGAATCTTTGTCATCTCGAAAATATATAATCTGATGATATTTTGCACATTTTTGTTGGTGTTACAGCACTCAAAACATACCAGTGTTATTTCAAGTTCTCAAAAAGCCTCGGGGTTATATCTCGTGACCGATAGGTCAGAGATAGGTGATATTGTGTGAGGTGAATTGCACACAGCAGATAAACCCTGATACCAGTTTTCAATGAAATCTGAGACATGAGGGTGTAAGGCTTGCAATGCTGGGTGGGATCACCAGCCAGGTCATAGCAAAGTTCACTTTAATGAAATTTCATTGCCCCTTCTGCAAAATATATTCAAGATTGAATTGAAGACTGCAAAATGCCATACCTGTCAAAACAAAAAAGACACATGTGCATTTATCTCCACCCTGAAGTTAGGCCCAAAAAATTTCATTTGCAGGGGCTTCATTTTCCCATTAGGTTTGCCCATATGCAACAGACTTAAATAGATTTTGAATTCGAGCTTTCAATTGTTCATGAAACACAGGCTATCTCTTGTAAGCCCTGATGGTGTCAGATAACCTGGTACTGTTAAATCATAGTTGGATCATTTCTCTGATAGGTGACTTGAATATGACAACCTTGTGTATCTAAATCTTCCATGTTGAGCATGTCGTGCTAATGTTTGCCATTTCCCTGTTTCAGGCATGGTCATTGTGTCAACCAACATCTCCTTTGTGCGTGGCCAGGCATTGTACCGGCCTGGTGAAACAGTGCATGGTGTGATGACAGTTGTCATTGGTGGAAGAGAACCTCACAAAATGTCCGGTGAGTAGTTGTCTTCACACAAACTTGCAAAATTCACATTCATGCAGCTAATTTGTTTTTAATTATGTGTAATTTTGTTCTTTTTCTTTTTATATATGCTATGAAGAAATCTCCGAAACATCACAGAAACCTCTTGTTTTTTGCCAAGGCCCTCTTTGACATTTCCTTGGACAGTGGTCTGGGATGACCCCCAGTTCATAGATTTGCCCATGTGTTGGGTAAAAATTGTGTATGAAAAGGAAGGTGTAGTCCCATGTTTGCACTTCCCAGTTTCCTTATCTTTTATAGAGCTGGAGTGCGGTTGCCATGGATTCTGGCCTAGCAAGGGTTGAAAAGATTAAAAAGTAAGTTATTCGTGCATTCCCATTGATGTCCTTTATATGATCAGGTAAAATGATGAGTATTGGTGTGTGCAGTGATTATGTGATAGATCATTTGCAACCTAGATGTTAAGCGTTGTTTATTGTCATGTCGCCTGGCACAAGATTACTTACTGAAGAAACCATGCAATTCATGAGGATTTGAACAGGAAAAACTCGTGTGCAAACAGTTGAGGTCCTTTAATCTGAAATGATGTTTTAATGGGTTTATAAGCATGAGTTTGGAAATGTTAGGCGTGTAGCAGTGGTCAACTGTTAGCATAGCTCTAAAAAGAATTTGGCTTCACGAGTTTCTGTGTTCTGTCTGCATCTTTGTAATCGGAAAGAAAAAATGACGGTCAAACTTTTGCATCAAATATTTTTTTCGTCTTTGCCAACTGTAAATTCTGTTTCTCATGTCCTGGTGACCAGTGTGATGTTTTTCTTTTGGTTAATGGAATGTCCACGCCGGCAGCGCTACTGGTGAAGGTGCGCGGTTTGGCCAAAACCTTGTGGACGACGACGAGCTATAGCTCCAGCGAGAACGAAACAGCTCGCACCGAGACGGAACAGTTGTGGCTGGTGCGCGACGATATCTCCTTCATCAAAGGTGACACGTTTCTCCCTGGTCAGAGGAGGCAGGAGTCGCTGCGGCGGTCGTCAGACAGACTGGCCGTGGGACTGCGTTCGGACCTCATTAAGCTTGGGGTGCCTGAAGGTGTGCCGGGTGAGAGAGCTTGCAGTGCGGGCGGACGGGCCCGCTGCTGCGTGTTCTTGGCGCTGCGCTATTTCCGGAATGTCGCGGTCGAGTCCCAGCCTGCGCCTGAGCCGGGGCTCCGCCGTGGGTCCGCGGCGTGCCCCTCGCTCCGGTCAGCAACGTCCTGAGAGCGCGATCCCACCGGTAGGTCTGAACATGGAAGTCCTGCATCCGGGCGTTTACCGGTACCCGTTCTCGCACACACTGCAACGCAACCTGCCGCCGACGTTCCACTGCCAGTACGGCGACATCACCTACCTGTGCAAGGCGCGCGCCATCAGCCACGACCTGTTCGCCTCCAGCGGCAAGACGGAGCACGCGTTCAGGGTGCTCCCGCACCTGGACCTGAACGAGCAGCCCCAGCTGGCGGTGAGCGCACCGGCCTCGTGCCGGTCCCGGCTCGGCCGGTGCGGCGTGCTGTGATTCACCGCTCGGAGTGTGTGTTCTCAGGCCGGTCTGTTCCAGTGATGGGGTGTAGCATCTGTAGGGATCGTTGTGTATCCCGAAAGTGATCCAGGCTGTACGATGTGACCTTGCAGGCGAAAAGTTCGGGGCAGCCCATATTTTCATTTGTAGCCTGTCTGTGTGGTTGCAGCACATGTTCAGAGTGATATATAAAAAAACCGTAAACGTCGCCTTTCGCGATGAGCTTTGTGAAGTGGTGTTGACAGAACTTTTTTCGTGATTTCATTACATGATGGCGGCGTAACGTAGTGGTTATGATGCTGGCCTGCAGACCGAAGGGTTGTCCAAAGCTCTAAAAATCGTGACGTGGTTTCCCGGGCCTGGTTAATAGTGGTATTTTGTCGTCCCTCGCGACAACCAGCGTGATAGGCAGCGACGCAAATGACCGGATTGTCGAGAGCGTAGTTAAATAACCCATTAACCAACAATGCCATTGCCTGACTTTGATGTCCGTAAATAGAAACTTGACCGCGTACGATGTGTAAGCATCTGTCACGAGCCCCTCCAAGCTGCTTCTGTATTTCCTCGAAGCTGTTGCATTCCAAGCTCTCGCATTCCAATCATCGTCACCACCTTTTTACGATCGCATGTTCATCCAACACGCAACTGCTGCTGGCAGGAGCCACTGAAGGTGACACGGGAGGCAGAACAGTCGCTGTTCGGCCACGCCATCGGCCAGTACTGGCTGACCCTTACCGCCCAGGCGGTGACCGGCGGCCAGAACATCCGTATCACCATCGAAGGCCCGGAGCGGCTCTTCCAGAAGCTGGCCAAGGCTGACGGCGTCGTGAAGCTGAAGCGGGTGAATGGGCCGACCGCCTTCCGTCCGTCGGCCGGTTTAGTCGTCGTAGTTTGCGTCTGGTCTGGTGTGTGGACGCCTGAATCAACCTGCTGTGTTAATTGTGGCTGACGGACTGATATTTGTTTTTCATTATATAGCGCGTCACGTCCCTTCGTCCGTCCGATTGTCTGTCTGTCTGTCTGTCACCTGGCCAACACATGTCTGTCCAACGTCTGACGTCTTTCAGGTGTTGCTCCTCTGCTCTCTTGTTATATGTGTGCTCTCTTGCTATATGTGTGTCTGTTCGTCTGTCTGTCAGGTGTTGCTCCCCTCCGCTCTCTCGCTGTATGTCCGTCTGTGTGTCTGTCTGTATATCAGTCTGTCAGGTGTTGCTCCCCTCCGCTCTGTCGCTGTATGTCCGTCCGTCTGTCTGTCTGTATATCAGTCTGTCGGGTGTTGCTTCCCTCCGCTCTCTCGCTGCATGTCCGTCTGTCTGTCTGTCTGTATATCAGTCTGTCAGGTGTTGCTCCCCGCCGCTCTCTCGCTATATGTCCGTCTGTCTGTGTGTCTGTATGTTAGTCTGTCAGGTGTTGCTCGCCTCCGCTCTCTCGCTATATGTCCGTCCGTTTGTCTGTCTGTATATCAGTCTGTCGGGCGTTGCTCCCCTCTGCTCTCTCGCTTTGCCTGTCAGGTGTTGCTCCCGTCCGCTCTTTCGCGATATGTCCGTCCGTCTGTCTGTCTGTATATCAGTCTGTCGGGTGTTGCTCCCCTCTGCTCTCTCGCGTTGCCTGTCAGGTGTTGCTCTCGTCCGCTCTTTCGCGATATGTCCGTCCGTCTGTCTGTCTGTATATCAGTCTGTCGGGTGTTGCTTCCCTCCGCTCTCTCGCTGCATGTCCGTCTGTCTGTCTGTGTGTATATCAGTCTGTCAGGTGTTGCTCCCCTCCGCTCTCTCGCTATATGTCCGTCCGTCTGTCAGTCTGTATATCAGCCTGTCGGGTGTTGCTCCCCTCCGCTCTCTCGCTTTGCCTGTCAGGTGTTGCTCCCGTCCGCTCTTTCGCGATATGTCTGTCTACCGCACGTGCTCCTGTTCGCTCCTCTGTGCGTCCGTCTGTGTCTGAGGCCTGCTGCCATCGGCTGGAGCCGTGGGTCAGTGTCTGGCTCTCTCTGACACTCGGGCGGTCGGCAGGTGGTCACCTGTATCGCCCACAACAGTAAACGCGAGGTGAAGGAGGACATCTGCAAAGTTCACCCGCACCAGAACCGCACCGGCTTCCACCAGGTGGAGCTGATGGTGCCCCTGCAAGAGGGCATCACCATCAGCCCGCAGATGTGCCGCATAATCAACGTCTCCCACTACATCAAGGTGGGCGGAGGGAGGGGGCCGGCGGAGGTGGGCCTGCGGGCGGCTGGGACGCTGCCAGTGACGGGACTGGTACCCGAACGATATGTGGTGGGGCCTGTCGTCTCCACCATTTTTTGTGCCCCTTAACGCCGCCTGTGTTGTCGGCGGCTGCCTCAGCGCAGTCGGCGAGTGTTTTTTTTCTTTTGTGTACCTGAATTTTTCGTGTTTTGGGATTGCCAGATGTATGAAACACACGGGTCCCATTGGGACGGCAGGGACGTTAAATGTCTCTAAGTGGCGCCAGCGTCCTCTGAGAGGTGTTTGTGAATTACGCCCCCCCCCCGCCGACCGATACGTCATCAGCAAACCTGTACCCAAGGGAGGGCGAGGTTGGGAACGTGACCATCTTGGTAACGTGTTGGGTAATTGAGAACAATGTAGTCGTTGATAAATTGAGTTCCAGCCAGTTATTTTGCGAAAGGCTGCATGAATCGTTCAGATCGCGTCGATCTAAATATAAATGCCCAAAGCACGTTGATAGCTTGTTTTCTGTTTGTAAGATTCTGGTACCGTACGTGACTACGAGACTCCGTCACCATTATTACATATGCCCATGTCATGGCGGTGGACATTGTTGTCTCATGCTTCTGCGTGATGGTGGATAATCAGGAAATGCACTGATAACATAATGCCTTACGGCAGCCAGTTGACGACTGCGTAATTCCGAGCTCTGAAAAAAAATTGGCGACGCATGCCTTCACAGTATCACACTGAAGGTATCCAAACTGTGTGACTGTGTGAGGTACTGTGTGAAAGTGTGACTGTCTAAAGCGGCCCGCTCTGCCCCTCTGTCTCAGATATCGACTCGCCACATCAACCTGCACCTGCCAGTGGTGATCGGCACCGTGCCGTTCTCGCGCGGCCCGCCGCGGCCGGCGTCGCTGTTGCCGCGCGCCGACCCATGTGCCGGGACGGCCTCGCCGCGCGCGAACCCGCCCCGCCAGGGGGCCGATGGGTTCGCGCCCTCAGCGCCGGCCGCCTGCGCGCTGCCGGCGGTCAGCCCAGCCCCCTCCTACGACCCGCCCCCCTCCTACGAGCAGGCGATGTGTGACCAGCAGGGCGGCGACCAGGCGGCCGCCGACAGTTCCTAGACCGGGCTGGCCGAGCCTGACAGAGCGGCGCCGGCTCCGCCCGCGCTCCCGGATGTCCGGTCTCGCGGCGCGGTCCGCAGCGCCGTTTGTGGCAGCGCTGGCTTCGGCCACGTGTCGCGGTGCGGCGTGCCCCGCTCAGTGGGGGGCATGGGGCGTTCCTTTGTGGTGTTAACTCCCCGCGCTGCTCTGGATTGGATGTGCTGTGTTTGTTGATTGTGTAAGCGGAATCTACCTGTGTAAGTCCATGCGCTGGCTGGTATGGTATGGCAACATATGGTATGATATGTTGCCTGTGGACTCGGGCAGCCTTCGCGAAGCCATTTTGACAAATGGGAAGTTGCTAGTCACTTACGCCAAATACGTGCATTTCATGCATTGCTTGCCTAGTTATATTTGTCGTGTCAGGTGGTAATGTGTCGCCAAAGTGGTGTCCAGTGTGTCGCGGCGTTGTCAAGTTTGGGGAGGCGAAGGATTCTGAGGAATTACCTGGCGTAAAATGCATGCTGATAGTTCGGCATCCGGCCATGAAGCACCACCTGCCATAATTCCCCACACGACAGACCTAACAAAAAAAATCAAGGCAGGGGAAGGAGAAATTACGTTGACCAATGCCCATGCTTTTAAGAAATAATTCCTCCTATCAGTATTCGTCTTTGGGGCAATATTTGTCCTTCGTGGTCTTCGTATGTTCATTAGTTCGCGCGCTAGGGAGTGGTTGAGGCTGGCCTGGGGATCATAGCGGGCAGCGTCCAATGCGACCTCCACCAGGCGAGTCGTGGTCAACCTCGAGCGTCATAATTATCCGGGCGTTTGATCAGCAGCAAAGAGAATACAGCCTTGCAGATGTCATTGCAAACACATGCCCAGGATAAGGCATACCTCATTTCATATTTCCAGATCATGACTAGCGCGCGTTAGAAGCGCCGGCCACAGCCCCATGGACAGTCATCCTTAATGGCGACCGTGCCACTCGTTTCGTTTACCGTGAGCATTGATGCATTTGATGCATTGCTTGCCTAGTTATATTTGTCGTGTCAGGTGGTAATGTGTCGCCAACGTGGTGTCCAGTGTGTCACGGGGTTGTCAAGTTTGAGGAGGCGAAGGATTCTGAGGAACTTTTTATTCCCGGAATATTTTCTTTCACGTTCGGAATTGAGTATGGTGTTTATTTTAATATGAACATCGTGATTAGTCGTACACGTACATGTGCATCCTACATTTACGTACATGCCTTATGGGGCAACTGTGCTTTTGTTTAAACATTATTTTATGCCATGTATGTCGTAACACTGTGTGATCTCATGTCTGTTCCTGACCCTTTTGTATGGCGCTTTCGCGCTATCCCACTTTTGGGTAGTACCACTGCATATGCATGTCTTCTTTTGGCTGGATGCAGGATTCACCGTTGCATTTTTGCATTCAGATGCATTTATCGTGAGCACTGAGAAGGGGGTGCTAACGAGATTGGGATGATTTCTTCCCTCCCAGCCTCAAAGCCAATATTTCGCCCGTCACATGACATCCCCGCCATATGTTTTGTATTCGAAACATTTGTGGCATGGAGTATCACCATGTGTACAAAACAGAGCTCAGAATTCGGATTCGAATGATTCGAATAGTCGGTCGAGCATTCGAATTCGGCGAATGTTCAAATCTTGATTTCATGATTCGAATGTTCGGCCTGTATCCGAATATTCTCCGTATAGTCCATTGTTAGCCCAGCATTGGAAGACTCTTCCAATTTCGCTGCAGAATCTCAAGAAACATGGAGCCAAATCATTCACAACCAAGCGGGATGCGCACGGAGGGACTATGTAGCGTTGATTTGGGTGCTGTACATCGTGTGCATGGATAAGACGAATGCTGAGGGCGCTAGTATGATGTGCACCGCCTCTTCCTCACTTTGGGCATTGATCTGCTCATATGTTTTGTGTGGCAATGAGTAACCGCGAGAGTAATATGACGTTTATCACGTGCGCGGTAACGACGGAACACACACCTGGTCGGCTCCTGCCAGTCGGTCAGCAAAGCTCGACTCTGTCCTCAGTACGGGCCTGTTAACGCCGCTTTTTGTTTTTGACGTTTTTGAGGCGAATACAGGGACGTCTCTCAGTATATAAACTGTCGGTCTTTCAATGGATAAATCGGCATTGTGCATGCGATGAGGTTTTGAGCATTCATGATATCATAGACATATACTAGTCCATATCGAAGCGAGAAACTGCGGCGCCGCAAACCCATCACGTTGGGGAGGGGTTTGCGGAACTAAAATTTGAATTTTCGTCACAAAGATGTGGCGATTTTTTGAACACATTCTTTGAACATAAGCAAAAAGGGGTGAGTACACCGTTCACAAAAAAGTTTTGCTGCCAATGACAAAAATACATACTACAGAGTGGATACGAAGAGCATCCAAAGTCAAGAGGAAATTCCTTGCGGGGATGCGGTAGATACTTTACCATACTTATATCCCTTTCTCAAACTGATCATTCTGCAACACTAAAGTGAGAGCTTGACGGTTTGTAACTCTGCACAACAGCATGTCTGCCAATCAGCGTCATCTGCGACTGACGTCATGTCCCTCCCCAGCCTCGGCAGCCCCCAAGACATATCTGTGTGTTGCTGTGCGCCCACCGCAGATTCCAGATTCTGTAAATATTTCATGTAATTTTGAATCAGTCTGATGTCTACATACTGCTGCGTTTACTTTCGGACAAAACGCTTCAACCTTCAAAAGATTCGAATGCTCGAGCTAGATATTCCAGTGTACTCATCTGAATATCCGAATGTGCCCGTCTGAATATTCAAATGTAGCCGTCCAAATATTTGCATACAAAAACCCGTCAAGATTCTCCGAAAATTCGGATGGGTTTTTGTTAGCCTTAGTGCCTTAGTTAAGCACATGCAATTAGCTTTCACACTAAAGCTAGTAATTCTAAGGAAAAAAAATAATTGCATGTGCTTGTCAATTAATGTACTGAAAGGCCGGCCATTTCCCTAGATTTGTCCCAATAAACTGGAATAAAAATAAGCACGTTAAAATGAAAAAAAGTGAAATTAACACGTTAAATAAACGCGTTACACGTAAATAAACACGTAAAAGTAAACACGCAAAAAACTGATGTGATAATGTAATAAAATCACGTGACAACACTTCGACTCGCCGAATAATTCCGACCTGACGTTTCTGCTAGTCGTGGCCAGACACTGAAGAAGCGTTAGATTACTTCTGGTGTTATACATTTCCGCACGAAGCTTACGGTACAGATCAGCGCCGCATTGAAGAGGGGCGGAACAATCTTAGTGGCATTGCCACGTATTGTTCTCAGACATACTGATACAGAGACACCACAAGTCGCTAGTCAGTACTGCAATTATTACTGTTTTTTTGTCACGACTTTGGTCAGAAATATCTTCAGATTACGCGACCAAATGCAAAAGAATACTCGAATGAACGATTGACATTCGAATGTTACGCTAATATTCGGATGTGAAAATGACCAATCGAATAGTCCTCGAATGCTCGAATCAAAATTCCAGGCTCAAACATTCGCCAAAATTCGAATCAACCGAATCCGCATTCTCGGTTCTAATTACCCGGCAATTTACGATTGACTGTGCAGTGAGGAGGAGCGGAACTATCTCGGTGACATTTCTGCAAACGCTTCTCAGACAGACTGATGAAGAGACACCGCAAGGCGTTACTCAGCGCCTAAATTGCTTTTTTTGTCACGATTTGTTTCAGATATATCTTCAGATTCCGTGACTAAATGGAAAAGAATATTCGAATTGTCGGTTAACATTTGAATATTCGGCTAATATTCGGATGTAATAATGACCAGTGGAATATTCGCCAAATGGGCCTGCATCTTGAAATTCAGATTCAAATTTTCGCCGAATTTGAATATTCGACTGAATATCTGAATCATCCGAATCCGCATTGTCGGTTCTAATTAGCAGGCCACTTACGATTGTCTGAAGAGGCAGGCATTTTCTGATTTCCGTTTCAGTTTCTGATCTCCGAAATTACCCGTTTGTTCTTTATGACATTTTCACAGATTCACGCGGCGTACCCGATTTCATTTGCTACATTGCATGCTTCTGCTCCAGGTCATACCATTGGCCTTGGAAACTTGGATTTACAGTGAACTGTCCGATGATCACTCCGGCGGCGGCGCCTTTCACCAACTGAAAGTCCAACCTCGTGCTTAGTAAATCCCGGTCCTCCACCTAACTACGTGACGTATGATGGATTGCCTGGAATGCAGACTGCAGGGTCCCGCTCATCGGCGCGGACTGGGTGGCTGGACCGTTTCTGAGGATGCCACGCGGCAGAATGTCCAATACGTATCGAACTTCACATCTTCACGTCCAACATCGAGCTGACCAAATGGAAACTTAATTCTTTTAAAAGGAACTTAAAGATGCTCTTAACCCTATTCCCGGCAGAGGGGAGGAATCCGCCCCCCCCTCGGGTTTTTTGCTTGCCAATTCCAGGATTTCTAACGCAGCTTCACGAAACTTGGTCACTTTTCCTAGCTATTCTTTCTACGTGCTGTGACAAAATTTCAAAATTCTATTTTGCTCAGGGGCGGAGTCAGGCAGCATTTTTGGGAGGCACCTCATGCCATTTTTGGCCATGTTGAGGGTAAAAGGAAAATGGCTGCCAAAAACAGAGTTTTGAAGCTAGAACTTAAAACTTTATATGGATGTATAGCTAAATAGTTGGGCATTGTGCAGATTTAATTTTGTTTATCTGAGGTCATTTTACAAGGTCAAGTTAAGGTCAAAATTCAAAATTTGTTTTTTTCGCTATAATTTCGGCGCCGTTTTTTCAAATGCTAAACTCGGAATATACATGACGTAGAAGGGTGCCCTCTACTTGTGTACCATGTTTCAGCTTGATATCAGGTCGGGTCACGGAGCTATGACCTAAAATGTCAGTGCGCGTACCCTATATCGCAATAGCCATAAAATGAAATTTTTTAAATAGAGTGAATTCAAATGATTGAAAACGTTGACAGATAATATTAAATGCACACGAGATTATTCCAAGTGACCCCAAGGTCACTGGAGGTCATTTAAGGTCAAAGGTCACAAGTTGATCTGAGAAACGTGTGACCGTGACAGTTCCCCCTTTTCATGTCCCTGGCACCGCCTATGCTAACATTATACAAACATTGTAATGCGATTTGTACTTCTTTAGTATAACATGACTAGTAGAAGCCAAAAAAAGGGTGTTTGCCTATTTTGTTCATTCAGTTGTTAGAAAACTAATCCTCCTATTTTTGAAACCCTGTGAACGCCCATGAATTTTCTCAAAATTTCAGATTTGTGTATCCATGGTAAAAGCCCTATCCATAATCTCTCGATTCATGCCAGTTTCATCGAAATCGGTCCGTAAATGACGGAGTTATAAGAGGTCCAAAAGCAACCCCATTTTGACATTTTTGCCCCCCTGTATCCACAAATTTCAAAATTTTGAAAATTTCTTCTTATAAAAATGTAGTTCACGTGACGGCAAATCGATTGCCGTTTGTTGCGATAAAATCGGACGAGTAGTTCTCGAGATCTCAGGGGGCCCGAATCCGCCCCCACCCCTGCCGGGAATCGACCATACCGTCTAGCCCTCCGGGAATAGGGTTAACCCTATTCCCGGCAGGGGGGGGGGGCGGAATCCGCCCCCCTTGGATTTTTTGCTTCCCAATTATAGGCTGTTTAACGCAGCTTCACGAAACTTGGTGACTTTTCCTAGCTATTCTTTCTACGTGCTGTGACAAAATTTCAAAATTCTATTTTGCTCAGGGTGGAGCCAGGCAACGTTTTTTGGAGGCACCTCATGCCATTTTTGGCCATGTTAAAGGTAAAAGGAAAATGTCTGCCAAAAACAGAGTTTTTAAGATAGAACTTAAAACTTTATATGGATGTATAGCTAAATAGTTGGGCAATGTGCAGATGTAGTTTTGTTCTCGTGAGGTCATTTTACAAGGTCAGGTCAAGGTTAAAAGTCAAAATTTGTTTTATTTCGCTATAATTTCGGCGCCGTTTTTTCAAATGCCAAACCCGGAATATATGTGACGTAGAAGGGTGCCTTCTACTTGTGTACCAAGTTTCAGCTTGATATCAGGTCGGGTCACGGGGTTATGACCTAAAATGCCAGTGCGCATACCCTATATTACAATAGCCATAACATGAAATTTTTGAAATAGGGTGAATTCAAATAATTGAAAACGTTTACAGATAATATTAAATGCATACGAGATCATTCCAAGTGACTCCAACGTCACTGGAGGTCATTTAAGGTCAAAGGTCACAAATTGATCTGAAGAACGTGTGACCATGGCAGTTCCCCCTTTTTCATGTCCCTGGCACAGCCTATGCTAACATACAAACATTGTAATGTGATTTATACTTCTTTATCATAACATGACTAGCAGAAGCCAAAAGTGTTTTCGCCTCCTTTGTTCATTCAGTTGTTAGAAAACTAATCCTATTTTTGAAACCCTGTGAACGCCCATGAATTTCCTCAAAATTTGAGATATGTGTACCAGTGGTAAAAGCTCTATCCATAATCTCTCGATTCATGCCAGTTTCATCGAAATCGGTCGATAAACAATGGGGTTATAAGAAGTCCAAAAGTACCCCCAATTTTGACATTTTTGCCCCCCTGTATCCAAAAATTTCAAAATTTTGAAAATTTCCTTTTATAAAAATGTAGTTCACGTGACGGCAAATCGATTGCCGTTTGTTGCGACAAAATCGGACTAGTAGTTCCCGAGATCTCAGGGGGGGGGCCGGATCCGCCCCCCCTGCCGGGAATCGGCCATACTGTCTAGCCCTCCGGGAATAGGGTTAAAGGGTGGCAGTCAGAACCAACAGGCATAGACTGTTGGTTATGACCGTCGTTTGTTTTCGTGCTTGTTCTGTTTTTTCTATTTTACTTTTCTTTTTTTTAATACTTGTCCGATGTAGAAGTGCTAGGAGGTGACTGACCATGGTACTAGTACGTTTCTTGTGTCCGATACTGAATGCATATTTGGACCCTTCATCAAACTGTAACGTTTTATTCTGTATGACACAGAGCAGAGAACAGCCGTACTGTAGGTGGAATGTCCCAAGAAATAAACTGGACTGAACTGAACTGAACTTACTAAGACCCGCTCCTCCTTATGACCACAAGGCGTGATGTGGATCGTGGTCAGCACTCCACTCCGAGTGACTGTACTTCACTCTCGCAAAGTATGGTCTGTAATGTCTGGATGACCAAACTTTTTGCATACGTTCCCACTAATTTTGTCGATGACTCCCTGTGCCGCACAGGTTCCACCACTGAACCCCAGTAACTCATCTTTTTTAGGAAGGATGACCTTGGCTTTCTGGCAAACAGCCACAGCCTTGTCTCTTTACGGAAGACACTCAGATTTGGCACAAAATCTTCCCTGACGAACCAAGACTAAAGGGACTCAGCGCTTCCACAGCTGTCTGGCGAGCTTCAGGTGTAATGACAGGGCAAATATCCGTCTGATTTATTCCGGAGCAGAAAAAATGTTCTTGATTTTTTCTACCTCGAAGAGATCTTCAGCTGACCTACGTCATTTATGACTTCTTCCGGTTGACGTTTGCCGACATAGTTCCACTTAACCGCTCCCGGAACAAACGAACTCCGGCGACTGCTTTGCCTATCCAGACTTCCATTGTTTCATACCAGTGTAGTCCAGAGTTTTGGCTGACTCGTCCCAGCGTAATCCGATTCTCTTCTGACTCGTCCCAGTGTAAACACCTGACTGACTCGTTTCAGTGTAGTCAGACTCTCGGTTAACTATTCCCGGTGTGGTCAGACTTCCTTTTACTCGTCTTATTGTATAGGCAGACTCTCTATTGACTCTTCCCATTGCAGTGGGACTATCGCTGGACTCGCGCCAGTGTAGTCAGACTAGATTTTCTCGTCTAGTATATAGTCAGACCCTCTATTTTGTCTCGCCCCGATAAAGTCAGACTCTCGGTTTCTCATTTCAGTATAGTCTGACTATGGGTTGACTCGTCCCATTGTAGTGGGACTCTTGATTGAGTCGTCTCAGTATAGTGAAACGCTCGTTCGACTAAAGCCCCATTGTAGGATATTTGACTGACTCATCCCAGTTTAGTTAGACTCCCGGTTGACTCGTCCCAGTCTGTCAGACTCTCGTCTGAGTCCTCCCGCTGTAGCCTCACTCAGGGCTGACTCGTCCCAGTGGTCCGGGCGGGTGGACATCTCCGCGCGCCGCCGGTGATGGCCGCAGCCTACCCGGGCCAGCCGGCTCACCTTGGCGGAAATCATCAGCTGTGACGCCGCAGCCGGCCGGACGGATCTCTCTCAGCAATGGTGCGCCCGTGCCGGCCGTATGGGCCCAGGTGCAAAGCCCCGGTCGGACAGGGACGCGCTCAGGTGTTGGCCCGGGGGTACTTCCGGCCGGCCAGCCGGGAGCTGACCCTGTTGGTGGTCTACAAAGAGCGGGCCTTTGTCCGGGGCCGCCTCCGCGGACACGGCGGGGACCCTGCCTGCTTATTTCCTCCGCTCGTGGGGCATTAACGAGGCGCACCGGACGGCGGGAGGCCCACAGGTGTGTGTGTCGTGGAAGGACCTCTGACAGCCGCACCTTCCCAGTGGGTGTCAGCGGCTGATTCATACAACAATGCCGGCGGTCGGGTCGGGGTGGCGCGTGCGGCACGTGCGGCACGTGCGGCACGAGCGCCTGGTGTGCGGTGTGGTCCATGCCGATCCCAAGCGTTGCTTGGCGTCGGGCGATAAGCTGGACAATATGTCGACGGCACCTGGAGGAACAGCAGCAGAACTGCTGTGAAACATCACCTGAAGGTTTCCGTGAAATCAAAACATACTTCCCTCCTTTTCCCAATGTATGTTTTTCTTTTAAGAGACAATGCATGTCATGTCATCAAAATACTTCAGCCCAGCCAAGGAACAACGAAAAGGCGTGTAAAAACGACAAAAATGCTTGGCTAAAAAGGACAAAAGTGAAGGAGATCCATACACAAAGACCAGATGGCACGTATCAAGCGGTGTTCAGTGACCGTGACACACAAATCATTTTGAATGATGACATTGCTTTATCAAAAATTTTATTGGGTCGTGGACTGAATCCGGGATAGGTAAGTTAGGTAGTAGGTGTCAAGGTCCTGGCTGTTTTGTAAAAGCTCGCTAAAAAAGCGAATAAAACTCACTTTTATGTTAAATCATCAAGCCGCGGGCTGTTTTTTAGCCTGCTCCACTCGTCTTAACCTACGAGATCCGAGTATTAGATCACCAAAACAGCAAACCACGATCGGCTTCATGGCACAACAAAACCGGTGCCACGAAAAATTCACCGGAGGAAACAGCTCAGTTGGCTTTATTGTGGCGTAAAAACTTACGCCTTTAAGTTGTATATTCAAGCATCCAATACCGAAAGTAGCGAAATCCTTCTTCACGCTACTACTTCACGCTGTATCGGTTCCGTGGATGCATGTTTGGCAAAAGTAATGAGGAAGCGCGTATCATTTTCAAGACCATTTTCTGTGCAATACCAAAGTCGGTTCTTCTTTACGGTGGGGATGCACGTGGATCCGGTTTTGACGCGGTGCCGTCCGTAACTGATTCGCACGGCTGCGAACTGACACCATATCGGCGTGGGCAGAAAGACAACTGGCCTAGTTGCGGTCTCCAGCACTCACCCCACATTCTCTCTGGAGACTGTCTTTTAGCACAAGACAATAGCACACACGATTATCCGGCGACGGCCTGCAAGAAAGCGGACTGCACGTGATGGTGTTACGGGAGCACCAAGTCAAGTACTTTCACCCAACTTCGTACTCACATCGATTGCACTTGGAACTACATGGCGAACGTCAGCATGGTCGCGTTAAAGGCAGTAAGACCTTGTGATTTTTAGCAAAACATACAGACTTTGGTTTATTTCTCTTTGGTTTATTATGCTCGCAAGTCATTGATCAAATCCAACTAATTGTTCTGCTGGGTAAATTAACGACTACACGCAGTCATCTTGCATGAACATAACCTCTTTCCGCTCAGACATTTCAGATAGTTCCAAGAGACACAAAACAACACACCTGAAAAAGCATTATAACGTGGAAAGGTTCAACAAACTGTCGCCAGAGACCAAATATAAAAAAACGGTCGTTAAATAAAAGGTGAATCTACTAAAATTGGATCCAACAACATGACCCTGAAGCTAAAATCTCCACATCGCAGGAGCATGCTCGTCAATAGCCGCATCAAATTGTACATGTTTGTTCTCCTCCACGGGATTCATCAACCAAAATCTGCTACTCGCAGAGGAGCACAGTAATAGCGCAATGTCGCGAGGAACCGAGCCACCGATCGCAGCTCAGAGCCCAGAACGGGGTCGTCACCTGTCCAAGCACTGCACCGGCACGGCCGGCGGGCGATAGTTGTATGAATCGGCCGCCGGTGGCGCCCGGTGCGGAGACGGCTTGGCGGGCTGGACCTGGCAGAGCAGGCGCATCCGTGGACGGCGTATCTGGTGCCGTGCCGCGTTCCGCGCCCACCGCGCGCGCTGCCTCCACATCAGAGCATGGTGAGAGCTGCGCTGCCGAGCCGGGCCGACGCGGCGCAGCGCCCCCGCTGTGCTGCTGTGTTGCATCACCGTGATGGATCTCTGCCGCGTCTCTGTGCTGTGGTCCGGGCTGTGCCGCCGTGTTCCGGCGTTGTGCCTTGAGGCTGTGCCGTGTCACTGTGCTGGATTTATTTTCCTGTCTCTGTACTGTTGTGCTGCCATGACTGTAGCAGCCCATAGATCAGGGACGGTAGCGACCCTACCGACTCGGCGGCGGTCCTACCAACTTTGAATAACTTCGCGACAAACGCATGGTGTTTCATGAAATTCCGATCGTGCTGCATGAAAAGAAATTGTCAGAACATGGCCCCGCCCCTTCCAGCTTTAACAACGATCCTACACCGATGTAACTGTTGCGTCGCTGAGTTGTGCCGCTGGACTGTTCGCAGTGTTGCGTCACTGACGCTGGAATTCTCTGTCGTGTTGTCTGTACTGTGTCCCGTGTCTGCACTGTGCCGCTGTGCTGCTATTTCTGTCAATGTTCCGCGCTGCTGCCCTGTGTCCGGGTCGCGTCAGTCCAGGTCGCCCTCTGCACCGCAGGCGATCAGAGGCGCATTCTTCCCAGTGTACTTGACTGGCTGTGGGTAGTTCTGAGGTCAGAGTTTGGAACAAGGTGACGCCAAAGTATCGACTGTGTTAGTTACCAATCATGCACGACTAATGACTGACAACCGTGAGAGTTAACAACCCTGTGCCGGCCATGGGTTCGTGTAATTAACGTCTTGAAGTCCACTGATGATTTTTCTGAATAACCATTTTAATGAGACGGCGCGAAAGACCGCAGATACAGACATGTAGATAAGACTGGGTTCTCAGAGAGCCTGCTGGATGATGGTGTGCGGCATTTTTTCAGATTTTGGTGGTTGTTGACCTGTATGCCGTACAGTGTGGCTTGTGGTTGTTAGAAGAGTCGGGGAGTCAATAGTCGTTTCGGCCTTGGGCCCTCTTCACTGCTTCTTCAATGCTTAGCTGGGGTGGGAGTACCAGAGCGCTCCGCCATAGGACCGTAGAGTACGTCCTGTGTCAGCGCCAACAAACACCAAGACGTGTAAATATGGTATTTTACAGGTGGCTATACGACAAGCGTAGAGGTAAAAATTAACATTACAGGATGCGTTTTGCCGTCTTTTTTTATACGTACATGGCTTCAGTACTGTCAGGTTATGGCAGCTCATTGCGACAGGCTAGGAACACCAGGTCTTCAGACAGCCATACGATATTAGGAATTTCTAGCATGCATGGTGTCTTTCCAGTATGAAACTCTGCGCAAGCAAATGGTACCTGTCGATAGCAGAGCACTGTGTTTTGGGGTCGCTGGATTAATTTCCGTTAAATTCATCCAGCTTCTCATTGGCCCGTACACACAGCGTCGTTTTTCGCTCACTTGATTGAGGAACATGCTTGCTCGGAGCTGTTGTTAATTGCTGTTGGCCGAGATTACTCCGGCGTATATCCACAATCTCCTTCTTCTGCGGAAAGCGTTAAGGTCCACAGACGGACACGTGACACTATTCATGGCGCTCATTTCCGACGCCCATTTTACGTCGGTAAAACGGGTGATGAGACCATGACTGACTGCCTTCACAAATCTTGACTGCCTTCACAAATCGGTAAGGTCTACTTATAAGCATGCTCGCATTCGTGTCAGAAAGTGCCAGTTCGAACCGGGCAAGCCGAGATTTTGCCATCCCGTCGATGGCCCCCGACCGAGAGATTGCAACACGAAATGACCCTGTTTGTCAAAAACGTTGATGAATATAACCTAGCCACTCATGATGGTTGGCGATGCGCTAGGAAACTCTTGAGTCGCTACTTTAAAGCCCAGCTGGGACCGCCGACTGCCAGCGTTATACTGCTGACGTGTTGGAATTCCCGGCACAGATTCCTCAGCGCTTGACTCGTCTGCTCAATCCAGTCGCACCGAAATCCCCTCCAAAACATCGTCATTGTAATGCACGCGCCGCCCAGGCACTGTGGGCCGTCAAGCGGAATCGATTTGTGACGCTTGGTGTCTGAACGTGACTAGTGGCTCGTTCTAGTATCTTGTTATCGCAGCGTGTTCTCTTCGCTGCGGCCCAGTGACGACCAGCGACTGGGACCGTAAAGCCGTGGAGATTCAGCGGAGGCCGAGTCCTACATTTCGATCCTCGTATGGACAGGCGCGGATCCAGGGGAGGCGATGGGGCGATTGCCCCCCCCCCCAGGCCTGGGAAGGGGCCACACGAGAGGGGCCTCGAAGGGTATGAGCTTCACGAGGTCTCTGTGGAAAGTGACAGGTTCTTGATGAGGTCAAGGGGTCTCTGGGAGGGTTGGATGACCCATGAGAAGCATAGAAGGGCCCCTGAAATTCCCACTCCCAATCCCAAAGGGCCCCTGGGACCACAACACGGCCCCAACGCGGCAGATTGTCCCTGAGACCGCTAGGAGGGTCACCGGGCCCCTGAGATGGCCAAGATGAGAACTGAGTTCTTAGGACGGCATAGGGGCCCATGACACGGCATAAGGGTCCCAGATGGGTTTCACGGATTTGTGTGAAAAGCCGAAGGTCCATGATGCGGTCAGAGGGCCTCCGGGAGTGTTAATGAAACCAAGAGACGGCAAGATGGCCCCAAAGATGGATACGAGAGCACATGGAACTCTCCAAAGGTCCCTGGGACCCTAAGAGGGCCCAAACAAGGCAAAGGGTCCGTCAGACCCCTGGGAGAGGTCGAAGCCCAAACAGGTACCCCTATCGGCCTATAGCGGACCCCCTGCTGGTCTGTGGTACCCTCTGCCAGCCTGCCAGCTTGTCGGACTCTTGCTGTCCTATAGAGGCTCCCTGCTGGCCTGTGGAGGGATCCCTTGCTATTCTATGGGGCCCTGCCGGTCTGTAAGGGGCTCCCTGCTCGCCAGAAGCTAGCCCCTTGTCGGCATGAAGGGGCCCTGTTAACATGCAAGGGTCCATGGCGCCGCCTGTTGGCCTTGCTGACCTATGGAGGGACTCCTTGTTGTTCTATGATGCCCTGCCGGCCTGTAAGGGCCCCTTGCCGGTTGACAGGAGCCTCTGCTTGCCTGTACCTGGATCTCTGTCAGCATGAGGGGGCCCCTGCAGGGGCCCTTGCCGCCACCTGTAGGGCCCCCTACCGGCCTGTGGAGGGGCCCCCTGACGGCCTGCGGAGGGGCTCCCTGGCAACTATGGAGGACCTCAGTAAAAAATTGTTTTTGGCGCGATCATCGACAATCAGAGAAGAGCCAGCTGGTTGCAGCTAATAACGTTTAGGACGGCAGGCGCCCATTGTCGTAAAATTTTCACTGTCTGTTTTTATTCAGTGGCCCTAGAGGATACGGGCTGACCATTGGTCACGCACCTCCCAAAATGCTCGGCTAATATTATGTCAATATGTCCAGGAGGCCCACATGAAGTGCGTGAGCCCACCGCTGGGCGAAGGCCCCGAAATTTTTGGCTGGCTGCGCCTCTGCCCCCGAGTGTGTTAGGCGCGCTTCTGGCACCGAAAAGCTGCGCTTGAGACTACCAGTGAGGCCGCCAGCCATGGAGACTACCGGCGACGTTCAGAGGGTCCATAACAGGGGCCCACAGGGGCCTTGAAATCGCCAAAGTCTTTTGTAACTGCCAGAGGGCCCTTGAGACAGCAAAAATGTTCCCCAAAGACGACAAGAGGGCAGCTAAGACAACAGGGAATCCACTGAGACGATCAGAGAGGCCCCTGAAACTTCTAAGCCTTGACACGTCCCGACAGCTCCTCAAGCAGCCAAAGGACCTAAAGCATTGCCAGGGGCGCCTCTGTCACGGCAGAGAGACTTATAGAGGACCCTTGTTATTGCCTGAGGAGCTCCTTAGGCGGCAAAAATTCCTCAGAGACGACGGGAGGGAACCCGAGATGGCTTAAGTGTCCCTGAAGCTGCCAGACAGGTCCATGAAACTGTCCGATGTGCCCCCGAAACTGCCAAAGGAGCGCCTGAGACGTCCTGAGCGACGCGTGAAACCGCAAAATGAACCTAAGACCACTAGACGGCTTTGACACGCAGCCGGTCCGAGACCACCAAAAAGGTAGCAAAAGTCTCCAAAAGCTATGAGGGGGCAGAGGGGCTCCTGGAACGGATACAGGCACGACATTTCAGGTAGAGGGACGCAGCCCCTAAAATTCTGCCATTATTGTCATATTTCGGTCACTTTGTAGGGGAACAAACGCAAAATTTTTTTAAATAGGGTGACCCCTTATTTTTTTTTACTTTACATGACAAAAAAAAACATATTACACCACATACTTCAGCCTGGACCCGAGCAGATCAAGCTTTCTCCATATCTGAACAGTAAAAAATGGGGCTCCGGCCGGGAAGGGGGTGGCGCTGACCATTCAGCCACTCTCCTTGGCGAAATCCTGGATCCACCCCTGGTATGGACTGCCGTGCAGCTGAACTGTACTGAAGCCGTCACACAGCCGTGGTCAAACACGCCACCTGCGGTAGCGAGGCTGGCGCCGGACGCCAGTACAGCGACTGGCCTGCTGCCGGTTTCGGCGGAGCATCAGGAGTTATTCGGACGATGACCTCCCGCCCGCCAACAGGACAAGGTCCGGTTACTAGCGGCAGCCGTCTGCCTGCTGGCCTCCCTCTACCTGATGACGCCCAGCCTGGCCTGCAACGAGGCCGTCTGCGCCAGCATTGTCTCCAAGTGCATGCTAACCGGCAGCTGCAAATGCGACATGACCAACCTCACCAACTGCACCTGCTGCAAGGACTGCCACCACTGTCTGGACAACCTGTACGAGGAGTGCTGCTATTGCTTCAGTGAGTGGATTGTTGAACACCGCTGCACTGCTAGTGCATCTGTTAGTTCCGTAGCGTGAAGCTGAAAAGATGAGGTCGCATACGCTCTCGCAAAGCGGGCTGAGTATGCACCACGTGCATGTAATGCTTCACGTTTTAGTACGTCACGTTTTAGTACGGACCTCGCCTTACTGTATTGCTTTGAAGCGGCTGCGTAGTTCAAAATAGCCCAGCCGTTACTTTAGACCCCTGCGCTAGAGTGGTCCCCTTGTCCAGGTTCGGCGGGGTTGAAGCTAATAATCTTCAGTCCTACACAGACCGGCCACAGAAGCGCTTCTTCCGAGTTCTGCGGAGGGCGGTCGTGTCGGTTTTCTGCAAAGGCGCAGCGTTTGAAGCGAAGAAAACGGTTTTGCGTGGCGGTAACGTAACTGAAGGCTAAGTGTAGTCGAAATATCTTTCCTTTCTGTTTCCGTGTAAACCGCGTATGTTACAGCAGTGTCATGTTTTATTCAAGTTGCGCTGGCGGCTGAATCATTGCGCGTTGGGTCGCCACCCCCCCCCCCACCCCCACCCACTCACCTCAAACACTTAAATCGAACACTAACCCTATCGCGTTGACGACGAAGAATTAAATTGATAACGACCTGCCCCCCCCCCTCCCTTGCCTTAAATCCGGACGTTCCGTCACGGATGGTAATTAGCCAGTGATAAGTGCATGAATAGGACCTGAGCCGGCGATTTCAGTTAAGGTTCGTCCGGGACGGAAGCAGGATCGCGCGCGCCAAGAACCAAGCAATCGGGGTGGCCGGGAGGAAATCATCAGGCACAGAAATGAATGTCAAACAGTCGAACTGCAGGAGAGTCTGACGCCGCCAACCGTCCGCCGACAGAAATGTGTCCCAAACCGGAGCGCAGCTGGACCGACCTGGCCATGCACTCTGAGATGGAGGAGTTCGCCGACGCCGAGAGCAGCCTCTTCAGCCTGCTGACCGACACGCCGGACCCGACGCAGCGCTGGATCAGCTACACGTTCCCTGTCGACCACCTCATCACCAGCTTCAAGCACAACAAGAAGTACAAAATCAAAATCGGTAAGGAAGCACGATGAAGCAGTGGCGATTAACATGTAGTATGCCGCATCCGGTTTTACTGTGCTGCATTTCCAGATTGTCCTTGCTTGACTTGGTTGGCATGCTGAGTCCACGGTGCATCCACTTGATCACTCTGGAGGAATACATATTTTGAAATCAAAACATGCGATACATATATTGTCAGCGACTCTGATGCTGATACTTATACCGTCGTCTCCCTTCCTTGGTCGAGAATGACACCCACTCTATCACCAAATCAGTAATCCAATTACTGATAACCAAATCTTTCCTCGGTCTTTGTCCACGCTGTTCAGTGCCCGGTTTCGTCCAAGTTTTGGTGAAAGTGAGCAGTGTTCCGTCTAGCTTAGTATTGGTAGATGCGTCCGCACGCAGTGTCTTGTCCCTCTAAGTGTTGTAGGGCGATACCAATGACAGTATCCGTCCTCTCACTTTCAAAGGGAGCCGACTACTGTAATGTTATACCAGCCTTGGTGAACATACCTCCTTCGAGACCACTAAATGCATTTCAAGGCATATTCAGCAATACTCCCTGAAAAACTGGATAGATAAATACAGTCTTACAATACAAAGAAGTCTTACTGGGCACAATGGTTCCTGGGCTGCACAGCACAGACGTGTAGTAATTGCACAGCCAACCATAAAGAACAGCATTTTTCGCAAGAAACACGAATAAAGAAGTCACATCACTCGGGGAAAATGCAGAAGTACGCGAATACGCGAACCCGCAAATGACGAAACGGCGATTAGCGAAGGTTCGCTGAAGCCTCTCTCTGCCGAGCCGAACGATGCCCGCAGTGCGGCGTCTCGTAGCGTTTCGTTGGACAGAAACTAATGACCCGTCATCCATGGTTCCTGTGGACGGCGTCAATTGTGGAAGCGTGCCCATGCCTTGCCCCTGTGTCACCGAAGAAGCCGTGTGCCATCTGCCTTGGTGTCGGCGGAGGGTGACCGCCGCTCGTTTGTCTCAGTGTCGGTCGATGACGACCGGGAGACGGACGTCAGCGACCAGCTGACCCTGAACTGCACGGTGGCCTACCTGAGTCAGTGCCGCTCCTGGGGAAAGTGCTCCAGCGCCTGTCGGTCAATGGGCGCCAGCAGCTTCCGGTGGTTCCACAACGGCTGCTGCGAGTGCGTTGGCAGCACCTGCATCAACTTCGGCATCAACGAGAGCAGGTGGGCCGGCCGCGGATGACTCGCGGATCTGTTTAGTGGTGCTGGCGACTGGGAGGGACGTTTGGCGGCTGGGCAGACGCTACGGAGATGCGGAAGGCCTAAGGGAGACGAGGATATGCGTCGTGAAAGAACTGGTTTCCACGCTTTCAGCGGGCAAATACTCTCTTCTTGACTTCGAGCACTCGCCTCCTGCGCTGAAGCTTCAGGCTAACATACTGACGCTTAACACATGCACGCCTGCGCGTTCTGCACTCACGCTTGGGTCAGGGTGCTCGCCGGTGACCGCTGCGCCGAACGCCGGCCAACGACCGCCGCTGCTCCGAACAGGTGCGCCGACTGCAGCGACGACGACGGCCTGGGCGACGTCGGCGTGACGGACGACCAGCTGGACGAGGCGCTGATGGCCGGCGTGTGAGGCGCCGCGGCCGCCGCCGGCAGGACCGCCGGCGGCCGAGTGATGACAGTGATCTCACGGGTCCCGCGCCCGGGACGGGGCCGCGGCGGATTGCGCCGTGGCTGGCGGCGCTGGCGTCCGCTGTTGCGCGGTCTGCCGCTTGTTTCGCTCCGCCGCGAGGAGCGGTTAGCGCGGTGGGTGTCCTCCAAGACCGTGGTTGTCATCTAGCCAACGTGACGTGGACCCGTCACCGAGGCTGGCGGTGCCTGACGTGGTGTCATGTGACAATGACGACACGTGGATTCGTGTCCGAAACTGGAGACGCCTGACAAGGTCGCGTGCATGCGTCTGGACCTGGAGGACTTGACGATCGCGCGGATACGCGTTCGAAATTAAATGCACCCGACAACGTTATGTACTCATGTCTAAGATTGTCTAGGACTGACAGATGACAGACGCTCCAGTGGCACGTGTCTGAAATTAGACACCCGACAATAATACGTGCCCGTGTCCATGACTGACAGACTTGACAATGACACGTCCACGCATCCGAAATTAGACACCCGACAATGACACAGTAAACGCCTGAAGCTGACAGCACTTCACGATAGACGTACATCCGAGACGTACTTAGCCCAACTCATACCCGTATTTGTGATCACCCCATCGAGTGGAACCGGTTGCTGCGAAACCTCAGACGACGCGTTGTTCATAGCACTTTGCATGTGCTCTTTAAACATGCATTATGTATAATACATGCTTGATCGTCACCGTCACCGGTAAGGCACATGCTGGCTGCTTGGGCCGTCGATAATGCTTCACTCACAGCTCGGGGCTCTGCTTCGCTGCGATCAAATAGCGCCTGTGGTCGCGTCGGGTTCACGACACTAAGGTGAGTTGCTGCTTCTGATGACGGCGCTAAGGTGCCTAAAAACATGCGTCTGTCTTGTCAGTTCGGTAACGTAAACTGGCCGGGTCCAAGGAAGCACTGTCCATGTTTCAGAGAACTTATTTTGCACACAGAAAACGGCATGATCACTGTTCAGGGCAGCAGCCGTTGCATTTCTCATCAAGGGTACATCATTATCCGTAGCTTTCAATTTGATGTTGCCGTAAACAAAGTGTAGCCAAGGTCGTAGTCCCCCGCGTACCGTCCAACAGTAGATTCATAACAAAAACATACGGTTTCGAGAGTTCCAGACCACGTAAATGACGTTGTGGTCTGGCCACAGATGGCGGGTGAATCGCGAACGACAAGACTGATTTACCCGGTAATTTCCTGCCGTGTGTAACGCGGTATTACCCTCACGCCGCAGTAACGCACTTTAGGGCTGCACTAAAAAATTCGCGAGCATCACTTGCAAGGTTACTTGTTTCCAAATCTTAAGCTTCCATAAATCTAACCATAAATCTGAACCATAAACTTCTAAACCATGCTTTGTAGCAAGGTCGTATTTCAGTTTCCTTCTACCTGAAAACCGACCTCGCTCCCAGATGTTCTGAGGCAATAAGATAATTTGGTAAGTAACCCAAGTTAGTTTCTGAACGCGCCCCAGGCAGCGTGGTATCCCCCCCTCCGAATGTGCGGCGCGATTGTAACTCGCGGTCACGCGGAAATGTACACGGTGATTTCCACGACTGAGATATCATCGTTTGCTTCACTGACGTACTCGGCAGTACTTTTGTGTCAACACGCGAGTCAAACAGCTACTATGTTTGGCAATAAATGAAACATTTGCAGTAACGCATAAGCTTAACGGCTCCAAACATCTCTCGCATCCTCACTAACGCCACTGCTGTCATTCGCGATAGGTGTAGGAACGGGGGGGGGGGGGGGGGGGGTGGCCGGCCCCGGTCTCACTTGGCCCAACTGTTTCCCACCTTTTTTCCAACAGGTAAGCCCAACCCCACGACCTAAGTGTGCGGGGTTGTGCGCCATCAGTTTCCTACACCTACACCTACGTACGTATCACAAAGACCTTTTGTTTCTCGCAGTCCACTCCTCGGGTCTCCGTCACGCTCGCTCCCTCCTCAGGGGGCCCTCTGCCGGGTGGCGGCTTGCTGCGGCGCGCCTCTCACTCCGCGCGGCCGGCAGGTGCCTGCGCTGCTCCGAGGAGGACGACGCCCACATCTCGGACGCCGAGCTGGACGAATCTCTGATCCAGTACGGCGACGACACGGACAACATCCTCACCTAGCGGCCGGACGGCGCCGGGCCTGCCCAGTCAGACGGCTGTGACGGCCGCGCGCTCACGTACAAACGGGGCGGCGCCGGAGCGGCCGCCCTCCGACGTGTTGGAGACAGTGTCATATTGCCGGCGTCCGGAGCCGAGCCGGGCTCGACCGCCCCCCATTTTTGCCAGACGGTGCACCGCCCGCGCCAGGCCCGTCCAGCTGTTCGAGATTTTACGACATACACGGTGTGAGCACGCTGCGCGGTGACTGACCATGGCGACCACTGGACAAGGTGGCATCCGCTGGGGCCGAGCAGAAAGCAGAGCCCTCTCCCTGACGGACGGAGGACGGCACGCGTCACCCCCACGCCGCCGCTGCCGACCCGGTGGCGAGCTTGAGCCACCGTCGCGCGGCCGACTCCGAAACGCTGGCCGCCCCTGATACGTCACTGTCGTCCGCCGCAGCGGCAGGGTTTCGCTGCCGTGACGCGCGGCCGGGATCCGTGGGCAAACAGCGGCACCGTCCGACCGTTAACGGCTGTATTGCGATCAGATGGCGGGTGCGGGGTTTAGACAGGCGAATCACGGTGAGTGCGGCGACGGGCAGCGCCGGCAGCGGCTACCGGTCGCGCCACGTGACCTCCACGTCATCGGTCCGGAACCTGGCGGCAAAGAGAGCCGCCGTGACGCCGGCCGCCCGGACAGCGGCAGAGCAGAACGTAACAGAACAGAACGCCCCGGGCAGGGCGCGCTGCCCTGCACGCACCGCCTGCGATCCAGCAGCTCTGCGACTCAAAAGTCATCCTGCGCACTTCGCTCCTGTCAAAAGACGAGTTCAAAACGTCTTGGTTGTTCGCGTAAGCCACACATTCGGACATCAGTCATACACAGTTGGATTATGGTGATGGCAGGGCCGTCCGGGAAAAGCAGCATCGCACAAACGCCACTGGCTTCGGTGGCACGCTCACGTTCATTTCCAGACAGTGTGAGGTTGAACTCAGATGAACGCATTTTAAACCGTCCGAAAATGAGAAACGGAAAACGCATAAATGTTATCGGGCTGGCCGGTGTACGACGGTTCTGGCCATGACGGAATGGTCAATCCAAGGTTTCTGCAGGTTTCACACTGGGAGCTCTATCCTCTGTCCAGCAACAAACTAACGTCAGACTAACCATCATAATAGCTGCAAACTCCTGGACTGGTCCAGTTTTCGGATCCGCAGAGTGTAGGAGTATACAAATTTGTGGGGACAGAGCAAAACGCTATACACGTCCTTGCACCAATAACACCGAGGGATAACTGCACGGATAACACGGACGAGTAATTACACAGATAATACCGACGGATAATTGCACGGACAATACGGACACGGCAGATACACCGAATAAACAGGCGGTGAAGCCGAGCCGAACGGCGGCGACCAGCACAGGCTGTCTTTTCCCCGAGACGCGTGGGATAAAGCGTGCCACCGTGACAGCCAAGTCTGGTGCGGGTTAGTTCTGCCGCGGCCAGAGCTGTGTTCAGTCGCCTACCTCTGCGTGCAGAAGGTCTCCTCGAAAGGTGTGGTGGTACCCGACTGGAACATGACGTACCCGGCCTGCGCTATCATGGCGCCGTTGTCGATGCAGAAACTGCAGCAGCGACAGCACGGCGTCAACAGAAGCTTCCACATACCGACAATACTGCCGACTAGAGTTTCCACAAATGCAGAGAAAGCTGCGAACTAAGGCTTCCACACAGACTGGAGACAACACTGTACACAACACTGTAAACTGGAACTTCCGCGTACACAAAGAACTGGTCTGTGACAACGAAAACGTCTGATATTTGGGCACTTAGCTGAATTTAATGCCGTCTTTAATATTAATTTTAAAACTACGAATCGCTGAATGGAAATGCTAGTTAAGCTTCAGCTCCCATCTTCAGCTCCCATCGATGTGCCTTCAGGTTCCGAATGTTTCAAATCACGCTGCGTATTTGCAAAGATAACTTGTACAAGCCACTGAAAATTGTTGCAACTGACTCCAAATCAATTGTTGTTTACACCGATGAGCTTGGATTTTCAATGGTTTCAATACTATTACCTGACCAGAAACTGCTGCCAGTCCTCTCCGGCAACGATTTTTGATCGACGCGACCAATCGTTTTAAAACGTTCCACATGCCCATTTCAAGGCCTGACCTAATTTTCCACTTTGTTCAAACACAATGACCTAAAATTAGGTATGCTTCCCTTGAACGGTAATGCAGCTTTTCCGAGTAGCAAAGAGTTTCGTGAGAAAAGGCTTCTTAATGAAATATTGAAAAACCGGGGAAGACGGAGCAAACCACACACATTTAGAAAGTTACTTTGCTGAAGCCACGCTGGCAAACGGGTTGGCAGCGCTGACAGTTTAAAATAACCAGATAATCTAGTAGCCTCTTCAACAAGGCACTGAAAATGTTACCACTGAGATCAATGGTAAGGCCACAATTTTACACTTATTTCAAATTAGACTTAGACATTAATTACATTACGGTCCTAAAAAAACAAGGACAAAATTCTACAGCAGTCGGCCGATTCGTTCAAAAATTATTCGAGAAAATGCCTACGGCAACTGTGGCAATACCGTTTCTGGTGAAGTAACAATTAGATTACGCCAATACAAGTGAAATTTCCACGCAAACCAAGAATATTTCCTTCTGGAGCTTCCACAGCGACGGCAAAATACACTGTTCATTCGCAAGGTGGCCAATTGCACAACGACCAGCCTGATGTCTAAATCGCACTAAAACCAATCTTTTTATTAAAGTTACTAGTAATCACAGAGGGTATCGATGAAACGTGTTCAGAGTCATATATATATATATATATATATATATATATATATATATATTCATTCGAAGGATGGGCCAAAGCAAAAGGTCATTCCAAGCTGCGTCGTGATAACATAGGTTAGTCTCGCTTGCTCAGATAACTGATGCATGGTTAAGACGATCATGTCAATGCATACAAAGTAAATTACGTGATGGTACGTACCAACAAAATGAAAGAACCCAGTCCCCTTCAACCACGCTTGACAGGCCTGCAGACTGACCCCATAAGAAAGCCAGATTTTCCTACTAGCATCCAGTCACATGGCTACAGCAGGTGGGTCGAGCGGACGACAGAAATTTGCACCACTAAATCGCAACACACCGCGCTACAGAATGTCAACCGCCAGCCACGGGTCAGGACGCGGAGGCAGCTGTTTACACGGCGGCGGCCGTGGCGCAGCGGACAATGCGTCATGCGGCGGCGGCACCCCCAGGCAGGCGCGACCGCCCGTCAGTCCGCAGTGGCGGCCCGCTCAGCCGGCCACGCGCTGTCATGACGGCGTCCGTGACGCTCCTCCTGCTGGCCGCCGCGCTGGCGCTGCCGGCCGGCGCGGCGCCGGCGGGCCCCAGCTGGCCGTGGCAGCGGCCCAGCTGGACATGGCAGCGGCCCAGCTTCCACCTGGTCAACGTCATCCGCGTGCCGTACTTCAACGGCATGTACCGCGACGGTGTTTCCTTGATCCGGTACAACAACAGCCACCGCCGGCCGCGGCTCGTCTCCATGTTCGTGTGACCGCGAGTGACGGCGACCGTGACCGCGGCCCGGTCACCGCGCCCCCCCAGCCGTGTCCAGGCGCGGCGCCTCCGACCGGCACGCCGCCGGCCGGCCGCCGCCCGGCAGTGCGACAGCGATCAGCCAGCCCGAAGGCGGCGACGACGCCTGGGCTCTCGTCGCACGCCCCTCGAACGGGCGGAACGTGCCGAGGGAGGGACCGAAACGAACCGTGTGGCGTGTGCCCGTGTTAGCTTGTGTGTCACTTGTACGACTCTTGCGACGGCAATGGTCGTGCTACGCCCAGTGGAGTGGGCGAGGGGTAAAAATTCGCCCTCATTAAGTTTTTAAGATTAAGGTCGGCGCATTAGAATCGGTGCAACGAGATATCTTTTTAAGACATACACTACACGAAGGAAACTGAACTGCACTTCGAATAAAATACAATAAATATAAAATAAAATAAAATAAAAGCCTTCTTGCCGAAAAAGGCCAAACATATAGTCTGCATGACCTTTGCAAGGATAGTTGATGTCACCGAATGAACAAGAGGCAAGAACAGTTTCTTGGGATTTCAATGCGGTAAATTTCTTCTCGAAACTACCAGGATCACATAAACTGACATACATGTCCTTCAAGAAGACCTCAGACGGAGTAATATACGAAGTTACTGCTCCGAGCTGCGGTGTAGAAAAAAAACAACAAAAAATACATGCTCAACCATACAACAGGATAAATCGTGATTCGAAACAATGGTGATGAAGCGGGTGTGTGTATGCATGTGTGTATAAGAAAGTGCGATCACCTCAGTTTGTACTTAGGTTCATGATTCAAACGCAAAAGTAACAGCCCCTCGGCTATCTTCCATCCCCGGAAGACGAAAGAAAACAAGTGTGCCTGGTTTTCATCCCTTAACCTCCATGACCAACAACCCCCGATGACGATTGCAGGCAACAGATTACGGCTCTCGGAAGCTAGTAGCACGAGACCGCGCAGCTCATTTTACGTCTCTGCGACCGAACGACATCAAACATCATGCAGGCGCACCGTCTTCCCAGGTAAAATCACCAGCATTTAAACCGCAGTTTCACCCAATCGCCCACTTCCAGAAACACGACACAAAAGCGAGGGCGCTCCTTTGCACCAACCGCTCTATACCCTGTTGGAACTCTCATCGCCGCGACGACCGTCATGTAACCACGTCGAGTAAATGCCACCGTTCGAGAAGAGCTCACCTACTCGGCCGTTCCAGACCCACCTCTCGTCAGTGGCGAACAGCTTGGCGCCGCGCTCCTTGCACATGAGCCGCATCATCTCCTGCAGGCGCAGGTTGCAGCCGACTCCGCCGCAGATGAGCACCTCCTGGCTGCCCGTGTGCGCCATGGCGCGCTCTGCCGGACAAAGCCCGACTGAGCATGCAGGGCAGGGTCGGGTCTTGCCCTGGAACGGCCCGCCGCGTCACAGCGGAGAGCGAGCGGTGCACGGAGCTGTCTACCACAACTGTGGCCCTGAACCCTGAGAGATGTCGTCGAGTTGGTGCTATCTACTACGGGATCAATGGCAGAAGGTTAGATGGATGGCACTTGGTAGACGATAGATGGAAGAAGTGCGAGACGTGTATGCACGCAAAAAAACTGTGAAGTGATGGAAGGTCTCAGTCTCGACATTCACAGAACAGCCAACCGCCGAACGTTTGCGTCATCCGCCAACACGGGATAATCGCGGTGGTGTATCAGAAGGTCGAGGTTCAGACGGTCGACGCTCAGAAGGTCGAGGTTCAGAAAGTCAAGGTTCAGAAGGTCGAGGTTCAGAAGGCCGAGGTTCAGAAGGTCGAAGCTCAGAAGATCGGATTACATTGCCGGATTACCGAGTATCTCTGGGGAGGGTCGTGGTAGGGCCGGCAGACACAAGAAGTCTTTGTTGTCCGCGTGGCCCCCGAACCTGGCCCAAAGGCGGATCCAGGGGGGGGGGGGCAAAGTCGACAGATGCTCTTCCCAAAGAAAAAATTGACAGAATATGCGGCCCACAGACTTAGTAACGGGGAGGGGGGGGGGGCAAAGGCGACATTGAGAAACTCACATAAGGGGTGGAAGGTTAGGCCGTAGTTTTCGGTTCGCCTCCCATGATTTACAGAAAACAACACCCCTGCCTCAGGTAACGCAGTTGCATCTACCGTTATGCTGCAAACCGAGTGGGAAAACGCTGGCATATTTGGATGCACCGTGAGAGCAACTGCGCCGGGCAAAGCTGGCCGTTTCAGTAAACACACCATTAGATGAGGTTAAAATGAAGTTTTCTTTACACCCTTGCAAAGACTCGTAGAACTGAGAAAACGATTCGGGTGCGTCCCGACTGTGTCCGTCACCCACGCACCTATTTGTCCCGGGAATATCGCGCAAGGGTGCGTTAATCTAACAGCGCGCAAGCGTTGGTCAAACACCTCGCCGGTGTCGTCCACGTTCGGATCGGCCCCCTGTGGTGCCGGAGAAGAGGACGCAGAGACGGTGGTTGGGAGGGATCGTCCAAGTTTTCTTCATGCTCATAACGGTCCCGTTGACGCATGCGGTCGTGGTGTGCCCGTGCCATCCTCATGCTGAGTTCAGTTCTTTAACTTTGATATCTGACCTCACCTGGAAGATCAACGGCCGATCCAATCTACGAAATGTTGGAACTGTTGGAAGGCGCTAATCAGCTGTAACATTCTGGATTTGACTTTGTCCGTCTGAATTGTTTTGTTCTTGAGCGGCAAAGGAATGTATGCTGTTTTTTCGCCGCTTTTTCTTTTTCCATTTCGCCATTTTTCCGTCTTTTTTCCACAACCGAAAATTTTAATGGCCTTGGGATGGCCATTTTTTTCGCATTTTTCAAAGCAGCTTTCAAAATTTTTCTTAGAACGGTTAAAATGATAAAACGTTAAAATAAATGACCTTTGCTGCATGTTTTCGAAACAGTTTTCTTCTAGTCACCCTCCCTACTGCGTACACACCAGACTACTCTGAATGTAAGTACGAAACAATTCTTGCATAATGTAATTTGGTATATTTAATGCCAACCAAACATATTTCGTGGAAATAGGCCGTTTGGTAAAGTCCTGAATCACGCGCGGCTAAAAACCTAGGATATGAGTGTAAAAAAATCGGCACATTTTGGTGCCAAAGCAGTCTTTGATTCAGAACACTGTCTCGGCCAGCCAGGGACAGTGACTCGAAACGGATATCATCCCAAAGGAAATTTAACAGTACATCGCAAAGCGCTTGAAAAGAATGATTATTTTGGGCAAGGAGCAAAACGGCCTTTTTCCATGTTTTTGCCTTTTGTGTCGGACGTCGAGACAGTCACCAAAAACAGATATTCAAAGTGAAATGTAAAAGAAAGTCAAGTGCATTCAGAAACGGTGTCTGCCACGCACAGGAGAATCCAGCAAGGAGAACGTTACCGTCATTTATGACAATCCGCGCCCCAAAACCAAAAACCAACCAGACTCCAAAGGTCAGACTGCTTCGAAACCGATACCATTGGAACCCGAGCACGCTCATGAGTCTTGCTCAACAAAGTAAGCGGCGAGGCCTGGTCTATGTACGTTTTCAGTAGCCTCCATCTTTTTGTCTGTCGACAGATATCTGCTCTGGTCCAGGACCCACACGGCGGATCGCCGTGGTTGTGCAACGGTCGCAAGATCTTGCGCGCCACCAGAAAATCCGCCAATTTTCGTCGTAACGCGACCCATCGTTGGCGCGTGCCGCGCGCTCCAAGGGTGATTTTTAGCCGAGAGGGATAACACGTAACATGACAGAAGGGAAACACGTAAAATGGGAAACACGAACAAAATCGTTTTGGTTCCGACAAGTTTTCTCGGCAACCACGGGTCGGATCGACTCAAAACGCAGAAACTTGGAATGACAATGCGCGCGGCACGTGCTACGCACAGGCGACGGCAATGTGATGAAGCTGCTGCTAAGCATTTTTCAGGACGGATAGGCTGCTAGCGATCCAGAGATCGCATCGACTCGAAAAAAGCATCACGGTGTAGCTCCGTGTATCGTCTTTCGTGCGTACCGTTAGCCCAAAAGGTTTCGGCCCTGTATCGGGCGCCATCCCACCTGAAAACAGACGATGCACTCATGCTCGATCCCTTTATCGATTTCACTTCAATATCGCATAGAGACTCTTGACTTTTTGCAATGAAAGTCACATGAGCTTTTGGCCCGATCTTTTCTGTTCCTATCAGCGACAGACATCTCGTATTTTGTTGTAGTCTGTGTATAATAAGTCGTTTGGCAGTCCTGCATACCCCATTCGAGCAGTTCTGTGGTTAAGCGTTACAAAATTGGAAGTTTTTGGCGGAGACGAGGTCGATGCGTCAGTCTGAAATTTTGTAGCGTGGGAGCACAAAACGATTTAGTGTATCACTGCAGCATGCGATACATGAAAAATCAAGCCTGGCAATTGAAAACACAAGTTATCACAGCTTGGTGTAACAGTCATGCAATTATTTAACTATTCAGGCGATTTAGGTTTTCTGTTCTGCCAGTGCTGTTTTTTTCATAGTTTATTCAGGATGTTTACTAAGACCAGCGGGGCGATCATGTAAAGTCCCGGTCGTGACCCTGTCGTCGGCAGGGAGTTCCTGAATTTTACTTTCAGTATCAACTTTACCATGCAATGAGTGAGTGAAGGGATACGTGAGTTACGCTTTCACCGTTACTAGACTCGTCTACGTATATGTATTTGCTGATGTTGGAACACATGCTTACTGCCCTGTTTTCAGTTGACTTATATGAATGACTTTGTGGGGAATTGGATTTCAGAAAGTCGTCATTAGTCACAGCTCAGCAAAAGATAAGGATGTATGGGGAACGACTGCCGTAATGCACAGATTCGCTGACCGAGTCAATAGTCTACATGAATTCATTGAGTCCCGAAGTCACTAACAGGTTAAAAAGGGTTCACGCTATCCGGGCGCTTCGCTGCCGGATTTATCACGTCACCTGCTGACCACAAATCGCAGTTTGTGGTCACCGTCCACAAAAAGAAATGTTAATGACTTTTTCGTCATAACACGCGCAGCAATGGCGAACGACCTTTAGCCATACATTAAAATGATTTAGTGTATGACTGTATCAAGCGACACATGAAAAAATCAAGCCTGACCATTGAAAACACAATTGATCACAACCTAACATAAGGCGATTCAGCGTTCCTGTTCTGTCAATGCTCTTTTCCCCACTGTTTGTTCAGGATGCTTACTGTAACCAGCGCGACGACCTTGCAAAGACTCGGTCGTGGCACTATCGTCGGCAAGAAGTTCTTTAACTGCACTTTCAGTATCAACCCTTCACGCCATGAATGGGTGAAGGGGGCGTTTTTAAATAGGTTTTTGCGTGAGTGGATGACGTTAGTTACGTTTTTGCCGTTATTGGATTCGTGTATATATTTGCAAATATTAAAGCATATGCTTGCTGTTCGTGTTTTTGGTTGAAATGTATGAAGGACTTTGTAGGAAAATGAAATTTCCCTACCCTCAGAAAAAAGTAAAGATGTCTGGGGAGCGATTGCCGTAATACGAAGATTCGCTGACCATATCAGTGGTCTGTAAATAAAGTCATGCGAACTGGGTGCTTCGTTATTTAATTTATTACGTGACCAACTGACCCATCTACAAAGAAGTCTGTTCGTGACTTTTTCGCCATAACACGTGAACCAGCGGCGAACGATATTCGGTCACACCTAACGCGGATTCATCGCAAAAAAAACAACATGCCAGTTATATTCTCTGGCTAATTTTTCATCCAAATTAAATGGACAGCGCATGGGCGGCTAAGAACCCAGCATCCAGATCAACCAACCAATCGACCCAGGATCAAGATCAGGATCGTTGTCAAAAAGTCGGCACATCTCGCTGTCACAGTAGTCTTGGTTTCCGAAGGCTGTCTTAGTCACCTACGGACAGTGACTTGAAATGGACATCTCAAAAAGAATTGAACATCACATGGCATAGCGCCCTGTCCGCGCTCCAGAAATTTGTGGATGTGCCGTTCTTGGGCAAACAGGAAAATGACTATTTCTCACCTTTTGCGTCGGACGTAGAGACAATTACCTATATAGGGCCACGACAGAGGAATGCAAAATAAAATGATGGTTATTTAGAAAAAGGGTCTGTCTTGCACACGAATGTCCAGCAAGAAGCACGTTACTATAATTTATGACAATCCGCGCCCCAAACCCCAAAACCAGCCAAAGATCCCAAAAGTCAGAGTGCTTCGAAACTGACACCAATGGAAACCGGTCAGTTCAGTTGTGTTCATGAAACTTGCTTAACTAAGTAAGCGGTGAGCCCTAGTCTATGTTCTACATGAATAAAGTTTTTCCATTGGTCTGTCGATAAATTTTTGCTCCAGTCCAAAGCCTGAACAGGTTGGCGGATCCGCACGTGACGCGCACCGTTCGTAAGGTCTCCAGCTCCACCAGTGCATTCGCACACTTTTATCGCCCCGCGGCCCGTTGTGGGCGCATGGTGCTCACTTCAAGGATTTTTTAGCCCACGGGGATGACATGTAAGACGGGAGACACAGTGCCAAACATCGTCTCGGCTCCGGTGAGCTTTCTCGGCAACCACGGGTCGGATCAGCTCGAAACGTGTTAACTTGGAACGATAACTGAACGGACAAAAGATCATATGTTGGTGCGGTTCGGTGACAATCCATCTTTTAATGAAGTCCTGCACGTCCAAACGCAGATTTCTGCCAACAAAGAATCGCTTACTGGCTGCAGTCTTTGGCTACATCTGCAGTCAAATAAACTTACAGACTAACGCAAAACCTGGGATTCGATGCGTGAAAAAATCAGCTGTTTGTCGTTATCAAAACGGTTATGGTTCCCGAAAGCTGTATCGACAATCCAAGGTCAGAGCGACTGGAAATGGGTGTCGTCTCAGAGCGTCGAATCGTAAGAGATCACGCGCGTGCAACAGTAGGCAACACGTGTCATCTTCTTAGGATTACAGACCAAAATGGGTTTTTTGTAACGTTTTCTTTTTTTTTAGCATCAGACCTAGAGGCCGATTTTGCTTGTTGTCTGTACTCGCCTCGCGCTGGAGTGTATAACAGAACAACATCCTCCTTTTTTCTCAGAACATAATACCATATCCAGAAATCTGAGTGATTCGAAACTGACATCAGAGCAAACAACTATGGAATGCAGAGAGGCGCAGCAATGTTGCTTAACGACGTAACCGGCGAGCATTAGTTTAACATCATTACTTCGACAGAAATCGTCTGAACCGATTGCCTTTCTCGCCCTATGAATGTTGTCTGTTCGCCGTTCTCTGATATCATTCATAAACATCATGACCGGGTCGCTCGTTATGCACGACCAAGGGTGTAACCAGGATTTCGTCCGATGGCGTTGGTGGGGAAGGGGGAGGGGCAAATCAGATCAGGGGGCCGTCGTAGTCGATGGGGGCCCATGCGCTTAAAACACATGACGTAAAATGACGGCTGATGCGGAAATTGGGCTATATCCTACATTTTCATGCAGTTAAGTACAAGCTAGCAGGGCCTCTAAGCACTCATTCAGACTACGGGCCTTTCTTCATGGCACACGAAGTCCTCTTGAATGTCCGGAGTACGTTTTTAGGTTGGCACACTCTCTTTAATGTTTAAAGTGTTCTCATTTTGCCTTATTTATCTGTTTCGGGACGTGCAAGGCATCTTGCCGGCGTGTACCACCATCCAAAATACACTGCTTTGGGGCTCACTGGGGCCTTCCACTAGGCCGTCACGGGGGTCTCCTTGGCCTCCATTGGAGGGGGACATGACCCCTTTGCCCTCCCCCGGTTCCACCACTGTGCAAAAATCCGTTTAAAATCGTAATAGTCCTCGCAATGAAGAATTCCTCCGACACGCTTCCCAATTTTCGGAAAGCTAACTTCGTTTCGGGGTCATGTCTACCATTCATTGAACCAAAAGTGTCGTTCAAGGAAATAACTGATCGATTACTTATGGTTCACATCTGACGATTCAACATAGTCCGTAGACGCCTTTCGTGCGACAGCCATGGGTGCAATATGAAGGCATTTAAATGGAAATCACAGGACAATATACATGCTTAATTCGAGCGAGAACTAGCAAAAACGATCTTGGTGAAATCCGCAAATACATGATACAGATGCAGATGCAAACAAATGCAAAAAGGTGAGCAACGAAATCGGGAACAGAAAAGGGGAAAAGGGGGAAACAGGAAAAGGAAAATGTATTCGATGTTAAACACACACACTGCTTCCTTTTCTACTGTACTCTGGGTCCCAGTCGTTTACTCTCGTACAGATGAAACGTGTCTCTGGCAGTAATTTGAGGACTGATTACGGGCTCAATCTCTTGGATGCATATTGCTTCAAAGATGGACAAACGAAGGCGCAAGCGAAATCCGTCTCCGTTAACCGACTCACGTCACGCTGTCCCTGATCAGGCTTTGGCTAAGGCACACAAGGACATTTCTGTCGTCTACTGCCTGTTTCTGATGTGCAGACAAACGCAGGAGACGGGACCGGTAGTGTATACAAAAGTGAAAACATTTGGCTGGGAGAGCAGCCCGAGTCTAGCCGGGCAAGGGGAAGCGGGGGAGGTGTACGGCCGGCGCCGCGTTGTCTGGTCTGCCGGCGCCGCGTTGTCTGGACCGCCTGCGCGCCTCCGAGGTGGTGTGGTCCTGCCAGGACGGTCCATCGATACGAGTAGATGGTGTTTTCAAAGGTGACCAGGATTGCGGACAGACATGGCTGTCTGAGTAGCTCACTGGTTCGTGGTAACGGTCTGGGGAAAGGCGCTAAATGGCCTGTAGGAAGCAGGGACGGGCAGGGGTGCGCAGCCAAAGTAAAAATTCAGGGACTCGACGATACGGTTGGAGAACGCAGCGGTTTCCCGGTAAGTGCTCAGGTGGCGACAGCAGAGGCGGCCGCACGCGATACCACAGCCGGCCCGTCCGGAGCGCCGACGCAGGCACGGCCACCAGTTCAAGGAATTTTGAACGTAAACTGAAGCGTGAAATGATATTCGAGGAGTTCTAACATGGTCGAGTGTGCAAAGTTATCTGTCGTGTTCACTTTGTTCAGCTGCGGCTTCGCCTAGCTGTGTGTGCCCGTGCGTGTGCACGACCGCTATTTATGTATCTGTGACATTTGTTGTTGGAATACATATCGCGTTTTTTTTTAGACTGGAATAGTTTCAAGAACTTGCGTTGTGTGTATTCATGCGCTAGTAATGTACGCACACATTTATATTTTTCAGTGCGGGCACAATATCACGCGGATACGGTGAACGAATACGGAGACTGGAGCAGGGCTTCGCCTAACATATTAAGTGGGGGGGCAGCCCTTGCAATGGAGTCACCCCAGTCAAGGCAAAACTGAGTAATTGGGGGGATAGATGGACTGCTCGAAATGATAAAATCTAATACAGGGTTTTCAGTGGAGATGTAATTTTTTTCTTCAAATGCGAAGTCAAAGCAAAAGTGCGTCGTCCATTTTTCGGCGACACTTGTACCACCAATAGTAGTGATTACAAACACAGCGTTATGCACAGTGGCGAAGCGGGGGGGGGGGGATAGGTGTCCCAGACACTTTCCCCTGAAATGACTGATGGGGACCCACCTCCACTGAGGTTAGAAAATTATCTGGCAAAAACCGAAGCTATCGCCAGAACGCTTTTAGAACGGTAGACAAGAGAAAACAAAAGATGAAAGATACATATCCAAGCCTACAGAGGGGCCCTAACCGGCCTGTAAGGGGAGCCCATGCTACAGGCTGGCAGAGGATAGGGGCCTTTGCCAGCCTGTGGGGGGCCCTGCCGGCCTCTCCGGGCCCCCTCTTGAACCGTAGGGCCCCCGCCAGCCTGCAGGACCCCCTGCTGGCCTGTAGCGGCCCCTGCCGGTCTGCAGGGCCCCTGCCGGCTTTTGAGACCCCGTTCAGCCTGCGAGGGGTCCCCGCTGGCCTGTAGAGCTCCTGCCGGCCTGTAAGGGCCCACTGCCGGTCGCCACGAGCCCGTTGCCTGCACATCGATGACCCCTTTAGGCACGCAAGGCTCCCGTACTGGCCAGTGGGGAGCAATCTACGGGCAGAAAGGGAATCCCTACCGGTCTTTGGGGACCTCCTGCAGGTCTGTAGAGGCTCTACCGACCTGTGGGGCCCCAGCCAGCCTTAGTAGGATCCCTACGGGCCAAGGAAGAGAACCCTACTCTTTTATGGGGCTCCCCATGCGTCGGAGGGTGCCTCATGCCTGCCTATGGCTGGGTTCCTTTCGGCACGAAGGACCCTTGCTGGCATACAGGGGCCCTTGCCGGCCTGTAGGGCCTCCTGCCGGCCTGTGGAAGGGCCCCTTACGGCCTGTGGAGGGCCCCCGACGGCCTGTAGAGGAGCCCCCTGATGGCCTGCAGAGGGGCCCTTGACAGTTCTGGAGGTCCCAAATGTGGTTTTCTGCAAATAATTACGTGTGACCAAACCAGGCACGTAGCCGGGGGTATGGGGTTAGAGCCCCCGGAACCAAGCGATCCACACCAGATATTTAGCGATTTCGCAGGAATACGGATTAGCGATAATCATAAGTGCGGGAGCCATGGGGCCTGGGGCTTCAGCATCCCTCAACTTTTTGAAATTTAACATTGGCCCTCAAGACGTTGACTGGAAAGAATTGACCCAAAGTGCTTTGGCCCCCCCCCCCAACTGAAGAATTCCCATGTCCCTGGTGACACACACACACATATATATATATATATATATATTATAATCCCCTACCCGTTAATGGGTAGGCAGGAGCACCCTTCCATGCCTGTGTGACCTAATTACGTTAAACATCATGGTTTATACACTACTTCAAGAATCACTTCGGCTCACTACACCCCCCTATTCTTTTTTCCCAAATCTCCTCCCGCCACCGATGATACTGATGGACCTCGCGAATCGGGCAAGCACGCGGCAAGCTAGAAACGCCGCCCGGCTCACGAGGGACACCATGTTTGGGTACACAATGCGGTTAGCTAAAAAAATGTAAATAAACAAATGAAAAAACACAAACAAACAGAACAGAAATGAAAAGTAAGAACATAAACAATACATTTTGACATTATCTTTCAGTTTCAATATGATGTGGAAAGACATAAATTATACGACTCAGTTTCACTGGCTTGATCAGTTACCCATGGTGTCTTAAGGACGATTTTTGCACTTCTCCAAAATAAAATTTTCACCGTTTTCTAAAGTATGTTTTCTCGGGACACAGCAAAGTCTAGGATATACCATCATATATATGGTATAAAAACAAACATTATACGTTTTGCTGTACTTTAAATACGAGGTTAATTACATGCAATTGTTGTTTTTTCCTGAAAATTTTGTCATATGTCAGTGGAATATGACCACATTTGACATTTCTCCCGCCCTGAAAAAATCCTGGCTACGTGCTGGCCCAAATGCGTATAATATTCCATGTGTCTGAAATATAAAATTTGGCTCTCGGCTCCGTGATCCGAATGTATAAGAGGCCCTTCAAATAATTTCCTTTGTTTGGTACGATGAGCTTTCCGCTCGCAAGGGCTTCTGAAAGGCAGATAAGACTCATCATATGAAGCAGCTATGTATGAATCAACAATAAACAAGGAGGCGGCTCCTCCGCTGACCCTCGGGGCGATAACCCCAGACGGCGCCAGACTTCTTGGATATGTCCAGACAAGCCGCCCGAGTAAAAATGCTCTTGGTGCCATTATCGACATTTTTGGACATGCTGCGAGCCTCCTTGTACTATGTTACGTTGACATTTTTGTTCTGGGAGCACACATGAAGCGAGGGGACCCACTGTTGGCCCAGGCCCCCACTCCTAAATTTTTTGATGGCTGCACCCTCGGTTCTGTATGCTGATAAGGGAAACATGCAAAATAAATATGTGTACTAATGCAATAAATGCAGGGTTTCCTGTTGAGACAAGATGGTTTCCAAATGTGAAGTCACTGCAAAAATGCTTCGTCTGTAATTTTTTGGTACGTGTCAATCAGCAGTGGACGTATATAGAAACGACAGATGCTCATAACATTTTTATGTCGCGAGAACACCGAAAACAGAAAGGACCAAAACAATGCAGTCGAAATATGGGGTGGGGGAGAAAGGCGGGTAATATAATAGGTTGGAAGCAAAGAAAAAACGGGGTCTAGAAAAAATGCGCCATACACAAGAAACCAGGACTACTTTCTTTGTAAGTGGTCTACTTTTGAAGAATTTACCTTTTTAAACCATGCATTTTGCCCTCAAAATGATCGTTTTTCAAAAAAGACTTGTCTTCTTATGAGGCATAAGCTCGCTTTAACAACACTAACGCAGTCTACTTACAGCTAACATTATTTCGTCCAACAAAACATGGAATGGTAAACGTGGAATGCAGAACGTTCAACAGAAATATCGGAGCAGCATCAATATCAAACGGGTTTATGCCGGATCATGGATGACTGAACAGAAAATCATAGGTGCAGGGATCAATGAACCACATGTATCTTTCAGTGCAAAATAATGCAAGACAATCAACAGCGAAACACGGTGGGAACGGACACTAACTTCTTACGAAAACTGTACGCGGACGTCCCAGCAGGAATGCTGTGAAACTTTCCAGGGTTTACACATATGTTCCTCAGTGTCTTCGGCATTTAGCAAGAATTCCGTGAAATAAATACTCCGGCCGTTTCAAGGGGTTGCTTAGGTGAGCCAAACACACATATATCCTGGTTGCGCCACTGGACCTCATGGTGTGGCTGCAAAAATACCGACATTCTACGCCATATAGTCTGCGGAATTCGACTCCTGAGCATCGAAAAAAATCCATCCTCTTTGTGCTAGAGAATGTTTTCCCTAGCGTCTCGGATGTAAGAACCCAGGGGTAATATGTAAAATATACTCAGAAACCAGCTTGCATTTTCTTCGGGGGGGGGGGGAGCTCAATGTGAACTTACATCATACGAAAACCGTCTGCCGGGGAGACGATGTGCAATGGTTTTCACAAAAGATGCGGGCCTACGGGGGCCAGGTTCCCAGGCCCACCCCCGGCTGCGCCTATGAATATTCCGACAGTCTCCGGCGACGGCCCTGTCCACAATTTGGGAAGAAGGAACGGGAAAATTTCGAACCGCCGGAACTTTAGCTCCATCCGTGATCTTGACAGGCGGAAATCTTCACCCCCTCACCATCAGGTTCATGTTCTGGTATAATCTTGATCCTTTGAGATTCATCAGTTACACACCGTCTCACTGCACATTTTGCATTGCGAAAGTTGGCCATTCTGTACCCGCCCATGTACGATGCCTGTCCCTGATATGGCGATATAAAGTGAACTTTGCGACATATTGTCATCCGGCATTTTACCATTTTGGTGTTGATCGAGGCCCATATTTTTCCAGTTCTACATCTTGCGTGGGTTATTTGCTCATTGAATATTTTGCCCCACAATATTATTCCATTCTGGTAAATATCGCTATTCGATACATATCATGTTCAGTATTTTGTCTTTCCATGCTTTCCCGTTTGATGTTGATCTCCGTCGACATTTATACAGTTCGGTGTTTTGCTTTTGCGATTTGTTTCCGAAATTTCTACATTCGGTATTCCGCCATTCGGCATTCAGTGGGGTGACTGTGTTGTCCCTAGTTCCGAAGATGCATGTGGGCTAGCAACCAGTGGCGCTTGGTAAAATGCATATATTAATCACATGCAGCGTAAAGGAAAAGTGGTCAGTTTGCACAATCTCTTATCCTAACCAGTACTGACTTTTCATGTAATCGTTCTAATGCTGCATAGTTGAGCTTATTGGTCATGGTACAGAACAAAGGGGGGGGGAACATGGACCCATGCCCCCTTGGATACCTGTCCGAAGCCCTTCGTGAAAAACGGATATCACTGACCACGACACCAGGCCTGGAGAGGGCCATAAGCCGTCTGTGCGCCCATTAGCCCCAATTAAGAACAACTACGTGCAGAATGCCAGGATACCACTGGAGTATGCGTCTGCATCATCCACAAGTCACATATCTCAAGGAACGGGCTGGAGGCACCGAAGAATGATGTTATTCGTATAGCGCCAGCTAAAATGCTTTGTAACTTGGTTAATGAAGACCTTTCAGCGCGTCATGAAACGTCACCAGTCGGTGAGCTGCGGCAGTCATTAGACAGGCGGAGCCGTTCGAGCGGCAGAGCCGCGCGTGGCCACGGGCTTTTCACGCTCGTGTAAATTAGGCTTCACACTGCTTACATGTCGGTTTCGGCTGGCGGCGGCTGGCTACCTGCCGGTAGTGCCGGTTCGCCGTGAACCTTCCCTCGCGGGCCCATACCTGGTGAGCCAAAACACCACCGTCCCCAGTGATACTCGGTTACCTGGCAATGGAATTCGACCTTCTGAGCTTCGACCTCCTGAACCTCGACCTTCTGAACTTCGACCTTCTGAACCTCGACCTTCTGAACCTCGACCCTCCGAACTTCGGCCCTCTGAACCCCAACCCTCTGAACCTCGACCTTCTGAGCTAACCCCATAATCGCTGACACTTGGCAGCCCTGCCGCTCCCTCTTCCCCTCGCCTGCCGAGCGGGCCGGCGGCCGCGCGCTCACCGGTCGTCTCCACCAGCATGGCGAACGCCGTCTCCTGCAGCGAGAAGCAGACGTCCTCTGGCGTGTGGCCGCCGGCCAGCCACTTGGCCAGCCGCTCCTCGATGAACGACAGGATGCCGCTGAACGAGACGTCCATGCCCTTCACCGTATACGGCAGCCGGATCAGGCGCCGCCCGCTGCCGCATCAGACAGGGCCGGTATCAAGGGACGCCCGTGCCGGGGGCAGGGTCGCGCGGTGTCCGTTTGCAGCCCCGCGGACCCAGCCGGGGTCCAACGTGCGGCCGCTGCCGCGTCCCACAGCGCATCGCCTGCTGCGGTCATCGCAACCCGTCAGGCCAGCTGTTGCGGGGGGCGACGACCGGCTGACGTGTGCTGCCGACACCACGTCCGACGGGGTGAGCCACAAGCCGGGCAAGTTCGCCGGGCGACACGTCCGCAACGATTCCAGCACAAGCGTCCAGTATTTGTGACGATCAGCACCAGGACTAACGAGTCTGAGAGACTCAAAAGCGATCGACAACACGGCTAACCTTCTCCGGGTAACTACCTGCCCGCTAATAAAATAATAAAAACATCTCCCGGATAAGAATGTAACGACAACAGGCAAATGCACTGCAAAATTTCAGACACGTTTTGCGTCTTTATGACCCATTAGGTTCGACAGCACCTTAAACCCGAAATATGATTTTCTGGGAGATGAAAACGGGGCTAAAAACCAGAACTGGGGTATACAATGGTATATTTTATCCCAATCCAGAAGCATGCAGATGGCTTCAAGGCAATAATACAACAATGGGTGTGTAAGAGAAGAACCATATAGCAGCCATAGTCGCGTTCTAAAAACAAAAAGAAAAACAAAAGTGAAAAGTCACAGGGTGTTGGCGGGTTTATGGTGTCGGATTCCATCTTTTAACTCATGACGGTACCAGTCTCATAGATCATGTTTCATAATTCACTCCTCTGACGCAGTCTGATTCCAAGATGCGAGAAAGAAAACATCACATCCCGCACAGGTTCCCATTCCCAACGTCACAACAGCAAATTACTTTATTGGGATCAAATAAAAAGGTTTCAGTGCGGGAAAAAACATAAAACCACATCAAACCTGATGAGTTTCTGACGTAACAGGCACGTTCCCAGGACCAGTCACGCCTGCCAGAGCGATAATATCCAGAAACCAAATATATATATATATATATATATATATATATATATATATATATATATATATATATACAGACAAATAAATACAAGACAAATAAAACAGAAACTCGCATAACTCGCACTCGCACCTTGCCGCAAACCTTGCGACTGCACCTCTCTGAGCCGCATATTAGTCTGTCATAGCAGGCGGCTCTAAGTACACAGCAGCCAGTGTGTTTCCTGGCCGCCCAAACATAAGTTCCAATCCTTTAAAACGTCAATGCGATCAAAAAACGTGGTCGTGGATTCCGGACAGTTTTGCTGACACTTTACTTACCAAAAAAAAGTTTGGTACACGTTTGAAACTATACAACAAACAACGAACGTGTCAAGCTTACTATTTTCGACATCAAACGAGTGTGTCTTTGAAACGGAATGAACAATAAAATGTCTGCAAAAGCTTAGTTTCTGAGATAAGTGAGATTGTTTCAGTTAACAGACAACCCCTTGCGCGACGACCATGGGCATACGCTGCACGTCTCCAATGACGTCTCCTCCGTCCACGAATGACACCAGAACGAGCGCATGAAGATATATGCATTACTTAAAGGGGCCAACTGAATTCTCCACGTACTGAGATGAGATGGAATCCGAGACATCTGGTTCTATTAGCACGGAGATTTACCAAAACATAGCATCCACAGGATGGCAACAAATTGTTTTCTTCACGTGCTTTTACTGTTTGGCGAAATAAAATCTTGCACTTGTTTCGTTTTGACGACAGAAGTCCTGAGAATCCCAAACGAGAACAGAGATGAAAACGAAGTAACGGCTAAACACCTGAAGATAGTGTATGACCGGAAATTTATAACTGGCTTACTTTGTTCGCGATTATTTTCTTCGTCCTCCACTGCACCGGTGTACGTCTTTTCAGCCTTGATTGTTTCATCTATGATCGCCTAACGTTTATTTGATTTGCATAAAACATTCAGTAATTAGAATCATTTTAATACACCTACGGAGCTGTGAGACCTTCAGCGAATTACACGAAATACAACAAATACACAGCTGTTCCTTCTGTGGCGGCAGGAACTCTCTCGATGCCTATTACACGTCACTGTATAACAAAATCGCCATCACGTCACAAAATGCATCAGTAAACACTCAAACCTATTCAATCAGCAAACCGTAAAATTGGTGGACGCATTTCCCTATGACGGGTAAAAAAATGAACACAAGAACAGTTTTAACTTCATTCAGTTTTAACTGTAAGATAAATACTGATGATATGGAGACACTGACAATGGGTCTTGTTGCATTGGGAAGGACGATTTCTGTGCCCTTTTTAGCAGCCCTGCACATAAGGGATTTTCAGCAATGCCTATTTGCAGCAGTGCATTTTGGTAAGAATGTCTGTCACGCCTGCAATACACGGTATGACTTACAGTCACATGATATATTTTTAAAATAGCTCGAAGCATACCGTTTGGCCATCTGTTCGATGTTGTAGCCAGGACTGGGGTCGTTGGACAGTTTCAACAGCCGGGCCAGCCGGTCGAAGCAATTGCCGATGGCCATGTCGATGGTCTCGCCGAATATCTGGTACCGTCGCTGAGAATAGGCAATCACCTGCAGAGAGGGCCGGCACGCGGGTGATGATCGCCATTTCAACTCTGGTCATGCTCCTATCACACGCTCTGGCGTCAGACAACTTCTGTATCTTCATCAGACAGCTACATGGCGAACATTTTTATAAGTTCCAAGAAAATGATCCTGCCCCGTCTAGAAAGAAGCAGTCCTAATGACTTCACCGACGTGGACCAAGACGCTGACTTTGACATTCTTTTAACCCTATTCCTAGCAGGGGGAGGGCTGAGTCCGCCCCTCCCTTGGGTTTTCTGCTTGCCAATTCCAGGGTTATTGACGCAGCTTCACGAAACTCCGTCACTTTTCCTAGCTGTTCTTTCTACGTACTGTGACAAAATTTCGAAATTCTGTTCTGCTCAGGGGCGGAGCCAGGCAACGTTTTTGGGATGCACCTCAGGCCATTTTTGGTTCTGTTGAGGGTAAAAGAAAAATGACTGCCAGAAATAATGCTCTAAAGATAAAACTTAAAACTTTATATGGATGTATAGCTAAGTAGTTGGGCAACGTGCAAATACAATTCCGTTCAACTGAAGTCACTTTACAAGGTCAGGTCAAGGTCAAAAGCAAAAATTTTGTTTTATAGTAATTATTTCGGCGCTATTTTTTTAACGCCAAGCCCAGAACATATATGACGTAGAAGGGTGTCCTTAACTTGTGTATCAAGTTTCAGCTCGATATCAGGTCGGGTCACGGGGCTATGACCTAAAACATCACTGCGCATACCCTATATCACAACAGCTGTAAAATGCAGTTTTTGAGAGTGAATTCAAATGATTGAAAACGTCTACAGATAATATTAAATGCACATGAGATCATCCCAAGTGACTCCAAGGTCACTGGAGGTCATTTTACATCAAGGGTCAAAATTGATCGAAGGAGCATATGACCAAGGCAGTTCCCCTTTTTCATGTCCCTGGGACCGCCTATGCTAACATCATAGAAACATTGTAATACGATTTGTACTTCTTTAGCATACCACGACTAGCAGAAACAAAACAAATGTTTTTACCTTTTTTGTTCATTCAGTTGTTACAAAACTAATCCTCCTACTTTTGAAACCATGTGAACGCCTATGAATTTTCCCAAAATTTCAAACGTGTGCACCAGTTTTAAAAGTCCCATTTATATCTCTCGATTCAAGCCAATTTCATCGAAATCGGTCCATAAACAACGGAGTTATAAGAAGTCAAAAAGTACCCCCTATTTTGATATTTTTGTCCCCCTATGTCTACCCCTTTCAAAATTTTGAGAAGTTTTTTCTCTTCAAAGTGTAGTTTACGTCATGGCAAATCGATTGCCGTTTGTTGCGATGAAATCGGATGTGTAGTTCTCGAGATCTCAGGCGGGCAGAATCCGCCCCCCCCCCTGCCGGGAATCGGCCATACCGTCTAGCCCACCGGGAATAGGGTTAAAGGACCACAAAATTTTGCACTTCAAAGGAAAATCCATACCGCAAGCACGAAAACCAAAGGTCCAACTGTTGCAGCCTGCAGTCTTTAGAAGTCGATAAACTTTGTCCCAAAACCACATATTTTCGGGGTTTCAAGGTGATTCTCCCAGTTCCCGTGTCAAATTCAAGTCCAATTTCAACGGACCGCCTAGTGCTGCGTCATGTCGGAGGATGACTATATAATGTGGTTTCTAATGAATTACACTTCTGAAGTTTCTACACATTTTCCTACATAGAAAAGCAGTGAAAATGTTATCAGCAACATTTTCCAGGTCAATGACGTCAAATTACGAAAGGGGCCCAGGTGCACAATTTCCCCGAATATGTCATACATTGCATCGGTGGTCTGTGACGTGGCTGTCAGCAGGACCCCCAGCACAAACCTGGACACCATTCCTCCATTCATCCTTAACACAGCAGCATCGTGAACAGTACTCCGCTTGTCACGCTCGTTCACGCAGAGCACCACGGACCGCCGCCGCGGACCGGTTTATCCGAGTCGCTGACATGGCTGTTGTGTCCGTTCACGTGAGTACAGCGGACCACAGCAGGGACCGGGTGCGCCCGCCGGTACGGACCTGAGTGTTCCCTCCGCTGACATACAGCACGGCGGGACCACGGTACGGACCTGAGTGTTCCCTCCGCTGACATACAGCACGGCGGGACCACGGTACGGACCTGAGTGTTCCCTCCGCTGACATACAGCACGGCGGGACCATCGGTACGGACCTGAGTGTTCCCTCCGCTGACGTACAGCACGGCGGGACCATCGGTACGGACCTGAGTGTTCCCTCCGGTGACGTACAGCACGGCGGGACCACGGTATGGACCTGAGTGTTCCCTCCGCTGACGTACAGCACGGCGGGACCACGGTACGGACCTGAGTGTTCCCTCCGCTGACATACAGCACGGCGGGACCACCGGTACGGACCTGAGTGTTCCCTCCGCTGACATACAGCACGGTGGGGTCGTCGGCTCCGGTGACCAGACGGGCCATCTCGATGTGGCCGATGCAGTGGTTGACGCCGATGATGGGCAGCTGCCACAGCTGCGCCACGGTACGCGCCACCACGGCCACAGACACCAGCGGTGCTCCCATGCCCGGGCCCTTGGTGTAGCACACCACGTCAATGTCGCTTGGAGTTACCTGGAAAACAATCCAACAACAGGAACGCGCCGACAGCGTAACAGCGTCGTGGAATTCTTGGGGAAAGCAGAGATCACATCGTCAAGGGCCGTTTTTCTGGCAGCAAGGGCACTGCTGGGATAAAAAGGACTGAACTGGCTATTAGTGCATGAAAGTCCACAAGGTTTTTGGGCTCTGTATCCGGCCCAAGACGAAAAGGGTCAGCCGCACCAGGGCAGCAATGTCGTGGAGTTGGACGTCGTGATACCGATTCATTACGACAATGTTGTTCGTTGCTTGGGGCAAAATTATTAATCTCTGGGGGCATTTGGTGGCTGGATTAGGATCCGCCCAAAAAATTCGTCACATGAACTCTGATCACAAAGCCTTACTTTCAAAACGTTCAGATGAAATGAACATAAAGCGCACACTTCCGGGCCGCAAAAAAGAATGGCTGTAAGTACATACATACATACGTACATAATACATATATATATATATATATATATATATATATATATATATATATATATGTCTGGGGGCACATTTGTACGTCGGTGCACTTTCTCTGCTTATTACCTTGGCTAAGTCTAAGGCCTCTTGAAGGAAGATCCAGAATGTGGGCCTGATGATGTCTAGCTGTTGCACTGGGCTGGAATCCTGAAAGCCAAAGGATAGAAGATATCATGCCTCCCAAATCTCTAAGATGCAATGGAAAGTGCAACTGTAGTGGTTTGATCACTGAGCTGCATGTTTTTCGTGTAATCTGTTTTTTATGTTAACGTTTGTTGCACGTTTTGGATTTGTTTACATTCCGATGGTAACAAATTTTGATGCTGCCAATTTCTAAATCGTCGTTTTTGGACCGGAATCTTCCAAAGTGTTCATCATTGTTTTCTTGCTTATGAACCTCCAGGTTAGTGTCGTAAATTAGTTCTCAATATGATTTTCATTCCCATACTATGACATTCAATTATAACGATATTTATAAATTACTTCTTTTTATGATCATTAGCATAACCAGTTTTACGAACTTAGCAACTCTGTCTCTTCCTGTTTTCGCCATTGATCAGAAGCGCGCATTTTTCACCCTGTCCTCATCATTTCCGTTTTGTTTTCATCGAATACATTCCCAAAACGTCAAGTGTCACGTTTTCTGAAGTCTTCTTGTGCTCTCCCAGGTTGTGCGTTTCCGGAAATTTTTCATTTAACCATCCTTGAACACACCCACACACTTGGACTCCCTCCCCCGCAAGCCTCCCCACGCACACAATACCGTATGCTTTGATATGATGGACAAAGCAATTTTGCTATTTTACAGTCACATAAGTAACCCAATCAGGCTAACTAACCCATGAGGAGCTAACGCTACACTCGGAAAATTAGGAGATGCCGGGACTGGTTGCTTAACATCAAGAGACAAGCTCCTGAGGCAAATTTCACCTACGACTACGAAAATCAGCAACATCCGCCAATTTACTGAAGAAATGTCCCTACAAACTTGTTATTTGCAATGGTACTTGAGCACACTAGCAAATGAGGGACTGTATCCCACATCCAACGAATATGCAGGTAACATCCAAATGCTTCGACCAAGACCAGTCAAAAAAATGGCCTTACATTTCGTTCAAGATAATTTTGTTTAGTCTATAATGTACCTACATTCGGTTCAACATGTACTAATGTTCTTTGACTGAACAGCTGGAAAGGGCTAAAAACAACTACAACAATGAATACCTGCAACCTTTCACGTAACTGTACCCCACAACAAAGGAAACCATTATTCATCTTCTAAATGTGACCCAGTACAGCAATGACATCCAAAAGATGCATTTCTGCTTCAAATATGTCCAATTTTTACAACTGTTTACCTTTCATGAGGCATAAGCTCATTTTAATAGTTTTATCTTTGGTCTAAGCTGAGCTTGTTGGCCACTGGACGTCATTTTCAGATCGCAATCGTCTTAAAGCATTTTTATCTAGTGCCAAGTTTACTGGTACACAGACACGTCTGCTGTCAGTTCCAAAGGAAACCATGGACTAGAAAACATTGTGATGTTTTGTGGATACATCAATCACATGTGACATGCATGAAAAGCATCTCTCATTGCAAAATCACTAATATCACACGAATCTTCCGCAAAATCAAGCCCAATAACCTTACACTGTTTCGCCTGCCGACGCCAACAGCTTGTCGTTGGGTTGGCAACATGCTCGGAAAACTACTTTTTGCCAGGCTAGAGTTTTTCGCCAGCTTTCAAATGACTAAAATCAGCATTTACTGGCAGAAAACTCTATTTGCCCTCAGACCCAGAGTTATGAACAAAGCTTACCTTCGCCAGGAGGAGTAATGTATGTATGACGAGGATTGGAGAGAACCTCTCCATCTTTGATGATCCCTATACCAATCTTGTTAGCAGAGCCCTCAAATCCAATAGCTACTACCATAGCAGCAGTTGTATCAAATGTGTGCCTTTGGCAGTCTTCGAAGCTTCTGTGAGCTCACACGCTGGAACACAGTATACTGGGTCATGTTCATGTACATGGTCGTGAACTGTACGTGTGGTACATTTCTCAGGAGTTCATCTGTAACACGATTCACCTGAGATAGATACAAACACCAACCGGAAGCAAGATTTATAGCCAGCTTGACCACACACGTGAGGACGAATGACTGCAGTAAAAAGTCCTAAGTTACGTCCAAGAACACTGTGACTCAACAAGTTATGGATGGTGTTCTGGTCCCGCTCACACAGCGCATGTCCGGGACTGGTACAGCTGTTTACCGAGAACGTGACTGCATACTCAGCGGCCGCCGCCAGTCGGGCCAGCGCGGTACCGGAGGCGTTCACCGATGGCACGGAGGTACCACAGGCCCGGCCACTGCCGGCGGGGACGGGCGGTGCGGGGAAGGGGCAGATGCCAATAGCCCCACGATGCTCACACGTGTCGGTCCGCTGGGAATGCACGCGGACAAAATTGGCACGGCTGGAGTATGCCATTTTCCGACCTGCCTGATCAAGTCCGGTCATGGCTGCCATTCAGCTAAGTCAAGCTGAGCCATTTATGTATGTATGGCCAGCCTGGGTATATTTCTGAAATGTCTTTTTGCATTCCGAACAGTCTCTAGAATGCAGTGTTTCTGCAGCTTGAACTACCAAAGATCTGGCCGCCATAATCGAAAAAGGGGAAAACAAGGGCCTGGTGTACCCTGGTAAGAGTTCTGCTGTCTGCTCCCAGTCCATGGCCAGTACACGTCAATACTGGAAACAGTTTCAATGCTACAGCTCCCATTCTTTCCACATGACTCATCATTACAGGCCACTGTCCAGGCTGACACAGCACAATCAAACACAGAGGAAACAGCTGTTCCTCCTATATGCAACTTCTGCAGGGGCCCATGTACTCTTGTTCTCATTTGCTGCTTGAAAGTAACTATATTGGGTTTTTCAGCTGAGAATGCAAACCCACAGTTTGTGGCCCTGGCATTTAAACAATGTCATGCAGGCTGAAGTACCTGCATAGCTACATGTTCATCACATTCAAGGACCCACAAAGCACAATCAGCATAAGGTGCTCAGAACCAGGGTTGGAAAAGACATTGTTCTTGGTGTTGGAAAACACCAGAAAAGACATGCTCCAAAGGGATTTTACACTTCAAAAGTTTGATCTTATGTCTTCATCAAAAACTACATAATAACCATGTTGACAAGTTTCTACCTCTGCAGGCAAATGACTGTACCGTTCAGTAAAAAGAAGGAATGATGTCATAGCTGACTTACATCAAGACACCAACTTAAACCAGCATTACTGTTTGCAAAATTTTGTACTCCAAGACAAAAACCACAAATGAAAACCAAACTTCCAACTCATCTGGCACAGCAACAAATGTCATTAATTATCACAAGAAACAGTAAAACAGATAAAACTCCTTGTGCACTCCACTCTCCTGGGGAACACTGCCAGCTTACACTGTATTTCACATTGAATGCCCATTGACTGTGATGCTATGTTATTTCAGTGTTTTGCCACCATCTGCTCAATGTGACAGTTCCCACTGTCCCATTTCAGTGATTGCTTGGCATAGTCATATTGTTTTCTGTGGTTTTGGGCACCACAGTGACCTTAGGAATCTCACAAGTGCCCATCTGCACCATAATCATTTCCTTCTCTGCAGCCTCTGGCTCCTTGGCTGGCAAAAGTGCTACAATGTTAGGGAGTACAATCAATGGTGTTGTGTGCACCTTTACCTTGCATTAATGTAGCCAACAACGGTAATCCTTTAGAAGCGCGCGCCATAAACCAAGCACACTGGATGACACATATACGGCGCGCGTGGCAAAAGGAGACGTCAGCTGTTGCAAGAAACAACAACATTATGCACTGGAGCTCCAGGGTCATGGATCACCTACTATTCGCTAACCTAACCTAACCTAACCTAACCTTACCTAACCTAACCTAACCTAACCTACTGTGTAAAACAAGAGCGAATAGTAGGTGATCTACGACTTGGAGCTCCAGTGCATAATGTTGTTGTTTCTTGCAACAGCTGACGTCTCCTTTTGCCACGTGCACCGTATATGTGTCATCCAGTGTGCTTGGTTTATGGCGTGCGCTTCTAAAGGATTGCTGCCAACATTACATTACATGACAGACACTAAATTCAGTCAACCATAAATTCATTCAAAAAAGTCAATTCAATAAACTCCACAGGTCATGATGGCATGATGATGGCAGCATTTTGGGCAATATTTCCAAAGTCCATAAACAGGAGGCATGAAGGCTGGTAGGGCAATCCTTTAGAAGCGCACGCCATAAACCAAGCACACTGGATGACACATATACGGCGCGCGTGGCAAAAGGAGACGTCAGCTGTTGCAAGAAACAACAACATTATGCACTGGAGCTCCAAGTCGTAGATCACCTACTATTCGCTCTTGTTTTACACAGTAGGTTAGGTTAGGTTAGGTTAGGTTAGGTAAGGTTAGGTTAGGTTAGGTTAGGTTAGGTTAGCAAATAGTAGGTGATCCATGACCCTGGAGCTTCAGTGCATAATGTTGTTGTTTCTTGCAACAGCTGACGTCTCCTTTTGCCACGCGCACCGTACATGTGTCATCCAGTGTGCTTGGTTTATGGTGCGCGCTTCTAAAGGATTACCGGCTGGTAGTTCATCAAGGAAACCCCAAATTACCAACAGTCTGGCAGCCAATTCAGCTTTCTAGCTTGCATGCTGGTCTTCTTGCTGACCCATAAGACAAGAACATATGCATGTCTGACAAGACTCATTACACAGATGATGTTCACAATATGTGTTGCAACATGTTGCTTGGTTAGGAGTGTAGAAGGGGCATGGGGACCATGGCTCCCCTTAGCCAGTCTACACTAAACATAGTTATAGCGATGATATACGCGTTGCAAAAGCAAAACATCATGTCTGCCTCTGCATTAAATGTGAGCTAAATTACATAAAATTGCTGCTTTGACTATAAATTTCATCATATGTCAGTGACATATAGTAGAATTTAACATCTGTCTCCTCCCAACGGCAATCCTGGCTAAGTGCTTGTGCATGATCATTGCTTGTAGAGAGGATGAGAATAAAGAACTGACTATAAGCATTTGAACTGTGTTAAATGTACCGCAGTGGTTTACATGGGGTGGCCAGATAGGTGTGTTATCCTTTCGAAGCGCACGCCACAAACCAAGCACACCGGATGACACATATACGGCGCGCGTGGCAAAAGGAGACGTCAGCTGTTGCCAGAATACAACATTGTGCACTGGAGCCCCAGGGTCGTGAATTTACCTACTAATCGCTCTTTTGTTCTACACAATGGGTATATAACAGCGTATCTTTTAGGTACGGCATTCTGGAACGCCTTTCCCTGAATTAATCGGAAAAATACTCTGCTTACTCGATACAGCACATTTTGAATGCAAACCTGAATCAAATCATCCTTTCCAACGCTCACCTATTCTGATGGTGGCCTAAATGACGTCATTGACAGAAAAACACCAAATCCGGTTTGAACTGCCGCAGAGGTCCAACTCCGGAGTGCCAGAGAGATCTCAAACTCATCAGTGACGTGCAACGCCAGTATGAGAACACACCAAGACACCTGCCGTCAAACCATCGACTGCATATTTCCAAGTATCAATGGCCTGTCGCCTTCTGGCGTCACACCATCGATTACATATTGATTGATCCAATCGATATGCGATAGATCCATGTGCATGCGTGCAATCCAAGTGTGGGAACACACTAAGACGTCTTCCGGTGTCACACAATCCACTACATATCTCTAAGTGTCAATCCGGATGACTCGTGTGCTCTAGTACGATCAAAAACCACCTCCTATACAAGTGCACGCCAACCAGTTCAGAGTGCTAGAGATATTCGAAACTCATTAGTCACGTGCAATGCCAGTATGGAAACAGACCAACGTACCTTCCGGTGTCAGACCATCGCCTGCATATCTCAAAGCGTCAACGCTAACTGGCCCGTGTGCTTTAATACGGTGGAAAGCCATCTCCTACACAAATGCACTCCAACCAGTTCGGAGTGTCAGAGAGATCCGAAACTCATCAGTGGAATGCAATGCCAATATGGGAACATGCAAAGGCGCCTTCCGGTGTCATACTATGGATTGCATATCTCTAATTGCCAATGGACCATGTGCTTGTGCATGTGCGTCGAGTCATTTCCTTTACAAGTGCACGCCAACCAGTTCGGAGAGCTAGAGAGGTCTGAAGCTCATCAGCCACGTGTAATGACGGCATAGAAACATACCAAGACACCTTTTGGCGTCAAACCATCGACTGCATATCTTTAAGTATCAGTGCTAATTACCTAGTGTGCTTTAACCCTATTCCCGGCAGGGGGGCTGAATCCGCCCCCCCCCCCCTCGGGTTTTTGCTTGCCAATTCCAGGCTTTTTAACGCAGCTTTATGAAACTTGGTCACTTTTCCTAGCTATTCTTCCTACGCGCTGTGACAAAATTTGACAATTCTACTTTCCTCAAGAGCGGAGCCAGACAACGTTTTTGGGAGGCGCCTCAGGCCATTTTTGGCCATGTTAAGGGTAAAAGGAAAATGCCTCCCAAAAACAGAGTTTTTAAGATAAAACTTAAAACTTTATATGGATGTATAGCTAAATAGTTGGGCAATGTGCAGATGTAATTTTGCTTGTCTGAGGTTACTATACAAAGTCAGGTCAAGGTCAAAAGTAAAAAAAAAATTTGGAATAATTTCGGCGCCGTTTTTTCAAATGCCAAACCCGGAATACATATGACGTAGAAGAGTTCCCTCTACTTGTGTACCAAGTTTCAGCTTGATATCAGGTCGGGTCACGGAGCTATGACCTAAAATGTCAGTGGGCGTACATTATATCGGAATAGTCATAAAATGAATTTTTTTAAATAGAGTGAATTCAAATGATTAAAAACGTTGGCAGATAATATTGAATGCACACGACATCATTCCAAGTGACCCCAAGGTCACTGGAGGTCATTTAAGTTCAAAGGTCACAAGTTGATCTGAAGAACGTGTGACCATGACAGTTCGCACTTTTTCATGTCCCTGGCACCGCCTATGCTAATATCATACAAACATTGTAACGCGATTTGTACTTCTTTAGTATAACATGACTAGCAGAAGCCGAAAAAGTGTTTTTGCCTCTTCTGTTCATTCAGTTGTTAGAAAACTAATCCTCCTATTTTTGAAACCCTGTGAACGCCCATGAATTTTCTCAAGATTTCAGATTTGTGTATCCATGGTAAAAGCCCTATCCATAATCTCTCGATTCATGCCAGTTTCATTGAAATCAGTCGATAAACAACGGAGTTATAAGAAGTCTAAAAGTACCCCCCATTTTGACATTTTTGCCCCCCTGTATCCACAAATTTTGAGATTTTGAAAATTTCTTTTTATAAAAATGTAGTTCACGTCACGGCAAATCGATTGCCGTTTGTTGCGATAAAATCGGACGAGTAGTTCTCGAGATCTCAAGGGGGGGCCGAATCGGCCCCCCCTGCCGGGAATCGACCATACCGTCTAGCCCTCCGGGAATAGGGTTAATACAGTGAAAAGCCATCTCCTACGCAAATGCATGCCAACCAGTTCGGAGTGTCAGAGAGTTCCAAGACTCATCAGGAACCTATGGGAGCACCCAAGGCACATTCCGGTGTCACAAAATCGATTAAATACCTCTAAGTGTCAATGTTGATGGTCCGTGTACTTTGATGCCATTAACAGCCATCCCCTATACAAGTGCACGCCACGCAGTTCGGAGTGCCAGAGACGTGCAAAACTCATCATACATGTGCAATGCCAGTATGAGAGCATGCCAAGACATCTTCCGATGTCACACCATCAATTGCATATCTAAGTGCCGATGTTAATTAACCAGTGCTCTTTAACCCGCGCACGACCGTCGGCCCGTTTCGAACATGGGCGACTGGGGGAGGGGCAGCTGGCCGCCCCCCCCCCTCACACATGGGGGACATGGACACACATGGACCGTGTGCTTTAATATCATCACAAGTCATTTCCCATACAAGTGCACGCCAACCACTTCGGAGTGCCAGAGACGTCTGAAACTCATCATGCACGTGCAACGACAATATGGAAATATATCAAGACATTTACTGGTGTCACCACCGACTCCATAACTCGAGGTGTCAACATCAATTGGCCCTCCGCTTTAATACGGTGAAAAGCCATCTTGTACACAAGTGCACGCCAATCAGTTTGGGGTGCCAAAAAGTTCTTAAATACATCAGGCACGTTTGAGAACACACCAAGACACGTTTTGGTGTCACAGAAGTGATTGCATGTCTGTATGTGTTATTACTAATGGCCTGTGTGCTTTAATACGACCAAAAGCCACCTCCTATGCAAGTGCACGCCAACCAGTTCGGAGTGCCAGAGACTTCCAAAATTTATCAGGCACGTGTGGGAACACACTAAGACACTTTACTGTGTCACGCAATGCATTACATATCTTTAAATGTCAATTCTATCAGCCTGTGTACTTTGATATGATCAAGAGCCATCTCCTATGCTAGGGCACGCTCACCAGCCTGAGTGTCAGGGACGTCCGAAACTTGTAAAACAAAAGAAAACTCCAAAAATGTCCCAAAACAAAAGTTCCAGAAAGTATTATGCACGTAAGTTACACAGGCGAAGTGCAGCAGGCACGGCCACAACGTAAAAGGCCAAGGTTTGTTTGAAAGACATTTTTGCGATGGCTATGGAATTTATTTCGTCATCTAGAAATAAGAGGGTTGGGGTAATGCAAACTTTATAGAAAGAAAGCACGAATGTGGTCCTTAGCACTTGGCCACACAAAATGTGTTTGCTTTGCATCAAACATAATTCAGAATCGAATGAGCAAAAAAGGTGCAAAGCACACTTAGCGGATGAGATTTCATGCATGGCAGTCGCTGGAAAACGAAAGTTCAGATCGAAATGTGTGTGTGTTCAAGCTTCGGAGCCTCTAGCGTCCGAACGCGCCAACTGATCGCGACACAAATGTCATCATCGGGAGCGCCGACTCGGTGGACAGACTGTGGTTTAGGTTTCGAAGCGACTACTGACGCGTGGCACGTGACGCGCGCCGGGCCTCTACAGAATTCAGTTAATCATGGGTACATATCAAACGGCGGGTTCTGTTGACTAATCAAGACTTAGTGACAACATGGGCCCCACTTGCGGGTGCTCGCTTTTCTGGTCGGCACCCACAAACGGTCCACGTGGCAGTCCATAGACACCTATTTGGATTTGTACTCGAGGACCTCCGAGTGCCGGAAACAGGGGCCTAGTGGACTGAACTTTGGAGAAAAACTAGCACTAGGGCTATCCAGCGGTACCACGTATGATGAGCAGAGTGCAGCGGGTCACGTGCAGCTTGCGTGCGCCTCTTTTCGGCCGCGTTTCTTATGGGCCAATTGTCGGGGCGCGACTGACGCAGTTCGGTGCGATCATGATTTGAACAAGCCAATAGGCAGCTGGGCGATCAATTTCAGTGGATTCAGGCCGAAACGGGGGTGCAGTTTGCGCGTGAAGCGCGAGGTGGACAAGCGATTAACAACCTTTCTTCATTGCCGCTGTCGCTGGGATGCTGAAAATTGGCGGGCAGGAGCACGTGGTACATGGCAGTCGATACATGTGGCTGTTTGCGTGTCAATAGCCTCAGCCTCGTGTGTACGGGACGCACGTGCTGAGGTGTGCGCATTTGACGCTTAAGCCTGGCGACACATACAGCCTGGCGATATATGCAGATTACTGAATGATCCCATTCCAAACATCGTCTGGTAACTTGCGGTCGTAGCCAAGTGGCTTGGACGTTAGTCTCAAAATCCGGCATAGCGTGTTCGAGCCCTGCCGGCCGCGAAAAATCTTCGTAGCTCATAGTGCGCCGTTGTTATGCAGATTTCTTTCACTCTGCAAGTGTGCCATTGCGTGAATGGTAACATGACTTTCAAATACCTTTTACCTATAGGTCTGCGTGCGACAGTGCTTCGATTTTGACACTAACCCACCGTGTAACGCGTTGGTTTGCCTGTAGTATTTCAAAAGGTCAAGTCAGATCAGCCTGGCTCTATTGGAACTTGGTCACCATTGGCAAATAAGTTCTGGCAAAACATTTGTTATTCTGAAACGCACATGACTACCAATGACAGTTGCAAGAGTGTAGAGTGAGGAATTATATTCGGTTATGGACGCAAAATTCAGTATGAAGCGTCACTTAACCCCAGGTTACAGATCTAGACATGTAATTAAGCGTACAAAAGACGTGAAAAGTACCAAGACGTATATCCAAGCTTTAAAACCGCCGTACCAGACCCATATTCTCAACAGCAAACGTAAAAAAGGCCGAGGTCACTAACTTAAGGTCAACGACCTGGACATTTCCAAAAATTGAGATTGTAGAATTATGTCATCTGCCATCATGCCAACATGCCAACATCGCAGTTGTCATGTCCATTGATACATTTTACTAAGTTATACCATTTCGATTTTTGGGGGAACGCTGTCGTGCTTCACCTGACCTAGATTGATGTTCTTTGGTGACTTTCAGTTTTAAAACTGACACAAGGTGTAAAAATGATGTACGAAAAGTACGCCAATCTTGACGTTGCTGCCCATTCTTTTGCTTTTGATTATCCTCACAAAACCGGAGTAGGGGGTTGTCATGAATCCCCAGCCCGGCGAAGGCTATGCAACGCCTTTGTTTGCCATGCGTTAAATTTAGAAATAATTTGGCTGGAAAGAGGAAACTAACATTTTGGCAATTTAAAAGGCTTTTTTGTGCCTTTTGCGAAATCTTAAATTTTAAGACAGCAAAAATTCATTTCGTTGGGTAGAGAGTAACAAAACATATGGGTTACATTGCTAACTGTACTCAAAATTTGGCGCACACTTTACATGAGAAGCATTGGTCGAACCCACACAATTTGCAGATCTACAACCAAAAACTTGCCAGCAACTTTGTCATTTTCAGGAGTCAAGAAAAGCATGAAACGTTTATTTTAATACGGCATCAAAAACGACACTGCAATCTTATTTGAGACCACATCTCATTGATGCGCGAACACTTACTTTGAGCCCCCACCCTTGCCAAAAAAAACGCTTTTTGGGTTTTCTCCTTTTTCCGTACCTACAGAAAGACAGTTTGCTGCAGACTTATCAATGTTTCGATGTTTGTTCCCCAATAAATCTGACGCGGCATAGTACCAAAAGGTTTTTGACACGTTAAACTGTCATAATTTACCAAACATGTTGAATGACATCGGTGCAGCCGCGCGGCGGCGCACGCCACTCTGCACAAGGTCACAGTTTGTTCGTGACTGCGACTGGTGTCTGGTCTTCAACGAACAGCTGTCGTCCCAAGATCCCACATATATTACCACAATATAACATTTTTGTACAACAAACAACCTTTCCTCTCTCTCTCTCTCTCTCTCTGGCGGTCCCATAACTACAAGACGGGCACAGCAGCGCAAACGCACACATGTTCAGACACGGTACTGCTCCCTGATCGCGCGAACCACTTCCTGGAATGCCTGGCGGAACGGAGAGTTATATTGTGCGCTGACGGCACCACTCAACACTGTTTTACGGGGTGTTGCTTCTGGCAACAACCAATAAAAACGCGGTTTGGACCTTCGCGGTGTGTCACGCCCTAATTGAAATTTATATACCATTTCTACGTACATTTCACCTGAATGGTTCTAAGGTGACGTCCTAGTTCGAAGATCGTGCTAAATCGTTCTTGTTGCAAGAACTGTTTGCCTCATCCATCTCACAATGCCAGGTAACTTCTGAATCGTTGGGAACATTTTAACGTGGCAGATTCTACACGATTGAGCAGAAACAGGGTAACCCTCTTTTGATGAGTTCCCAGCCGGCATGAGTTTTAAATATGGCGTGTACCAAAGCGACTCCAATCGTCGTGACGGGACAGTGCTCATCCACCAGTGCTCATGTAAGTGCGAAGAAACAGTTTTACTGCAATTCCTTCTGGATCTCAGCCATTAGCTGACTTCCTCATATAACACTACTACGGCAAAACGCCACGAACTCCCTTCACGGAACGCTTCACTCTATTTTTCACCACCGCGCCTCACGCCGCGACCGTGCAGCAGTCCTGCGGGCGCCATGGCAACACGGCAGTCTCCGCCCGTGCTGCCATGGCGACGGCGTCTGACGTCACGCTGCAGCTCATCCACAAGAGAGGTACTGATTGTAAGTAAAGGTATCTTGGGTACTGATAGCAATTTTGTTACGTCTGGTGTGCCATTGATTGGCTGTAATTTAGTTTTGGTGGCGTAGGTCATTAACGGGTACACAAGCTGAGTAATAGTAATAACATTGGGTGGCTTCTACTGTCATTTTCGTTAATGAACAGGAAAGGTACGCCTATTTAATACATGAAATACAGCGAGAAGTTTGCTTAAGTCTGTCGTTGTACCAGGGTTCATAATCATATGCAGACAATCGCCAGAATAACGAAGTCTACATGTTTCACGAGGGATGCAATCTTAATTCTTCGACCTTTGAGTAAAAAAATTATCAACATGCCTGTTCACGGCCGTTGCGTTTCAACCACATGAATTCGTCCACGTAGCTGGGCAGCAGTTTTTGGCTGGTCCCCCGCATCCGCTTCAGCTTTGTTTTCAAGTTTTTCCACAAGTTTTCAATGTTATTGGTGTGGACTCCTGTTGTGTTGTATTGCGCACACGAAAGTAATGTACAACTGTGCAACTGTTACAGGCTTTGTATCATACGAAAATCTCTCAAGACACAACACGTATGGATAAGTAAAAACATTCAACCGGAGAGACAAACATCATTGTCACACAGTTTGTTGTCCACAGACATGAGAGAAAGATATGAAGTTGGGAAAATGATGATAAAAGCATGGATATGATCAATCGAGACATGCTGCAATCATGAGCGAAACATATTAGAATACCCTAACATGCCGGTGATGTGAAGGAGGCGATAGTCACGTGCAAAACCATGAGGGAAGATGACCAATATAAATCGCGAATCTCATTCCTCTTGGTGCGCCTATGTCGCAATATATGTGGCTGCTGAAAGCAATCTAGTCACGTGACGTTGCGTTTAATTATGCTTCATTACGACAGCATGGGCTCATTATCTGCAGTACCACATAAAACTTATTTGGAGAAATCGACACGTTTTGTCTCGAACGGAAGTTGTTATCTCCCAACGAGGCCAATAAACAGGCGGAGAGTTTCGTTTTAGTGGTCAGGGATGTGTTATGTGTTATGTGTGTTATGAGGATGATGACTAAAAGTGGTCGGGGTTGCTGAAACCGAGTAGGGTAATACGCGTCATAGGAAATTCTGGATAAGTTCAAGAAGAGACTCTTTTTTCTTGTAGCTAGGCCCTCATACACAGCACTGCGATTCCATTCCATCCGTTCCATTCCATCCGCAGGCTATGACCTCATATCTTGGCCGACTGCAGAGTACGGAGGACACAGCCAAAATAAAAACAAATGCATACTCGAAATGGGGGGTTACAGAATGCGTTAAAATGGCTTCATTTTTCTCAACTAGTTGCTTACCATCTGCGCGCACAAACTGCACGGCGTGATTTACCGCATGGTGCTGAAAGCCAGCGGCGGCCAGCCGACCCGCATAGCCAGCCCACTGGTCAGACCACACCTATAAAGGACGACATCAACACCAACCTTATTGATTTGCACCATTAGCAAGTTTCAGCTGTTCACGTGTTCCACCGTAGCATATGTAGGTGATAATGTTGAACATATGAACGAATCGAAAATGACGATATGCAAGGGCAGGATGTACGTTCAAGGAAAGATAATAAATAAATACAAAGACAACATGTTCCTTATGACGGGAAGCGTGCAAGGCGTCAAGGAAAAATTAAAACGCAGCGTACTGCAGATGAGTTTATTACCGTAACACACCTTGAAATGAAAGGAACGTATTTTTAAGCACGTCATACAATTTTTTGTTGTCCATGCTATATATCAGACAAGCAGCTGTGTATTACGCCATTGTGCATGTAGTTCTTTTTAAGTGCTCCTCAAGCAGAACAAATCATGCCGCACTCGGTGACTTCAAATATGCAGTTTGTCTCATTGACGCGACTAACTTCCGTGCTGCGAATGAAATTCTTGATCTGGGCGGATGCGTGTGATGGTCATTGTAAAATTAATTTTGTGATCAGCTCTGCCATATTGACTGTCGATCGAGTTATTGGAACAGCACTGGAACATTTTGGCGTCCAGGGAACACAGTGGCATTTGTGAAAAATGCCACATCGCCGAAGTAAGACGGTAGTCAGATTTAATAGGCATAGGAAAATGGCCCATGAACGGGGAAAAATGGAGGCGTGGACAAAACAAATATTTCTGGTATGCTCGATGTTTCTGATGCTCAGTGGGATGTTGACTCGTTAGCAATGACCCTTTCAAAATGCAGACATTTTTTTGCCGGTTCTGGTATGTCACCTCGGACCCGGGCACGACGTGCGCCTGCACGATCGGGACTAAAGTGTCACTCCTCCGGTCCGGCACCAGCTGGACATGGGCGCGTCGTTGCTGGTCAACTAGCCCAAAGGCCCATTGTTGTTTGACTGGGCGGGCCAAGCCGTTTCTTGCCGGCTTCGCCCTGGACAACAATATCTCGTCGATCTGCACGACGCACCCAGCCCCCCCCCCCCACAACGTCTCTGGATGCTTGAGCAAATCCATACTCACGACCTGTAAATAAGCAATGGTCACCAAATAACTTGTTTGAATCAACGTACCATGTGAACAACAGAAAGGTGCATAGCAGATAATCCGGTCGGACTTCAACACAAGTTGGTATCCTCCCACAAAACAACGAATCAACCATTCATAACCATAACAACAACGAATTAAATAGGCCTCTACGTTTGCGATACTATCATTGGTACTGTATACAGTTGCTTGATGGATGACTGCTCCACCTGTGTGAAGACCACCGATGCCTTGAGGCTAACAATGTCCCCAACCCACTCCGCCCGTTTTTTTTTATTGTTTTTGCAATGGCGTACGGGCCGTGCACGATGAGACAGTGTATGGCAGATGAGGCTTTCATTGCATGCCAGCTGACTACTTTGAATCATTGGGACGGTAAATGTACTGCGCATCGATAGCAGTGTCGATAAATACAGTAACCAAAATGCGCAAAATATCAGTCTAAGATGACCAAAATGAACTTTTAATTCTCATGATAATTCATAACCAATCCTAAATATTCTCCGAAGTGTGTTTTGGGGTAACAGAAAAAAACAGATATGTTCCCTTTAAGGATGTCGCCATCTCCATGATTTACGTAAGATCCTTCTGCAATTTACCTCCTAATAGCTTTTCAAATTAATTTCTGTGGACTTCAGGCGTAAACGCCTGTCAACATCCCCTCCCCCTTACCGATGCGCAATGTATGGATGTCCACATATGCCTGTTGGGCATCCAAGATCATTTTCCAAAAACCACACCCATGACCGGCAGAAAATATTGAAGGGTGGAGCAAATCAACATCGGAGGGGCTCAAATCAACATTAGAGGGGCCAGGGCCCTTTCAAAAGAATAGAAATCGACACCCCTGACCTCTAATGTTGACGCGACTCGATTGTATATTCTTTTGGGGAACGCGCACTTTGTAAATCCAAACAATCCATGCATTACATTCGCAGCATTACAAAAAAAGGAAGCCTGTCCGCGCCACCGCTCGAAGAGGCGAAAACATGCATGTAAGGGTTCACTCATAGCGTTATGTCTCCATGACCTGACTCAACATGGAAAGGATTCTGAAGTCAGAACATGTAAACTGATTGATGGACAGGTACTGAAAATTTGGCTGGACTGGTTCCAACGGTTCAGAAATCATCCGCACCCTATGTGACACCCCCAGGAGGTGCAGGATTAAAAGCAGAGACGTAGCCGGAGGGGGCATGGGGACCGTGCCCCCTGCAGCCCAGCGGTTTCCTCGAGATAGTCAGCAGTTTCGCAGGAATACGGAATAATGAATATATATGCTGCAAAAACAAATATTACATGTTTTTCCTCTGCGTTAAATAGAGGTTCGCTAGACAACATTGTTGTTTTTTGCCAGTAAGTCTCGTTATGTGCCAGTGGCAAATGGTAAAATTTGACATTTGCCCCTCCCCCAGGAAAATCCTCGCTACGAACTTGGTTAAAAACTGAATGGAGAGAAAAACTAATCCTAACGAAGAACCGACCAAACAACGCATGGAAAATAGCGCAGAAAACGAGGTAAGTTGTTGCGTTAGCGTTGCGTCTGTTATGCGCTAGGTATGCGCCAAAAGGCTCCCATTCCTTAAACATCGTCGCCAGGACGAGTAAAATCTTACCAATCGATTAGAGACCTTCGACACATTTCATAAATTATCCAAAACTGTATCGCTGACAGCCCATCCGAGACATTGAATTGAATGTGAATGCTTATCCATCACTGTGCCTTGCTGTACCAGACGCATTTACAAGCGGCAGCGACGATTGTTTTGACTAACAGCACCAACGTATGTCGACCTATTCACGTAATGCATACCTGCGGGGGAAAATTCGTGGAACTACAGCGGTACTTGCCTGAATACATGATGGCCGCCTTCATAATTTCGATGCTTGTCAGCTGCTGTGAGCTTCGACAGCGCTGAGGTTGGCGATGCGCTGACACGTTTTATCGGCGATTTCAATGGTACATAGAAACTGGGGTAAATAGATGAAACTTGGGCTGGCAGCCGGTGTACTTCCCCAATAGAATATGGCTAACAAGAGCGAGTTGGCAAGAAGGAATGGTACCTGCGCTTCGATTCATAAAAATGTCCTTTTCAATTGCACGTGTACAGTGAAAAATCACGATTTGATTAGATACCCTCCCTTGAATGGAGGACATTGCTCCAGGACGCAGCTTGACACAAATTTATTTGGAAAGTGGTGAGGAAGAGCGCGGGTGAGTGACAATGGAGTAAATAAGTTCCGATTATTGTTCATAAAGCTGATTTTAGGTGGTTGACGTCATGGGACTGAGAATATAAGTATATCTCAATATTTAAACATAATTTAAGTTGGGGTCCCCAAATCGTATTGTGGGTGCCCATTTCCACTTTGTGGGTGCCGGGACACCCACAGAGATAAGCCTTATCTCTTTAAACCACACCCCTGATGCAAAACTGATCGCCAGAAGGTTTCACTTCAGTCCTTTTTGTGACGTAGATCAAAATGGCCGGGTGTAAGTGTCGATCGTTGGCAGGTAAAGCAAGATCAACATTTCACCTCACCCAGGTTGACCTTGACCTGACATTTTTAAAAAAGATTTTGGCATGCTCCTGACTCCAGCTGAAGGCTCTAAGACCAGTATTGCCGATGATATGATGTACGAACTGTTGTCAGTTTTACGGATGTCGTGTTGGGCGTTTTACGTGACCTGTGACATCTTCAGTCACATGACCAGGGCTAACATACACAGAAAACATTTTCACCTGCGTAGGACGAGTTAACCCTGTGTACAACGGTTTTGCATAAATCTTGCGAAGCAGCCAGAGGAAACTGCAGAGTGTTTTCAATTAGCACCTGAATTTACTCGACAGCGGTAAGAAAAACATCGGCCTCGAGTGTTGTTGTCCCTGCCGCGCCGAGTTCGAACCCACGTTACGAGTGACGCATTTGACACGTGAAATGGGAATAGATTACGCGCCGGCATGTCCGTTTACCATTTACCAGCGGGTGAATGATCCGATGTGTTCGGGCGGATTTTTGCGCACAATGCTGCAAGGGTGCCATGTTTTTCAGTGATGAAACGCGGGTGAGTTATGAGCACAGGCGCAGCCAAAGGGGGCGGGGGTCTGGCCCCCCCTTAGGCCCGATTTCTTTGGTGAAAATCATTGCACATCGTTTTCCTAGCAGGCGGTTTTCGTATTTCAGTTCACATTGGGCTCCGCCCCCCCCCCCCCTTAAGAAAATCCTGGCTGCGGCCCTGGTTGTGAGGTGCTTCTGATTGATTCGAGTATTGATCGTCCGATAACCTGTGTAAGTAGAACAGCCTGTTAAGTTGACAGATCATAAGCTGTCACCAAAACTATTGTTTCAAAAGTGTTGACGCTGTGCTTGGCGCAGGCGCTTGCTGAAATGTGCAAAGCAGTGTTTCACTGTGCCCATCTTGGGTTCGTCACAACGTCGCACATTTCCCGACATGGCCACTTTGTGCTTTTCATATGAAGTTGAATTACGACCTGGATTTTGCCATTTTACAAAGCACGTTTATTTAGATGTGCGTTCACATTGCACTCATTCTGTTGCAATATTGAATTGAAATAGTAACGTATTGGTTGTGGCGTGATGGTGACATATTAGCCAAGGTGATGCGTAATAAAACAACAAAACTGGAGAGGAGTAGTTTTTGCAACGAAGACGAGTCTCGAATCTATGTATTGGTATTTTTATGATGTTGCGGTTAGGTGATGATAACGTAAGGTGGCGGACCGCTGACCTGCTCCATTTATACGTTAGAGACGAGTACGTTACCCGTCCATGACGTGTCAAATGGCTTTCAGTTGATCCCCAAAACACGGGTAAAGGTTTTGGTTTACTCGATACCAACGGGTATACGTCCATCGTTGACTACGCTGTGTAACGTGTGACGACAAAGAGAATAGAAGGCAAGCGAATAGAACACGGCAATGTAGAGTAAACGAAACGATTAACACGAAGTTCTGTCGTGAAGGCAGCCCGCCAATGACGGGTGAAGAACCCTGATGCGATGGGTATATTTATCACTGCCCTAAGTGTCAGAAACGTCTGTGTGTTGGCCAGCCTGCAAATTTTGAGTTCACTCTTTGTCATCAGGTAAAAATGTTTTTAGTGCAGAAAAGCAAATCTATATGGGCCTCTTAACTAGGCTCATCAATGCAACGCGAGGTCGTGTCACGTCACGTCATAGGTAGATGTCAAAACGAAATGGGATACAATATTGTCTGGGGAAGATCGTTCGTTAGCAGCAAAGAGCAATCATTGTTCCTAGTCAGCAAAAGAAAAATGACTACCCGTCCTGACCTGGCTTGACTTTAACCCGATAAACAGCGGACTGCGCAGATTTAATTATTACAAGATGTCCTTTCAGTTCTGTACCTACCTGACGCAGTTTAGAATCCCTGCCAGTACTTATTGCTCTTTGTCACGAAGAGTAATGCAGCCTTATCTGACCTGACCTAGACTGACTAGGACATCATCAGAACGTTTTACTTCAGTCCTTTTTGTGACCTGGATTAAAACGTCTGCGAGTGAGCATCGATCTTTGCCGGGTAAAGTAAGACTAATATTTCACCTGTCCCAGTTTGACCTTAACCTGACATTTTTCAACATGAGGGCATGCCTGTGATGCAGAAGATTGTGACATTTCGTTTGATAACAAGAAGTCTCTAATACCACTATTACCGGTGATCCCGGACTGGTGTCAGTTTTTCCGACGTGTTTTGCGTTTTGCGTGACCTGTGACATCATCAATCACGTGACTGAGCTAGCATAACATTTTCTGAATTGCAAGACTCAAAACTATCGATTGGTGGTAGACCGACTCAGATCCGGCAGTTAGATCCTGAGATAACAGGGTGTGCCTTTTTTAACACCCCCAGGCGGTCGCGGGTACGAAAACACGCCAGGCGGTGCCGGGTTAAAACGTATTAGGGTCGTCCCCACGACGAAATCTCGGCGTCCATAAAACGTCGTAGCAACGCCCTGACGACATATTCACGGCGTTGAAGACCACTTTGTAACGGCGTTTATCAGGGTTCAGAATTTCTACGTTGTGGTGATGTAACGCCACTACTTTTCCTCTACGAAAACCATCGTCGTTGCGATGCTGTGACAAAGTCAAATTGTTAGCTGGGACGGAGGCCCAGCTCCCGGTGCACGGAAGTATGTCTGGCATAGGTGATTCCCGGCCTTCAAATTAAGCCTTACGGATAATTACTGGCATTGACGAATAAGGAGCGTTTTCAAAATTGCCAAAACCAAGTTTAGGGTAATTGTTGTTCACGCATTACGGTGTAAATCATAGCTAAACTGTTCGAAGTTGGTACGGCCGGAGCGATAAACCAGCTTTCGCTAACTTTACGAACGTCCTGACTGTCCTGTAAGCGCGACTCTTTCTTTTGATTAACTGCGCGACCACGGCGGTTGACCGCCCTACCCTGAGGTTTCTCCAAGATCGCGAGAGAACGAAAGAACGCAGCGCCACAAAACTTTATGTATCTTTTGCTTAACCATTGTTACACCTTGTGTTAAATGTCTGACCTCAGGTCAGGTCAAGTGTGTGACCTAGGTCGGGTCAAATGAACCTACGTCCAAAAAGATTTAGCCCCTTGCAACTCTTTCGGAAAACATGATGTCACAATAAAACTTTCAGGGACTAGAGAGCTTGTTAGATGTTAGAAATCTGCTATACCAGATTTTTCTGGATTTCCCGTATCATAAACCTAAAGTCAACCGCATTTTTAAGGCATGTCATCGTTTTTTCGGAATTGGACGGAATTTTTTTTATAACATTTTTAGCCTGGGGTGATGCAGACATCCATTCACCGTCGATGGACACAGTATCAGTTACTTCAAACCTTTGACCTGAGGTCAGGCCACGAATTAGTGTTATGAGACAAAATACACCGCCGTCAAAATCGGCGATGAATTACTCAGAACGGGTTGAAAATGGCAGCGCCACAGAACTTTGTGCACCTTTCACTTGATCATTTTTACACTTTGTGTTAAAGATTTGACCTCAGATCAAGTTAGGTAAATGACCTAGGTCAGGTCAAGTGAATCTATGTCCACCTCCTGAAACTCTTTCGGAAAAAATGATATTACAATGAAACTTTCAGGGATCAGAGATTTTGTCAGATGCAACAAATGTGTTATACCAGATTTTTCGGGATTTCCCGTATCATAAACCTAAGATCAACCCAATATGACATGCCATGTTTTTTTCGGAATTGGACGGGATTTTTTGTAACATTTTTAGCGTGGGGTGATGCAGACATCCATTTACCGTCAATGTACAAAGTATTAATGACTTCAAGCCTCTGACCTGAGGTCAGGCTACGAATAATTGTTATGAGCCAAAATGCACTGCCGTCAAAATCGGAGAAGAATTACTCAGAACGAGTTGAAAACGGCAGAGCTGGCTCGCAAAGGTGCGAGTTATATCAGGAAGTTCAGAAAGTTAAAAAATGCATATTTTGGAAATAAACAAACTCGCAAATAAAGCTCCACCAGATGTGTAGATTGATAACTATTATACTGTATTGTATTACAATCGCGGGGTTGTCCACTTGGCACAGTAGCTATTATGATCCCGAGTCAAATGAACGCAAGGGGAAATTCACACGGACACACAGACACACAAACACATAGTACGTACACGCCATAAAAGCAGTCACAATCTTAATCCGTCATCGAGTTGAACAACATCTGCTTTAAGTTGTTTGCGAAGCTGTGCTGGCGCATCGCTGTCAGTTTGGCGGAAAGCCGGTTGTATAGAGTGGGCGTTCTGACACAGAAACACTGCCTTCGTCTGCCAGCCTCTGTGCTGTAGGGTGGGACTCGAAGCAACCTGTCTTCCCTCGTGTTTCGTTCACGCATCGCATTGTTCAGCTGGAAGACGGCCGCTGGTGATGCCGGCTCTCCACACCCGAGTATCTTGTGCGCCAGATTTAATGTGCAATAATCCACGATGTTATGTTGCGATCGCAGCCAGCTGAGATTATCGGGTAAGTCAGACACATGGGCAAATTTTCGTCGGCCGAAAATTATTCTGGCTCCAGAGTTGAAAATCTTCTGAATTTTGTACAGGTTTTTCTTTGACCCATTTCCGTAAACAGAAATGCGGACGCAGTTGGGTAAATAGTGCCGCACATACCAATGGCCGGACAGGGTGCCATACAGCGGTGGCTGATCAGTGACACGTGAGAGTCCCAGGACAGAGTTTTGTAAAGAAAAAATTAAGCCCAGATTTTCCGCCTCGTTACAAGGTACTAGGACAGCGTCACGAAGGATGACTCGAAAATTTGAAAGGGTGCGCAAATTCTGACGGTTTCCAAAGATGATGAGCTCGGTTTCTGAAGCGTCAATCTTGAGGGCGTTCGCGCGGGACCAAGTGTCCATACTAGCAAGGGCGGCAAATAAGAGCTGCAAACTTGTCCTTTCCACCCGTAGCAATGATCTGCGTGTCATCTGTATATTGCACCACGTCGCCCCCCAGAGAGACAGAGACAGGTCGTTGGCGAACACGCTGAACAAAAGGAGGCCGAGAGCGGAGCCCTGAAAAACGCCCATGGTTTTCGCGAGCGGCCTGGACGCCACAGTCTTTCCAGCGTGGTCATACTCTCTGCGTGTGACCACGAAGGTGTGCATCTAACCAACTGGTGACAATGCCATATAGCTGCAGCTTGCGCAAGAAAATATCATTACTAATGACGTCAAAGCATTTGCTCAGGCCGATCATGTATAAAAGCGGAATTTCCCCGCTATCGGTGGCAGAGATGATTCGGTCGGCTACAGTCACCAGCGCGGTTTCCGTCGAGTGACGGGGCCGGAAACCGTGCTGGGACGGAGATAGGAGGTGGTTATAGGGGAGGCAATGGTAGAGCTGACGCTGCATGAACCGCTCTTCCAGTTTGGGGTGACGGGTACGATGGATATGGGCCTGAAATTTGGAGGATCGAACGGATTTTGAAAATGGGCTGGATAATGGAGTGTTTCTATGGGTCCGGAATATCAGATCGGGTGACGCATGAGCTGACGATGTGAAGGATTACGTCACCGATAGCCCGAAAAGCCATCCTCAGTGCTCGGATAGATAGGCCATCGTCACCACAGGCAGCCGAACTACGCATGCTCGTGAGCGTTCGTCGAAGCTTGTTTAAGTCAACTGGTGAGAGAGTAAAAGCCCAGGCACCCGTACGAAGAAGGCGGCAGTCAACAGCGGGGACAGGCCCCTGTCTGCAAAGTTCGTTCGCTACTTTTGGACCCACGGATACAAAAAAGTCGTTCAGGCTGTCCGTATCGGGTATGACCATCTCTCCCGCCATTTTGCTTTCGACCACGGACCGCATGTTACGCCAAACCGTGGCTGGACCTTGCTCTTGAATCGTTCTCTGTATGTCGTTACATGTATTTCGGCGAACCGCAAACCTGACAACAGGGTTTAGGTCACGACGTTCGCTCGAGCCGCGTCCCAGTACCATGAGAACTCAGCGCCGAGCCATGAACTCCTTCATGGCGTCCGAGACGGGGAAGCGGTCGGGTTGCGGATTGTGACCGTCTTCACGGGAGCGTGTTGGTCGAGAATGGGTAAAAATCGTGAAAGGAACGCATTCCATTTCCCAGACACAGCATCTGCGCTAAAAATAAGTCCCCACTCAACGTTATGCAAGTCGTCCGAAATAGAGCTAAGATCAGTCCGTTTGAGACAGCGTGACAGAACAGTCGTAAGTTGGAAACGAATTCGAGGAGCGTCGATGCGAAAACGAATAAACTTGTGTGAGTTAAAGTGACAGAAGACAGTAAAGCAATCACGGACAATGTCGCGGTTTTTAACAACGCATACGTCGAGCAGAGATCCGGCGGTAACCGTAGGCGAGTTGAAAACGCGAGCAATCGGATAAAAACTCTTGTACTCGCGTACGAGCAGGATCCCGCTGAACCTTAATCATGTCACAGTTTCAGTCACCGCACATCACTAGGGTGACCCTTGGGCAATCCATTAGGATGCGCTGCAGCTCCATCTCTAGGTCCTCGAAGTCCGCACGAGGGGCGGCTGCAGTCTGTCTAGGTGGTCTGTGGAGGGACCCGATGATGAGTTGACGCCCCTGGTCCGATTTGGGTGTCGTCCAGAGAGCTTCGAGCTTGTTGGCAGGACCGCGGTGAGAGGTCTCCTACAGGGGCATTGATGTCAGACCTGGAGAGAATGGCAACCCCCCACAGTCTCGACCATCTCGACGATCGGCCCGAGAGGGCTTGTATCCAGGAACAGTCAGGGGGCGGCTGAGCTTTGTGAGCTTGAGCCAAGTCTCCGACAGCACCGTGAAATCGTAGTTGTGCCGATGCAGTGCATTGGGAGGGCTCGAGCAGTTTCGGCTTCAGAGACTGAATGTTCAGCTCTTCGATAAGCAGGCCGGTGCTCGCCGTTGCCTGCCGTAAGCCGCGCCGGTGGCCGGACAAAATGGCGAAACGTAAAAATGGCGAATGACTTTTTGGCGAATGCCGGATTGCGAATGCTCAAGGGCGACATGTAAACATGGTGGCACGTTGAGATGGCGATTGACCAAATGGCGAACGGCAAAATGGCAGCATATAAAAATGGCGAACGTTAAAATGGCAACAGGCCAAATGGCGAACGACAAAATGGCGACATGTTAAAGACGCGACACGCCAAAATGGTGAATGGCCAAATGACGAACGGCAAAATGACAATATGTTAAAAAGGCGACACGCCAAAATGACTAACGGCCTAATGGGGAACGGCAAAATCGCGACATGAAAAAGGCGACACGCCAAAATGGCGAACGGCTAAACGGCTAACGTCAAAACGGCGACGTGAAAAAGAGGCCACGAGTCACAATGGTGAACGGATAAATGCGAATGACAAAATGACGACATGTTTTAGAATGTACTTTACCCAGTGGTTTACGTGGGTGAGTTAGGGCTCAGATTAATGTACCTGAAACCCCAGTGTACCTTAAAGCCTGTACCTTAAACCCATCATTCAGTGTTGCAACTCACTGGCGGATGGTCTTCGTTGCGGAAAGCCTGAAAAGGCAGTTTGTAGGCGCTGACAATGCGAAAGGATGTATTGCAGCAGTCTCGACCGTCCAGACTGGATGGAATGACAGTCGGACGCTCCGACTAAAAATCTGTTTGGTTCTGACGGCCCGAATGGACCGAAGAACGAAGAAATAAACGATCCATTCGTCGTCCGTCTTTCTTTCTGACGGACCGACAAATGGTCAAACGAAAAGGCAAGATGGACGGACCATGGACGGCGGGTATGGGGAAGGCGGAGGGAGGAGGGGCAGCTGCTCCCATGCACAAAGCTTGGGGACAAACATACCATTTTGATCTTAAAAAAAACATCCCGGTAGGCCCAAGCTTGCGGAGGGTCCGCCGAAAAATGGGATAAAAATAACTGCGTTAGCGTACGTACTGCAAAAATCAGGGAAAAATTTTCGTGGGGTCCCCACCCAGCGGTGGACCCTCTCACTTCATGTGGGGCTCATGGACAGCAGTGGCCTTCAGAAGACTGGCAGGAGCTCCACAGGCCGGCAGGGTGCTCTGCAGATCGGCAGGAGGTCTGTACGGGCCGGCAGGGCCCTCTGCTGGCCTGTTGGGTGTCCGGAAAAATGGAGACAAGTAAAAATGGCGACTGACTTTTAGGCGAATGCTAGACGGCGAATGCCGAACGACGACATGTAAAAAGGCGACTTGCCAAATGGCAAACGGCAAAATGATGACATGAAAAACAGGCGACACGTTGAAACTGCGCCTGGCCAAGTGGCGAACGGCAAAATGGCGATATGTGAAAAAGCGACATACCAAAATGGAGAACGGCCCAATGGCGAACAGAACAATGACGACCTTGAAAGAGGCGACATGCCAAAATGGCGAACGGACAAATGCAAATGACAGAATCGTGAAATTTTTGGAAAAATTATCCAAATGGTCTGCGTGGATGGTTTTTGGCTCAGGTTCATGTATCTTAAACCCCAATGTACTTTGACGCTATTTCCGGCAGGGGGGGGGGGGCTGAATCTGCTCCCTTCGGGTTTTTTTTGTTTGCCCATGGCATAGTTTTGACGCAGCTTCACGAAACGTGGTCACTTTTCCTATCTATATCCTACATCCTATCCCCTGTACGTACTGTGACAAGATTTCGTCATTCTATTTTGCTTAGAGGCGGAGCTTGGCAACGTCTTTGGGAGCCACCTCAGGCCATTTTTGGCACTGTTGAAGATAAAAGGAAAATGACTACCAAAAATTGTGCTTTTAAGAAAGAACTAAAAACTTTGTATGAGTGTATAGATGGGTTGTTGAGCAAGCACGCAAATACAGGTCACTTCACAATACCAGGTCAAGGTCAACTTCAAAATTTGGTTTCATAGTAATGATTTTGGCGTTATTTTTCCAAATGCCAACCTCGAAATACATATGACGCAAAACAGTGCTCTTTACTAGTGTACCAGGTTTCAGGTTGATATCAAGTCGGGTCACGGAGCTATGACGTAAAACGTCAGTGCGCGTACCGTAGATCTCAACAGCCGCAGAGTGTAATTTTAGAAGCAGAGTGAATTAAAATGATTGGAAACGTTTCCAAACAATCTGAAAAGCACTCAAGATCATTCTAAGTGACTCTAAGGTCTTTGGAGGTCACTGAAGGTTAAACGTCATAAGTTGACCTGATGAACATGTGACCTATGACATTTCCCCTTTTTCATGTCCCTGGCACTGTCTATGCTGGCATTATATAAACAATATGATATGATTTGCCCTTCTTTAGCATAATATGATTAGTAGAGGCTGCATGTGTTTTCAGCTTTTCTGTTAATTCAGTCTCTGAAAAAAATCATTCTCCCACTTTCAAAATCGTGTGGACGCCCATGAACTTTCCAAAAACTTCAAATGTTTGGACTAATGGTAAACGTCCCATCCGTAATCGCTCCATTCATGTCAATTTCATCAAAATCAGTCCGTAAACAACAGAGTTATAACAGGTCCAAAAATATTCCCCTTGCTGACTTTTTTGCCGCCCCTCGTATCCACCCCTTTCAAAAGTGTAATATAGTTTACGTCATGGTAAATCGATTTTTTTTGTATGGGGAGGGGGGTGGATAATGACAAGAGATGCCGATTCCCGTTTGGTTTTGTTTCCGGCTGCATTGCTAGACCCCAAGGGTGGGGGATTTCCGTGGCAGCTTCAAACTAACTATCCCATTACCTGGGAATGAGATTTAACATTTGGGTTCCGTGGCACCGAGCTCGGGTCCCGAAGGAGACTAACTGTCATGAAGTGGCCAGCTGGCAACTGAATAGAGAGATCTGACCTGGGACGGGGCGACCGTGTCCATCTAGCATTCGCCAAAAAGGCATTCGCGATTTTTACATTTCGCCATTTTATCCTAGTACCATGAACGGAAGGTTCTCGTAGATGGTGCAAGCGATGGGCAGTGCAGTTGAGAGGCGTACAGGCCGCTACCAACTTCCGTACGACGACAAGCAGGGTCAGTGGCCGCCCAATCTCTCCATGCATGGCTTGCAATGGTCACTGTCACTCGTGTTGCTTGTTGATGTCACGGTGCGGGCCAGGGATTTGGTGACGCTTAGAATCACCGTGCACTTCACTCAGTCTCACGACTCAAACACACCTCCCTAAGCACGGAAAGAGGGCTGGACAGGAGGAAGAGCGCTCGCGTACGCTCGCGGCAGCGCGCACAGCTGAACTGGAGCATGACAGACGATCACAAGAACCACTAGGATAACAACCTATCACATGAAAAGGTCTATGTCGCAAAAATAAAGGAACGTTAAAATTAATACCCATTAATTTCATTCTGTGTTCGGCTACAGCGCCCGCCGGCAGACGGAGTGAAAATCGACGTTTCTTCAACTCAACATTTTGGCATAAATATTAAACAAATTTTAGAAATTAGGCGCGTATAGAGATTTGCGGACTTTTACCTGTTCATTGGTCGCTTTACCTAAACTTCATTAACGACAGCCCTGAGATCCAGGCCGCTTCTCGGTTTTATGCAGTCGGCTGTGAGAAAACATATAGGGCGTAATGGCCTACATACTATCCAGAAACAAAAATGAGACCAGTTTCGAGCTTTGGTTGTCATGAGCTTTTGTTTACTTTTACCGTGCGGCCAGCCGTTCGTGAGTTGGGGGGGGGGGCGGTAAACCCCCCCCCCAGTCGGACGGGATCAGCACCGACCGCCAGTCGGGCGCAGGTTAATTGTATGATTTTATGTGGCATCGCTTTACCCATATATCTGACTCGCACCAAATGCTGATCCATACTTGCTCTTATTTGCTGGATTCCGACGCTTTGGTGTGTTTGTTTGTTCCTCAATTTAGCATCCCTTGAAACATAAGGACAATGAATGTGGTTCAGGACGGCTAAGTTCACACAAAGAATAATAAATCAAACCGATATCTAAGGGGACTGTGGGGGAAAGCTCAGCTTTAAGGGAACATTGTTAGATATGTTACAGATAATTCGAAGCTAGAGTGAAATAACTGATGGGTTCGATAGTTTCAATGTTGACAAAAGAGAAAGAAGCGAGCACAGTAACAGGACGTGAAAACCAGGGCCAGGTCCCACAGCAGCTCCAGGCTGAACGCGGACATCAGCGGCGTCTGTGGGCCGATCACCGACTCCATCGGTCAGACGGCGGACGGCTCCGGGAAGGCCGTGGTGTCCCAAGCCGACGCGCCTCGGCCGCTACCAGGCGCTGGGCCGCCCGTCAAGTAGTCTCGAGCGGCAGATGGCCACCCCGGGAGCGACCCCGAGAGCACTGAGGGGCCGCTACAGTGGGAGCTGGGGCGTCCGCAGAGGGACAGGAGGCAGAACCGAGGACCGAAAGCAGTGCCGTCGACCCCCCTACCCGAGAGAGCAAACCCAGTCATGCTCCGGGAAGATTCGTGAAATACGCTGGCTGACTGACTGACATTTTCTGCGACGACGTAAAACCCCAAACTCCTCAACATGCAGACATCAAACATTTCCCAAACAAAACCTTTTGTCGAAGCAGAACGTTAAGGCTGTCACGTAAACTGGGCTGCGACCGGCAAAATTCCTTGGGCCAGGGCGTAAAACGTATTCGATGTTAGCACGTTAAACAGTTTTGGAGTTTTAGCTGTCGTCTTGGAAACAGTCGCAGATGCCGCAGATGCTCATACCTGATGCTGGACCTGACGGAGGTTTGTTTGGCGACGTCTCATGCAATGCGGATCCCACCGTTAGGGACGGGGTGGGGGTGGGGGGTGGGGGGAGACAGCTTCTCATGGGTGTAACGTAATGTACTCCCAAATGCTTATTTCTCCTCCATCTCCCTTCGCTAATTGTTTCCCCATTTTTGAAAATCGATTTAAAAACAAAATTTACTTTATCTACGTCGGAAAACGGAGAAACCAGCTTATCCCATGTTTTTCGACGAAATGGGTGCATGGACCCACCCAGGATCCGTCAGTGGTCCCAGCATTACTTGGACTGCTTCGAATAAGCAGCCTTCTGGACCCGACATTCATTAGCGATTTTGAAGAATGTCGTAAAAGCTCTGTGGCGAAAGGCAAGTGCTCGTGATTTGGCTACTACGTTTATAGGTACCCATAACTGCCGATCCCGGGGTTGAGGGGTCTGGATCCTCCAGCATTCAAGGATTCTAACATCAGGTCTATGGCAATAAGCGGAAAAAAGGGCCTAAAATCCTGTGTTGACCAGCCAATGATTTTCTGAAATCTCTAGCCATGTATGTAAAGGTAAGCAGCTAACTTGACAAGATGATTTCGGGATGAGTCGAAGCGACAGCGTAGATTTAGATTTCATGATCTCGTTTTGTCAAAAATCTTGAAGTCATATGTGACGCAGATGTGGCGTGTGAATCAGTTTGTTGATATGCGTAGGTGGTTGCTGGGGTTGCTTGCAAGATGTTGCATTGTCTCCAGTTATGCGTGTTGACGTAAAGCTGTGTTGAGGTCTGCATTGTTGTTGGCATCAGGAAGCCCTGAAGACGGTTCAGCGTTTTGTTTACACGTAAATATTACAGTTAATCAGCATTTGTGTGGTGGGATTTTGAGGTTATGTTTTCCCTGCCAGACATGGTGCAGCTGCCTCTTGATCAGGGACTGGATACCATTTAATGGTGTACACAAGGTTTGGCTGCTGTTTTCAGCATAAACTGCATATGAAAGTTGATTTGGTCAATTATCTAGGTACTCATTTGCCAAAAAACAACATTTGGGATCAAGATCATCATTCAGGAGGAAGAAAATATTAAGCAGTATATATTCTGCATATAAAAATGGGAAGAATGAGGAAAGCATTAAAACAAATAAATTTTTCCCATACAGGACCATGTGTATGATATTTTTCTGACTGCTAATGTTAAACATGGGGTGAAGTAGGGCAAGCAGGTGGGGTATGTCCTTGAACAGTTTATTTGCATCAGGGATGTGCTTATTTTTTATCAAAAAGCTTATTTGTATTTTTGAACAGTACACATACTCCTTCATTCAGCAGGTATAGCAAGCATTGTCTTGCACTATTCTCAACAACTGATCATAATTATTATTAATTGTTTCCAGCTGTCCATGCTATTCTGCTTGCATGCTTTTCTTTAAGATTTTGCAGCAGCTGCCTTGTGCCATTTACCAAGCTATAATGTGTTACCATTTGAGCCATAGTTCATTGCCATATTCATTGCCATATTCCTAAGTGCTCTTGAGGCCACTCCCAGGGTGGCCATCTGTCCCTCAAGACTACTTAATGGGCAACCATATTCATTCCTTATAATTTGTTGCCATATGCAGGTTTTAATTCCTGTGAGTTTATTCATTACGCTTAACCCGCGCACGACAGTCGGTCCGTCCCGAACATCGGCGACTGGGGGGGGCAGTTGACTGCCCCCCCTCTACCTCACTAATGGTTGGTCGCACAATAAAAATAAGCATACCGTTGGAAAAGCCTGTGACGAGTAGAGCAATTTACGCCCTATATATGTTTTCTCATAGCCGACTGCATGAGACCGAGAAATGTCCTGAATCTCAAGGGCTGTGACTAATAACGCATAGGTAAAGGCACCAGCGCACAAGTAAATGTCCATGGATGCCGATACACGTCTAATTTCCCCAGATTCGTTCAATATCTACGCCGAAACGTTGAGTTAAAGACACTGTAATTCTCCCGTCAGCCTCAGTGTGCGCGGCTGCCGTATGCGGTACCAAATTGACGGGAACTAATTTTAGCGTTCCTTTATTTTCACGAAAAAAGATGATCCATGCCAATTTTATTGATCTCTGTGGTTCTTGTGATGGTTTCTCATGCTCAAATTTTGGAAAAATTGATTAGTTGCCAATCTACAAAGTTGGCGGAGCTTTATTTGCGAGAGCCTGTTTATTTGCAAAATATGCTACCTTTTCAAACTTTTTAAGGTTCCTGGTATTAATCACGTCTGTGCAAGCTATTTCTGCCATTTCCTACCCATTCTGAGTAATTCATCATCGATTTTGACGGTGGTACATTTTCACCCACTACAGTTATTGGTGACCTGACCTCAGGTCAATGGCTGGAAGTCACTGATACTTTGCCCAATGACGGTAACTAGATGTCTGCTTTACTCCACACTAAAAATGTTATGGAATATTCTGTCAATTTCCGAAAAAACGGTGATATGTCTTAAAAATGGGCTTGACCTTAGGTCAATGACCCGGAAAATTCCGAAAAATGTGAGATAGCAGATTTGTTGCATCTATCACGATCACTAATCCCTGAAAGTATTATTGAGATATCTTGTTTTACGAAAAAGTTAGAGGGTGCTAAATTTTTTTGACATAGGTCTGTTTGACCTGACCTAGGTCAGGCACCTGACCTGACCTGAGGTCAAAATTGTGACACGAGACGTAAAATTGATGGAGCAAAAGGTACACAAAGTTTGGTGACTCTGTGTTTGTTGGTTCTCTTGCAATCCCAGAAAAACCTCAGGGGGGGCAGTCAACTGCCCCCTCCCAGTCGGGGACGGGTTAAAGACAAAAATGGCTGTCACTGACATGGGAATCATTCTGCACAGTTAACCATGTTTACATGCACAGCCACATGTTAATCATTGTCAGTTTTGCTAACAGAACATAATCCCTCTGCCAGGGACAGCTTTAAATATGGCTCACCCATCCCTTGTGTCACAGCCATGAGTGCACAAAGCTGCAGCTCGGGCAGGCAAATAGATGCTGACAAAATGCACATGGTTTAATTTTGTAGAAGTTTGTTCATGTCATCTTAAATACAGGACATAGTACAAACAGAAAGTTTTTCCTTCTTGCCCATTTGTAATAGTTTATGGTAGGAGCACACTGCTGGGTATGGATAATGCTGGGTATGGATAATTTGGTCTGTAAGGCAGTGTTGTTCTCATGGAAAACAAAGTTTTGGTATGCATTTTATGTTCAGTTTTTGTATTCATGTGATCTAATAATTTTGGCTCATTTACTTTGCCATTTGTCCTTGATACAGATACCCAATGGGTTCAAATACAAAGTTGCCAACTGTTGCATATAATTTGCTGCTTGTAATTTATTGATTACTTGTGCACTGTCTAATGGCTTATTCCATTATGTCTGCAATACTTATCAGTGAAGATGTGGGTTTTTGTGGATGCAAAAAGGGATATCTGTGCCAAAAGCATTATGCATCATTGTGTCTGAATATATTTATGTGGTCAGTAAAGCACATGCCCTCCCATTTCCAGAAGGGATAAGATAGCACCTTACCAGTTTTTTTTTGTAGAAAGTGCATTTCACAGCCATATGAAGCCAAATTATTCACTCTCAAGAAGATGGAAGTCTGAACTTGTTGCTAATTGTGCCCAAGCACACTATTCAAGTGGTCAGAAAACTGGTTATGAGAGTTTAATTATATCACATATTGTACTTGGCCAGAAGCTAAACAATGCTCCTGTCTGTAAAACACCCATTCTTTCTACATTATTTTTAGCAACATGAAACTTAAATAAGTGAGTCAAAGGTTGCACAAACAGGCACAGAGATATAGAAACTTGTTGAATGAGGTGGCCAGCCATAGTTTTTGGATCTTTTTTCAATTTTCGGATCAGCCTCAGTTTTTGGATGGGAGCACCTCTATCTTTACATCCAAGCAACTCCCTCACCTCAACTCTGCCAGGGTCTTTGCTCCACTGCAAGAGCATAATTTCCAAAGAGGGTACATTGCATCACAATATGGTGTTGAAATGGGGAAAAATGCAGATAAAAATGTCCTCTGATTGTAAGCAGTTGGATAGGATGGACTGTAAGCAGTTGGACAGGACAGACAGGAAATTGACAGTTGTCTCCTTCTCTACAAATGGTCTCAAAGTGGTTGGTAGCTCAGTTGGTAGAGCATTGGTTTCTTTGGCCTGACAAGATGGGTTTGAGTCGCCCTGGCACTCGATATTTGGACCATTCGTCAGCTGTCAACTGGCCAACATAGGGTCAGACTGACCACCACACTGTCGTATCGCACCCTTAGCCGCACGTCAACTTGCCACAAAACCAGTCATTACTTGGAATTGCGCGATGAGGTGTAGAGGTCGGAGTCTATGTAACAAGCTCTGCATAGTATGGACTCCAGTCTTTGATGTCACCCTGTCAGACCATTCAGGTCAAAAGAAAAAAGAGTGCTGATGATTGAAATTATGAATTGTAATTATGCTGTTGTGATGTATCTGGCCCACTCCAAAGTATTTTTGGGCGTGTCGCGCGTGGAACAACACACAACAATGCATTGGCTGCCAGACTCCTCGTTTAGTGTACATGACCTTTTCAGATGGCTGCGTCACAGTGCCAGTAATTTTTGTCAATCTTGTCCAGCACGTGCGGACCATGTCGACGGAAAACCAGCCGTCGAGCACCTCGATGGAGGTGTCGGACGACGAGACGAGCTCCAGCTCGGAGCAGGCCACCAATGCAGCCGTGTCCACCGTGTCGACGATACCGGACAAGTACGGCTTCATGCACGTGGATGGCGACACGGTGGCGTACGAGTAAGTACTTCACGGGTTTCCTTTTAAAATAGATTTAGCGGTCGTGTGCGGTAGTGGATAGCAGTGAGATCATAGCGGACAACAAGCCTAGTGAATTGCGCGGATCCCGAGCCTGCTGTCCGGGTTTCTCAAATGTGGGATAATTTGTCGCCTGCACCAAACCAGATTGTGCCAGATGATCGTCATCGTGCCGTTGAACAACGTGACCCAGCCGGCCGACCTGCCGGAACTTTCAGCTTTGAGCTAAATGCGGGCGGCCGTTCTTGGACATGAACCTGGTGCCTGCCTCACAGTGGACTGTGTTGTGTGGCTCTTTCTGTGCTCGTCCACAGCAGTAGATGTGTTGGTTCGCAGTGGCATGCTTTAAACTGATCTGCTGGTGTGATCTGCAAGTCAGCAAACGACATTGCCGAAGTATGAAAACGGAAAGTTTTCCTGGTATTGAATTAGCTGCTTTCAGTCTTGGAAGTGCTCTGGAAACGAAAGTATTGGCGCAAAACTTTTCCTGGTGTTGACTTTGGAGCTTCCAATCTGAGTGGTGCCTTCGCTCAGGGAGTTGAGCAAAGCGACTGATCGACTGTTGGGTTGCTGCGAGCACAGAGGACCATTCACCTCTCTTAAGTTTTACACGACTTTGTTGGCTTCTACTTTGAGTGAGCATTACTAAATCGTCAACTGACAAATATGAGTGGCACACAAAAGGTTCCAAGCATTCAGAAAGTGATCTGCCGTAGGCATTGATAGGGCTCGCCAATATATGTTGTTTTTGTTTTTGACCCTTCTGAAGCTTCAGGGAATGACTAATACATAATTGTGTCAATTTGCTATAGAATAATTTATTTGAAAGCTATTCAGACTGTTGTAAAGAGGAACATAAAAACGGCGTCCAGGTCGCCAGGACATTATATCACAGTGTTCTTGAATTTGTGTAGCTTGTGCATGATTGAAATTTTTGATGCATCGGAAGTGTCGATGCGTGATGGAGGCTAAATTTAGAGGGAAGGGAATGCGTTCAGACACATTTCAGCTGTGCATTGATCCTTCATGGAAAAGCTGGTAAGAGGGTTTATGACAAAACTGGTGACCTTCTCTTCAAGTTTGTCCTTGGGAATATTTAACACGACGTTTTCTGAATGCGAGCGTTATTTGAAGCTGGTGAGAGCGATTTTATCATTGCAAACTAAAGAACGTCACAGGCGATAAGCATTTTGAAATGAGGCATCATTTGCTTCTCTTGCATATTGACGGAGGCGTAGGAAAAAAGCACCTGCATGAAAGAAAAATGTCAGTTCGGCGCGCTCTACGGAGCGAATTACAAATGGCTCAAGAAGTTTTGAATAAGCCCAAATCCATGACAGTACCACAGTTACCTAACAGCTATTTTGCATTCGTGCCTTAAGTTAGCGTTGGTGGTGCAAAATTCTGTATCATATTTTCCGGATTTTCCCTTTGTTAAAACGGCAATGCGTGGTTGCTTGGGATATTTTCTCTTTTCTTGGTCATTCGCTACATCTAAAATATCCGAAGGTGACTGGTATTGTTGATGATGCATCAAATGCTTTCTGTGTTGACGTGATGCAGATGACCATTCGAAAACCTGCTCAGTCGTTCTCGTGGACAGAGAAGCCTTGTCGACGTAGCGAGCTGGCAATGTTGGATTTACCAGTAAATGACTCATTGTACTGGTGTTTAGGGTGCGGCAGCGTTACCATTAGATTGCAGATTGGTGTCTGCACGATGCGGGCGATGATTCTTGGTAATGGATCTTCCGTTCTTCCCGTCTTCTGATATCGTCTTCTGATTTTCCTGTCGATTTTATGGCCGCGTCGTTCGCCACTGGGATATATTGCATCTCACTCGGAGACGACCCGTTTCAGGGAGGAGAGGATGCCGGTCAAGATGCTGCGGCAGCGGGAGCACAAGTGGCTGGAGATGCTCCAGCACTGGGACTACTTCATGATGCACAACTTCAAAAAGGTGCGGCGAGCGTGACGCGCCGGCGACGGCGTGTGATTGTCGCGGTCGGCCGTCCGTGTCCGGCGGACCAGCGGCAGAGCGGGGCGTTCATGTGCCACCGTGAGCCGATCGGTCCCGTCCCCGGCGGGCCGGTGCGCTCTCGGCGTCGGCCGTTGGTCGCTGTGGCGCGCGGACGCGGCGCTCGGCCGCCGGTCGCGCCGCCGTTGACCGCGCAGCCTTCCTCGGCTGCTGTGGGAGGCCCGACTGGCGGCGTTTTCGCGTGATCGTCCGCCGCATCCGGCCCCGCGACACGTCGTCCCGATTCCATTCCTTTGTCTCGCCGCCGGCCGCCGGCCGCCACCCGTCTTCCGGTCTTGGCCGGCAATCATTTGCCAGCGCCGTCCGGACGCGGTGTTTCCGGTGTTGCCAGGTGCGCAGCCGGTGCCGGAAGGGCATCCCGACGTCGCTGCGGGCGCGCGCCTGGCAGCACCTGTGCGGCGGCCACTACATGATGCAGCGTAACGCCGGCGCCTACGAGCGGCTGCTGGAGCTGCCCATAGAGGGCCAGGTGCTGGACGAGATCAACAGAGACCTGCACCGACAGTTCCCCATGCACGAGATGTTCATGCGGAAGGGCGGACAGGGGTGAGTCGTCGCACTGTGGAGACCGAGCGTGCCATGGGATGGGCCTGTTGCTACGCAGGGCGGGTTGAGGACACGAGGGGAATAACCACGTTGATGGGCTGATGTTTAACATGGTTTTAATCGCAATTCATTCATGGTCATGTACGCCCCAGGCCCATACATGTACGAATGCATGAATGCTATGTCAACAGATCATGCCGTTCGCCATGCCTCGCTGGACTTACTTGAACTCAGTTGGACTCGGGCTGTGATTCGGCGTTATTATCCCGACTCCCTGTCCTCTGTGACCGGTGCCATTTCTGGCGTGGTCCGAGCGGCGCCGCCCGACGCTGCTGCCGTTCCCGCCTCGCCAACATGTTCACCCCTCTTTTCGGACGCGACCCCGCCCGCCGACACTTACTGCATCTCTCTCACCGCATCGGCAGCCAGGAGGAGCTGATGAAGGTGCTGCGCGCGTACGCCTGCTACAACCCAGCGGACGGCTACAGCCAGGCACAGGCGCCGCTGGCGGCCGTGCTGCTGATGCACATGCCCACGGAGCAGGCGTTCTGGTGCCTGGTCTCCATCTGCAAGGAGTACCTGCCGGGCTACTACGGGCCCGGTATGGAGCGGGTCCAGCTGGACGGCGACATTCTGCAGGGCCTGGTGAAGCGCGTGGCGCCGCACGTCTACCGGCATCTGGTGAGCGGGCTGTCGACGCACCGGCAGCGGCACGCGGAGGCCCTTCGTGCTGATGGTGTCTGGAGGGGCGGTGGCAAGCGGATGACAGTGCAGCGGACATTGGCGAATTTGGCCGACGTTGGCGTGGTTAATGTGGGCGGCTTATTGCGCCGCGTGCGTCTCCGTATGGTTGTCAGAAGTGCTGGCGTCGGTACGTACCGGACGCTGGAGTCGGCGCGGGATGCGCACTCAGATACACGCAGCATGCCCTGGCATGGTGCGCTCTCTTGGAAGGATTCGGTTGAGTGCAGTAAGGCCTTCGTGACTTGTGGAAATGATTACATTTGATATCCTGCTCCCGCTCCCGTCGCCGGTGAATCGTCGCCGTTCCGTCCGGCACGCCAGGGGGAAGGGTTGATGAACACTAGAGCCAGGTGGTCGGTCAGCGGCCCGCGCCGCGCCTTGGGGTGCGGCCGTCTGACATGCGTGTCCACTGTGTGACGCGTCCTGCTCTCTGCGTCCGCAGAAGAAGCAGAAGGTGGACCCGGCGCTCTACATGGTGGAGTGGTTCATGTGCATCTTCAGCCGCACCCTGCCTTGGGCGTCGGTGCTCCGGGTCTGGGACATGTTCTTCTGTGAAGGTGATCGGTCCAGGCTTGCCGTGGGACATCGCGCATGGCCAGGGTTATCCGTGGCGCTGTGAAGGTCCTGAGTCGGTTTGCATTTGTTTGCTGATCGGTAGCCATTTTGGATGTTTTTGTGGACATGGCTTCCGCGTAAACTTTGGTGGCTTTTCCGGCGTTTCTCAGATTACAGTAGTTCTCGTGTTACGGCTCAAGTCGTTTCGTAGCTGTGACCGTAGAATTATGCCAGAGGTACTGTACTGAAACGGCTGGCTAATGTGCACTAGTGAAGCGCGAGGTATGTATTCTGCGTGTCTCTCACGACACATCTGCCGACGCGGCGGCGATCTGCGCTACCGGTCAGCAGGGATCCGCTCCCTGTTGACTGGCCCGGCGACGTGACGGCGTCCGTGGTGCCGCAGGCGTGAAGGTGATGTTCCGCGTGGCCCTGGTGCTGATCCGCTACACGCTGGGCCGGCGCGGCATCATGAAACAGTGTCCGACCATGTACGAGACGGTGGAGGCGCTGCGCAACGTGCCGCCGGAGATCATGCACGAGTCCGTGCTCGTGCAGCAGGTGAGTTCGGCCGCCGTCCCGCCGCGGCGGATCGGGGAGGCCTACCGTGAACTGGCGGACAGGGCAGGCTCACTGTCCCGGGACGAGGTCAGGGCGAGAGAGGCGCAGTTGACCGGCAGCTCTGGCGTTGTGGTTTCGTGCTTGTCCTGGGTTCGGGCAAGGCTGAGAATGCCGCGGTCCGGCTGTGCCGTTTGAGGCGGGTCGACTGGCCGGTCGGCCATCGTGTCGGGTCTCCTCCGAGCGCCGACAGGTGGCGCTGAAACGGCAGTCGCGGGCCGTCCGCGCAGTGGCGTGCGATGCGCCGCCGACTGTTGACGTCCGCGCGCCCCTCAGATGGTCAAACTGGACCTGGACGAGGACTCGATGAAGCGGGAGCACCACAAACAGGTGAAGAAGCGGCAGAAGGCGGAGCGACAGCGGCAGCGGCAACAGGAGCAGGAGGCGCGTCAGAAGGCGGCCAGCGCGGCCAGCTGACCGCGCTCCGGCGGCGGCTGAGGCGGCGCCGCCCGGCCCGGCGCCGCCCGGCCGCCGCCGCCAGCCGCGCGGCGCAGGTTCGAGGCCCGCAGGCGCCGTGGTTGACGAGACGCCCGGCGTGACGGGCAGAGCCGCCGGTGCCGCGGCCAGTGTTGGCCGGTGACGGTGCGGTCTGTGGCGGCCCGTGAGCGGCGGCGGTGCGGTGTTGCGGGCGCCGCGGACGACGGCCCGCCGCCCTCGTGCATCTGGTGCCTAGTGGTGATTCACGACGACCCTGGCCGCCCGCCCCGGCGCCCGGCCCGCCTGTGATGATTCGGGCAGCCTGGCCGGCGGCGGCCCGTGCCATCTGATGCTCAGTGCCATGTCCGGCGGCCTCTACCTCAGCTGAGGCGGCGACCTCCCGCGGAGCGCCGGCACACAGCGGCCGCGGAGGCTGACGCAGCCAGCTCAGTGCCGGGGCAGCGACGGTTGCAGCTCAACTGCCGCCGTGGAGCAGCAACTGCCGCAGCTGACGCAGCCAGCTCGGCGCCGGGCAGCCATAACCACAGCTCGGCGCCGGAGCGGCTGTGCCGACTAGGCCAGCTTAGTTGCTCTGGCGCCACTGCCGTCGATAAACAGGCTAGTCGACGTCGCGCATAATGTCATAACGGTGTTCGTTTTGTAGCGCCCGCGGCGCGCCAGCTACTTATGTTAGTATTCGCGCTTACATAGCTTTACACTGATTCCACGTACATTCCACCTGCCTGGCCCGCCTCGCAGCGGTTTGTCCGCATGCCTTGAGCTTTTATTTTATGCACGGACTCGCACCGCGTGTACTGAAGTATTTACGCCGTTCTGTTGCCGGCTGGTGGGTGTACGGAGAGGGTGGGAGCCTACGGTGGTAGTCGTCGGACGTGGGCGGTCGTCCGCTGCGGCGACGGGATCGACGGACCGGTGCTGGTCGGCGTCCGAACGGACCGGCGGCGGCGGCGGCGGCGTCTGCCGCTGGAGGACCAGTCCTGCTGGCAGTCTGCCGGCCGGGGCTCGCCGGCGTCGGGCGCCGCTGATGTGTGTCGGCGGAGCGCGCCGGGGCCGGGAGCGGACCGCTGCCCCGCCGTGCCGCCGCCGCCCTGCCGCTCCGGCGGTACAGGGCTGCTCCGAACGTTGTCCGGCCGACAGCCGGGCCGGACCGTCCGCCTCGTGCCATATGTACTAATAATTGTTTGACGTTTCATTGGTTAAAACAGTTTATTGTTTAATGGCGTCGTTTCATTTTCTCGTCGGCTGTCCGGTGCGAGCGCGTGGTGGGCGGCGAGAGCGGCCAGTGGCACTGGAGCTCACTTCGCGGCGCTCTCGTTCTTGGCATTTCATCTCGGTCGGCCTCTGGACGGGCGGGACGATCTGTTGGAAACTGGGCGATGTGCTTACGCCGTAGTAACGCGGCGTCGCCGGCTGTCACGCCGGACGCCGTGGATCTTCGCGATCCACGGATCGCCGTGGATCGCCGCGATATCTTCGAACTGGCGGAAATGAGCCTTGATGACGGCGCGGGTGGAAACAGTAGGGTAACCGACGCGTTTCTCCAGCGCCGGATACAACTGGAGCACGGACCAAAGCAATGGGGCGATTAGACGGGACTGGCGGCGATGAGCCGAAATTTCTCCGCCTCGCCAGTCTTAAATATTTCGCTACACTAAACATATGGACCGCACCAAACCTTCCTGTCAGACTCAACGTTGAAACGAAAAACCGTCTACGCCGTGTGGCTGTTGGTTGGTGCAGCTGGTGGCTGACGACGGTTCCCTTTGCTTTGCGTGTTGGGACGGGAGGATCGAACAGAGCGAGGGGGGGAAAGCCACTAGACGTTTCTGTTACGCGTTTTCCAGCGACGCGCGAGGTGTACCGGCCAGGTTTCACCAAATCTGGGAGATTCCACACTGATGCTTCGAGCACCAATGATTGTATTAAATGGTATAAAACGTTACCAAGTCCTCAGACATCTCGACTTCATCACATTTAAGTTTCACCGCTTGCCCATGCTAATCAAACGTTCATAAACTGTCCCATGAGCACAATATAACAAAATACAGCACTAAACAATAAGCGCCAGGGAGAATCAACTCTATGACGAAAGCCCCATGTCCGCACCCAATGGACTCTGCGCGACAACATGCGCAGAACTCGGCGCATCGCATCAAATCCGCTCTGCCGTCCTCTGGTAACAACAGGGTGCTGCCTCCAGCCGCCCCCCCCCGCCCGCCAGGACCGCATCACGCATGCATGAGTCCCATTTCGATCAACTGGTATCCGCCGCTCCCACTCCTCTGAACTCGGCTGGCTCGGGCTGGAACATCCCGCACGCCGCGGCGTTGCCTGCCGCAGGTGTCACGCCCAACACGGCAAACCCGGCTGAAGCTTAAACGAGCCAGTCGCCAGCTGACGGCGACTCAGCCGGTCACACGCCAGCTGGCTGCGGCTCAGCCGGTCACGCGCCAGCTGACGGCGACTCAGCCCGTCACACGCCAGCTGGCGGCGGCTCACTCGGTCAGTCGTCAGCCAGCGGCGGCTCACTCGGTCAGGCGTCAGCCAGCGGCGGCGGCTCCGGCAGGCGCGCCTGGGCGGCCGCGCGCCGCCAGAAGGCCAGCAGGCGGCCGCCGTCGTTGCGGCAGAAGGCGGTGAGCTCGACCATCAGCCGGTCGCCCGAGTCGTCGCTGCTGACGCGCCAGCGCCGCGACAGCAGGCAGTTGTTGAACCACTGCAGCTCGGCCTGTCGCGGAAGCCCGGACGGGGTCAGCGCGCGGCAGCGGCGGTGGCCCGCGCGGAGCGTGCCGCGCAAAACTGACGGCTGCGGCTCCTAGTGGCGAGTTCAGATAGTCCGGGGTGTCCAAATAGCTCTAACAGACGGGTGGGATACGGCACATTTTAACGACTTAAGCACACAATTATTTCTCTTTGACTGTCTCTCTTCGAAGCACGACCAGCTCCGGCCGAACAATATGGGAGCTGGGATCACCAGTGTTTTCTAAATAGTCGTTCTATGCATGACACTTGGACCAACACTAAAATAACCTGACCAGAGCTCACGACTGCCTCACAGCCCCTGTTTTCATCCCTGAACACAAACCGCAGAGCCGCGACTCTGTCCCTTTCCGGACCCTGTCCCCTCGTGTCTGGCCCTGACCAGGTCGCCAGCCCGGCGCCTGACCTTGACAGGGTCGCCGTCGGTCTCCTCCGGCTCGGGAATCTGCACGAAGCAGTGGCCGTTGACGTGGATGAACTGGTACGGCGGCCCCGGCGTCTCGCTCCTCAGGCGGACGAACTCGAACCGCTCCAGGATGGCCGTCTGCAGCAGCACCAGCCGCTCGGACCACGTGGCTGGGTGGAACCCTGCCGGTCACGGTCACGGCGGTCACGGCAGTCACTGGAGCACGGCCGCAGCACCACCACATGCAAGCGCTGACGCATCAAAACGCTCCCTTCTGGGCCCTGGCTGGTCAGACACGCACCTAAGCACATTACCTAAGCTTCCTCGCACGCCAAGCTGTGCGAAACAACAGCACCGGACACCCCAGACGGCAAAAGTGTCGCTGCAGAGGCCGGCAGCTCGACAGGCCGCCGCAGCTCCAGCCGGCCGGAGCACCCACCGTCGAACAGCGGCTGGCCCGGCTCGCGCAGCGCGTCCAGCGCGATCGGCACGTGCACCGGGATCCGTAGCGGGTCGATGTCGCTCGTGTCGCCGGCGTACATCAGCATCGGCACCGGGAACAGACGCATGCCCGAGTTCTGGGCGCGCCGCTGCCAGCTGATCACCTGCGGACCGCGCCGGACCAGTGACCCCCGGGCCGTGCCGGCGGTCTCAGGAGGACCGCGGGCAGGACTGGAGGTCTCAGGACCACGGACGGGGTCAGAGGTCTCAGGACCGCGGACGGGACCGGCGGTCTCAGGAGGACCACGGAGGGAACCGGCGGTCTCAGGAGGACCGCGGGCAGGACTGGGTCTAAAGACCACGGACGGGGTCAGAGGTCTCAGGACCAGAGACATGGCGGCAGACGCTGGCGGCCAGCGGTGGGCCCGTCCGGCGCCGCCTCAGTCGGGGCGCCGCCTGCAGACCGCCTAAACCCAGCCCTCGACGAACGACGCGGTGAAAGATCAAAGCCGCACTGCGCGGTAACCGCGGTCTGCAGTCTGAGCGGAGGTACTGACAGCTCTATGGTCGGCGATGTTGGGTCGGTGAGCCAGACCTCGCAAAGAACATTACATGGTAAAAAAATACAGTCCGAAATACATGACACTGCCGTCACAGGCACGCTTGTTTCTCGAGACATCTTCCCAACCGTTCCTGCCAAAATGCCGGCCGTCAGGCGACGCTGAGCCCGGCGCTGGTCGACTCGCGGCAGCCCGCAGCGCGGCCGGCCGGCCGCTCACCAGGTCGGAGATGATGCTGCCGGTGCCCACCAGCCAGTTGATGCAGAACTGGTAGGCGCGGTCGGGCCGGAACGAGCTCTCGTAGGCGATCTCGCCCCACTCCGAACGGTCTGACTTGGCCGAGACGTCCAGCTCCAGGCCGCCGCGACGCATCGTGCCGCCTGAGAGCACACACACACAAAAACGGACGGTGTGGCGACGCATCTTGCAGCCTGCACGCGCACACACAACACGCACACGCACGAATGGATGCTGAAAAGTGAGCAGGAACACTTCCATACAAACTGCTTGCTGTGACGTACACAGCCTGAAGCCATGAGTCGAAAGCAGCGGGAAGATATGCAAGCACGGCCAGGTTCGAGCAAGAGAAGAGTGGTTTGTATCTCTTCCTTCGTCTTTTCGCTTACCTTCATTTCCTTAGCCAACGTATCACTAACAAACAAGACCGTAACATGAGCGCGTACAAATAAATCTTGTATATTGATGCCAGTAAAAGTTTCGTCACGAGTCGGGGTAGGTGTGTTTGCGAGACAAATCGAACTATTTCCGGCGTATTTTTCCTCACCCGGCCGGTACCGCCTCACCATGCGGGGCCTTGGAAACAATCGAGAGCATTTCAGAAACGGCGGCATTACATAAAAAAGAAACGCATACGTTCCCGTGAAACATAAAACCGGCCGCACACCGCTTTCGGCCAGCGTCCTCACACTCGAACTTGTCGTCATCGGTCAGTACGGGCGCCAGGAACTGGGCACCAGGCAGCGCCGGCCGCCGCCACCAGTACTGCGTCTCCACCTCCAGCCAGTCGTTCAGGAACTGCTCCACGTGCGCGGCGCTGGTCAGCTGAGCGCCGTCTGCGGGAGGTCACGGGGAAGTCAGCCGTCAACTGAGGGCACCGCGGAGGACGGCAGGTAGGACTCTGTACGGCCGAAGGCCAAGCAGGGGCAACATAACGGAGTTAACAACGCGGAACACCGGCTGAAACAGCTATCAGGAGTGAAAGAAGGGTGGTCATACCTCAACAATTCCGAGATCGGAATGAACGGATCATGAACTTCATATAAAACACTACAGACTGCAGCACAAGAGACTAGTACTGTCGTATATCATGGGAAAGGAAGGGAAGGGAAAAGTCTTTACTGATTGGCCTAAAACATCCAGGCCGTGATTCAATCGCCGACGGTGCCCTCTCTTGAGACGCCGGCTCAGCCATGACACCCAGACGGCTCCATCCGGAGACACCCTCCCGCCAGAGGAGAAACACCATTCCGCCCCGGCTGCGAGCCCCCAGATCAAGTCAGAGGACAGCCCGGGCGGGCCGGCCCGAGTCCCCCACAGAAAAGAAACCTACCGGCCGGGGAGGTGACGCAGAATAGACAGAAACCGTTCGCGAACGGCCGGCCCGGGTCACGTGAGGCGTGCAGGATCACGTTGTCCTTCCGCAGTTGCTGTAACGAGGCAGCCGCGCAGAGTGAGAATCGCTCACTCCCACGCCATTCAATCTCAGACGGGGCTGAACAGGTTCGAGCGAATGAGCCAACATCGCCGATACTCCCTGCAGCGAATCGCCCGGGCACAAGACGCCATCGAGCAGGCTAGAATCCTCAGAATCGCCTTCTGACCACAAGAGACGGCAGTTCCTCAGGCGCAACGCCATCACAACGGAGCGGTGAAATGTCAAGTGGCACAGAAACATACAAATCGGGACTAAGCAAACATTTCAGAAGAGGAGACCAAGACATTAACGCGTAAGAATATCAATCGATACTAAAAACAGAGATTCGCAGAGATTAATCAAGTCAAGACTACGAAACACGAAAACATGTTGAAAATGAGGCCAACGCAAAATTAAGGTTGGGGGAACGACAGCAGAAAAAAAGAACATCAAAACCCTTGACGCGTGGCGGAAGGACAACCAGCCGCTGTTGGGCCGGAGGCCCCGGCGCCGCCCGCCGCACCTGACAGTAGCGGACGGCCTCAGCCTCGCTGGTGATGCCGGCCACGTGCTGGTACACCCACTGCACCAGGTCGGCGGCGACGAACGTGAACTCGGGCAGGCCGCCCGGCACCGGCGCCAGGCCGGACCCGGAGCGCGTCAGGAACGGCAGACCCTGCTCCGGCGAGCGCAGCGTCTCCGCCACCTGCGACCGTCAGCCAGCTGTCAGCCGCGCGCATCGACCAAGGACCCACGGTGTCGGCAGCGGACACCGCTCCACGGACAGGCGGATACCACTTCATGGGTCCACGGACACAGCTTCACGAACCACCCGCGGACATGGCTTCACGAACCCACGGACACCGCTTCAAAGACCCAGAGGCACCATCCCACGGACCCAATGACACCACTTCATTGACTCAGGGTCACCATTTCACAGACCCATAGACACCGCTTCATGAACCCACGGTGTCGGCAGCGGACACCGCTTCACGGACAGGCGGATACGACTTCATGGGCCCATGGACAACGCTTCACTGACCAACGGCTTCCGCACTCCTCTTGCATAGAAAAAGCCGAAAAGGCAAAGACATTATTTGACGTGACAGTATTTTACAAACGATATTAAGTAGTGAAACAACTGACAAGGTGGCTGACATGCAGCTTCCTCCCAGACTGGCCCTAGACCAGACACGCCGGTGCCGCGAAACTGCCCTCACTCATCCCCAAACGCCCAAACGCGACGACTGCCATATCCTTCACCGTAACCAGACCGACCTCTTATCCGCTGCGACACCGCACTCCTCCGGTGACCTCCTGCGACCTCGGCGACCCGGACTGACCTCGGCGGGGGCGGCGGTCGGCGTGAGCAGGGCGCCGTTGTGCGAGGCGCCGGCTCCGGCCGACAGGTCCTCGGCAGAGTTGGAGGCGGCGGCGGCGGCGGCGGCGGCGGCCGGCCGGCTGCCCGACTCCTGGCGCATCTTCATCACGCTGCTGCCGGAGCGCACGCGGATCCGCTGGTCCACCCGGTTGCTGGAGAGCCGCTCCTGCCGGCCGCACGGCGCCGGTCAGCAGCGGCAGCGGCGGGCAGACCCCGCCAACCCTGGCGGGGTCTGCCCGCCCCAGCAGGCGGCACGAGTTGTCGCCGTCCCCGCCCCCAGCTTACTGTCTGCAGCCGCTCCTCTGGGGGCCTGGAAACCAATGACCAGCGGGGACCAGCAACCAGCAACCATTAAAAATGGAGGGGGGAGGGGGACAATCGCACGTTTTAAGGCAATTCTGCTCGTGGAACCATACAGGGTTAATACAGAAAAGAAAACAGGAAACCTGACTTGCAGTTCCTACAGCCATGACTCCCTGCCGTCACCTCTGCGACGCCGGCCAACCCGGACGTACCCGGATCTGGTGGCGCGGCGCCGCCTGCTGGTGCCGCTTGAACCTGTTGAGCGCGAACGTGACGGCGCTGATGAACTTGATGAAGTTGTCGACCACAGTCTTGGCGTCGAGCGCAGCGGCGGCCGGCGGGTCGCGGCCCAGCGGCGAGCTAGGCACCAGCACGAACCGGCACCGCCAGTACTTGAGGTTGCTGGTCAGCCGGAAGTCGGAGCCGCCTGCTGGACAGGAGAGGAGATCGGGCTCAGCGTGGGGCCCCGCCACAGCACTGCGCTGAGCGGCGGTGGCAGTTGGCACGTCCGCAGAGAGCACGCGCGCAGAACGGACCGGCTCCGTGTTTTGGACGGCTTTACTGCGGCGTCTTCGACTGCGCTTTAACTAGCGCGGGTGCGGCGGCTTCGACGCCTCTCGGAAACGGGCTTGTGCTCGATTCCATCGAAATCAGAATCGACTCCGGAATTGGTTCTGTTCCGGTCAGTCACAATCGGCATACATTCCGCTGCTAAATATCAGAATCAAAGTCGAGTCACCCACGGTTATCTACAGAATCGGAATTGGAATCGATCCCAACGACAAAGTCTGCCCCTAAAGTTGCAATCTATTGAGCATGAGAACGACTTAGGATTGTTTCTACCAAAAACGGCATGAAGACCTCCTTACAACTCCACAAGTCATTTATCACAAGTCATATGGGTACATCAGATTTCGTTTCATTTGAATATTTTAAATACAAGTCCACGTAATGTGCTGTTGAATTGTTTTCACTTTTTTGCCTGTTTTCGTATAACTGATGGCGAGAAAATAAAACGCCGCCAAACACGACCTGTATATGGAACATTCATATGTATCTTCGCAGAAATGTACTGATATTTACGGCTAACTTCATGTTGCATCAGTTGATAAAACGGTGGTTTATTATTGCTTTTTGCAGTATTTTTTTGTGAGCAAACAATATTTCTGGAAACGGTCTGGTGGAATTGATTCCGAATTCGACCCACTTTATTTTGAGTCTGAATCAGGATCCATTCCGTTTCGGAAAACCGCGCTTAGTCAGAATCGGAATCGACTGAGCAAGCCGTCTGCTTGACTCGGAATCGATTCCCCCAGAAGTGGAGTCAAGCAACAAGTCTGCCCCGGAGCAGCCAGCCGCGCGCAGGAGACGAGCGCGCCGCACGGTCGACCGCGGCGCCGGGCGGCGCCTCACCTTTGGTGCAGACGTAGTTGTCGAGGTAGTTCCAGTTGTAGCTCTCGGGCCGGTCCGTGCTCAGCTCGGCCTCGCAGAGCACGTAGCTCGGGTGGTGGCACTGCGCGCGGTACCGGTACGAGTGCCGCCGCACCGGGTACGGGTGCCTGCCGACAGGGCAAGAGTCAGGTGCGCGCCGGCGACGCCCCGTCACCGCGCATGTCCGCGTCGACGCCGACACCCCACCCGCCCATCCCAGTCGGCGGCGGCGCGGCGCCGCGGCCGGCGGCGCCGGCCGCGGCGGGCCGGCCGGAGGCTCTCACCTGGGCCGGTAGTGGGTGACGTTGATGGAAGAGCCGCTGAGCACCACCCGGTGGAAGATGCGGCCGATGCTGAGCAGGTACTCCTCGCGCTGCTCGGCGGCGGCCGGCTGCGGGAAGACGGCGCGGCCGACGGCCGGCGGGCCGACCGTGGCGCCCGCCGAGCTGGCCTTCGCCGGCGGTACGATCAGCTGGAAACCCTGCACGGATAAACACCGGACACCGTCAGTCCCCCGCGCACCGAAACCCTGCAGAAATAAACAGCGGACAAGGTCAGTCCCCGCGCACGGAAACCCTGGCGGAAACAAACACCGGACACCGTCAGTCCCCGCGCACGGAAACCCTGGCGGAAACAAACACCGGGCACCGTCAGTCCACCGGCTATAAGCGACCAGTTGGAAACGCTGCAGGGACAAACAGCCGACACAGTCAGTCCACCCTGTACACGCGACCAGCTGGAAACCCTGCAGAGACAAACACGGGACGCCGCCAGTCCACCGGGTATACAAACAGGGGCCACGGTCCACCCCATGGTTGTAGAAGACAGCACAGACACCGTCCAGTGTAACAACTGTTTGAAGTCGGCATTTTAAAAAGCTTAAGTAATGAAGCTGATAACAGCGATAGCTGATGCCATCTTTCCGTTACACACCCTCCCCTCCGAACACGGAATCATAGAAACATAGAACACAGTCATAGAAACACAGAAAGGAACATCGGGTCTTGATAGGCCATTGAGTTATGACGCCATTTTCTTGCTCATACACTAAGACTTTCAATGCCATAAGCTGTATTTTGGTTTCTCTGTCTGCTGGCTGACGAAACATGAAGTCAACGTTTGAAATAGAACAAGCCGGTCAGAGTCTTAACAAACGCGTTGGTTGTTGAAAGGTTAGCGATCTTTCCCAGATCTAGTGAGATCAATAATTTTACCTGACTCGAACGACATGAGCCTAAAGGGTATTTCTACTGCTAATTCCGTCAATCAGAACTAGTTGTACTTCTCCAAATGAAGCACAAAATATGTGGCATCGCGAACGCTTTGCCTCAATGTCGCAAACCATTTCGACAGCGGAGACAAAAAACGCGATGGTCCGCCTTTTTTCTGTACATCCTAGGTCGTTGTATGGCTTAAAAGGGTCCAAGCACCCTTGAAACAAAACGTACCATGCTGTACGACCTTTTTGTTCCATTGTTCGCTTCAAGCCCTTTTTGTACCGGTATTCGAAACGCACCCTTTTTATTCCATTATTCTATTCTGATCAGATCATCGCAAATCTGGACGGTCCCAACACATTGTGCCTGACGCGAAATGCAAAATCGTTACGCCTGGCGACGGTTAAACACAGCATTTCCGCATCTTCATTCCGACACACGAATTAAAACACGGCATGAGTCAACCAAGTATGTCGTACACTTCACAATGGCGTTAATACGACTTCTAATGAGGATTGTATGGGTGATTTGAAGAATAAAATCAAAGACAAAACGACAATAATCTGGCCACGACATACCAGAGTAAAGCGTTGCATCCAAGGGACGGAATGGTTGGAATAAAGTTTCAGTGACTCCATTGCCATCCTTTGTGTCATTTGTATTATTCGCCAAAAATGATGTTCCCTGCATCGTATATTATATATAACATAATACAATACAACATAGCCGTATTTTGCTCCGTTTTACTTCACACCTCTCGACGCACGCCGCCAAGCTTACTATCCAGGTCATGTTCAACCAAGCTTCAAAAACATCACTGCCCACATCTGGACGACCTAAAGCACATAATCAATGCCCGTTATCCTCTGCTCCCATTTCCGCTGGTCATGCAACACATGACAGCTACGACGGTGTTCTTTGCTGGAAACGACCGAAACCTGAGCCAGAGCCAGAAACAGAGCCGGAGCCGGGGCCGGGGCCGGGGCCGGGGCCGGGGCCGGAGCTGGAGCCGGAGCCGGAGCCCGATCCGGAGCCCGAGCCGAAGCCGGAGCCCGAGCCGGAGCCGGAGCCCGAGCCGGAGCCGGAGCCTGGGCCGGGGCCGGGGCCGGGGCCGGGGCCGGGGCCGGGGCCGGGGCCGGGGCCGGGGCCGGGGCCAGGGCCGGGGCCGGGGCCGGGGCCGGGGCCAGGGCCGGAGCTGGAGCCGGAGCCGGGGCCGGGGCCGGGGCCGGAGCCGGAGCCGGAGCCCGAGCCGGAGCCGGAGCCGGTGCGTGGCGGCCGGCGCCCTCCGGCGGCGACCGGCGGCCGCGGCGGGAACAGGCTGAGTTGGCCGGCCTGCACCTGGCTGACGCGGTCCGGCGGCTGCTGCTCCACCAGCTGCCAGAGCCGGCTGCCGCCCAGGATGAACGGCTGCTGGAACAGCGAGGCCAGGTCGACGGGCGTCGTGGGCGCAGCGGTCGTGGCAGTCGGCCGCCGGCTCGGCAGCCACCACGGCCGCGGCCGCGTCGGCGGCGAGCCGGACGGAGGTTCGGTGGATATCCACCAGGGCGGCGTCCGCGTCGGCGGCCGCCGCGAGGTGACCGTGATGATTCGAGGAGGTGTGGTCGTGCGAATTGTTGTGGTGGTTGGCGTGGTCGTCGGTGGCGCGGTAGTGGCTGTGGAGGTTGTTGTCGGCGTAGTTGTGGTGGCTGTGGTCGTAGTGGTCGTTGTGGTTGTGGACGCTGTTGTCGGGACCGTGGTTGTTGCGGTTGTTGTTGTTATTGTTGGTGTCGTTGTCTTAGTAGTGGTTACCGCCGTTGTGGTAGCTAATGTGGTGGTGGTTGTGGTTGTCGGTGTTGTGGCGATCGTGGTTGTCGGAGTTGTGGTGGTCGCGGTTGTCGGAGTTGTGGTGGTTGTGGTTGTCGGCACTGCGACGGAGGTAGTTGAGACTGGTACTGTGGTTGTTGGAATGGTATTAGTACTGGTAATAGTAGTAGTAGTAGTAGTTGGGGTAGTGGTCACCAGTGTAGTGGCGGCAGTTGTGGTAGTCCAGACTATCCTGGACTGTGTAGTGGTGGGCGGCGTCGTGGTCGCAGCGACTGCAGGAGAGGTTGCAGTGGTGGTGGCTGTTGTGGTTGGCGCAGTGGTTGCTGGTGTGCTAGTTCGCGTGGTGGTCGTGGCACTCGTAGATGAAGGCCCTGCATCTTCCGTCACTGACGTGGCTGTCGGTTTGGTAGTTAGAGCGCCTGTTGTCGAGGTTACATCCGTCATCCCCGCAGCCTCGGCAGTCGGCGGCGCCGCCGATGGTGCGCCGTCTGAGAGCGCTGTCGGACGCGCTGTAGAAGCCGCAGCCGTTCCTGCCGTGTCCCCGCCGGCCGCGGCCGCCGCCGGCCCTCCAGTGCCGACGCTGCCCTGTTCCGGCGCCCCGGCCGGCTGGCAGCCGAGCGCCAGCGCCGGCAGCGGCGTCTGCACCGGAAGGCCGGCGCCCAGTGCCGCGATCACGGCGGTCATCTGCGCCAGCGCCGCGGCCGGCAGCTCCGGCAGACGGTGCACCACCGTCACGTTGCGCCGCGTCACCGTCACCGTCGTCTCCTGGCCGGCGTCGGCTGCGCACAGAGGCGCGTCGGCCGTCACGTTCGTGGCCGCAGCGGCGGCGGCGGCGGCGGGTTCCTCCTCCGCGGCTGTCTCCTCGTCCCCGTCGGTCGAAGCGGCCGCGGCCGCGGCAGGGCCGGCCGGCGGCGCCGGAGGAGCGCGCTCGGAGCCCGCGCCCGGCACGCGCACTTCGACAAAGCCAGGCCCAGTGGAGACGAGCGGGCCGGCCGGCGCCGGCGCCGCCGCCGTCTGCACGTCCAGGTCGCCGGGCGGCCGCGGCACCTTGACGTGCACGCCGTGCGGGCCGGCCACGACGAAGCCGCCGCCACCGGCGCCCAGCACCGTCACCTGGGCGTCCGGGCCGAACACGACCCGGGACGGCGCCGCCGCCGCCACCGGCGGCGGCGGCGGCGGCTGAAGCGCGACGCCAGCGCCGAACGCGGCCGAAGCCAGCGGCGGCTGTAGCAGGGCCGGGGTCGCCGCCGGCGCCGGGGCCCGCGCCGGCGGCGGCGGCAGCTGCTGCAGCACCGACGTCCAGTCGGTGAAGTACGAGTCGGACGTGTGGAAGGTGATGTTGCGCGGTCGCGGCGTCGTGCGCCGGGTGGTCGTCGTCCACGGCTCGCCGGGCCGCAGCCGCGCGCCGTTCGCGAACGCGGCGCCGCCGGCGAATTGGACCGCGCTGTGCTGGCGGTGCAGCTCGCGCACGGGGAGCACCAGCGCGGGCAGGGCAGCGCCGGCGCCCGTCCTGTACACGGCCGGCAGCGGCCGGGCGGCGCTCGGCGCCGCCAGCGCCGCTAGCGCCAGCACCGCCAGCAGCATGACCGTCGGCGGGGGCCGGGCCGCTACCCAGCTTCTGGCATTGGCCGCCAGCACCGTGTCTACCGCCGGAGCTCCGCCTAGTTCGGGTCGCCCCCGGACAGCAGCACCGCCAAGCGGCGCCGGACAGGTCGCGAACCGTGGCGGCCGCCGGGCAGACGGGCCGAACCTCACCGGACAGGACCAGGCCGAAACCGACGCCGGCGGACGACCGCGGCGCACGAGAACGGCGGAGCCGGACGGAGCCGGACGGAGGCGGACGGAGCGGCACGGACCGGAGCGCTCGGCCGCCGGCCGGACAGTGCGGCGGCGCCCGGCCGGCGGCCGCCGTAGCGGTCCGAGCCGTCACGGCGGCCGCCGCCCGCTCGGCCGTGAAACGGCGTGTTAACGCCGGACACCGCAGCGGCCGACGCGCCCCGTCTAACGACCCGCCTAACGACCTGTTCGGAGTCGACGGACGGTGACCGGCGCGCCGCTGTCGCCGTCCCAGTTTCCCACCACGTCAGGTTTTTGTCCGGCCGCCGACGCGCTGGCCACCAGCCCTCAAAAACAGCCTGGCTGGAACAATGCCACGGCTCTGCCCGAGAGCGAAGACCGGGCCGACTTGTGGACGATATTGCGGATGCTCTGACATTTTGGGTGCTGGTTAATGTCGTTTGCGACATCGTATCCTTTGGGCGCGAAGCCTCCGGATCTTGTGTACTAATTATTCCACCCACTATGAAATCCATTCACCGCAGTGACGGCGGAATCCAACAGGTAATTTGTGTGATTGAGGAGAGGGTGGCCGGAAACGTCGTTTCTTAGGAGCTAACCCAGGAGATTTCGAATTCGGCATAGCCAGCGTGGGCAGTTGTTGGGCCAAATGACCACTGCTGTCGATGCATCGTTCAAAAACGTGCATAAGCTGCGGCATCAGAACGACGGCTGAACTTACCCTTCGAAGCCCCTTTCCTTCTCAGAGTCCTCTTCCTTACTCTTTTAGCACTAACACGACAGAATCTCAAGTACATGATTTCAGCACTGAGTTGGAAATTCGTTTTTTTTATTGTCCTCAGCACATGGGTTAAAGCTGATCGTGGAAAACAAACCTCTGAGGACCATTCATACAGAAAAATGCTGTCAATGCCTGTTAAAACCACAAATGAATGTTGCGTGGCTATATGTGAGAATGCGCGAGTGCAAAACACGCCACTAACCGAACACATGTGAAAGGATTTTTGAAGCTTAAATATTCTTGGGAAACACATTGCTTTGTGTCTGCTGGCGCCAAGAAGCAGCAGTTCCTTTTTAAACTCAGCCTCAGGCATGACAGCTATCGTGCACACGTGGCACTGCTCGGTATCGACCACACAAACTGTCGGTCGGGCATGGGCCGCTGTAGCATGAAAACGAACCCCATGACATCACAAATTCTGGACTGACGGTACTCCTCCGATGGACGCATGATATCGAATCATATAGACAGTCAGCTCAAAACAGAAATAGCCGGTAACTGTCCAGAACGACGGAAAAAAACAAACGCAATTTCATCCAATTTTCTGCTGCTTTGCGCAAGCTGTGATGGCCATTTCAAGTTGAAGGTGCGAAGACGGCAAAATATTTCACGTCTTTTTTCTCCCCGATCAAGCAGAACACTGCTGAGACTTTTTGCTGCGTTATTTGTCTAGGTGGGCCGTTTCCGTTCCAGAACGCGCCTTCTTTGCACTGCCAAACCAGCACACGTTTCATCCCTTCCCTTCCAACTCCCAAGCCGGTGGCGCGCCGATCTAATTCGCGCTCCAGCCATCTCCGCGCCCGCCCCGGCCTCGACTCACCTGGCAGAGCCGCTGTGACACCATCTCGTTGAAGACTTCGCGCGTGCTGAGCGGCCGGTGGCCGCCGCCGGCCTCCTCCTGGCTGTTGATGTCGTCCGGCAGGATGCTGTACTCGGTCAATAGGTACTCCTTCTTCAGGCTGCGCTCGTCCGGGAAGTAGTCGGTGGTGATGGGCAGGCAGGCCGGCGTCGTCAGCGACTTCCAGTCGACACCTGGTCGGCGCGCGCGCACGCTGGTCACTCGGGGGGACGTGCAGGGAGCGGCGGTCGGGAACAGGGGGGGAGGGGGTTGCACAGCAGTCTCCAGCCGGGGAGGGGTTGGGGGCAGCGGGAGGAAACGTCTGGTTCGGGTTTTCGTTCTGCTGCAGATGACTGCAGGGAATGTCCTCTGCTCACAAAAACGGCTTCTCACAAGCGATGAGCACTTGTCCGGCGACGTTAATATAGAATATACACACACACACACACACACACACACACACACACACACACACGTATATATATATATATATATATATATATATATATATATATATATATTATATATATATAATTATATAATATATATATATATATATATATATATATATATATAAATAAGGACAAAAAAACCACATATATATATATATATATATATATATATATATTTATATGCATATATACAAATAAAGACGTTTGCTTTCCAACACAGAACAGAATACTTCATATCATAATCCAATGTTACAAACGTTGCTGGCGCAGTAAGGGCATAACGCCATTAAACACACATCAGAGTAGCAATCAATCGTCACAACATACATAAACGTCTCAACAGAAACGAAAGCCTTGCTGTCCCACCCGTTAATAGCCCGCAGGGCACAAAACTGACCTCAGCCTGACACCACATCAGCAGATACCAAACAGGGGAGGAAAACCAGAACACCGAAAACCTTTAGTGGACGAAAACGGAAGGGCAGATTGTGTGCACGATAAAAAATACCGATGAACATATTACAACGGGCGTCAATGGCGAAACAATGAGATCATTAAATGCCTCAGTTCAGTGTACCTGCGAATGAACACAATGCGTATCGCAAACAATCAAAACTGACGGAATGTTTTAGTGCACGCCCAACGTTTAGTGCCCTTTACCGTCTAGCATTCCGCCAATTAGCGTCCGACGGATGACGGAATTCCGCAGTCATTTGACGACAGCTTTCTATTGAAACTAAAGCATTGGCACTTGCTGTTTAGGTTCAGATTTTCCAGGTTCTGAGAATTATGAGAAAATTATAAGAATTATAGAAATATGTGAATTGTAAGAACTGTGAAGTTAACATCATTCAAACCAGCCGACGTCATGTCGGATCACAGTTGTGCTGGCCGGCTCAACCAGTTATCGGACGCCCGCTACCCGGTGTGGCATTCCAGCCAATCGCTACAGTGACTGCAATATCACACTGACCTTAAATGACCTCTAGCGGCATGATAAAAGTCTACGCAACCCCATGGACCACGTACCACGGGGGTCAATGGAATTACTTTGGTTGGTGATAAGACGAGATGTGTTAAGATATCTGACTCGGTTACAACGCCATACACGCTCTTTGGAAACTTTTGTTGTCATTTTTAGGCATCAGAACTTCGTTTTTCCAATAATTTTCGACATGAGTTTGGGAGATAAAACGTGAAACCGGCCGACTTAAGGATCACGACCGTATTTTATCTGAAAAGTAAAGTTCTGGGACCTGGGGATTTACCTGCAATAGTGCTAACTGCAGCTTTCAATTACCATGAACGTTCGCTTTTCTAGCTGCTACGGTTTACAGAATCGTGAATAGCGGATTTCGCCCCTCCCCTCCACGCGTATCATTCTAAGAGGTCCTCCAATGAGTGATTTTCAGGTGTGCGTGCAAGTATTCACCACGCGCTGAGTCCAGATCTTTTGAACAACAGATGCATTTCGACTTCCTCGAAAACTCTTCAGCAAAAACATTCACCAGTAATCCCAACGTGATAATAGTGGCATTCCAGCTAATCGCTACAGTGGCTGGCATGCATAACACACTCTGATCTTAAATGCCCCCTCGCGGCATGAGAAAAGTTTATGCAACCCTACGGACAGACATTTCAAAACTAGCTAATCACCAAGGCCCTACAATCCCGAAGACGCAATAAAACTTCCTGAAAAATGTGACCACAAAAGCATGCACGCTCAACCGTCCGAACAAATACCAGTAAAAAGGAAACGCCGAAAATACGTACTACAAAACAATGGCGCGTCAAATTCATGTGAAACAGAACATAACCATCACACCAACAAAACCGACAACAAAACGGGCTACGCCACTGGTTGCAGGGACACGAGACAGAGTTGGACCAGGGTTAAAGCAAGTGCTGGTGGTGCACGTGTCACCCAGGCCCACCTGGCTCCAATCGGGACCGCCGGCGCCGGACAGCACGCACCACCGACTCGCCACACGCCCCAGCATCACGGGCACGTCCCGGCGCTCAGACTCACACCATCATCGACTATCGCATGGGACGGGACGCCACGGGACAGGACAGGACAGGACAGGACAGGACAGGATAGGACAGGACAGGACAGGACAGCACAGGACAGCACAGGACGGGACGGGACGGGACGGGACAGCACAGGACAGGACGGGACGGGACGGAACGGGACAGCACAGGACGGGAAGGGACGGGACGGGACGGGACGGGACAGGAGAGGACAAGACGGGACGGGACAGCACAGGACGGAAAGGGACGGGACGGGACGGGACAGCACAGCACAGCACAGCACAGGACAGGACAGGACAGGACAGTACAGTACAGTACAGTACAGGACAGGACAGGACAGGACAGGACAGGACAGGACGGGACGGGACGGGACGGGACGGGACGGGACGGGACGGGACGGGGCGGGGCGGGGCGGGGCGGGGCGGGGCGGGGAGGGACGGGACGGGACGGGGCAGGACGGGATAGCACGGGACGGGACGGGACGGGATAGCACAACACAGGACGGGACGGGACAGCACAGAACGGGACAGCACAGGACAGGACGGGACGGGACGGGACGCTGCCGTGCCGTTAGTCCTCACGGAGCCGTGGCGGCCCGGCCCCGGCGGGCCCGTGGTGCCCTCTGTTACGTGCCGGTGAAATGGCCGCGGCGGTGCGCCGGCCGCCGCGGCCGCCACGCAGTGACCTCCGGCATCGTTCGCGTGACCTCACAGACAGCAGCGCCATGGTCTACCTACTGCGCCGCGCTTGACCACACTGGGTAATGTAACACGCACAGGAAGTGGGCCCTCGTACCCGCGTGACAACACGCATTACTACTGTCGACCGTCGACTACACGGTTCATTGTTTTACCATGTCAGGTCACAAAGACCAGAAACTGTTCGAATCCAGGCTTAACCAGGGGACCATTCTATGACATCCTCTCATTGGTAAAATGCATTAAATTTTTGTTTCACTCACCCAAAAAGCCGTTTGGTCATCATTTAGTAATACATAGGTATTCAACATTCAGCAAAACGCATGAGGTTGCAATTAATTCGTGGTTTACGAGTTTCACTTTTTACGAAAAAGTCGACAATGAATGTCTGTCGTCTGGTTCTACTATTACTCTAGTTCTAAGATTCCATAGTTCACCTGTCTTTAAGACCATTAAACGCTACTCAAATGCACAAGCTAAATGTTACTGCTACAAGAAACAAGGACGCCGATGGTATTATCAGCGAATTCGAACTGCATGGAAAAAAGTACTCAACCAGCGCACCGCGCGCAGCACTCGTGCATAACACAACGAATCTAGTTCGAATGAGGAAAGACACAGACTAGCATGGAACCAATGCCTTATGTTAATGCCACGACACCTAACTATATCCAACAGCTGCCAGCGGCCAGAGCATGGCGGCCACAGCGGCACGTCGGTCGCTATGGTAATAGTGACGTCACGCCACACAGCCTCCGGGTGTGTTAGATACCCGTCACGAACGAGAACCACATGGATAAGCGGGGCAAGCAGGCGGGGACAGGCTAACGTTAGATGCAGCACGCAGAGACGCCTCCGTGGCCTTTACCTACTAAAACTCCGACGATGTACGCTAAAAAACAGAGCCTGGGTTAGCATCCTGGCACTGAAGCGGCCTGCCCATTACATCAAAGAACATGGGTCAAACATTCACAGACGACGTCTAAAACACAGCGAAACTACGAAAAAAGCACGGCCTTCCCACTAGCTCTGGCACATCACTTTGCCTGATTGGGAGAAACGAATGATCACTGGCAAAGCTGGCATCACCTAAATTTCTGACGTCATCGGCCGGTGAGACCGTCAGCCAACGACAGCCGACTAAAACACTCTGCGGTAACTGCGACGGCAGAGACGCCAAACATCTCATGGACCCAGCAAAACCACAAACCAGTTGTTAACTGTTCCAAGTCATAAAATGCCCTGATGTGAGAACATTAGCGAAAATACGGGTTCAATCATGACGTCAGAACAGCCATACATAAAAGCCCCCATTTTCAAAGAATTTTAGGCCATACCAACGCCAATATTTCAGCAACGTTCACACGTCCCCACGGGCTGTGGACTCAGCAAGTCCCTCCAACTGGGCGACGGCCGAAACCCGCTCCCCCACGTGAGAAGCACGCCACGCCGGGACAGGAGGTTCACGGCTGCCGTTGCTGACCCCGCAGCCGCCGCCGGCGGGGGGACTGACCTGTGGTGATGTGCGCCGACCACTCCTGCTCGCCAGTGCTGGAGGCACCCCACAGCAGTGCCAGGGACGGACTGCCCACCGGCTGTTCGCTGGAGGAGCGCGGAGCCTCTGAGGGGAACGTCGCCGGACTGTTAAAATGGGCCGGGCAGAGAGCGGAGCCTCTCATGGGGGGGGGGGGGCGCTGCGGCAGTGTTTGCGGGGCGGCGTGGGGGACGACTGCGGTAATGGGAGAAGCAGCAAGAAATAACAAAAATAAAAGTAAAAAACGGCAGCGAGCCCAGTAGCCACTGTACCCACACCAGGCAATTAGGATGTCGGGCCAGTGTGCTTAACGAATCTCATACTACCACAGAAGCCATTCTTACACGTGCTGAGATCGTTTAGAATCAGCCACATCCAACACATGACCTGAATGTGAGCAGTGATGTGACGTTATACAAGGCAACGCCGTCAGTTTCCCGGTCGGCAACATCGCGTCCCAGGTGTTACCTTTAGCGTTGATGTCCAGGCCCATGGCGTTGGCGTAGTGGTGCTGCTGGAACAGCACTCCCTTTGGCCCTGCAAAAGACAGAGGAATGTTCTCATGACAGACGGCGCAGAATGAGTGCATGCTTCGGATAGCTGTGGAAATGGCCTAACCTTCAGTCTCAGAATCACGAGAAGCAAATCGCTGGCCATAAAACCACCAACAACATGGTCCAGAGGCAATCTGAAATTTCAGACAACATATCACAAGATCACAAATGCGCTTGAGAATATCAAGACCACGAAAAAAAGTCAACACCTCGGCAATGACTCCATCCTCCCAGCGTCACCTACACCACACCGCGCGGGCAGAGGCCGAACGCCCGACCGGGGCGCGGCCGCCGGCCAGCACCTTTGGGAAAGATGTGCGTCCAGCGGCGCCGGTTGGAGGTGTGCTTCACCATGATGTTGCTCGGGTCGAACGGGTTGAACAGGGCGCGGCCGGGCCCGTGCGGCGCGCCGCCGCGGCTCAGGCTCAGGTCGCAGGCCGACACGGCCGAGGTGGCCGGCCGCGGCGGCGACCGGCTCACGTCGCTGTCGTCGAAAGAGACGCGTCGCACCGTGCCGCCCTCTGGGGCAGGGCGGGCACGGAGAGTGGGTCAGAGCGAACACAAAAGGGACGAGACGCGCCGCACCGAGCCGCCCTCTGGGGCAGGGCGGGCACGGAGAGCGGGTCAGAGTGAGGGCAGAGAGACGCCTCTGAGAGGCCGGAGATTCAGAGCAGCCATAGGTAGCGGAACAGAGCAGACAGATAAACGGTCAGAAGCGACGGGGAGAGGCAGTATGATGAGACGGAAGGAGGCCGCCAGAGGGACCGAGAGGGTCAGAGCGACGGAGACAGCTGGAGATCAGGGCAGACGGAGAGACGGGGTCAGGGAGGAAAGCGTCCCAATGGTCGCTGATTATCACAAGGATACCTATCGGTGACGACATGGCGACGACATCTCAGGCGTACACGACTTCGCTAATGAATGCCTCACATACTAGGAGAATGTCCTTGACTTAAGGCCCCGGAGATTACAAATTCAGGGTACAGTATCATGCTGCTCTAGATATCGCGTAGCCAACACTTCAAATTATGCGTTCACTTAACGCAAAACAACGACAAAACGCAAAACAATGATGAAAGAACATGAGATCCGTGGCTACCACAGAACATAAAAAATGGCCTAGTCACAAGCCTTGCAGTGTGAAAAGTCTTCAACAAACTGAGACTACAGTGACTGCACCGGATTCGTATTGAAATGGTGGCAGCAGAAATGGCAATGAAATTTGCAGAGGGAAATCCGACATAATCAAGATATTTTCATTGTCACACATGTTACGAATAATAATTTCATGCCAAACCTAACTCTCCAAGCAGCCAGACTGTTACGCACTGCAAACGACGCCCCATGCCAGTCGCCATGCAGAACAAACACACGCCCCGCTACCGCCACGCCCCCTGCCGAGCGACGCCGGCCTCGGCCGGCGTCACTTACCGGACCTGTCGCTACTGAAGACCGACCCGAACGAGGACGAGTAGTGCTCGCCGCACGGGGAGGTCGGGCTATGCACGAGCGGCGAGCCGCGCGCTAGAACACACCAATGGCGGCGCCGCGTCACGGCCGGGGCGGAGTCTGTGCACGCCGGTCGGCCAGTCAGGCGCCGAGGCTGGCTCCGTCGACCAATCAGGGCAGCCGGCGCTCAGGCACACTTGCGCTGGTGAGAAGTCGAGGAAAGGAGGCGATATCTACAGAGCAGTAGACAATGGGGGAAGGGGGAACCTTGGGGTGGTTGTGGAGATGAACAGGTTATGGCCAGGTTGTTATGTGCTGGCCTCCTAAGCAGGCTTTTGCTTGACTCTGACTCGATTCGAAGCGATTCTTATATTAAATAATATCTAATTCTATATTCCACACTTTTCTCGTGATTTTGAGTCACACCCGATTCACTTGAAACCGCAGTGAATCAGAATCGGAATCAAATCGTCAAAAGTCGGTTGACTTTTTTAAGAGCCACTGTGAATCAGAATCAGAATCCATTCGCAGCTTGGTGGACCAGGCAGTGAACCGACCAACTTGCGATGAATCATGCACAAGCCTAAACCTGAACTGACGGGGAGTCCATGAGGACCGGTCAGCCGCATTCGGTCTCACGACGGCGGCGCCTCCTGACTTTGACGTCATGCTGTAATTCTGGTCTGGAGTTAAGACTGGCAACCTCAAAGGACGTGCATTATCTGCGTTTACAAGTGAACGGGTGCACGGTGGCCCGAACTTAACCACAAAGCATGGTAGTGTAATTTCCAGCATTTCAGGCATTTTGGTATCCCGCCACTACAACAAACGGGCTTACGACGAAAAGAAGGACGCCGCTGAGTCATTACGATCCGCCCGCCATCCAAGCAAGCATATAAATGCTTCAATAGAAAAGCAGGAAGAATGTCGCCAGAAGATTCCTCATACTACCGCATTGCCTGCTGGTGTCCAAGACCATTCCAGGCACTTGACAACGTGCATTTCCATCGACGCATTTTCTGCATGCATTATGAAAATACACCAATGTTCAGAGAGCAAAACTGAATTGCCACGTGAGGCAAAACGTCACATTTTGCTTCACTTCACATTAACTTATGAAGAAGCAAAAGAAGTTGCCCTGACCCAAAAACACCATCTAAGTTCTTTCCAATTTATTCAATCTAAATCTTATCGCATTTCGTATAAAGTGGAAATTGACGTTAATGAAAACGGGTGGCCACATTGTGTCAGGCATCCAAATGTCTATGAGCCAAAAATACGTTCAAAACTACTACAAACTAGCCTCTTGAAGAAATATGGAGCCAGCGACCCATGACAAAATATCCGGACAATGGAAGATCGGGAACGACGGTTAGATGGGCACGGTGTCAGCCACCGCAAGGTCGGAAGATCTTCCATAAGTTATGCCTGACGATCCTTCTCTGACCTCCGTAAACGTTTCAAGGTATTCAGAATAATAACATTTACGCATGCACGGTCGCTTCATGTTGTTTATCGGTGTTTTCGGGCGCGCAGACTACTGAGGTCATTTTGCGTCCTCCAAGGTCGCTTTACGATAATCTAATTCGGGGTAGTAATTATCGAACGCTGACCAACAAAAATCTATGTTCTAACACGTTCCAGCTTGCGTTCTAAGCCACTACCCACGAAAAGCCAAACATCATGTAATCAGGCTTGCCAGTGAGGATGCCCATCACGCCACAGCCAGCAGTCCGCAGACGCCAGTCCCAGGCACCAGCCATGCGACACTCCAGTCCAGTCCCACTCAGGCGGGGTCACTCCGGCGCCGGAGTTCCAACAGCCATCACCACGGCCCCCGGCGGCTTCGGCCGGGCAGCGTGTGCTCACAGCCGCGCCGACCGGCCCGCCCCCCATGCAGCTCCCGTCCGCCGTCACGCCCTTCCGCGCGCCAGCTGGCCGCCGGCCGCTGCCATCACGCGTGCCCACCTGGCGTGACAAAACCGGTGGCCGACGAGCTGTAGACCTGCTCCTGGATCGGTGACGAGACAGCCGACTCGGACGGCTTCCTGGCCGGCTTCACGTGCGACGTGGTCACCGTGCGCTTCCGCGCCGGGAGCCGCTGCAGCGTCATCGTCGACCTGACGGCGGAGGGAGGCACCACCGTTCAGTTCAGTCCAGTTTATTCACAAATCGTGCGAACACAAGCGGATTACCGTACGATTCGAGTCAGTGCTCAAAGGAACAATAGCTGTAGTAGCGTCGTTCAACCTGAACGGACTGGCGCAGAGGCGGAGAGAGCCGCACGCTCCCAACGTCTGCCTCGGGATCCGTCGGCCGGCGCCGCCCGAGCCGGGGTCGCACGGCGCAGCAGCCAAACGCAATCAAATGAGCCCAGTGACCAGATGACGGCTGGCGCGATAAAAGGACAACGCCACGACGGACGTCGGCCAAACTTCTGCAACCTGCACCAGCAATACGTGATCGTGAACCACACGCGGACGGCAGAGCCCAGGCAGCGGCATCCGACACAAACGCGAACCTGCCACGTGCGCCCCCTCGGGCGTCCCAGTCAGAGCCAGTCCGCCTCGCCGCCCGGCCGCCGACGCGGGCACTCACTGCTTATAGGCGGCGCTGGCCGGCATCTTGAACACGTCGGCGTCGTGCGCGTCGTAGTCGTAGACGGAGCTGGGGATGGCGTGCTCGCTGGGCGGCGCGCGGCCGCGAGGGATCACCGACTGGCCGCGCGACAGCGGCGTCTTCGGCGCGCTCAGCGGCACCTTGATGCGCGGCACGAACTCTGAATAGCCGACTCGCTTGTTGGACGAGTAGAAGCTGAGGTTGATCCAGGTGTGCGGCAGGTAGTAGTCCTGCGTCTCCGCCTGGCTCTTGTTGTGAAACTGCCAGCCGAAGTGACACCATGAGCGCACTGATGACCAGCAATGGGTCGCGAGGTCCACTTCAAGGCAGACGTTTCCTCGTCGGCAACCCAAGTGTCACCGATAAGAGCTAAAACTCGGACTACAAAAACCGTGCGCATCAGTCACCTGCCTTGCAGACGACAGCGCAAACAAGAAAAGAATCAGAACGCGGCGGAAGCCGCAGACGACTCCGCCGCCGCCGGCCGGCGCCGCGCCCGCCCCACCTTGAGCAGCGGCACGGCGTGCAGCGGCTGCTCGCCGACGCAGACCAGATCGATGCCGACGCCGTAGTCGATGATGCGCTGCTTGGTGAGGTTGTTGAGCTCGCGCTCCACCTGGTACACGCCGACCCCGGGCGAGACCACCACGCACATCTGGCCGGTCCTCTCCAGCGACCGGTGCAGGTAGTGCTTCTCGAACACTGCAACCCGGGCAGGGCCGGCGGTTTTCAAACCCTGGAGAGGAGAGAGAGACGCTTCTCGACCACTGCAACATCGGTGTTGCGGTAGTCGGCGTCTTCAAAACAGGTCTCTAAGCTCAGCGGGGCTGGCAGAGTCTCCTGGACCGCGCAAATTTTGGAAATACTTGGTTCTGCAGGAATAGCCGGCATCCATCGAATATCGCCAACATCAGAAAGATGCTCCACCAAAGACATCAGTAAGAGAAGAAAAAAAACAAGGGAAAATCGCGAGATGAGAACAAAGCCGGCGAAAACACGTCAGAAACGGATACACACGTCCAAGTTCTACTGAACACCAGCACAAGCCTCCAGACCACAGACCTGCGGCGGCCACAAGCCGACCCGCCGACCTCAGCTACGTCCGGCGCGTGCTCACCGTTCATCGAAATGTTGAGCACCTCGAGGAAGTTGCCCTGGGCGGCGGGGCTGAGCACGGCCTTGGGCGGCGGCGGCGCGCCCGGCGGCGCCCGCGCCCGGTGGAAGTTCAGCAGGCTCTCCCGGTAGCCCATGAACAGGTGCCGGATGGTGGAGAGCACGGGCGTCCAGTCCTCGTACCTCTCGTTCTGCACTGCCACCCTGGCGTGCAGGACCCGCGTCGTCAGGTGACCCAGACTTCCACCCTGGTGTGCAGGGCCTGCTTCGTCAGGTTAACCCGGGCGACGCACTGCTGGGATGTCAGCAGGCAGTTGGGATGCGCCTGTCTTTACACCGCGTATTCCAGCACAAGCATTCAGCAATCGCCTCGTTGGTTAATGAATGGATTTAAGGGCCACTGAAATTACGTGGTCTGAAACTCGTAGCTCTCCTCTGAATGATTATTCGCCATTCAGAATGACCCAGCACACCCTTGCGTATTAACATCAAAGGGGTCTTCAACATATCGCACGGAGATACGCGTCAGGCACCACAGTTCTTGTTCATCACTGCCGATCACCGTTTCCATTGCCTCAAAACCAAGTTATTTTCAGGGGGAAATGGCCCGTCACTCATTTGAAGGGCAGGCTCTTGAAAGCAGTGCCGAGTATCCGTGGAGCAGCTTTCGCCGGCAACAGCTACCTGTAAAAATCCTCGTAGAACATGTTCCTGAAGTCCTGCTGCACGTTGTCGCGCATGTACTCCGGGAAATCGCTGAGTGAACTAGCCTTGTAGAACAGCCGGGAGAAGAGTGTGATGGTCACCTCGTGGTTGGTGCCGTTCCTCTGTCGAAAAGCCATCTTTTGCCAGAGATGGTGTGCACACGCCACCTAACGTATCGATCATCCATGTAACCGCGGTATCCGAGAACAAACAACACGTCGTCACTCGTCATCGTTGGATTTCATGGCGATCCTACACTACTGAACCGATAAATCCAACGTTAATATACAGGTGGCCACGCGGCCACTAAGTGGCCGCAGAAGCCTGGCCGCAGGTTTAATGGGAAAGGAGGGATGGCTAGGTGTCGTTATCGCGTTCACTTACCTTCCAGTTGTTGAAGAGGTCGCTCAGGAAGCCGTTGACGGCCTTTTCGAAGTACAGGTCGCCGTAGACGTCGAAATCCCACATCTCTACCGACATCTGGATGTACAGGTGGAACATGCTGGTAGCCGAACGGAACACCACCTGGAAAACAAATGACGTGTGAAACTTAACTATACCACGCTGTTATTTTTTTTGCACAAATGTAAGATACGGCAGCAAGGCGGGCTGGGCTTAACACTGCGCCCATATCCCCGTAAAGGCGCGTCCTAGCCATCCATCTGATTCGGACGGAACTGGACAGAAGGCGAGCCCGTCTTCCTACGGTGTCGTCGTCGTCGTGCTCCGCAGTCCACGACGTGAAATCGACCGAAACATCCGCTTCAAATGGTCACTTGTCGCGCGCGCAGCCCGGCCCGCCTGCCTGGCCTCGGTGTCGCCTTCTGACGCTGGCCAACGCCGACCAGCCACTGGCCCCGGCCGGCGGCGACTGACCTTAGTGTCGGCCGTGACCAGGCCGCAGGCGACCCGGTCACCCTGTGACCACATTTCGAACACCTGGCAGCGCACCGTCTGCGAGCAGAACTCCACGCTCTTCTTGTGGTACATCACCTTCCCGACCTGCGGCGAGGGAGCACGTGGCGGTCACGATCGTCGAAGGCGGCGTCGGAGGACTGGAAACGGCGGAAAACGCACCCTCTGAACGGCAGGGTAGTGGCGTGGTGCCATTTGGCAGATGTTGAGCATGTCTTGGTGATGCTGATGGTGAGAATGTTTTGGTACTCTAACCACCCAGGCAAGACACGCGATCGAATTTCACAGCACCGGTCCGTGCCAGTAGCAGAGTGCCACTGGCTCAGAGTAGTCACAGGGCTTTTACAGAGTCTGACATGGGCCTGACCACCTCTTCAGTCAGGAGGAAGCATGGTCCATAACGTCCCGCCATTCCCCAACCCCGGCATCATCCGCCCACCCCGCAGGACCCACAGTGTTCCGCCAGGCGGCTCCGCGCTCCGACTCGGCGCGGACGACGCGAACCGTCCGGGCGCCGAGCCGGCCGCCCGGCCACCGCACCCACCAGGCTGTTCTTGAGCCGCCACATGTCGCTGCGGTTCAGGTAGTGGTCCTTGAAGAGCAGCTCGACCGAGTCGAGCGCCACGTCGGCCGGGTCCACCAGCCGGACGGTGACCAGGTCGTAAAGCCGGTCCCGCAGGTGGAACGTCTCCGCCACCGTGCTATCCACGCTGACTGTCTCGACTGCCGGGTCAGGGTGTTGACATCAGGCCAGCCAGCTGGCGTCTCAGTCCCATGCTACCCGTACTGGGCTGGGGTGCTGGAACCAGAGGCGGGGGCAGAGGGGGCAGCTGCCCCCTAACTTTGGGAAACATTTAAAATTAACCCTATGGCAGCGCATGGAAAGAAGCGAGGTGAAAATCAAGTCCTCCTTCCCATCTCCAAAGAGGTTCTGCCACTACTGATACTTGGCAACAGTAGACAAGATGCACCTAATAACTGATTATTTTTAATGCTACCAGACTCAGTCTGGCAGAACTGCATGTCTGGTTCAGCATATTGATGGAAGTTACATTTCTGATTGCAACTGACGATTATGCTCACGTCAGCATCCCAGTCATGAGGACAGATCCACCAAGGAGAGGTGACTTTACCTTTTTGGTCATCCTTGAGTGATACAGGTGACACTTGGAGCAGAAGACGGGCAAAATCCACATCTGGGTGGGATACTTCCACTATTTTCCCCACCTCAAGGCCTGGTATTGATGACGGGTGCAAAATTATCTCTTCCTTGGACTCTGAAAAACAGAAATGATGCACATGAAACACTAAACGTAAATAAAGCGATTTATTCACCAATTAATTCATTGTTCAGCAGCAGCCCATTTGAGATAACCACCTGATCAACAACAAAAACAACAACAGATTTCTATGTCAATGCTTCAGTAGGAAAACAAACAAGCACAAGTGCTACACGGTTAACACTCACCTCCTCTCACTGGTGGAAGCTTCTGATGCACAACAAGCTTAAGTAAAGCTTCTTGATTCATGGCTAAATCTTGGTAAATGAAACTAAGTGCTCACTGTACACCTGCAACACATATGTTTTCCATGGTTGCATAGTACTGCACAAGTGTTCTGAGCACATTCATGGCATAATCATTAACATTACTCATGACCCTGATGATTCCAACATTTTATACCACAGGGTATGAACATATATGCTCTTTACAACAGCACAACAGATTATAAGATTGGTGTAGGAGTTGATCACTATACTGTTTATTTTTAAGTGCAAATCAAATGCTATCTGCAAAGTATGGGCACTGATGAATGATGCTGATGACATCTGTCTTCCAACAAAGAAATTATATTCATGGAGCACATTATATTCTCTGCCCCACAAATACAATTCATGGAGTAGAAAACAGATTCATTCTCTGCTCCATGAAGCACCAAATCACCAAACCATGTTATCATCAGCAACAAGGTAAGCAGAGCAGCCTCAGGATAAGGTTATCCTAATCTTGCAGTGCAATGTTTATCAAATTTAGGCCACTGTATGCAAAACAAGATGCAGGCCACAAAAAACACCAGAATTAGAAATAAAAGCCACAGAGACCACTGTACAAGGAACTCTAGCCAATGCAGTGAAATACCTTTAAATCAAGGATAGGCAGCAGGGGCAGAATCTTGACCACATGGAAATCTTTACTAAGTGTACCACCACTGTCAGAATCCAAGGTTTCTAGAGATTCTACATGCAAATGCAAATGCTGGTGGTGTCATAGAAGTCAAAATACAAGTTCCATGGGCCCACTGAAATGATTTTTCTTCACAGTTCAGGGATGTTATCACTGCATAAATATACAAAAGACTGCATGACGAAAGGTTGCAAACAAAAGGTGGCGAGGCAAAAGATCCCATGAGATAAACATAGAAATAATTGGCAACCATAAAGTGCTTAGGATTGTAGATTGAAAAAGGGTGCAGTCAAACTTTGCTCTGTCCAACTAAGAAGTTAGATGGGGCAATGCTCAGTATTAGGTTATATTTGAAAAGGGATCATATGCTGAGTGTGTTACAGCACTGTACGTCAAAAGATCATAAGAGGTAAATATGAAGTGACAACGTGGCGCTATGCGGCATAGCCTAACAGAGGCCGCCAGGTGTGATCCGGGTTGGCTCTGCCCAACAAAGAGGTTAGGTCCAGCATTGTCAGGTTATGCATAAACAGACCCTATTTACTGTCATATGACAAAAGACCATAAGGCAATCACATGATGCAAATATTTAAGGGCACATATTGCACCTAAGGTTCATCCTGGCACTGGCGGTGTGGTATAGGTTATTAGAGGCCTTAGGCCTCTAACCTATACCACGCCTCTGGTGCAATCGGACTTGGCTCTGTCCAACAAAGATGTTAGGTCATGTGAAGGGTATTAAGTAATGTCTAAACAACCCCTATTTACCATTATATGACAAAAGATCATAAGATAACAGACTGCATGAGATAATTAACAAAGGACACATTGCCCAAGCCTTTCCCAAAGGCGCAACCCCATGTCGGGGCGCAGCATAGGATACAAGAGGCCGCAGGCCAATAAAAAGGTACAATCAGACTTGGCTCTATCAAAAAGAGGTTACTGGTCACATGAAGCATGATACTAGGTTATATTTCACTGGGCTCTATTTAGACCTAACTTAATAATTAGGCCATAAGGTCTGATCGCACCCTCTTATCGGCCTGTGGCCCCTAATGTCCTGTATTGTGCCTCTGTTGCAGGGTTGCACATCCAGTGCAGCATCTGCCCTTTGATACTTACGGTAATCCTTTAGAAGCGTGCGCCATAAACCAAGCACACTGGATGACACATATACGGCGCGCGTGGCAAAAGGAGACGTCAGCTGTTGCGAGAAACAACAACATTATGCACTGGAGCTCCAGGGTCGTGGGTCACCTACTATTCGCTAACCTAACCTAACCTAACCTAACCTTACCTAACCTAAGCTAACCTAACCTAACCTAACCTAACCTAACCTACTGTGTAAAACAAGAGCGAATAGTAGGTGATCTACGACCTGGAGCTCCAGTGTATAATGTTGTTTCTCGCAACAGCTGACGTCTCCTTTTGCCACGCGCGCCGTATATGTGTCATCCAGTGTGCTTGTCGTTTATTGTGCCTCTGTTGCAGGGTTGCACATCCAGTGCAGCATCTGCCCTTTGATACTTACCTCCTGTGATCTTTTACCTTGCAATCTTTTACTTATGATCTTTTGTCATGCGATGTTTCACCCAGTTGCCCAACAATGACATCATTGAACTGTGGAGAAAAATTATTTCAGCAGACCCATGGAACTTGGACTTCTGTACTGTCATGAGCATCTGAGCTTGTGCCATAGTCTTTTTTCAGAAGCTCCAATTCTGGTCATGGTGATACACTTAGTAAAGATTACAGACCAAACTAATGGTGTTCCCAGAAGCAATTTCACATTCTTCCTTTGCATGCACTGCCACTGGCATAAAGTTATAAAAAGGTAAAGGTGTCTAAAGGTAACTTTCTGCCCGCCGAAATCCCAAATAATCCTTCGTATGATTGCCACCATTGTAAAGAATGTATCATCCTGTTTCTAATCATACTTTCCACCGCTTGAATTTCTAAAAAAAAATGACAACAAAATCGTAACGATAATGTTCCATTCACTACTACCGTGCTGGAGTCGGCTCACGGAAAACATTATTCCGCGGCGGAAAATGTAGTGCCGCCAAGGTTAAGGTTATTGACATCAAGGATGCGTAGACCCTTCAAATATCTTCAGGCGATTAATGACGTCATACATATGAAAATTCCATTCTGTTGCCACAAATTGAGCCTGGAGGAACTGCTGAATTATTGCGCCGTCATGTTATTGTATTAGATAATTGCTGGGATATCTGATATCAGTATTATTACATTATGACATTTAATACTCCTTAGATTACATTAGAATGGGTTATGTTGAGCCAGGTTAGGTTTGGCTAGGTTAGGTTAGGTTAGGTTAGGTTAGGTTAGGTAAGGTAAGGTTAGGCTAGGTTAGGTTAGGTTAGGTTAGGTTAGTATGTTGGGTTAGATAAATTTTTATTTATTGTTTTATTTCACTTGCTAATATTTTCCAGTTTTCTTCCTTGATTCCTTTTTCAGATATTTTATTCCTTTGCTTTTCAATTACTTTCTTGATCTATTTTTTAAATTACAACTTCTCTTTCATATTTGTAATATTTTTACTATAATAATAATAATAATAATAATAATAATTAGTATTATTATTAGGACTATTATCATTATTATTATTACTAGTGTTTTTTATTTTAAAGATAACTTAAATCGCATATCAGTTATTTCCAAGCCTTTTTTATTACTCTTGAACAGACCTTCAGTCCCACCGACGACCAATCAGCGTCATCTCACGGAAACAAACTATCATGGCAGTGACGATGCAATCTGTTTCGGGGGAAATAATGTGTTTTAGGTTTTTCGGCTGATAATTGTAAGTAGCACGTATCAATATTGCATTTCAAGCGCTATGCAGCCACTATTACGATTATTTTCCCGCAAAGTAAGCACGTGGTCAAAATCTTACTGTTCACCACTCTTTCTTCTCAATAGCCCAGTTGCTATCCGCTTGCACAATGTTGCGGAAAAAAACTATGCCATGTCCCCCACAGAATCCAAAATGATTAAACAATGTCAAAACCGGTAATAATGCACGTCCCCTCCGAGACCAACCCACCAGGTCAACATCGCTGACCCTGAACATGCAGCAAATAAATTAAATAAAATAGTTGAAGTTGGATGGAGTCACTTTCGGTTTTTTTCGGGTTACCTGCCGGTATGAACTGTGATATTCGCCACTCTATGGTGTTTATTAAGAATATTGTACTCGTGCATTGAACACGACACTCCTGACATGCAGGAAACGTGTCGTCTTATATTATTCACATCTGGTAGCTAGGCATGAACCAGAAATCGTTTCTTGCAAAAAATGACGTAGCTCTGTGTGGCCTTTTGATGCGTAGCCCTGAATTATCGCCTGAACCTTTATACAAATGATGGTATGCATTTATGCCCATGCCTGAAAGCTCCTCAAGGCTACTGGGGGCAAGGATCATGGCCGATTCTTTCCAGTCAGTACGATGTCTATACGTCGCAATCGTAAAACGTGGGGAGTCTCGAACCCCCATCCCTTAGGATCTTCAGCGATGTCGGCGCATTATCCTTCGCTTCCAGGTGTAGCTTTCTGGAATAGACTATTACCCGCTCATGCATTATCTTGGGGCTCCAAATCATAATGGGTGCCCATTCCATAGGGCCCCACGTTAAGTTCACAAATCTAGGGCACCTAGTCTTCATAGTGGGGGTGCCGAAGCACCCCATAAAAGAACAGAAGACTAGACCCAGGCTTCCGTGGCCACCCTCTTTACCACGAAGCCATGTTTGTGACTGACTCGACGTGTTCTAGAGGCAAAATTCCAGAGTATTAGTCAAAACTGGACCATGTGAAGATCCGTACGTCTGATAACTCCCGAATACGAATGCAGATAAGGCGAAATGCGTCATTTTCTCTTCTAACAGGGAAGTCTCACTGCATGCGTAAATCGCCATTTGTCAACTATCCAACGCTCGTAGTTTGGTCGCACTGAAGTCGCATTGCACGTCGCACAAGACGCTTCTTTCTAAAAACAACGGATAAACGAAATGGTTCAGACGTCTACTTCACATGACAGGAAAACATTACCGTAAGAACCACATGTCTAGCTCTGTTGCATGCACCCTGCATCATGCTAACGCCATGCACATTTACATAGCTACAAGACTGTCTTCAATTTCTCAGGTCTGATATTGGATGCCTGAACAGTGGGCAGTCATCTACAATGTTCGTCCCTTCCAACATGTGGAATGATCAAGAACTTCGTCACCAGGTAGAATCTGCTATAACATTTTACGAAACGAAAGGCCGCGGCACACGCTTACCTCTCGAGCACTTGCGTGCATATCCCGGCCATTTTTATGCATTTCATACCGAAAATTCTCCACAAGAGTCGCGTCTTCCTCGCCCAAACAGCACCCATACGGAGTCGAAACTTATATTAAACTACTGATTCGGATCCATCAAGCAGTAACGGAACAGAACGTGAACCAGTCGTGAAGGAGAGAACAAGCCGACGAAAGTGGACACCGACGCCCTGGGGGCGGCCAGCGGCGGGCGCGCGGCCGCGAGCACACAGTGCCGCGCCGCGCCGCCCGCGCGTCAGTCAGTCGCACACCTCGCGCGCGGCGGCGCCCGGTCGTCGCTCGCCGGGCCGGCCCGGCCGCTCGCCGTACAAAAATAGGGGCCCGTCCGGCCAGGTCACGAGCTCAGCCACGTGTGGCGCAGGCAGTCGGCGGCCGTGGCGCGTCGCTCCGGGTCGAACTGCAGCATCGGCAGCAGGAACTCGGCGAACGCCAGCGCCTCCGCCTCGGGCCACTCGTACTTCTCCATCAGCACCTCGTGCAGCGACCATGGCTTCAGCTTGGTGATGTGGCGCAGCTCGCCTGCCGGGAGTGGACGTCAGCGGTCAACGGTCAGTAGGGCGGTCAGCGGGCTCTGCCGGGCCGGCGGCGGGCCTCGTGTGGGAGGCGCGGTCAGGGGCGGGGGGGAGGGGGAGGAGGCGGCCTGGCCGGTGACAAGGCACGACAGGCAAAGGCACGACGGCCAAAGGTCAGACTCGCTTACAGTCAGGCCAGAGCCAGGTTACGGGAGAGTGGACTGCGCATCAGACGCCAACAGACGTCTGTTTGCCGGGCCAGCACGAGGCGGCAGACATCGACCAGATCCGAACAACGCGCAATGGAGCGACACGTTCTTCAAGACAGCACATTCGGACACATGGTGAACCTACGCACAGGAACCTCGCAGGCGCCTCGACAATGCGTCTCCTCCACGCATCTCAATCACGCGTCACAATCTTCCCTTGTCACGAGCACACCCTTCCAACGTGCACCGCACCTTTCTTGTTGAAGAAGTCGCGCGAGTATTTGCCGTTGAACATGATCTTCCTGGGTATCTCGCCCATCAGCTCGATGATGTGCGCGATGTGGTCCTCGTCACGGCTGTAATTGTCGCCCGTGTGCGGCTCGAACAGGTAGTCGCCGGTGGCCAGCTCGAACGCCATGCAGGCGGTGGACCAGATGTCGGCCGGCGGCCCGTACCCGGCGCCGAGCAGCACCTCCAGGCACCGGTACTGCCGCGTCTGGATGTCCTCCGTGAAGTGGTGGTGCTGCCGGCGGACGGAGGCCGGTCAGCGGGAGGGACGGCACCAGGCCACTGGTGAAGGCGACGTGAAGTGCCACGTCGGAGGGTGAACACAGAACAGACAGAATGGACGAATTTCACACACTGTCCCATTGTTCTTCGCAGAGGGAAAAACTAACGGCCTGTGCCTTGATGACATATGACGCAATTATGCGACATTCCACCAGTACAAATCTACACCGAAAAATCTCAGGAACAGTTTGTCTGGCACGTAAATCGAGAGACCAGCATTACTGAAATGCACCCACAAACCACAAAACCAACAAACTGAAAAACGTCACAACGCATTTCCTTAAATCCGACCGACCCAGTGAGACCTTTCAAGACCACAGGCACGGGGGACGGGGCAGCCTGAAGACAGCGGGACAGCTGCACGAAACCACACAATCTAGTCCCCGTTCGCGCCCGAGCCCCAGGCGGGCCGCCACTCACCGTCCAGCAGGCGTTACCGAGATCGGCGATCTTGACCCGGATGTCGCACACCTCGCGCACCGGGTCCGGTTTCCGGGCGGCGGCCGGCCCGCCGGGCCGCGCCGGCTGTGATTCTGGAGACGGGTCAGGTCAGGTCAGGTCAGGCAGGTCAGGTCACGCCCGGACGGAGGGCACTGCAACTGTCTCAGACGCCGGCGGTGCGCCGAGGGACACTGCCGGGTCCAATGCAGGGGTTCGGCGGCGTCTCGGCACGACCGCCGAGCCGCCCGGCGCGGGAGACTGCGGTCCGAGAGGGTCAGCACAAACCCCCGACCCACGCCGCCGCCGGTGGAGAGCCGGGGCCTGCGCACGGCCACAGGAGACACTGTCGGGATTCAGCGGCTCTGTGACTACTCCCTACCGCGGTGGCTATGATCACCTAGAAGGCGTCGGCAGACCGCGGACGGTGCCCCCGGCGAGGCACGCGACCAGCGTCACGGCCCACCCCCCCCGGGGACCGCACGAGACCCAGCCGCCCAGCGACGGCCAAATCACAGCCACGACCTTTACACGTCGGAAACAAAGGCTCGCTAAACGACCGCCGACACGAAATCCCGCCGTCCGTCGGCCCTGCGGCATGACGTGACATTTCGCGGGCGGCAACCGGGGGCCGACGCCGGGTCAACGCGCCAGCCCGCCGCCCGACACGTCGGGAGGCCGCTCTGCCGCTCCCAGGTGTCTGGAAGAGCCCGCGGGGCCGGGTCGGGTCGGGTCGGGTCGGGCCGGGCCGGGCCGGGCCGGGCCGGAAGGGGCCGTACCTTCCGTCATCACCTCGCCCGGAGAGCCGTCAGACCCGGGCGAGCCGGGAGGGTCGGCAGAGCCGGCCGGGCCGGCCCACTGCTCGAACACGCGCGGCGTGGGAACAGGAACAGAGGCGGGGTCCAGGTCGTCCTCGTCTGACGGCGTCGGCAGGGCCGGGTCAAGCCGGCGACACGGCAAGATCATCGGACGCCGCGGTAGGCCTGGGCACTTCGCATGCTCTCAGGACAGGACGCACAGAACGACGGTATGGCGATTTAAACAGAAAGCGGCGGGATATACGAGGCACTACTGTTTGCCCACGGACCATGCCTTATATCGTCCACCCACGCCAGCCACCCTAAGAACCACACAAAACAATTCTGGACCACGGCCAGCCCAACGACTGAACCAATAGAACAGCTTCGGGATTCATCCACTCAACTCTACCCCACGACCAGAAAATGGTCAAACATCGAGCACTTGCCAACATTCATCCCGACATACCTGACGTCACAGCCACCTCCAACACGCAAAAGAATCAACCACAGGCCGTGGTATCACGTCGTTCAACCTTCCCTGCTCACCAAGCACGTTCATAGCCCGAGCCACCCCCTGGACCCGTCCCCTTCCCACGGCAGGAAAATCGACCACATCCGGGCCATTCCCCGCTCCCAGGCCGCGCTGCCGGCCGCCGGCGGCCGCCTCCGACCTTCGTCCACGTCCACCCAGCCGTCGTCATCGTCGTCGTCGTCGGGCTGCGCACCGTCGCCGCACGTGTCCTGCGGCCGCAACGGGCCGGCCACCACCCGGCCGAGCGCAGAGTCTGACAGGGAGCAGCCGGCCGCGGCCGGGACTGGCGGGACATCGGGAAGGGACGGTCACGGGACTGGCGGGACACCGGGACAGGACGGCCACGGAACCGGTGCGATATCGGGAGAGGACAGCTCAAGCGTCCAGGAGCAGACCGGCCAAGGCCTCGGGACGGGCAAGCGCAATGAAAACGGTCGAGCGAGCAAATGACAGGACACAGCCCAAGGTCACTATTGCCGCTAGGTTGCGCAGGACCGACGGTAATAAGACTATCAAGAGTGTGGCTGAAAGGACGTTCTTGGAATCTACGGGATACGGCAAACCGCATACTGGTGCCTCAAAACCAAAGACCGGGAAAAACTTCCTGGTATAAAAACCAAGGTCTGCTGCGACTATCGGCGGTCCCACAAGCCGGACAGATCACAGGCAGCAGCAGACAACAGACCACCGTCCCCTCCCAGCCGCCGCTCACCGTCTGCAGAAGATCGTCCGGCGCCTGCCGGCTGGGCAGGGTCGGCGTCTGCCGGCTCGGCCGGCGGCGGGCCGCCGTTGCAGCCGTTGCAGGCGGCGGCGGCGGCCGGCTCCTCGTCGTAGGGCAGCGTCACCGTCTCGCCCCTGTCCGAGTGTTCCACCAGCGCCACCTCCATGTTGGCCAGGCTTTGTCGGTTAGCTGTCGGACGGAGGGGAGGGGGGTCAGAGCTCTGCCAGTGAGACCAACGCCCGCACCTGGCGAATCGACGCCCGTCCGAAGGCGACTGCACAGGTCAGCGGGGAGTTTGGAACCAATGAATGGTGACGTGATACAGGCGAGTGTCAAAAAGCGGCGAATTTCGTTTTCCGGCGACGTTACTTCCGAGGACAGTAAAGTTCACCTTCACAATGCCCACTTCAGAAGCGCCGGGAAACCTGTCTAGACATGGCCGTACTTAAACTTGGTTAATATGCCATGAATGCCATGACAAAGAACATTCAAATGAAGGATGTGGCCTTCGCTACGTCCGCTGCAGATGAACGTTGAAAACTTGAAAACTGACATACATCACGTCCTTCCGACAGTGCAGCTGTCCGCTGCCACAGATCTCCGTCGCGCAACACCTCAATCCTTCGCCCTCACAGTGCAGCAGCCGCCACTGACCTCCAATCACTGCCCCCGCACTCTGCTCCCTTCGACACCATCCGTCGGCCGATTCAAGACATCCCAACCCGCCCGCCGGCGCCGGCCGCTCACCCAGTTTGCCGGCCTCGCCGTTGGCGGCCGCCTGGCGGTCCCGCTCCCGGCCGGGCTCCTGCGGCTCCCGCTTGCGCTCCACCACCTTCTCGGACGGCTCGCTGGCGGCCCGGGCGTCCGGCTCGCGGCGCAGCTCGGCCGCCTCGTCCGCCGGCGAGTCGCCGCCCTGTTCGCGAGTCGCCGGCGCCGCCGCCGGCGCCGCCTCGTCCCCGTTCTCCGGCGGGGTTTCGCCGTTCTCCTGGGAGGGCCCGTTCCGCCCGGCATCGTCGCCGACGTCGGTGGCGTCGGCGGCGTCGGCAGGCGCGTCGTCGGCGGCGGGCGCCAGGCCTTCGGCCGCCGACGCCTGCTCCTTCTCCCACTGCTCCGTCAGCTCGGCCATCTGCTCGAGCCGCTTCGCTTGCCGCTTCGCCTTCTTCTTAAGTTTCTTCTTCTTGTTTTTGGTGAGCGTGGACGGGTCGGGCTGCTGCATGTGTTTGGGCGCCGTGGCCACTGGGGGGCGGGGACGGCGGTTAGGTCACACATTAACACGTGCTGCTGCTGTGCGGGCGACAGCCAAACGGACCCAATCCGAAGCCTCACACTGGCCAAGGCCAACACACGCATCAAAGTCTGAAACCGTTTTCTTTTTCGAGACTGGACAGCCATTTTCCCACCACAGTGACAACGGACACCACCAGAACGGCCTATAGTCGTACCACAGAGCCACGAGTCGCCTAAAGATCCCGCTTACCCCCCCCCCTCCGCTACCTCGGATGGCAGCCGTCCAAGACCCTTCGGCGCACCTCCCCTCCCCCTTCCCGTCTTTGTTCCCCACTCACGGAACGATCCGGGCAGCTTGAGGCCCATCTTCTGGACCTGGGCGGCGTCGGCGGCCAGCCGGCGAACTTGCGCCTCGTCCACGCACAGCAGCACGTTCTCCGGCTTGATGTCCGTGTGGATGATCTGGCACTTGGTGTGCAGGTAGTCGAGCCCCTCCAGGACCTGTGAGGACCGCGAGAAGGCTCATACACGGGAAACGGACCGGCGGGACAGCGCGCGGGGAGAGGGTGGTAGAGCGCACAAGCAAACTCGGGCAGTTAAGTCGCTGCGGTGTCCGTGGAATATGAACTAAGCACTGGCTCACGCGATGGTATCCCAGTCATAAGCTCAGACGACAGACCACGAGACAAGGATGTGTTTCTTTGCGTTTTACGTGCGTCAGTGAGGACGGATCCGCCGCTCAAAGCGCCCGGGACCTGTAACACTTCGTTCCCCACCATACAGCAATCTTGCCACTTACAAGAGACGGACACCTCTGAAATACCACGAGCAGTCACAGCCCAAACCACGCGAATCACCGCAACATTCCCAGACCATGACGGCTCGCCACTGGGAAGTGAGACAATATCTGAAGTCATACCGAGAGAACATTTATGGCCGTCTGACCATTGATCTTGGCTGGAACTTAGTTGCTTAGAACTTAGTCAGTTGAATCATCTCCACCACCCCTACTTTGTCGGCAGTGCGCACACGGCACGGGCACCAGCATTTTGCGCGGCATTTCTGGGTCCAGAGCAGCGATCACCTTCCGAATCCTGTGCTTCAGGGCGAGGTCGGATGTTACATACAAGCCTCCCTGATACACCTGTTCATAATGATGTCCCATACGTCCTCAACAGGAGGTAGCTGGGGCACATCGGGGGATTGGTGCCACGCGTCACATACGGCACTCTGTCCTCTTCCAGCAACTCGAGGGTTTTCTTGGCATAATGAGCGCTAGCCAAGTCTGGCCAAAACAGCATATCCCTGTGGGGATGGTTCTCATCCAAAAATGAGATGAGCACGTCTCTCATGCCCTTCGCAAGGTATATGTCGCCATCAACATTATCAGTACTCGACATGATAATCGGACGTGTCACACCCCTTGGAGCGATGGCGTGACACACGAGAAGTTTACGGGGAACTTGCATTCTGGCCTCATTTGTACTTGTGCTGGACAGTCTCCATCAGGTCCAACACAGTATCCGAGGTTTCCTGGCATATGGCTTCCGTGGTAGGTGAAGCAACTTTCGTCGTCCATGACGATGTCGCATTCTCCTTGCTTTGACAGTTTCCGGATGCGGGTCTTTTGGTCGACGTCTTGTTTTTCGGTGACCTAGGGTGCCTTCTTGCTTTTTCGGTTCTAAACGTTATCTGCTGCCAAGATTTTTCTCACGTACGTTCTCGAGCTCCTAAACCTACCAGCTAAAACGCGCTGTGACATCCCTCGTTTCCCAAATGCAGCAAATGCAGCTGGCGTGGCGTCTTCTGATGCTCATTCTGATTGGTTGGTGGTGATTGCCAGCATGACAAGCATTCCCACGACTCCTGAGAGTTGCCGGCGTTCTATTGTCACTCGCGGGATCCCAAGGGTTCACAATACCTCCCATGAAATGATTTTGGCCGCCCTGGGTTCTCACGGGCAAGTCTCGCGACAGTCTCACAGGCACCTTGCTTTGACATTGGCCGCATGACTGCAACTAAACTGCAATTCCTCATGACTTTGTATATGATTTTGAGCCCATCAATGGGTAGAATGCACGTACCAAGTGCCAGTGGTGAGACCCGGGATGTTCACGAAACATATATAGTTAAAACGTATCTCATTTCCCAGTGCTCACCCGTTACCGTTCGCCTGCACACTTCGCCGCTGACTCTGCCACCGCTCCTCTTTATCCATGTGCTGCAGCCGCCCCGGGCACCCACCTGCCTCACGATGGACTTGACGTTTTCTATGGGGATGCCCTGGTAGTTGCTGCGGATGATCAGCTTCAGCAGGTTGTGGCCCAGCACCTCGAACACCATGCAGACGTGCGTGCCGTTGGCGCCGTTGATTTTGAAGTCGTCCAACAGCTGGACTGTGCGGTCACGGAACGGATCCTCCTCGTCACTGTCACGGACCTGCGGAGCACGGCAACCGTGACAATTATGGATCTGGAGGACACACCCCTTGTGACGCACACAGAATTCCAGGTCACTTCCAATGTGGCATACTTGGACCTGCGACACACACCAACTGTGGCACTCGGATCTACCGGCCACATCAGAAGTAGTCCACAATGACCCGGAAACCGTTACAAAATACGGTTTGCGTCCCACTCGCAATCACTTAGCAACATGCCTCTAGCAAAGGAAACCAGAGCAAACGTCGCGTCACTGCACAAACAGACCGCCTTCAAAAGCAGACAGGCGACAGTGAGGCCGCCTCGACCAACAGCTCGGTCCAGCTGGACATCCACCGCCAGCGGCGGCCCGGAGCGGGCGCCGACCGCACGGCCGCCGACGCACTCACGCATTTGAGCAGCTTGATCTCGTCCAGCGCCGTCTCCGTGTAGTGGCTGGCGCTCTTGACGACCTTCATGGCGACGAACCGCTTGTCCCTGCGGCGGGGCGGCGGGTCAGGGGCCAGTCGGGGCAGGGTCGCGGAGCCACGGCCCAGCCCTGTGGGGCGCGGGCGCTCGCCCGGCGGAAGCCGGTTCACGGGTCGGCCGCGACACGGGCGGCGGGCGCCGGCCCTGCGCCGGCAGACGGGCCGTCACGGCGCGGACGCCCAGACGCCCGTCAGCCGGAGCGCGGACGAGTTATGCAAACGCAAAACGGCGTCAAGGTCAGGAGAAGAACGCGGCGCATCGGCGGCTGAGTCACAGCGCTTCCGTGTGAGCGTAAATGCAATCATGGAAGTCAACGGAAAGCTGTAATGAAAGCAAAGCCAGGACGAACTTTAAAGTTCGAGCTGGCCAAAAACGTACGTTACTGGTGGTGTTCGATAGCGTACCGTTCTATAAAAAATTTCATCCAGGCATCTAGACTAGCAATTCACTTGTCCACAAAAGACGAAAACCATCCCACAGAGCTCGCCGACTTTTCCATGACGAATCAGCCGACTTAATTCGTTCTTCCGAGTACTTAAGACCATCCATATCACCGACGTAAGTCAAACACTAATGAGAAGTTCCACAAAGTAAAGTCCACTGAGCTAAAGAGGCATCCATATTCAGGACTATGGGCTCGTGCCAAACGACGGGTCCGGGTTTAAACAGCCTTTCTCGCCCGACTGGCGCAAGATCACTCGAGATATATGAAAGTCGTCGTAACTTGACATAGTTCCACGGTTTAAATTGGCAGGACCTCCAGCATACATACACAAACAAGTGAAGCGATTTCTGCAATTGCCGTAGAATGCTTCTAAAGATACGAGATCCTAAAATTATTCCATGGCACGTGTATTCTATTTCTGACGTATTTAAAACCTACAAGCACTCATAGATACGTTTCTGGGCTGGCGAACGGGAAGTCAAATGCACACCGTAAAATTTGTCGCAAAACAGCCGCTGGTGGCCGAATGTATGACATAACACCGACACAGCACAGAAGGGGTGGGTTTTTGCCACAGAAGACAACAGACAGGCCAGGCCAGAGCGCCGTTCGCGGGCCCCCGGCCACGCCTCGGGCCGCACGTACCGTATGTCCCAGCAGAGCCAGACAGTGGAGAAGTGGCCCCAGCCGAGCTTGCGGATCACGTGGTAGCGGCCGTGGAACATGTCGCCGATCTGGACCGGGTGGTAGCCGCCTGCCGGCGCGGCCCGAGCGTCACGCGGCGGCATCACGTCGAAGCGGGAGGTGACCGTCATCGCCGGCGCCGGGCCGCCGCGGGAGGCGACTGCGGCCCGCGCGGCGCCCGGAGCGCGGCCGGGTCCGCGCGCCGCGGCCGGCCCCCGGACCCGGGCCGGATCCTGGAGTCCGTCGGCGACCGCAAGGACGGCCGGTCCGCGCCCCGCCAAGACATATTGGGCGGCCGGCGGACGATGACCGCTCCGATTGCACCGCACGGGACAGCACGGCACGCGCGCGCCGCCCCCCGCCCCCGAACACGGCGGCCGAGGCCGCACATGAACCACGCAGGCGCACAACAGACCGCAGGCGACTTCTGAGCACACGCACGACGCCGGCCTGGTCACACGAACATCGATGCCGAGAATGAGCCGGTATGCACGAACGGACCCACTCGGCGTTACCGCATTACCGTAATCACTGCAGCACCCGCCTGCTGCAGTGAACTGAACTGAATTCACTGAACTCAGTCTCGTCCCGTCCCGCTACAAGCGAACGCCACGGTGTTGGCTGACCTCACACCGCCACGCCTCCATCCCAGGCTAATCACCACCAGGGATATCCTCCGCAGGTGCGACCCCCAGCCCGCACGGCACCCTGAGTCGGGGAAGGGGAGGGGGCCCGGCGGGAGGGGGGGAATAGCCTGCAAGTCAGCCCGACCGGCCACAACTCAGCAGCCACATCGATTTTCTATCTCCGGTGCGAGCGCCGGCTGGTCGAACAGCGGGCCGCCAGACCGCGGGTCCGGCCAGCGACGGCGCGCCCCGATTCCCGGACGGACTCGGTCCGGACCCGGCCTGCGGGCGGCCGGCCGCCGCAGACGCCGCCGGCAGAGAAGCCGGCACCGCCCGGCCGGCCGCGAACCGGCGAACCCCGGCGGCGCCGCGCTCCCGGCCGTCTGCACCGTCACAGGAAAACAAACGGCTGCAGGACACTGCCGCTCCTTTCTCTCCCCCTCCCCTCACCCGGCCCCACCGGAGCGGAATTCCACCGGCCGCCATTCGCCGGTCAGTTCTGCGCCCGCTGAGAATGCGGACGACCGCTGACGTCACTGGGGGGGAGTACTGACCAGACAGCCCCGCATCGTCCTGACACGGGGAACAGTGCCCGGGTTGGCCCGGGGCGGGGCACGACATACTAACAGAATCCCTCCTCCCGACCGCGCTGCTGGCGACGCACTGACCGGGCTTGTAGTCGGAAGGCGCCTCCTGCTCGTCATCGTCCGAGCCGAGGATCTCCTCCTCCTCCTCTTCCTCCTCGTCGCTGGGCACGCTGTCCTTCTCGGAGACGCTCGTCTCCGTACGCGAAGACTCGGTCCTGCGGAGGCAGCGCCGTGGTCAGCGCAGCACGCGCCACGAGACGGCCCCGAGCGGACGACAGAGCCGTCTACCCACTGTCCGACTTCGGGAACACAGAGATCGGGCGAGGTAGTTATTCTCCATCGTTGCGGCATAAAAAGATGGATTCGGTATTTCAAAAGATGCTCTCAGTGGGGGGGGGGGTTCGAAAGTTAAAACATTTTCCATGCCCACAGCTTGAAATTCTGTGGGCGTGAGGCCGTCGTTGTGACAGGAAACAAGCCACGGACGACATGCAAGCCAAGGAATACACTCTGCTGCACATCTACCTCGCCGCGAGCCAGTCCATAATTTGCAAAAATCCTACCGACCTAGATCCTATCACAGCCTGGAAAGCACCAAACGCCATAACCGCACACACCAATAAACTCAATCAAGGCACCTCAACAATCCAGTGAGTACTCAACGCTCCTGTCGGCCGAGGAAAGTCGCACGAAATCACCGCTGTGAAGCGCTTCCGAGCTCGGCTGTTCGTATGACGCAACTGAATGCTGGCGCGAGGAAGCTCAGCCCGCTGAGCGGCCAGGAATCGGCACCGAGAGTCCTGGAGCCCAACGGAATCCGGAGAATCCGCCCGCCTCGCATCGTGAAAAAGCACCGGCCGGACGGCAGCACCGCGTACGCCGCACATCAGCCGGGTGTCTTTCCGACGACGTGAACAAATAAACCTCCCGATTCTCGCCGCGATCGCTGGCACTTTTTGCACAGTCCCACAGTCCCGGCGGAATGGCCCCGCTCGTGTTTACAGAGACAGGGGCAGGCGAACCTGGCGGCGACCAATCAACCAACTGCCACTGGCGGCGGGGGGGGGAAGGGGGCAGCACGGTTGAGTGGGAGAAGACGACGCAAGATGGATACCCCACAGCAACTGCGACGAACGGCAACCACCATTACGGGCCTGCGTAAACAACATTCGTGCCACGCAAACAACACCGACGCACAGTGTGAACAAACAACGGGCCCAGGAGGCCCCGGTCTGGCACCGGCTGGCAACACGCGCACCCAGGGGCGCCTCAACGACGGCGGACCGCCAGCAGCGCCCCCTCCCCGGCCACATGGACCGGGCGGAGGGGGTGGGGACACAGCGCCGTCACTAGCGCTGCAGGGCGGCAGGCAAGGAGCGGGCAAGGCCACATTCTCCCGCTGCGGGTTACTCGGTCACGACTCCGCGGCGCTCCTCAGGGCTGGCGAACTCCCCGTCACGCGCACAAGGCACCGCGCATCACCGACAGCACCTGCACCGTCCGACCGCCGCCGGGCGTGCGCGGGCGACGGCCCGGCGCCGCCCTACCCACGTCCCCACCACTGTCCGCGTCACCGGGGTCCGCCAACACGGCGCGACAACACGCCGCGCACCGCCGGCGGCGGGGGCGGCGTCATCGGTCCGGTCCTCACCGAGCCACGAACTGCGCCGGCCGCCAGAGGGTGAGCAGCAGCCGGCCCAGCGACAGGGGCATGCTGGGCCCGACTGAAGGCGGCGGCGGCGGCCGGCCGGCCGGCCGCTGGCCGACAGACCGGGCGTCTGGGAGGGTGCGGAGCGCCGCAGCGCGCACGCACAAACACTCGCATACACACACAGCCACGCATACAACTGTACTGGAAATCGAGCGCACAGAGGACGGGGGCTCAGCGTGAAAGGCCAGGCACACATGAAACATGGTGGAAATCAATTCCTCATAAGACTCACTCTTTCAGCCATCACCATCTAGCAAAATGCGGCCAGAAGACGCCAGAGGCGTTGTTTCAAAACGACTCTCATGACGATCATCATATTATAACCAGCGGCGATTTCAACACCGAACAGACATCTACGTTATCCTCCCGCACCAACGGCCTGGTTCTTCGCTCCACCACCAGCCTCAATTTCCCCATCCCAAGGGTCGGGCCGGTGGCGAATCTCCGACCCCTCGAGCAACCTGACCGCCCTAGCAACGAACTCCGCGCCGGAGTCGACGACCCCAGCCGGGCCGGGCGGCCAAGGCCAGCCCACGGCCGCTATCGACCGTCGTTTGCCGGCGACGCCGGCCGGCCGGGGCAACGAGGCGCCGCCGCGACGGGAGGCCGCCTCGCCGGGACCCCGCCGGCCGCCCCGGCACCGGTCCGCCGCGGCAGGCCCGAGTCCCTCCGAGCGACGCCGACCGCCGCCGCTGAGCGGGCCGATCAATATGCAGCCGATCGTCCGGCGCGTCGCCGGCCTCGGCGACCAAAGTCCGGAACCCCGCGGAGCGAGGCGGCTTCGAACGAGGCCCGCTGGTAGTCCACGGCGGCGGCGACGGCGGAGCGGGCAGTCTGCAGTGCGAAGGACATCGATTCGCCAGCGGCCGTCGGCTGTCAACACAGCCCTCACGCTCCGTCACCGAAAGTGGCCCGGCAGGCGGAGGCGCGCCCGCGTCGATTGACGCGCGTGCCGAAGAGTGCGCCCGACCACCGCTGAGGAGCGTCGTATTTGGTCAAAGATTACATAGCTGAGCGACCGGGAAGCAATGTTCCCCGAGATCAATATAACACGAGACTGAGCAGATCTGCCTCACGTTGGCAGCAATCCGTGACGCCGGACGAGTTTCGCGGCCGGACGATGCCCCCGCGATCCGGACGGTGCGTCGGCAACGTCGCACGGAAGACGCCGCTCACAGCATTCCCGCCGCGACGCCAGACCGAAGCCGCGTCTGTGCCGGGCGTCCTACCTGACGGCGGCCGTCGGCCGCTCGAGCCCGCGCTCCTGTCCGCCGCCGTCCCCGGCCGTCTCCTGTCCCCAGCCGGCCGGCGGCCAGTGCCTGTCCTCGTCTGCATCCGCGCCGCCTCCCCGGCCGTGCGCGGCCGCCGACGGCGTCTCCGGGGCGTCCCAGACCGCGGCGGTGTCGGCCGGGCCGTCGGCTCGCTCCGTCACCTCGTGCTCCACGGTCCACTGCTCCACGGGGAAGCACGGCGACAGCCGGCTGACCGTGGCCACGTGCAGGACGTGTTCCGTGACGGGCAGGGCGACCCGGGCGCGGACGGCGCCGGACGGCGTCGTTGCAGAGCCCGCTCCTTCCACTGCCGTTCGCTCAGTGCCTGCTGCTTGGACTTCAGGTTCCTCTGCAGACGTCTTCTCCATCGCCACCGCGCCGCCCGCCGTTGCAATCTCGGCGGCGTTCGCGACGTCAGAAGCGGCTCCGGTCACGGTCCGCGGGCAGTGGTGCGAGTCGAGCTCCGGGTGCGGCTCGGGCGTGCCCGGCCCACCAGTCGGTTCAGCTGACCCGTCAGGAGGCAAGCTCTGCTCTTCGTCGGACGCCGACCGGTGTCCCTCGGGAGGAAAACCACCCCGCCAACTCCGGCAGGGCGCAGGGCGAACGGTCGACGACATATTCGTACGGCGCCTCTCACGGAGGTCTCCCTCTTCATCGCCGTCTGACGAGCCCTCTTCCTCACTCCCAGCCGAAACGACACAGCCACAGCGACGGCACCGCTCGTCTTCCACTGCCGAGACGCAGCGACCGCGGGAGCACAGATCCTCTTCACTCGCCGTCTCGCTCCGACTCGAGGAGGCGCACTTCTCGGCACGGGCGCACTCTGAGTCGGGAGGACTGCTGTTCGGGCGCCGCTCAGAGCCCGGCCCGCCAGCCAGCGCTCCACTCTGACGGCCGGCCGTCTCGGGCGCGGCCCGCCACATCCCGCCCGCCTTCACCGGCGGCGCCGACGGGCAGTGCCGGCAGCGATGTCGGCCGACGCCGCCGGCAGCTTTCACCGCGGCGCCAGCGGTCGGCCGCCGCCCGGCCGGCCACCGCCGACCCGGGCCGAGCCCCGCGGCCGTGTGGGGTCGACGGCCGGCCGCCGGCGCCGGCCGTTCGGCGCAGCGGCCCGCCGCCGGCGCCATGCCCCGGGCGGCCTCCGGCGTCCGGTCACCGGGGCGAGCCGGCGCGGCGACAGCCCCGCCGCAGGGCCGGCGGCCCGGTGTCGGCGCCAGACAAGGGGGACAGCGGGACGCCGCTGCCTCTGAACGCCACCGTTCCGCCAAGCACGCCAGGACTCCGAACGGTTCAAGCCAGAGTCGCCATAGCCGCGGCGCAGCGTCATCTTTCCGCGAGCTAGCTGCGTCAGCCGACTCGGCCCCCATCGCTCGGCTGCCCGGTCCTCTCGGCGCGTCGGGGAGACGCCGATGACGCCACGGTCGGACGGGGAGACGCCGGTGACGCCACGGCCGGACGGGGAGACGCCATTGCCGCCACGGCCGGGCAGGGAGACGCCGGTGACGCCACGGCCGGACGGGGAGACGCCGGTGACGCCACGGCCGGACGGGAAGACGCCGGTGACGCCACAGGCGGACGCGGAGACGCCGATGACGCCACGGGCGGACGCGGAGACGCCGGTGACGCCACGGCCGGGCAGGAAGACGCCGTTGCCGCCACGGCCGGGCAGGGAGACGCCGTTGCCGCCACGGGCGGACGCGGAGACGCCGATGACGCCACAGTCGGGCTGGGAGCGGCGAGCCTCCCACACGAGCGGCAGGTTTCACGCATTTCCCAGACAAAGCACAATATATTCAGGGCGTATCAGGCACGGGATGAAGCAGAGGACGGCGACGCGAGGCGGGAGAAAAATGGGGCCGATTTTACGCATGCCTGAGTTCTGTTTCACTTTACCAGAATACATATGAATGGGAGAAACTCTGCCGTAAGTTGGGGATGCGGATGCAACGCCAATTTCATGAACGATAACATTCTGATGGTTTGGTATGAAAATAACTCACTTCCACAAGCCATTTGCATTCCCCCGCATCATCAAATTGTTCCACCTCTGGGTTTTGTAAACGGGGTTCGACAGTCTCACACAACTTGGGAATGTCCGCGGCTCGTCGCCGATATCCACAAGCAACACCACTTCCTCCAGTCTGCAGCATATCGGTGAGAAAGCACCAACGGAGTTCGGACCATCCGAACACTTCTGCTTCTGAAATGGTCTTGACAAGCCGACACGAAACCCTGCCAAAGCTCAGACGACGCCGGCGGCCGGCTGGCGACCGACTGTCCGCCGTCGGCCGCCGCGCCTGCCGCGTGAGCGATGGTTCCACCTCTCGTCGCCTCCACGGCCAGGCGCACCGGAGGGAGGCGCCGGCGCCGCGGCGGGGGGCGGCGTGCCCACGATAGCCGTGAGAACGGCCGCGTCACTCCGGCCGGCTCATCCCGCGTCAGCGCCCGCCACCTGGTGACCGAGAGACGCGAGAGACGGAGAGACGAGAGACGGAAGAGACAGCGGAAGCAGGAGAGATGGGAGCGCCAGGGACGCAGGGAAGGGAAGGTGCGGAGGGAGGGAGGAGGGAGGGGGAGGGAGGGAGGAGAGAGAGAGAGAGAGAGAGAGAGAGAGAGAGAGAGAGAGAGAGAGAGAGAGAGAGAGAGAGAGAGAGAGAGAGAGAGAGAGAGAGAGAGAGAGAGAGAGAGAGAGAGAGAGAGGGGGGGGGCTACTGAGTCGCTCCACCAGCCGGAACGGTCGGCGGCCATCGGTGGTTTCGCGTCACACCGCGGCGTCACGTCACGTGACGCCAGTCAGCAGGCCCGGGCGCGGCGGCCAGCCGGCGGCGCCGCCACGCATGCCGGCCGGCCGGCACGACGCCGACCTGGCAGCGGGCAGCCGGCAGAGGAGCCCGAGCCGGGGCGACGGCAGCGTCCGAACGCCGCCCGTCTGACGTAACGGAGACCGGACGGAAAACAGCACAGCCTCCGCACGAGCAGCTGCGGGACACTGATTCAACCGCGGTCCGCCGCTCGGTGCAGACTACAGCGGAGACTGTTGACCGGAACATGATCCGACCGAGAACACACGGACTGGGACCGAGAGCAGACCGTACATGGCAGAGGAGGTTGTCCAAAGAGCTGTCCGACCAAAATAAATGGGGCGGAGCGGAGACAAAAAAAGAACAAAGCGCAAAAGAAAGAAAAAAACATACCAGATGAGACAGAATGGTCGAGACCACACCATGGCCACGCCTTGCGATGACTTCGTATCGCGAAGTTCATTCTCATATTGATTCCTTAAACCATTTTCCTTGTGTACTTTACTGAGCGACTAAAGGGAGCTCTGGCCGTCACAGAACTCACACAACCCCTACAAAATGATCAAGAAAACCCCGAGACAATGGCTTCTCCGTCGCGGTCTTGCGTTCGGAGACGCTTCACGAACGGACCAAAACAAAACAAACGACACCAACGCCAAAAGGGCGCAGTCACGCCAGGGAGGTGTCTTGCCGCAGAAACCGAGCCTGGCCGACGGAAATCGAACGCCTGATGCGTGCGTGGGCTCTCCGACCACGCAGCGTGGGCCCCACACCCACACAACGCACGCGGCTGGGAGGGCGGGTGGAATAACACACCGGCCCGGTCCGACCCAGTGTTATTCCGCCGCAGTGTTGAACCCGGCGAAAAACTGGGGCGGCCTGAAAGACACGCGCTGACGTGACGCCGACGCCGACGCGCAGACGGAGACGCCAGAAGCCTTCTCGTGGCCAAAACTGCACGACTTGCATCCGCCGACTGCTACCACTGCGGCAGAATAAACGCGATCCGTCAAACGCGTGTCTCCGGGGATTTCGGCACAGCACATCCAGGCCTCGCTCGGATGCTTAAAATACCTCGCCGAGGGGACGTCCTAATCGATGGCGCTGATAGACAACGGATTGTGCGCAACGCAACAAAGCTGACGGACTAGCAGTGCCGGTTGTTTTCGAATGGCGCCACCGTGCTCCGTTTCGCGGCGGGCCGACCGTCCTGGCCGCGCCACGAACGTTGATCTAGATCTTATCATTCCGTCCGAACAGATTCACACTGGAAAGGGCCGCGATTCCAACCGGAACGGGATGCTAACGTCGCAGACAGACGGGCAGTCGGTCCCAAACGGGGAGTAAGCAGTTCACAGGCAACCGGCACTTCGTCTTGAACACAGGCAACCGCACTTGATCACGTCCTCTCCCAGAACAGGATCGCGCATCTCCTCATGGACTCTTCAAGCACAGGATACTCATGTATTCTGATGACTTATGCCGGTCCACGCGACCTCGAAATCTTCCTGATCTCGGTCAATCAGAGCACTGTCTCCAGACGACCACCGCCGACAAGCCAGGCGGACCTCCGACCGCATCCTGACACGCAGCCTAGATTCTCATGTCCCCGAAAGACTTCCACCATCTGGCCAGGCTCGTGAATCTCCTTGTGACCTCGCTAACCACCCAGACCGCTGTCTCCCGACAAGCTCATCCACCGTTTACGGCCCGCACGGTCCCGCGCTTTCTCGAGGCGCGCCAGTTCCAGCGGGCGCCGCCCGGGCCGCCAGCGCGGCCAAAGGTCAAGCCGCGTGCAAATCAGTTGGCCCGCCCGGGCGGTGGCGGCACGCGCTTTCGCGGCGTCCGGCTCGGCCGCGCCCGGGACGGGCCGGAACGGACCGCGTCCGCCACTTCGCCGGCCTCCCGCTGCCCTGGCGCCGAGCGGGCATTGAGCGGCGGTCAGGCCGTCCGCCGCAGACGCCCCGGCAGCAGCAGCGGCAAACCGTCCTGACGCCGATCCGCTGCACGGGTAAATCCGCCCAACGTCGACCACAGGGAGCACATACCGAAGGCCGCGACTCAAAACGCCAGCGCGTGGTTCCCCGCCCCAAGGCGAGCTAGCGGCTACCTGCGCACCGCCTGGCCGCCGCCCGGCCAGCCAGCCTGCGCCGCCGCCCGCTCAGCGCTGCGGACGGCTCCTGGCCCGCGGCCGGCCGGCTGGCGCGGCGCCGCTGACCGCTAACAAACGATCGCCGGCCGGGCCGACCGGTCGCCGACGCCGCCCGGACTGGCGGCAGCGTCCCGGTTCCAGCGTCGACGGCGACGCCTCGGGCGGAGCGGTGCGACAGGCCGCCGCCGCCGTCGACCGACCAGGGCGCGGAGACCAACTCGCGCCGACGGTCCCGTCCGGCGACGCCGCCCCGGCGCGATCACTCCGACCGGCGTCGGCCGGATACGAAGAGAAAGAGCGCGAGCCGCGCGTGCCACCTCCCGACAACCCGCCCCAATTATGGCCGAGAACGCGCGGCGCGGCGGCGCACAATCGGAGCGCGCGGCCGCCGCCGGCGCCCGGGACGCCCAGCGGCAATCTGGCGGCGGCCGCCGCGTGACCGGCCGCCGTGTCGCTGACCGGGCGGCGCGGCCGGCGGCGGCGCGCACCCGTCGTCGACAGCCGGCGCATTTGCATCCGCTCCCGATCACAGCCGCCTGAACTCCGCCGGGCGCGGCCGCGCCGAGTCGAGCGGCGGGGAGGGCGGCGAAGAAGGCGACGGACAGAGAGCCAGAGAGCGTGAAGGAGAGAGGGGAGGAGACAAGGGTGGGAGAGGAGAAGGACCAGCCGGCGGTCTGAGGGCGACAGAAGACGGCGCAAACAAAGCACTCGAAAAGCTGGACGCCGGATAACGAGCCCGCAGCTGCATCCCGAACAACATCTGTGTGCTTTGGCACTTGCACCTGGCAACTTTGCAATAACGCAGGCTGGTCAATACCACGCCGTCATCGCGGCGATACTTTTGCAATATGTGCGGAACGTGCACGCACGCCGCATTGGACGCCCAGCGGCAGTGGTCTACTCAACCAGAGCAGACCACGTCGGAGAGGCAACGGCACCAGATATCCCTGACTGGCGGCAGACAACAGACTGCGCAGTGGGTGCTTACGGCAAACTACCTCCGGCAGACGGTGTCCGTTTATCTGCCGCCTCTGCCGGACCGCGTCCGTTTATCTGCCGTGAGCCGGCTCTGTAGATGTGCGGGTATCTGCCACAAGCCGCCTCTGAGATATGTCCCTGGTGCCGGGAAGCCGCGCGGCGCCGGCCGTCGGACGGACCGGCAGGCGCGGTGACGGTGCAGTATGCGCGAGGGCTTCCTTAAACGGCCCGGCGCGGAGCCGATCCCTGCATCTCGTCTGCGGGCATTACCATCGCCCGCATCGCGGCTGCGCCTCTGCTGGTTCGGCGAACATACCCACAGACCACCCAGCAAAACAGCAGCCGGGCCGGACCAGACCAGACCAGACCAGACGAGGCGGCTCGTAATTACACCGTCCGTGACGTTCCGGCGCGGGCATTGTCACGGTACTCATCCCCCGCACACCAATCAAACAGCAGCGCGGCGCCGCGGCGGCGACCGCCAGCCGCCGCACACGCCTCCGAGTAGTCAATAACTCGGCGAACGGAGCCCGCCGCCGGCCCGTTCCCCGGCCGGCACCGTCCGACTCCCAGGCCGCGCGAGCGGCCCGCAATCAGCGCCGGCAGCGCCGCCGCGCCATTAACGCCGCGCGCCATTAGCGCCGTCGCGGCCGCGGGTCAGTGCACGCGCGCCGGGCGCGGGCCGGCCGGCGCTGACGTCACCGCCAGGCGGCGGCACGCACCTGTTGGGCTCGGCGTTCTTCGCGGTGCGGTTGCGGTCGGCGTTGGCCGTCTGGATCTGCTGCTTGATCTTGGCCGTCGGCCGCTTCGGTCGCTTCTTCTTCGCCTGGATGGCCCGGACTGCAACGGGGACGGCCGGTGTCACGTGTTGTCGGCACGAACGACGGAACGGGCGGGGACACCAGCACAGGCGGAAACAGGGGCGGGGGCGGGGCAGGTATGAGGGCAGCGTCCGCCCCGGCTGGGCTGCGGCGTGACGCGCGCTCCGGCCGGCTGCCCACACTGCCGGCACGCCGACCGAGCGGCCGCCAGCCGGCTAGCCCCGACCGTCCCGAGGGCGGATACTGCACCGCAACACCTTGGGGGGGGGGGGGGGGCAGAAGATACGGACACAGGGGGCGCAGCGTGACGCGGTCAACGTACGCCGGCGGGCGGCGGTCAGCCGTTCCCCGTGCCGCCGGCCGCCCCCGCCGCGGCGACACGCGGCCGGAATCGTGCCAAGGGCGGCACGCACCGCACGCAGCCGGCACGGGCGCGGCACGTGCAGCGGCGCGTGACCTTGGGCCCGCCGACAGCGGCGGCGGCGACTGACCGTCCGGCCGGGATCAGAGGCGGCCGCATCGCTGCGGCGTCCGTCGGCCGGCGCACGGCCGCGGCACGCCGCCAGCACGACGGCGCACGTCCAACGCCGCGTACCCCTGACCCCGGCCGCCGCCAGCTGCCAGCGGCGCCACGCCGCAACGCCCACGGCCGGCGTCGTGTTACTGTTCCGACTCGTGACCCAATGCCGAGACGGCTTTCACACCCGTAACGCTGCCGGCTGCTGGGAAAATGGCGCATCCGACCAACGTGCATCAGCCGCAGGGCCCGCGACCTTCCCTTTCCAGTCATGTGACGAGCCATACGACGCTGCCGTGGATAGAAATGCACGCCACGTATGTTTATACTGGTACCAAACAACGTGACGATCTTTGCACGTTTGCACGTGACGCTATGCTATGCCGCTTTCGTGACCGAGCCGTGAAACAGCCGCAGTCATCGAACACGTCATCTCGGCTGGTTATTCCGGCCATTTTCCTCCCGAACTTCAGTACGTCGAATATATGTCTGCAGTTTTCGGTCCGCGGAAAGCAATCGGTTTAAGCTACGTCCCGTGCCTACGTTTTACCGGCCTAGGGTACGTAGTTATTTTATCTCGTCTACGTGCAATGAGCTGCCGGATTTTTTCAGAGTTTCGCAGATTCCTGATACGGCAGCGCCGGGCAACTCATCCTCTTTCGGTCGGTCACAGAAGGTCGGCGACAGTGGCAGGAAGTGAGCACGCGGCGTATACCACAAACCACCGGCCTCGAATCCTTAACGACTTTGAACCTATCAGCCGTCCAAGACCAGCTCGCTGACACAACCGTGACATTACATCCACTCATTCCAAATCTGACCTGCTGACCGCAGCCTGCTACCATCACTCCCAGGCAGCGTTGTACACAGAAAAAGCTTCTTGTTACGCCCAAAGGACTCCGGTCCAAGGTACGCAACGTCCGTACGCGTGCCGCTACGCGATTCACATTCGATCTTCTCGCTGCGGACCACATCTATCGCCACCAAGAACGTTCGCAAGAAGTGGAAGACGTAAATCTATTAAAAGGCGGTGGATACCAGCTCTGTCTACGACAAAAGCTCTGGCACAGTATCCTTATTGTTTCTTTTCCTCCACTACAATAGGGCGCAATGCGAAAGATCTAGGATTTAACACGCATCGTAGCGAGTCCGTCAATTTGGACTGTTTTGGTAGCTGAGTTCGCGCAATCTATGCAGAAAGCTTCCAACATGCGCCTTCAACTGACAACACTCAGTTGCCATGCCCCTGCAGAGCGGCGACCACGCCATCCCCGTCTCGGCCCTGCTGGCCGTGCTGACTACGGCAGTCGGAGCACGTGCCTGGCCTCTGCTGGCCGTGCCGGGCGTGGCGGCGACGGGCAGTCCGGTGACCCAGCCCGGGCCGGCTGTCTCTATTTCCGGCTCGCCCGGGCCGCGGAGCGGTCCACGGCGCCGCTCTGGCCTGGGATAGTCGGCCTCTGACAAACACCGGCCAGCAGCCCACATCACGGCACCGGCCACAGACAACCTACATCACAGGACCGACCAGCAGCTGACATCACGGCACCGGACAAAGACAGCCTACATCACAGCACCGACCAAGACGGCCTACATCACAGGACCGACCACCAGCTGACATCACAGCATCGGCAAAAGACGGCCGACATTAGAGCACCGGCCAAAGACGGCCGACATCACAGGACCGACCACAGACGCCTACATCAAAGGACCGACCACAGACGCCTACATCACAGGACCGACCAAAGACGGCCTACACCACACATCAAAGAACCGGCCACAGATGGCTGACATCACAGGACCGACCAGCAGCTGACATCACAGCACCGGCCAAAGACGGCCGACATTAGAGCACCGGCCATAGACGGCCGACATCACAGGACCGACCACAGACGATCAACATCACAGGACCGACCACAGAAGGTCAACATCACAGGGCCGACCACAGTCGGTCGGCATCACAGGACCGGCCAGGCGCCGACATCACATCACCGGCAACAGACGGCCGACATCACAGCAGGAGACCGCAGACCGGAGTCGGCAGCCTACAGCCAGCCCCGTCGGCGGCGGCGGCGGCGCTCAGCTGGCCGGGCGGGCGCGGCGTCAGCTGGCTGTCGGGTGGAGGCCGCCGCCGCCCTGGTTCGCCCGTCTCTAGGCGGGCGGCGGTGGCCAAACACGCCGACCGAGCCGAAACAATGGTCGAGGTATGGCCACCAGCTGGCGCGGCAACCGCACCCGGCCTCTGGGGTTTGCAGCCAGTCCTGCACTCAGCCTCTGGGACTTAGTCAGTCTTGCATTTAGTCTCTGGAGCAGGGTTGGAAACCTGGTTTTTGTCCTAGGTGTAGGAGTATCAGTTCTGTTTTGGAGCACAACATTTTGCAAAGCATAATGATGCTTTAAGCTGGAATTCTTGGTGTAAGTCAGGTATGACATCTAACCTACTTCGTACTGAATGGAGACAGAGACATTTGCTTGCCGAGTTAAAAATCTGTCAACATGGCCTTCTGATGGAGGCGCAAGATCAGAAACGGTTCCTGTGGCTCGGTTTACGGGGGTTGGCAAACCAAAATTTGCTGGGTATGATTACCATCCATACCAAACGCTGTCCTGACCAGTGTTGGAAACCAGTTTTTCTTCCTGGTGTCGGAGTACAAATTCTCTTGTTCGAGTATAAAATGTCATGCGTTTATGTGAGAAATATGGACTAACTAGGTGCTTTGCAAGAATATGTGGCCAGCAGGGGCGGATTCAGCGCCTCCGTTTGGGGGGGGGGGCACACCAGTTTCCTGGGTCTACATGGCAGATCAGCGGAGTCGTTGACCGGGGGGTAGGGGGTGGAAGGCGGCTGACCGTGGGTTCAAAGTGTACTTCAGCGACCGAATACGGATCAGACCGAATCGGAACCATCAACTGGGGAGGGGTGGGGGGGGGGACGCTGGGCAACTTCAAGCTCTGGTTGAGTAGGAATACCCATGTTTTTTGGGGGAGGGGGCAAATGACAATTTTGGACTACAATTTTGTTCTTGGAGTAGAAATCTTTTGGTGCTTCCTTGACACCAGAAAACGACAGTTTTTCCAACACTGGTCCTGACCGAAGCCTTATGAGCAGCAGCCCTGGCTAAAGAGCAGGGTATGGGCCTTGTTTTTTGTTATGCATGTGAAAGTATAATTTTTGTTTTGGAGTACAAAATCTTGCAAACAGTAATATTGGTATACATTGACATTCCTGGTGTAAGTCAAGACATCATACCTGCTCTTTACATCATCATACTCTCAGACATCATACCTGCTCTTATGGAGACAGAGTTATCTGCTCATAGAGTTTGAAATTTGCCAACATGATTATAATATAGCTTTTTGATGGCAGCACACTATCAAAATTTGGGAGTACAAAATGTTTCTGGAGCACATATCTTCTGGTGTTCTTCAACACCAAAACACAGCACCTTTTCCAACCTATCAAACTGTGATAGCAATATCAAAATTTGGGAGTATAAAATGTTTTGGAGCACATATTTTCTGGTGTTCTTCAACACCAAAAAGCAGCACCTTTTTCAACCTTGCTTTAGAGTGATGTTATTTAACTGAAAGACATAACATGAAGACAAAATGCCCTACATCAGTATCTTCTCAAAAACACAGCTGAAGAAGCAAGTTGCACAATTTACAAGGTAAGATTACTACAGTTGGTATAGTTCATGTTCATGACATCAACAAAGATAAATCAATCTGCCCCTCAGATAATGAAAACAGAGGATGAACATTCAGTCAATGGACTGGCACAATGCATTCCAGCACAAACATGAAACACATTTACACTGCTGTAGAGGGTCACATTAGCCAACTTTCACAACCTATTTGGCTGTTATAAATGTGCTGAAGAAGATGATTTCTGGAATCATTTCCTGTACAGAAATGTGTTAGAGCATTAATAATATAGCCAATAAAAAACTACATTCTGTTGCGATCTGGTGCAATATGGGCCTTCTGGAAGTGTTTACTGGCCTATGCTCAGTTGTGACATCATGCAACAAGTGAAAATAGGATGTTGAATAGGATGCAGAATTTGCTCAGGAATGCATCTGAAATTATAAATATTAAGTTTGCAGCAAGGCCAGGATTTCAGACACTTTTTAACAGTTATCAGACCTTCACCTCATTCATTCTCAAATAAGCTCATCCAGCTGTCCCACTATAACCATGCTTCTTGATGAGTTCCATAGTTTATCACACAACTGGATTATCAATCTACTGCCTATTCCAAAGTATTAGTTTGATGTTTACCTTAGTTCAGGTTGTAACTATACAAATAAATCTGAATGTCCATCCTTTCAGCAGTGTTCTCCATACTGGCCAATATACACCAGTCCAAGAGTCTACACACAGGGATATGCTGTTCCTTTGTTCAGGGCTTTTCATTTTGATTTCATCAACTCCACTCACAACTGCAACAAGGATAGGGAGGATGGAAAACAGACAGAAAGCACAGCTTAAAATTGTGGATGTGACCCAAACCCATATGACTCAACCCATCCAGATCCATAAAGTCAGTTATCAGACAGGCAACACATTGCAAAGGCAATTTGCCAACCAGTTCATCATCATATTTTGACCTTGGTTTGGGGACATAATGTACTTAAGGAAGAAGCCTTAAGAAGACTGTACTACAACTTAGTTATCTCAGCTAAAACACACACATTAAGCCTGGAACAATCCCTTTCAGCTTTCCATAAAATAATGTTGGAGAACTGCATTAAAATTCCTCTCCTAAGATCACAATACCTGCCAAATGAGCTCACCATGCTCCATTACACTGCACCATGCACATAACCCATGGCTGTGTTGAAAATCCTTAAACAGTTATTCCACTGCTGTGGATGGAAATTTCTGATTGTCACTAGCATATAAGTAAATGCACTGGTGGTCTGCAGTACCTTCCCTACACCCACTTAAAAAAAGACAAAATGTATGTGCAATACATTTATAAGTATGCAAAATATTCGCCTAATCCATGTCCAAATGTCTCAGTTGTGCACTGGGCTGGAATGCAATTGTAGGTTGCATTCTTTTACATACAAAAACAAGCAACAAGATCCAACCTGACTTACATTAAGCAGCCTTCATTAAATTAAGCACCTGGGCTGAATCACACTGTAAGGCACATCTGACAATAAATATGCAGTTTCTCAATCAACACAGCATTTCTATCAATACACATATTTGAGTGATAGATCAGATCTATGAAAGTGAATACCACAATCAGAAGATCATTTGAAAAGACAAATGATAAGTCAACCTCAGAGTGCCACAAAAATGGTCTAAAAGAGGCAACTTTGTTTCAGTGAAGCAAAATGTTGCAGCATAAGCAGCATATATGAAACTAAGCTTGTGGTTTCCAAAAGCACAGTAGGACACTTAACTGTAAAGAAGGCCCCTATGTTACCAGGAAAAGAAAAAACACATGATGACCTGCACAAAAACACGAACAGTGAGTTTAAACATGGCACTCTCAGTATTACCTTCCAACACACCATTAACCATTCACCCCAAAATGAAGCAACTGCACAAAATCTTTGTCATGTCAATTTCTCCAAGCCTTGATCAATATATAAGGCAACAGAGGCATTCATCTCTGTAAATCATTGGGGGCTAAGCAAAGGGACCAACAACCTAACCTCCCCCAAATCTAGGTTCCTCAATGGATTTAGCTCACTTTATTTTGAGCAGTGCAAATTTATTAGCTTTTTGTTACTATTTATCACATAAATATTGCATTTATTCCTGTGTGTAGTTATATATGGAGGGAAGATGGAAAGATGCATAAATACATCACTTGAGACATCATTTTTTAAATTTCTGTCTACATCTCATATACTGCAGCCATTTTTTCATTACTATTACTCATTTCCCTTACAAAAACGGCAGAAAATACACGAGGCCCAAACTGACATTGGGGAAGGCCCAAATCAACATTGGGTGGGCCATGGCCCTCTCAAAAGAATATAAATTGACACCCCTGAAAGGCATCATTCACTGCAGTAAAAAACATATTGCAAATGCTATACAAATGCAATGACATATGTCTCTGCAGGTCATCACAAAAATGCAGACTGACATACAATGTGTCAGCACAACATTCATCAAAACAATGCCAATGACACATTTTCAAGGACAAAGTACCCAGGACACCCTATGGCCTATACCTATCCCACTGCCAGATGCTAGTGGATGGTCCTTTGAACTATAACCCAAAAATGAGTATCTCAGGAGCAATATACAAAGGTAAGCCCAATTTCTAGCTACTGTGCTTCTCATGCGATGTCCATTTATTTAACAAGCATTGAGGCCAGACAATAAGGGGGCAACAAAGTATTAGTACCACATTATGTGACAAGCTCTCTTGGGATTCTACCAGTAACCATATCCTAGATCGCTAATGTGTTGCACCCTTGGTGTTAAACTTTGGCACAAAATCAGCTTTTACCTCAAACTGTTTGATCAAGCATACAGATGCAAGTCTGTGCAACATGCAATGCTATGCATGAGTTTTGGTCCTCAACACCACCCCCATTGCCATTTGGACCAAATTTCAAAGTATCTGAAAACAAAATGCAGCAGTGAGGACATGTGGGTATAATTAGAATTATGTGAAACCAATGGGATTCATGACTAACAGGTAAAGTTAATAGAGCAGCAGGTTTGGTTACATCAATGAATGCAAGCTCATGCTACCCTGCTACAGTTATGAGCTTTGCCAATGCAGCACATACCTTTTCGATTCACAGCCGTATTCATTCCAGGCATAATGTCTCCTTTGTCTTTACACTACGGGCAAGGCCTCAACTTGAAGTTAAAATTCGTCGTCCGACCGAGCACTCATCTGAGCCCTACTTGTAGCAGTCACAATCATTCTAAAATCACGTACTCCACTGTCGCCATAGTCTCTTCACTGGTTCACAACCACTGCTCCAAAATCACATAAAATTCTCCCACATTCACTCATTCCCACGCACACAACACGGATCAAGCTCTTCGTCATTCGCTGCCGAGAACCAATGCCCAGTCGAGCTTCTACTAAAACACTGCCAGACCAACAGGCTACCAAATTAGACTTGGTAGCTCTCTGGAATATAGGTTTACTATGTGAGCGAAAGAATCGCTGTAAACAAAGACCACAAAAAACATGACAAAGTCGTACTTACAGAATAATTCTTCGAAGTAGGCACATACGAGATCCGGCTTAACAACCCTTTTGCAGTGGGAATAGACATTTATCTGAATGTTTTACCTTCACAGTGAGACCAGCTCCTTGTGTACCGTACTGATCTTTCTGTGGTGTTATTGCAATGTTTTTTTGACGATTTACCTAAATTTTGTTGGCTTTGCACTTGCATGGAACCTGAAAATCCTGGAGATTCAGTGCCCATTTTGTCTTAGCCGTGCGTTAAACCAACAGCATGACCAAAATGCCATGCCCGATTGATCCTTCAAAGAAAAACGATAATGTCTATCAACACTAAACAGTATAAATATACACTTTTGAATAACGTTGTTAATCGTCGCCTCGGATGTGTTTCTCACGATTTAATCCTGTAGACAACTGACTTATTTGCTAACTCATCAGGATTTTCATGGAATAGGTGGTGAAAAAGTTCATGACGTCCGGTCGAGAAAAGTGCGAAATCTTCATGGTCAGGCATTCCTGATATTGAGCTATTCCGAAAAATAAAAGCATTTTGATTTGTCCAAACCTAGGGTAATCTAGAGAGGTTATGACAGAGCTTAGATGTACAATTTTGATAATTACAAATGTACCAGCTCAGCCTTTTTCTGGTAGGACTTTTAGTCCCATCTAGGATTTGGTACTTCTAATTTGACAGCAAGATGGCGCAGACTTCAATTATGGTGGGCTGTATAGCTTCGATAGAGTATGATGTTTTGTCACATCGTGATTTAGATGAAATAATTTGGGCTGGGGTGCCATTGGCAATTTAGTGAAACAAATTTTGTCGTCATTATCCCATCCAACCACTGTTGGTATGGAGAAATGCTGTCGTGCAGAAGGTCATGCGTTGATTGTTGTCATGCATGGTATGACAATTAGAATGTTCGTGCAGGATCAGGTGACTGGGTGTTTGTGTACATGCCATTTAAATATGGGTACAGCTGTATTGCTTGATCATGAAGTAGAATGGGCCATACATGAAATTTTCGCCAGGTGGTAAAAAACAGCATAAGTGGTATAAAAGCCATACAACAAATGGTTCTAAGTTAAATACTTTTGATTTGGTTGCTGCATAATACCATTTCAGGATGAAGAAAGTGATAAAAATTACCAAGAAATATTGTCACTTCATTCTGACCACGCACCATTTGTCTGTTTGCCTTCTGCTGCAATTCTACAGTTCAAAGTAAAAAAGGGCACTTCCCAAGGTGAGGGTGTTTAGGGCCTAATGATATCATTGGTATAACCTAATGAATAATAAAAAAAGATGACTAACCTAACCTAACCTGACCCTAACCCAACCCTAACCCTAACCCTAACCTAACCCTAACCCTAACCCTAACCCTAACCCTAACCCTAACCTAACCTAACCTAACCTAACCTAACTTTACCTATTTAGGTGCATGACCTAACCTGTGTTGGACAGAGCCAAGTCTGATTGCACCCTTTATCAGCCTATGGCCTCTAGTATCCTTGTGCCTTTGGTGCACCATTATGCCCTGTGAACTTCTCTTTATTGGACTGTGGCCTCCAGTATCATTTACTGGTGACATCATCAAATTTAAGCAGTGCATAGGGCATCATTGGAGTGAAGGCAGTGTAAACAAGACAGTGCTGCTCATTCTAGTTGTGTTTGCTTACAGCAAATGTAATTGCATTTCCTCTGAAAACCGTGCTGGTAGTGTCACCATTTCTTGCTTTCTTAGGAAGGTTTATGAGCTCCCCTGTACTGTATATAGAGCAAAAGTGGTTTACAGAAAGGTGAAAAAGTGTAGTATTGCCATGGAATGTCTGAATTTAGTTCTTTCTGCTTGTGACAACAGTGCTTTGGTGGTACGTTCTGCTTATGCATTTGTGTATGAGTGTACTTGCTTATGTGTGTTGTGTGTACATATGTGGGCATTAACATTGATATGAATGTTTGTATCCATATGTGAAATTGCATGTGTATCTGTTGATGAAACAGAATTAGGTAATTTGGGGTGCTATGTCCAGTGATGTCCTCTTCATGGGAGTTTGCTAAAAAATCAGGCTCTGAATTATGTGATCATTTTTCCTTTGGTAAGGTTTCATCTTTTCCCTTTTTTATGTGAAAGTAAGCTTAAATTAAACTGGAAATTGGTGGCCCTAACCATTACCACACAGACAGATTGCCTCATACCAGCCTTGGGTATGCACTCATACTCCTTGTTCAGTTTTTGCTAAAGTGGTCTGATTAGAAAATTCCAGATATGACATGTGGTAAAGCCAGCATGTTGCATGACAGTCCAGGAGGGACATGTTACAAAAGAGCCAGGATAGACATTGGACTGGATTACTGTCACATGATAAGATGCAGGGTTTTACTGAAGATGTGAAAAATGGAGTTTATATGGCTGAATCCTAACTCAGAAATAAGCAAACAGCATGCTGTTTTAAACACTTGACTGATAATGACACCTGGCAAAGAGCAACAGTTTTGCTTAAAACTGGCTCTTAAGCCATGGTGTGAGGATCATGTTCTTATGGTTAGTCCTTGTTCTACCAATGTAACTTCAGCCCAATCTTTTTGAATGTATGTGGATATGTGAACTCTTTGGATTTGTTCTAGGTGGCATTGTCAATTACTGCATCAGTGCTGCTGGCTGTAATGGGAATGAAAATTTGGTGTTGTAGCAAGATGTGAAGTGAAAAGTAAACATTGACCCATGCAAGACAAATACAGAGTGATATTATTTTGTGGAAAACATATTAAATTAACATGCACCATTTATGACACTGTCAGTGGGTTGTCCAAATTTAACTGGGTAGGGGGGGGGAGCAGGCTGTTCTTGAATAAAATAAGCTATGTTTAGAAACATTTTTAAATTAATGTTACACAAACACTTGTGGAGAATTAATGCTAAATTGTAGCATTCATGGGGTAAAAGCATCCAAGAACTCCACAGTTTTATGTCCCCCTTATGTGAAGTGTGACCACAGTATCTCATGACAAGGAATGCAGTCATTTGTACACATTTCATACATTGTACAGGGCATTGTTTTGTGGAAATACTTGAGGGGACAAGTCAGGGCCTGATGACCTAGCCTCCCTCGAATGTTGGTTTCTTATTGGATTTAGCCCACTTTGTTGTGATGTAGGGCAATTTTTGTTTTATTTTTAGTTTTGCAGCAGCCAAGTACGTCCCCTTTTTGTGTTATGTTTTGCTCTTGCTTTCAGCAAATGTTTGGGGTATTCAGGGCACTTTGTGTACTAAGAGCAATGCTTTAGTAATGCACAAGGTCGTGGAGTAGAAAAAGAAGGATCACAGGGTTTCCTAAACCCACAATTTTGTGAAGAATGGCATGTTTGAAGGGAAAACCATTAAAATGCAGAAATCAGGAAAAGTTATCCAGTGCGGGCAACCTTTGGATCCTTATCTTGATTTCCTGCATTCACTTAGTAAGGTTCAGGTTGTAAGGGGCAACTGGGGAGTTGTGTATTGAAAGAGAAGGTAGATTTGACAGTTTGAGGGACAGTTCTACCAAGAATTAGGATGGATGGATATGGAAGACAAGGGTTTTCGGGCAGAAGTTCGTCGGACTTAAATTCATAGGACAATAGTTTGTCGGGAAATAGTTCGTAAAGACAAAAGTTTGTGGGACAAAAGTTCGTCTAGGGCAAAAGTTCGTCTCGCGAAATTTCGTATGGACAAAGGTCGTCCAGGACAAAAGTCCGTCTCGGACAAAAGTTCGTCTCGCTAAAGTTCGTATAGGACAAAAGTTCGTCTAGAACAAAATTTTGTCCAACAAAAGTTCGTCTAGGACAAGAGTTCTTTCAGGATAGAAGTTCGTTGGCAGAAATTCGTTTAGGACCAAAATTCGTCTGGGCCAAAAGTTTGTCTTAGACAAAAGTTTCTCACACGAAAGTCCTTCAGGGTAATATATGTCTAGTCAATAAAAATTGCCAACTGTCAGATGACAGGTCTGGGAATCGTGCTGGTAAATAAGGCTCTACGCATGGCCGGCCCCGGAACTGATCCCATTCAAACTCGTGCACATCCAGCTTTAGCCATTGTACATCGTATGGACCTGCTTGAGTCACAGGCGAGTGGGTGACTGGACCAAGGTTCGTAAGTCAAGGGTTCGTATGGGAAAAGGTCCGTAGCCAAAGGTTCGTATGGATGAGGTTCGTACGGTAAAAGGTTCGTATAGTAAAATGCCCTTATCAGGAAACGTTCGTGAAGTTTCAACTGCAAAAGGCTCGTATGGAGAAAGTTCATGGGAAAAACGTCCGTAAGGGAAAGATTTGTAAGAAAGAATGTTCGTAGCCGAAGGTTTGTAAACAAAGGTTTGTGTCGGAAAGAAGTCGCTCCGAGTTTGCGCAGAATGCGTGGTATAGGACACTAGAGACCACAGGCCGATAAAGAGTGCAATTGGACTTCGGTCCAACAAAGAGGTTGGGTTAGGTTAGGTTAGGTTAGGTTACTAGTAGGTCCGCTCCTTTTCCGATACGAACCTTAAATTAACTAACCTTTGGTTTCGAACCTTTTTCCTGACGAATATTCCCCTTTCCAAGCTTTTCCTACGCATCTTTTCCATACGAACTTTTTGCAGTACGAACCTTTTCCATTAGCGAGACGAACTTGTCCTGGACGAATTTTTGCCCCTGACGAACTCTTGCTCTAGGCAAGCCTCTGTTGTGATGGTGGTTATTCGAAATGACGGACTTTTGGCCTAAACAAACGTTTTCTGCAAGGAAGCGAACTGTTCTCCTACACGAACTTCTGCAAGAAGAACTTTTGTCTCAGACGAACCTTTGTAGTACGCGAGTTTCCGCAGACGAATTTTTGCCCGAGACGACTTCTGTCCGAGACGAACTTTTATCCTCGACGAACTTTTGCCCTAGACGAATTCTTGCCCTAGACGAACCTTTTCACGGCGAACTTTTGTCCTAAACGAACTTTTGCCGTGAACGAACTTTTGCACGACGAACTTCTGCATGACGAACTTTTGTCCGACGAACTTCTGCAAGAAGTGCTTTTGCCCTTAAACCGAAGACAGGTCATTTTGTGCAGTTGGTCCATTGAACAGATGGCTAAAACCAAGGAAAAGCTGGTCATAAGAGGGACAATGTGGTGGTGGTGAATTCCATCCAAATATCTTTTTTTTTTGTTTCGGTGGATTTGATGACATCGTCAACATTTAATGGGACTGAGACCATTTTTAAGCTGTTTCTTTACAGTTGACTTCAGCATTAATGCTGAATTTCATTGTTCAAGGAGGAGTGTTGCAGCTCAATGGTTCTGCAGCCCTGCTTCATTGTGCATCAGTTTCGTCGAGAATTGCCACCAAATAGCTTGGCATGCTTGTATTTCATAGCGTTGTGTGCATTGGATGTTGGAGTTTATTTTGTCAGACTGCTGAATGTTTGCTGATGAGATCAGTGAACAAAACCTGATGCGGTTTATCAAGAGACTATAACATTATCTTATGACTACTCTTGTTTCAGAACATGTCACCACAACCCGTCATTGTTATTAGTGACGAGGAGAGTGAGACACCAGAAAAAGAACAGGACTTCCAGGCATCCGGAGTATGCATAGAAGATGATGTTAAAGATGACACTGACAGCGATGAAGAAGATATGTTTGAAGCCCCACTCAGGCTGTATAAAAGTATGACTTGTTGTAAATATAAGTATTGTGGTCATGTTCCTGATATTCTGTGTTCTTGTGGCCATGTTTCATCTTGGCTTTCATACGACCTGCGACTGTGAAGGATGTCTTTTATCCATTATTTCCCGAGACTCACGGGAGAGGGATTTTTATCATCTTGGTTGTACCCAAATACTGTGATGTACCTGTCCTTCCTTATGTGACATGACAACAAAAATGGCATCAAGGATGTCCTTAGGGGTCAGTTTTGTCATACTCTAGCTTACTGTTTACTGCATGACGCTCAGCGTGTCCAGACCTGCCTTTGCATGTCTTGAAGACAGCCCAGTCTTTTCTTCCACCATCTTGGTACCATTGTGCTCATGCCATGAAGTCATCTCAGTATTCTGACAGCATCCCAACAGATACCGTCACTTTCAGATGTCTCACATGAGGTTTCTGCCACCGTACTTAGATCTCGGTTGTGCTAAGGTCTTCTGCCCATGTTGTATTCCTGTGTGCTTATCTCGAACGTGGCGTTTCATGCTCGTACCCTGCTTCTACTGGCGTTTTCTCCCCGTTAGAACATGAGTGTATGGATAGTCGACACCTCATGTTGACGCGTCGCCCCCGTGCCGGCAGTCCGGATGCAGGAGCTGAAGGCCCGGCTGGCCGTGCCGCCGCCGCCGGAGCCGGAGCCGGAGCTGGAATCGGAGCCGGAGCTGCAGCCAGAGCGGGAGCCGGAGCCGGCCAGGACCAGTTTGGAGCGGCCCGCCGTCGGCCGCCGCCGGCGGAAGGCCCGCCCGGACGGCGAACAGCGCAGGAAGCGACGGCGGCGCCAGTCCGCCGCTGACCTTATCATCCTTTCAGACGAGTGAGGACTGGACCGGGTCAGACTCGGCGGCGGCCGGTCTGATCGCAGCCGACGGAGCTAACCGGGCCATACCGGATCGGGACAGAGTGGAGTGGACCGGACTGGGACGGATCTGGCTGGTATTGGCAGCGTCCTGCAGGGCATCACCTGGGTCGGGCAGGTCCAGTTGGCTGTGACCGGACCCGACCTGGCTGGGGTGGATCGTGTTGGACGATACCAGATTTGGGAGCGTGGAGGGAACCTGATTGGGATGGATTGAAGTGGATCTGTCTGGGTTTGACTAGATTCCGTTGGATCCAACCTAGCTAGGGTCGGTTCTGGTCGGTTTGCCAGACTGGGGCAAGTTGTTGGGTGGCTCAGCTGGCAGCAGACCATTGGAGGACAGCCCGGAAGTTTCCAGTCTTTGCGTAATCTGTGATGCTCTGCATGCTGAAACATGACGTAAAATCTTAAATTTCCTCTGTCCCTGTCCCATCCATTGTTTAGGTGCTAGATCCTTTGCTGGTCTGAGATGACGAGATGGGAGTTGACAAGTTGGTTCAAACCAAAGAGTTAGAACAATTTATAGCATAGAACATTTCCACATGTTTCACTTGTCTTGTTCAAAGGGTTCATCACTGTAAAGCAATGATGAACCGTTTCAAAGACTAGTTCATGAACTGACGTTTGCGGCAGTACAAAGTGAAGGTTTAGGTCCGAGGCCTTCAATATGCTCGCAGATTTCCGCAGTTGGCATTGGCTTCCACATTTACCACATGCCAAAGATAGCAGAAAGCACGTGCCGTGCAGCTAAACCGGGTTTAAGATTTTTTCGCAATGCTGTATCCATTGGGTGAAGAAAAAGGCGCACGGTCAAAACGTTAATCTAGAAATGTTGGACACACCCCCAAAGAGTTCAGTGACCTTCAGGCCTAGTCGTAACTCTGAAGTAGAGCTTGACACCTGTTCGTTGTGGCACAAAGGGGAATTCTCCTAGCGGTCAGTCAGCAGTGAACAGGTGACGGATGATGGCCAGCACTAGAAGTTGTCAGTGGTGACGTATTGGAAGCCGCTGATGTTAAGCACGACTGGCGACGACAGTAATGACTCGTTTGATGACGAATCACGTGATGATGATTGATGGTCCCAGCAAACTGAACTTCCCATGCTACGCTCCACGCAAAAAACAGAATCCCAGCTGTAACGGCACGCGGTAAAACTCATCCTACGCTCGGCCGGCAATAATTCTTAAAAAACCTCAGTGTTGTCATGAATTTTGAACTCGCGCTGTCGCGCTCGGTCAAAAAATCAAGCCATCGCCTCGGTTTTTAAGGAATTATTTAGCTCGGTCCCATGCAGTATTCTGTATAACGTATCTGTCCCTCATGGGCGCGCTTCGTTGGAAGAGACAGAGATCCCCGCGCAGCCCGCGCTGTCCGTGCGACCGTGACCCGACGTTGTCGGCCGCAGTGAGTTGGACGCGATCAACGACGTGCCGCCGGTGCCGGCAGCAGAGCCCTGTTTGGATAGCTCCCTGCGTGGCCTGCTGGAGCGGGTCACTCGGTCAAGTGAGACGGCCGATGCTGAGGTGAGTACGCGCCTCAGGCGTCCTGTGCCCGGGTTCGCGACGACAGGCTGTCCTGGTTGCACGATCTACAGGGCTTTGACTGCATCTGTTTTGCTAATGGCCCAGTAATGTGTTATTTGCAAGCACTTTTCTTATGAAGGGGAGAAACAAATATGCCATATAGAGTATGATGCAGGGTGTTCTGCCTTTTGCATTTCCAGTTTTGTAATTCCTGTCTTAAGCCAGTGTCCAAATTGGGTGTTTTTTGTTGTAAGTCAGTATCAAGCTTACAAGCTCACCTTGACGATGCAGTAGGGGTGTTGTCTCTACTACATCCTGTGGTGCAGTCTGCCACAAATTTGTATCCTCCCTGATTGGCCTGAAGAGGGTGACGTCACCACGTGAATACCGAAGTTTTCCACACTTTCTTCAGGTGAATGGTCAATCTCCCGTCGATGATGGCGTAGCACTCCTGACACCATTGACACCGGCCCCAGTACCGGGGGACTTTTCTCCGTTATTCCCCCAGAATGGCCCGTCTCTTGCTCTCCCCCAGTCATGTATCCCCTCTGATCCGTGGTCCCAGTGGGTGGCGTCTTTCCTAGGCGGCCGTCGGTGAGAGTGACGTGGGCGTCCATGACAGTGATGTCCCTGGGAGTGACGTCAGCCGTCCCTGGGAGTGACGTCGGCATCCCTGAGAGCGGTGTCCCTGAGAGTGACGTCGGCCGTGCCTGAGAATGATGTCTGCCGTCCCTGAGAGTGGCGTCGGCCGTCCCTGAGAATGATGCCAGCCGTCTCTAACAGTGATGTCCCTGATAGTGATATTGGCCGTCCCTGAGAGTGACGTTGGCCGTCCCTGAGAGTGATGTGCCGCCCCTGTCGGCAGGTGGAGCGGGTGGCGGAAGAGCCGGCCGCCGCCGACCCTGAGCCGCGTCCGGTCACGGCGCGCGTCAGGCTCGGCGTCCGCGTCATCCGGCTGAAGATGGACCGGGTCAGTGAGGGCTGCCGCCCCGTTGATCGCGGGGTCGCGGCCTGCTCGGGGCCGTGTCGGCCCGGAACACGGGCTCACTTGGCGCTCAGAGCGGCTCTGTGTGGATTGGCGCTGTTCGTGGTGTCCTGGCTTGCCTTGCACAGGAATAACGCAGTAATTGTTCGCTTGTTTGGTTTGGGTAATGGGTTGTGCCACCAGTTGCGTCGTCATGCTCAAAAACACGTTGTGTTGATGGGGAGGGGGATGACACCTTAGTTTTTAGATATAGTCCTTTGTATGCAGTGCCAGTAGTCGTAATATGAATTTCGATTAGTAGATTTGTACCAACGATAATGCACTTCTTCTCGTCCACTTTCTGATATAGCACATGGGTACCACGGATCCTTCAAACGTTTCAGCGAGTAATGTCCACCGCAGTTCGGCGGAATAGGTAATATCTGCGGCAGGGGCAGAGCAGCTGCCGTCCGACTCTGTGTCAGGTCAGCTGCTGACTGTTTCGGTATCAGAGTAGCAGCTGCTGCCTGACTGTGAATCAGAGCAGCTGCTGACTGTCGCTGTATCAGAGCAGCAGCTGCTGTCTGACTGTGAATCAGAGCAGCTGCTGACTGTCTGACTGTGTACCAGGGCGACTGCTGACTCGGTGTCAGAGCAACAGCTCCCGTCTGACTGTGTGTCAGTTCAGTAGCTGCTGTTGGACTGTGTATCGGGGCAGCTGCTGACTGCCTGGGTATCAGAGCAGCAGCTGCCATCAGACTATGTGTCAGAGCAGCAGCTGCTGCCTGACTGTGTATCAGGACAGTACCTGCTGTGGGACTATGTGTCAGAGCAGCAGCTGACTGTCTCGGTATCAGAACCGCAGCAACTGTTTGTGTATCAGAGCGGCTGCCGCCTGACCGGCCGGTGCGGCGCGTTTCAGTCAGAAAAGCTGCAGCGTCTGTTTGAGACGGTGGCGCGGGAGGTGTCGCTGCCGGCCGACCGCGTCCGCCTGGGACAGCGGGACCTCGTCTACAGCCCCCAGAAGACGCCGGACGACGTCGGACTCGGCGCGTTTGACATGATTGGTTAGTGGACCAGCCGCGGGCGGCGGCCCGCTCCTGGCGCCTCCCGGCTCGCGGTGGTGGCGCCAGCGGTGATGGAACAGGGTCCTTACTGCTGCGTGCAGCCTCCTCGTAAAGTTATTGTGTTGGTCACTGGGCCGTTTTTTTTGTTGTTTTTGTAGGTGCAGCTGAAGTTGATGTAAGCTTGTCCTTGTGCATGGAAACACGTTAATGATGTTTGGATCAGCATCCTGTGTGCATAGCGGCTTGCACTACTTTGCCTTTTTCCTGGCTGTGCACGTTTCCAGTATTTTTCACCTGTAATTACGAATGGCGGCATCCCCACACGCTTGCTCTTTCATTAACGTCTTGCCAATGCTAACACACGGTAACCACCATTGTCCCATTAACAAGCACGATTTGGGTCCGAGGGCGAGTCTGTCGGTGGATTTGCGAGGACCGGTCTCTCAGCGGGTTGCCGGGGCGGCGCGCCGCGGCCGATTTTCCCAGATGGCTCGTCTGTCGCCAGATTTTTGGGAGGGCAGATCTGCGGCGCCGGCCGAGGCCGTCGATCCGGACTCGATCGAGGTGAAGTTGCAGTCGGCGCAGCGGCGCTCCACCGTGCTTGTGCGGATCCTGCCCCGCGAGCCCATGTCCGTGCTGATGGCCAAGTACGCCGCCACCCGCGCCGTGCCCGTGGACCGCCTCAGGTCAGTCGGTGCGTACGTTCGCGCATGTCTGTGAGTCTGGGAGGAGTATGGGGTGTTTACACTGGGAAATGTAGTAGTGACCGTTTTCGTAGTGATGGTATGTAGTAATGACCGTTTTGCTGATTTAGGCGGCGTGATTTGGGATTTGGTAGGCGCGTTTAATGAGTAATAACACTGGTGAAATTACACTCCTTGAACACGTGTTTTAAACTGAGGTTGCAGAGTTGCAGCATTTAGTCTCATAAATCGACCATTTGGTACATTACGCATCGGCGTTTTATTTTTAAAGTTTGAGAGCTATTCCCTGCGGATTTCCGTTGTGTCCGATTCATCAGTGTCCTGTTGTCAATTATTACGAAATAGCACGAGCGGCCGCAGGTCAACTACTGCAAGCAGAAGAATGCTCTAATTCAGGGGCGTGATTTGTAAAAGTTTGCAAAGGTTTGTGTTTTTAAAAAGTTAAAGGTAAATTAAAAAGGGTTGCTTTTTTAATGGGACGATTCAGTAAGACTTTGGTATTTACCAGTGTGTATGACAAATGGGTCTTACAAGAGCTGTTATGGAACAAACCAAGCTAGGCGGCTTGTCCGACCCGACTTGGCCATGATGTTTATGTTCATTTAACTTCGCAGCTACAGGACATGGAGTTCTGGATTATTCACCAAAAAGACCACTCAGGTCCGTAAAGTTCGTGCGTGTTCAGTTGCAGCGGCTTGCTTACAAGACTCTTCAGTCCCATAACTATTCCATGGATGGTGTGATTGCCCTGTTTTTTTTCTCTACGGATGTTTCTGAATTGCTCATTAAGCACAGCAAGCAGTATCATGGAAGCGCATGACATTTAAACTTGCAATTCCTCAGGTGGGAATGCTGAAATAAATCGGAAAAGCTAAATCACATTGGACAAAGTTTTGCATCCCTCTGGATAATAATTTTAATCCTATGGTTTGTTAGGACGCACCGAATGGCGCCAGCGTTCTTTTACATTGGCAAATCTGTTCAAGCGCGTCTGCAATGCAGTTGGCAGTTTGTGTACTCCTGCGGATGGTATTACTCAGGCATTATAGAGCGGTGCATAGAAGGTTCTTTAGTTTGCTTATACTTGCCTGTTGAAAATACTTTTGCTTCCTGAAAATACCTGTTTAATTTGAAACGGCACGGTGAGCTAGAGAATATTCGGAATCTCAGACGGATCCTTGAAACCCAGAGTAGGTCCATAGAACATTGACAGAACCATTGGCAGTCAGTAATCCATTTATCGCTAGAATCCCTTTTGATCGTTTTGACACTGGTCTTCAGTGGCCTTTTCGGCCTTAGGAACCTCCTTGGGAAATTTGTCCGAGAACTAAACACTTGGTACAGCACGGGCCAGTTTCGGTAGGTAAGTTTCAGGAATTTTCGAACGAATCCTTTTGCAATGTTGAATGGGGACTATTAAATGCAGTACACGTGGAGAGTTTGTGGTTGCACAGCATTGGTATTTCCCGTTCTGTTTCCGTCGCGTTCGTAGACCAGGTTGTAAGGGTTTGCATTTTTTCTGGGTGTCATTAGAACTCTGCGTGTTGTGTCATGCTTATTGAATAACGTCATCCGTATTGAGTCTCTGATGATTTATGTTTGTTGATGCTTGTAAGCATTTCCTGGAGAAATAGGTCTGAAAACGAGGTCATCGATATTTTTCGGACCAACGGAATATTTTTGTGAGAAGTTGACTAAAACTGAAGGCTACTTTGAAGTGTGGATGAGATGGACTTATGCTAAAATATTTCCGGTTTGCATTTCATTTTCTGCATTGCTTTTGATTCCGAGGATATTAGTTGACGCTGTTTTATGACCGTAAGATAATCGGCTCAGTCGTTCCGAGAGCGAACGAAAGCAAACATTGTCAGGACGATCCTAGGACAGCTGGGGGCGGGGGGACATCGCATCAGAGCTTACGCATCCTCGTCATGTCGCGCGACGGTGGCCGGTGTGTAGCTTTAAGATGAAGGACCGTATTTTTTATCGTTCCACCTGTGCGTTTCATTCGCCTCGTCTCGCCAACCATGAGATGGTCTTTTACCCGTCCATGGCCGGAGCGTGGCGAGACCGTGCACCAGACCTCGCGACCCTCGCTGACTGGTCATCGGCGGCAGCACGTCCGATAGCGGGCGAGCCGCGGCCTTTGGCGTGTCTGGGCGGGGCTCTCTGAGCTGCGTCGTCGCCGCGGGGCCGACCTTCTGACCCGGCAGGCCGGATACGCGCAGGTTCCGGTTCTGACCGTGCCGACCGGATGCGCGCAGGTTCCGGTTCGACGGCGACCCGCTGGCCCCGGACGACACGCCCGAGTCGCTGGGCCTGGAGGGCGGCGAGTGCGTGGACGTGTACGACGTCTGAAGACCGCGGCGCCGCCGACCGAGCCGGCCCCAGCGACTGTCAGGTGCGGGGACGACCGAACCACTGCCCGGCGGCCGTCTGAGCATGGGCCGCCTGAGGACGGCGATCTGAGGACACTTAGGGCCAGGGCCGTGGCGACACGCGTGAGGACGACTGTCAGCAGAGGGCTGAGCGGCGGCGCTGCAAGCATCACGGCCCTGCCCCGGTGGTTGTCCGTCCCTGCGTGGGCGCTAGCACGTGCCGCTGTACGAAACTGTGAGTATGACAAGTGTACAAGTGGATGTTTCAGTGATGAGTCCGTGGAAACCAGCGGCCTCGCTGTATGATTTAATTTCGAGTGTTGGTTGAGTGTTTTTATGCACTGGCATGAGCTGTTCACGCGCAACATTGCGTTGCACAGCGTACATTGGCGTAGCATTATATACGTACCATATAAATGCGCAACGTTGCCACTGATCAACCGCCAAACTCGATGGTTTTGTTTCAGCGGGGACGCGTATCTCACTGAAATAGCCCAGTACAATTCGACAACGTATGTTCCAATTAGCGTGGAAAATAGATCACTGTGAACAGAAATGGCTTTGGACGCGAGATTCTAAAGGCAAGGTGAGACTGGAAGGAGAATCGTTTGTTGATTTGCTCCAGTAAAGCATCAAGTCAGTGTAAATCGTTTGTCGTTGTCCACATGTTTGTTCTTCTGGTCACTGTCATCTTTTTCTTTTTTATAATAAACAGCTAAAGCAAGAGGGCGGCCTGTTTACGGAAGACGACGGCATGGTCGCACATGTGGCAGTTACGGCCGTGGGGATGTTGGTGTAGAAAAGCCCTTGCCTTCTCGCAAAACCATAATTTTGTTCGTCAGGGAATGCAGCTCGCTGGTCATACCCTGACAGATTTACCAAAATGCGAGCTAGGCGGCAAACGTTCTTGACTAAAATGCTCGCCTGCTCGTCCATGACGATGCTGAAGGTCTTTGCGAAATAACAGACGTAAGCTCTTTTCACGGCGAGGATTTAGTAAGACTTGAATCCAATGGGTTGTTTATTCCATTTTATCCTATGTTTTGGTAACTGTTACTCTCTCTTTGCTAACATTAGGAAACAGTTTTTGCAGTGGAAATACCGCTGTATGGTTCTGTTTAAGAACATTGGATATTTCCAATAATGCCAACTTTAACGCTATGTTTCACGATTGGTTTCGGCATGTGGTACAATAAAAAATACCAGCGAAATAATTTTTCTTGTCTGGTCGCAAAAATCCTCGTAAATGACGAACCTCCGTCGTGTTCGGTTTATCGTGACCATTGTTTCATGAACAGTGAAGACAGAAAGCGTTCTCCATGTTGTGGTGTCAATTGTTACCTACGGGTGACGCGAAATTTGTTAGCGGGTATGTCATTGTTGAGATTGCGTTGCTCAGACTGCCATTTTGCACCGGATCTTATAGCACTGGCGGCACCATCGGAGGCGCAGCGGGGTAACTGCCCAGAGGTGCATATAGGCCACTCATGAGGCCTAAAAATGTCCCGAGGATAACAAGACATCAAGAATTCAACTCATTGCTTATCAAACTCCAAGAGTTTAGGTGAATCTTTGGGTTTTTGGTGTGGGTGGCCGGGTCCCATCCTAGTAATCCGGAATTTTCAACATCAGGTCTATGATGATGCTTGGAAAGAATGGCCTCAAAAACACCAGAATTGGTCCAAATTAGCCCTTGCCTCCCCGCCCAAATTATTTTTGCAATGTTCTGCTTTGTCTAAGGGCTCCCCAAAGTCCAGAGAGGCGCCCACCCCCTCTCCTCTTCCAAAAGGTCAAAGGACGCCCCTGAGGTCTGAAAACATCCCGAGGGCTAAAAGGGGTGCCCTGAGGAATAAAAGGAAACCGGAAACCCTGGAGGGGCGCTCCCAAAGGCTGAAAGGGCGTCCCTGTGGTCTGAAAATAAGTCCTGAGACCTAGAAGCACACCCTGAAGAATAAAAGGGCATCCCAGACCCTCAGACTGGAGGGACGCCCCACGAAGGCTCATTCGGGTCCGTCTGCAGTCTATTACCCATGGGCTAGGACACCCTAAATAATACAAAGGAGCCCCAACCACTCGAGGGGCGCACTCCACGGCTAGAGGGGCTCCCTGAGCGCTCCAAAGGGCGTCCCTGAGATTTGAAGATAAGTACCGAGGCAAGGCCTATTTTAACATGTTGACTGGGGGGTCAAATGCCCTCTCAGTCGGACACTTGTGCATGGGTTTGTGGATACCATGAGCATGCTTCATCAGCTTCGCGAACATGGCATAGCCCAGACTGCAGATAATGACGAGTGTTGATGATATCTCACTGAGGCGGGGCTAAGGCGAATATTTCAGTTTGAGGTGGCTTTTTTTATTTTGGGGCCGATAATCTGGAAATGGAGCAGTTTGTTCTGCCTGTGTTGGGACAGCTTTTGCACTTTTGCGCGGTGTTGAAAAACATATGGCCAAAATTTGGCGAGAAACTGTATTTTGGGGATAGATTAAGTCAACAGAAACTATCCCGGGCAGGCAACCTACTGCCTCATTTAGGGAAGAATCGAAGCTGCCGCAACATCTCGTCAATATTGCGGCTATCGTTTGCAGACTGTGACTTATGTATTTGAAGTACCACACCTTGCCATACCACGATAACCCACGATGTCGGTCTGGCAATTTTCCGCGCGTTCTTAGACGTCAGGATATTTAAGGACTACCTGCGTCAATGCAGAAAGTACCTTTTATAACGGAAGTCCGTGCCACTGTGGCTGCACTACGAGAAAAAAGCCGAACTTTAGTTGACCGGTGCTCAGAACTGCCTTCGCGGGGAGAAGTACTGCGCCAATATTTTCAGTCCCACCGTGTGGATAGGCTTACCCAGAGGTAGGTCAAAACACAGATCGTCCGCGAAATGATGAAGGTGTGGAACAAAGCCCGTATTCTCACTGCACCGGAGCGGAACGTGATAAAGAAGCTCAACAGGAAGCTTGACCAGTACCAAGCTGTCATCAAAGGCAAATGCTAGAGGTCCACCCCGGAAATTGACAAGAAAAATGGATTTAGGGACAACCTCAAAAACCTTTTTGACCTTGCCCTTGTCGGCACCATTAAGATCATCAAAACCAAGAGGATAAAGACATTCTCCAGGCCCAAAGGGAGCCAGGTCGCCGAGGCACCATGATGGTATTCGATAAGTTCCCTTCTGAGAAGGAGCAGCAAGCTCTTCAACGACAACAGTAGGCCGAAGCTTTAAAGGGCCCGCCGTCAGACCAAACAGCAGACCGAGCAGGAGGCAACTGCCCAGTTGGAATACTCGTCTACCGACAACGCACAACTGATAGATCAGGATGACCCACATCCCTTGGCCATGCCTTCGAAGCGGCCCTGCAGGAGAGCCAAGAACATCACCACTCCTGGTCAGGCAGCAGCCTTCGATCGGACCAAGCTCAATGATCGCTCTGCAATCCAATTCCTATCGGCGATGGCTTCAGCCCTCGGCCACGACTCCTCTGAAATGGCGATCACAGAAGCTCGGCCAGGCGGGCACATAGATCGCAGAGGAAAGCCATTGCGGACAAAATATAACATTCTTTCTCCGCGCCACCCAACCTGATGGTTCACTGGGACGGCAAATTGTTAGCTGACGATGGAAAGGAAAAGGTGGATCGACTCCCTGTCATTGTAACCGGTCCAAGAAGTGTCGCCAAGCTCTTCGATGTTCCGAAGTTTGTAAGTAGAGCCGGAGCAACGCCAGCCGACGTTGTCGCGCATTATCTGGAAGAGTGGGAGGTTTCGGACAAGGTCGTCGGCATGAACTTCGACACCACCTCCCGCAATACTGGACAAGTTGTGGGAGCAAGCACGCTTCTTCAACAGAAACTTGAGTGACAGCCTATTTACTTCGCTTGTCGTCATCATATCTTCGAACTGGTGGCAGAGGCGGCTTTCTCCACGCGCTTCGGTCCGTCCTCGGGACCGAGATCTCCTTGTTCAAGCGCTTCAAGAAGAGATGGAGGCTCATTGACTGGAACAAGTTTAAATCCATGATGTATGAAGATCTGGAGCCAGCAGTGGCCGAGACATTTTTCTCCTCCAAGGATCGTGTCGTCACGTTTTGCCGTGAGAAGCTCGCCGAAATCCAGCCTAGCGGTGACTATCGTGAGTCCTTTGAGGTCTCGATCATCTCCTTTGGTCAAGAGCCTCCACGGGGAATCAAGTTCCCCAACCAGGTGCTCTCCAACGTGCCAGATGGATGTTTCCATCGTGCCAGATGGATGGGGCGCATAATCTGCGGGATCAAGATCTTCTTGCTTTGCCATCAATTTCCGGTGACTCTCAGTGAATTGGGAGCATTCAAGCGCTTCATCTCTTTCATGGTTGTTTTGTACGTCAGTGCATGGTTCTGCTCTTCATCGGCGGCCAATGCTCCCGTGCACAACCTAGCCGTTCTGCAAAGCCTGACTTGAATGCTGAAATTTCGAAAGGGATTTCCAAGGAGTTTGCCAATCACCTATTATCTATTATGGCATTATATACGACACATAATTTATCATAGCAATCACCCATTATAGTACCCCAGCGAAGAACTGGCCATAATTTATCATAGCAATCACCTGTTATGGTACCCCAGCGAAGAACTGGCTGGTGTGTCGTTCTTCGACGAGGGCGTGCCATGTGACATGAAGAGGATGATCGCGGCACTCCAGGAACAGGGATCGGAGAGTCCTCCCAGCGAGCGCAGGTGGATCTCGCAGCAAAGGAGGTTCTCGTCTCAGGAAGATCATCGTCGACTTCATTACCGCAAAGTCGGTGGGCAACCTGAAAGCCTACGGCATCAACATGGACTTCCTTGCCGCCGATGCCGCTGATTGGGAGACAGCACCTGGCTTCACGAACGCTAAGGAAGTCTTGTGCGGGATTGCGGTAGTTAGCGACTTCGCCGAACGAGCTGTGGCTCTTATCCAAGTGTACAACAAGGTACTGACGAAGGATGAAAGGCAAAAGCAGTACCTGCTGCAAGTCGTCGAATAGCATCGTCGCCAGAACTCGAGACCACAAAAAGGGCTGAAGTATCATTCCCACCTAAGCCACACTGCTGCCGACAGGACCAGTGACCTATGACCTGAGACGGAATGTGAAGTGCCTTTCGATCCAGTGTGTCAAAAGGAGTACTATGATATGCATTTTATGCATATCGGGCGCTTGGTTAAAAAAGAAAAACTGAAGCACAAAACACGTTTGGGGGCATTTCAGACACACCTCTCCCTGAACGAATTTCCCAGGTAATCAGAAGTCCATGGAGAATGAGTTCTTGCTGGGTATAAATGGCATGGTGTACTTTGACTTTAATGGACTCGGAATGCACAAAATTCGGCGCGAATTTCGTCGAAATAAAATAAAATCCAGCGCAAACGACATGCAACCTTCGTGTGAAAGTGATTAAGAGTGTTGGACCAAGGCCATATTTTGCACGCATGATCTCTTCCAAAAGACATATCAGTTAATGAGAGAGCACTCTGGAAAAGTGTTGATCGTAATTCGCCCTTACATACATATATATGTATATATATATATATATATATACATATATATATATATATATATATATATATATATATATATATATATATATATATATCCCTTAGGAAAGTATTTATATATACATACATATCCTTTCCTTAGGAATATATACTATAATAAGGAAAGGATATATATATATATATATATAAGTATAAGTATATATATATATCCTTTCCTTAGGTATATATATCCTTTCCTTAGAAATATATATATATCCTTTCCTTACAATTATATATATATATATATATATATATGAAGTGGACAAAATTCAATGACGAGAACTCAAATGCACGGGGAGATATTCTCGGCCAATGCGTCTCGTTCGCAGAATTTCCCCCTCAGTCATTTTTCCTTAAAATAGGCCCTAACCGAGGGCCGGAAGGACGCCCTAAAGAGTTCGGGCACCCCTAAACCCAGAGGACGCCCATCGATGGCTCAAAGGGCGCACCTGCCGTATGAAAACATGTCCCGAAGGTTAGAAGTACTCCCTAAAAACAGAAGGGCTCCCAAGCCCCTGGAGGGTGGCCCCGACGGTTCGAATGGCGCCCCCTGAAGCAGGGGCGGGTCCAGGGGCCGACTGGGGGGCAAACCAAAATTTGCAGGGTATAGGGTGATAGGTCAGCGAGTCAGCGACCGGAAGGGGGATGTGGAAGACGCTGGCCGTGGGTCTGGAGTGTCCACCGATGTCAAGTCCCGGCTGTGTAGTAACAGCAATGTGTTTCGAGGGGGGGGGGCATAGCTTTTCTGCCCCCCAATCGCGGTTTGTGAGTATGGCCGAGATGCCCGCCCCTTGGACCCACCAGTGCCCTGAGGTCTGAAAATATGTCCCAATGGATAGGAAGATACTATAAAGAAGAAAAGGTAGCCCCAAATTCTTGAGGAGCGCTCGAGAACTCTGTGAGCGCTCCTGTGGTCCGAAAATATTCCCGATGTTTATAAAAACGCCTTAAAGAAGAGAAAGACGCCCAAACCCCCGGAAGGGCTTCCCTGCGATCTGAAAATGTCCCATGGGGTAGAAGAACACCCTAGACATAAAAGCGTGCCCCAAATTCTGAAGAGGCGCCCCTGGGGCTGAAAGAGCGCCCCTGAAGTCTGAAAACGCCCTGAAAGGGCATATGGACATCCCAAGGGCCCCATGGTGCCCTTGGGGTACCCTTAGTGTTTTGAAGGGGCGTCCATGGTGTATGAAAAACCGTGCATTAAACGACATCCGTCTGAAATTCTGCCCTTGCGAATTGTTTGAAGGACGATTGCAGTTTTTATCCACGACATATCCTTCACAAATAAAAGTTTTTGCTTACTATTTTTTTTGTGGCAGCACTGTTAGCCAAGTGTAATGTAATTAGCCACGACGACTAATGGTTACCGGGACAACCTAAATCTATTATAAATTTAGGGTGTAAAATGTATAGCGTAAGAGGACCTGCAGCGCCTGGAACAGCAAAGAAAATCGAACTAGAAAGCTGAAACTCCCATATGTGTGCTGTACCTGAGCACCGTCGCGAATCTGGCGCATGCAACAATTTGTTCTCGTCGCCACTGCTTGTCAAAACGTAATCCTTACAAATCTTAATAATAAAATAAATAAAGAAATAAAAATAACTAAAAAATAGCAGAAAGTATATGGAATTGAAACTGAGTCGAAAGTTTCAGAAAACGAGATGTCGAACCCAACGTCGTGCTTATTTTCCTCCCTTGCGTCCTGGTTTGCCTTTACGAACAATGCGGTAGCCAGAGGGTCGGCTGGGTCGCCTGTTGCGGTTCTGTGGAATGGAGGAGAACGTATGTGATTTTGATATCAGTGAGTGTCCTCAATAACAAAACTCCCTTTAATTGTCAGCAATTCCGTAAACCCCCTAAAAAAAAAGAAATGCTAAGAATTACTCGCACGTGTATTAATTTGATGAGATTCCACTATGTATAAAAGCTTTGCTTAAAAATCTGAAAGTATGTCGTAGGTTGCTCACCTGGCGACCACGTGATCCGCATATGAACAAAAAACATTCTATTCGGTGGCCAGCTGACGGCGCTAATGGGCGAAATCGTGTGCCAGGGTCGCAAAACAGGAAACGCGCGACCCGGCTTGAAACTGCTTCTAAAATAAAGGAACAGTTCACGATGTTTTGAGATAGAATGGCGGTCATTAAGTACCACATAACTTAAAAGTATGAGGGAAATTAAAAGTCACATGGAGTGAATACATAGCTGCAATTCTGCTGAACCACTACGGCATTTTTTTCAAGGATTTCAGAAATGAACATGAGCACTTGAACTTGAAGCACTTGAATTTGACTGCTGGTGGTGGTTAATAGTAGCAATCAAGAGCAAGCGCTCTTACGTAGCGTAGAGACTTATGACTTCTGTCTGCTTGACTGACGGTGACAGTTACTCATGGGAAAACGACGCAGCAAGGGAGTTTCTGCCGAAGACAATAACGGTAATGATGCGCTGATAAGTTAATATGTAAGGGCGGTCTGAAAGTTCTACCCCCACCTCAACAAAATCGAAGGGCTTGACCGATTTTATTAATGCAAACACAGGAATGTAGATGCATCATTTATTGGCCCGTATACATACTTATTTTTCAGCATAGTTCCCCTTCAACTGCTATTATACATTTCCGCCAGCGTGATACTAATTTGAGGAAGCCGGCAGCGAAGGAGTCAGGATGCGATTCCCGTATCCATTGGCGTTCTGCTGACTTCGCCTCTTTGTCAGATGAAAAGTGTTTACCATTCAGGTTCTTTCAGCTTCGGGAACAAATAGCAGTCGCTAGGAGCGAGGTCAGGGCTGTACGGAGGACGTGATATCACGGGGAACCCTAACTGGTGTATGGTGGCAGTTATGGCTCTGTTGGTATTCGGTCTCGCGTTGTTGTGCTGCTGTATTTTCTCACGGAGATTTCCCCTTTTCTCCTGATACAATTTTTTAATTTTTGGGGAAATTATGTAGCGCTCGAAATTCACTACGTTCACGTTTTCAGAGAAATCCTCAATGCCATGACAATTCCAAAAGGCAGTCAATACGACCTTTCACGTTGAAGCTTGGGATAAGAACGTTTCCGGCTGCGGCGAACCTTTATGGCGGTATTCCACGGATTGTCTCTGGTTTCCGGGTTGCAGTGGTGTATCCATGTTTCCTCACCGGTCACAATTCTTGTCCTTAAATCTCCACTTTCGATTTTCACAGGGTCCAATAATTCTCGTTGAACCTGGACCCGTCAAGCCTTCATTTCTTCAGTCAGGTTGCGCGGCGCCCACCTGGCAAAAACTTTACGATATTTAAAAGTGTTGATCATGTGACCAACTCTTTGTTTATAAATTTTCCATTCAGATATAATTTATTTTCCTTGATGCGACGATTTTCACGAATCATTTCGTCGACACGTTTTTGTTGAGTCTCGTCCGTTGCCCTCACGGGCCTCCCCGACCACTACTGGTCACACAGACTTGCATTCCCAGCGTCTCAGTTTTCAACGTTTTCGCCCAACGTCTCACAGTACTCACATCCACACATGGTTGCCATAAACCGCTTGCCATCTTCGTTGGGTGCTGACGGGAGCAACTTGCTCAGCAGTGAGGAAGCCATCACAGGCACGCCGCTTGAACCGCACGTCCTTGCCGGTTACCATCTTGACGGTTGTGACATACTCTGCGAGACATATCTCACCCTTTCTCGCGCTATGCACACGCCAAGGATCATTTCAATTCCATCTTCTTTATGGCCCAAAAATTTCCCCATGTAACCATTCAGAACCACTTCTAACCCAATATCATCAGCCATAATCAAAATATAAGATAGGAGACAAGAAAACATGATATATATTTACGTATATATATACACATATATATGTGTGTGTATACGGGCAAAAATTTTCCAACATGCGTCCCCTACCCTCTACATTTCCGCAGGGGCGTAGCCAAGGAGTGGCCAAGAGGTCATAGCCCCTTCTTGGAGGTCGAAAACTTAGCGTTTCTTTGCGCACCAAAAATGATGATTAGCAGAAGTCTGAAATTCGAAAATAAATCGGCTGAAGCCTGAGGAGTTTTCCGCTTTGGTATGGGGGAGGTAGATTTGTCCTGGCCCCCTCCTAGGCGACATCATGGCTACGCCTTTGCGACCCGGTAGTCGCTTGTCTTGCTGGTGCTCGGTTTACAAAGCAATTGTCAGTCGGACTTTTCGAATGATTTTTCGTTGTGAAAACGGTAAATATCATTTGTATGGGCCCCACTTTATATCCAGTGTACTCCACATACTGGTGGCTCATTTGCGATTAATGTCAACCAGCGTATCTCTTCCTGATTCTGGCCCAAAGCAGCAGCGGCGGAAGTCCGCTGGGCTTTGAACGTCTCACAGCATGGTAGCACCGGCCTGAGGTGCTACTGTCTTGTGCAGCGTGACAGTCACCAAATGCCAGCCATCATCTGACGACTGCTGTGCGTCTTACGACACAGCGGTCATTGAGGCACGGCAGTGCCAGGAAAAATGGTGATGCAGCTTCCGATTCCGATCCACTTCTTTTTCGTTCTGTTTTTCTCTGTTGCGTGCTCTTTTTTCTTTTTCTCTTCCGTTTTGTTGTTTTTTTTTTCATTTTTTTTCGGTCCGCTGGGTGCTGACAAATTACATTGGGGTGCTCAAAGCAGGGACAATTTTTTTTTAAGGTAAAAGTTGGAGACCACTCTGACCTCGGTTCTTGTCCAGATCATACTGGAACTGCCATCAGAGACGACAGCCGACAATTGTGGTAGATGTCTCCGAGTGGGGAAAATTATATGCTGCGCAAAGGATTTGCTTGGAAACACTGGATTGCATTTTTGTGGCTACTTCCAATACATGGGCGTTGCCAGTGGAGAGGAAAGGGGGCCATGCTTCCCTTGGAGTTAAAAATTTGACGTTTTTAAAATACTAAAAAACGAAAACAAGTAATAATTTTCGGAACTCGGGAATAAAGTGGCCGAAATCCAGTTCTTCGTTTTTGAGAATGACAAGGTTTGACTTTGCGTCCTCCTTGGAAAAGTATTGGTTACGCCCGTCTTTTATTGACACCAAGCTCCACATATATAACATACACCTACATCCTATTTGTCGCAAGCGTTCGGACATTAGCAACTTTACGTCATATATACCACAACTGATTACATTCGCTAGACACCTGTGATGCGCGAGCACCAAAATCAAGCAGAATATCCAAAGTCCACAATGAACAGATTCGGTTTAGAGGCTGAAACTGGGAAGCTTGCCTAGCTGAATGTTTGCATGTACGAGTGTGTGTGTGTTTAACGGGATGAAATGTTGTTCGGAAGAGTCAATAATCTCTCAGAATGGTTTATCATGTAACGTGAGCCTGTGTAAGTGTGCGTGAGATGGTTTATTTACACACGCATGCATGTCCACTCAATGCCTCTCATTTGTACGCGCATCACGTGGTTATTGTACCGATTTCGTGCAAGCTGTTCCCGCCTCTTGTTTTTCAATTTTATTTACTAGGCCCATTTTGTACGGTAGCAGTGAATATACTACACGAGACTTGTGGATGAAGCTTCTCATCATCTGTGGCAAGGTTTTGATCAAGGGAACTTATGGCACAAAAACCCCTTGGAAATTGCTTGATTATTCCTCTACGTATGCAGTTCGCAGGACAAAGGATTTATTTAATCCGCCGTGAATCGTAAACCACATTTGACCCCACCCAATCACCACCCAACTCTAAAAAAAATCTCCCTGCTGTTGACTTGTCTGATTCAAACTCAGAAAACAAGTGGTAGCTGGAATCAGTTCTTGATTACACGTTACTGCCACAAACTATTTTTACACGATTTATTTCGCTCGTAACAGTCGCAAAGCAGCGGAAACCGACGTGCAGTTTTGCGTTCATATCAACGAAATGGCCCCTCACTCCGCGTATTGATCTTCTTGAACACCTGGTTTTGTGTCGAGAAACAGCTGTCTGGCACTAACAGCACGCTGCGCGGAAGGGCCTCTGACGTCATAGTCGATCTTTCGGAACGATCGGACCGGTGAATGTCCAGTGGACATGAAAACCCAGCCGCGCCGCGGACATTTTCGTTGATCTGCCTCCGGCGCTGTGGACTTTTCAAGAGCCGCACACCAAGGACATACGAACCCAAGGAAAGCTGGAAGGCTTTGACGACGAATGACAGCTTCCGATTCAGTCCTTTCCATGCAGCGCGATGAACCAAATGCTGAAACATCAGAAGAGTTGGGGGCTCCCTCCGCTGCCCATCCTCGGTTCCGACATCGATGCTGCACACTGTTGTCAAGGCTGTGATGGGCGAAATCTCGTCTTGACGTTAGAAATTATACTTAGGCTTTAAGAAATGGCCAAACACTGATGCCTATCCTGTGAAGGACGGTACCGACCTATTTCAACGAAGTGGCCGATCTACGACGAGAAAGCGACCTTTGTGGGTGGTGTAAGCTGTATCAACCATCCTTTTCAAATGTCGACCATCCAGAAAATGTCAACCCAGTTGCGTGGGTGTTGCCATTGACCTGGACCTCATTCTGTAAACATCAGTCTGTCGCAAAAAACTGCTACGGGAATAGATCCGTGCACTAACTTGATGTTGACACTGCCTGTGTTCAAAGGTCGCGTTTGACGTAAGCCAACAGCAGCGTCATAATGGCCGCTCGCCGTACCTCGGTGGGTCATCTTCGGCCTGCGCCTCTTTGCATCGTCCCGCCACCGGGTGGCCGCATTGACCGGCCAGTTCACGGCCTGTATGTGTGTGTGTGGGTTTCTCTGTGTGTTTGTGGTGCGAGCGTCGGTGTGACGCAGCGGCGGGAATCGATGGCGCTATGACTACGCATAAACAGAGCCCGGGCGACCGCGGGCGGCCGGGCGGGCCGGGGTCGGCAGTTGGCCGCTTCCAGGCGGACCGCTCCCACCGTCCGTGACCGTCCGGTGACCTGAGGTCAGGTCAGACGGACGGGACAGTGCCGCGCCAGCCCCGGCAGGCTCCTAGTTAGCAGTGTCAGGTCAGTCAGAGGTCGGGTCAGCAGTGTCAGGTCAGTCTGAGGTCAAGTCAGCAGTGTCAGGTCAGTCAGAGGTCGGGCCAGCAGTGTCAGGTGAGTCTGAGGTCAAGTCAGCAGTGTCAGGTGAGTCTGGGGTCAAGTCAGCAGTGTCAGGTGAGTCTGCGGTCAAGTCAGCAGTGTCAGGTCAGTCTGAGGTCAAGTCAGCAGTGTCAGGTCAGTCTGGGTTCGGGCCAGCAGTGTCAGGCGCTTAGAGGCCGGTTCAGTACGAGGCCACTCAGAAGTCAGGTGGGAGGTCAGGTCAGCAGCGTTCGATCACTCAGAGGTCAGATCAGCGGTTTAAGGTCAGTCAGAGGTCAGACGAACGTGTCAGGTCGGCTGGAAGCCGGACCAGTGGTATCGGGCATCGGACATCACATCGGACCAGTGGCTGGAGTGGACCAGATCAGTCAGTGGTTTCAGGTCAGCGGTGCCTGGTCGGCGGCACAGGTGAAGAGTGCCAGAGCAGTCGGCACACAAGAGTCAAATGATTCAGATACCAGGCCAACCAAAAGAGGTCACGTGATGAGCGTTAGGTCGTTCAAATCTGGGGTGAAAGGCATCATGCAGGTCAGAGGTTAGGCCAGCGGTCAGGGATGCTAGGTTAGATTAGGTTGTTAAGGTGTAACAGAAGTCAGTTAGGGGTGCGGCCAGTCAGAGGTAAAGAGGTCAAGTCAGCGGTCCAGGGTCGGGTAGATGTCAGGTTAGTGGTGTAAGGCCAGCCAGAGCTCAAGTCATCGGCGTCAAGTCTTGAGACTTCATGCCAACAGTCCAATAGGTCAGAGAGAGACTAGGTCAATGTTGTGAGGTCAGTCGGAGGTCAGGTCAGTAATGCGTCATGTCAGGAGTGCTAGGTCAGTTGCGCGTCGTTTCGGCTGGCCCAGACCAGGCAGATCGCAGGACACGGCGTCGTGAGTAATATGCCAGGAGAGAGGTTTGGGCTTAATGACGAGACTGGACAGCGGCGCTAGGCCTTTTTCGGGTCAGACTACGTCATCAGGTAACTGACACATTTAGACAGACACATAAGGTTAGCAGTATGTCTGGGAAATGGCTTCAGATCCATTATAGGTGTTTTCGGCGGTGCCAGCTTCGTACGTGAATAGGCTTGTTGTTTGGACGTGTGAAAAAAGCAATTTGCAGAACTTGAAACGCGTATCACCTCGCTATAATATGGCCACTAATAGCTGGCGCGGATCACATTTTTGAGAAAGGGTCTGTGTGTCAACCCACCCGCCGATCATCGCTACAGTGTTGGCTGCATGAAGATCGGCGAAGAGAGCTGGTCTCCGTGAATACCCGCCAAATCTGCACCTAAAGACGTTCGTAATAGCACTGTCAAATGATGGCTCGATTCGGGATGACGCCATGCTCGTAAGCAACGTGAATTCGGCACACGTTTCTTGGCACAAGCTTTTGGTCATGGTCGAAACCGCTTTAAGGCGGTCGTGCATGATGATGTGAACCTCAAAACTCCTAGCAACTCCAGTCATAACTCAAGCGCAGACGGCGTTACGCTGTAGAATCAGACTTTTTCCATCTCATTTGGAACCAGAATTGTCCAGAACAGTCTTTGTAGAATGGGACTACCATCTGGTGCAAGCACATACGTCAATTCATTTATTTACCTGTGAAGTAAGGTAGTTAATCTATGTGCTCTTTTAATGTGTCAAATTTGAGATCATATTTCGAACAAGGAATTTCCAGTTTGGTAACGTTGTTAAGACAGGGGTGTCCAAACCATGTGCATGTCCCATCCGTTATTTATTGTCGCACAGGTTGGTCGTTGGCAGGGACGTGGCCGACTAAGGTCAACGCAGGGTCAACTGACTGATCCCACCGTCAACATGACTGAAGAAAATGTCAAGGTCGCCGTCCGGATCCGACCATTCATATCCTTTTTATGCTGTGATGCCATCGGATCGAACGAATGAGAGTGATACCATCCGTAGTACGTCTTCGGGTTTGGCATACTTGCAAATGCCTAGCCTTGATATGTCGCCAGGGTTGCCTTATATTTTAGCCGACTGAACGTTTCTGTCATCCCTTTGCATCCCTCATACCGAACAGAAATATCCTTGCCCTCAACGGTATTCTTCTGTATCTTTTTACGTACATTTTTACGGAGTGGCTCATGGTGACCACCTACCGTCCTTGTACGCACGGACCATTTTTATTCTTCTATCCAGGGTACAAAAGATCTACCGATGCCGTCTTCAGGTCCATGACATTCTTCTGTAACGTTCATCATCATCTCACATACTCCTACTGTTCGTCCTTTCACGTGCCGTGCTTTATTTGAGGATATTCAAGTAAGAAGCTATAACGTGGCTCTCGCATTTCCCATCTTTTGGTGTAGTTACATGCCACTATCACTTTCGCTCCTTTACATGTTAACCGGTTTTATCGTGCCTGCACGAAGTTTCACCCGCATGTTGCTGGCTTTTAAAGGTGCATTAGATAGCTTGCAACATTATTTAACTCCGTATCAAGAAAAGTGCCTGTAGCGGGTCTTCCGGTGAAGAAAACTTTGCGTGCCTGATTGAATCAGTACAGTTAATCCAAAGTTTGGTTCGGTCGGAAAATGTCGGAAAAATCGGCTGCGTCCCCCTGCCAGACCAGAATGTGACCCAGTAACCTGTGATGAATGGTAGCGTCTGGGCGCTGCTCTTTCATTGGAGACGAAAGAAAGGAATGGGAAGCTCGAGACATTGAAATAGTCGTGATTATCTGTGTTGGGGACATTGGCCAATCTTAGAGGGAACTTAGATATGGATGAAGGGCGCAGCTGGGTGCAGAAATTTTGGAGTTTCCGGGACGATCCTCGTATATCAATGGTACACATCATTGATCGTGACCCGATAATGGCGTTTATGAAATATGCATGTACGACAGGTACTTATAAATGCATTGGCAGGGCGGCAACAGAAAAACAAAGGACAGAAACAAGAAAATAAGAATGAAGACTTGGTTTTCCGAATCCGTCGTTGGTGCTTCCAGTGGACTACCATTACCGCTGTTTTTAGTTTCCTGGAAGCGCTGTTGACGGGTAAAATGGATTGTAAGCATCGTCTCACGTAGGGGTATTGAAATAGCCCCTGCCAATTAGACGAACAGGGTGAAGAATAGCTCATAAGACTGTATTTAACTGAGCCCGTGTTTTCTAGACCCTGAATTCGCCACTGCTCCAAAAACCGTTTTCAAACATGCCTTGATCCGCACGAAAGGCTGGGAAAATAATGCCAGAGTCATAGTAATTACTTTGGAGTACCGTAGACTCATGAATGCTCCACTGACGCTTTTGTCACTTTTACATAATTTTTACATATTAAAATTATTCTGGATATGTTACAATGCCGATGGGATCCGAGTCCATGCTAAGCCGAGCTTGTTGCGGACCGTGATCTTGCCACCCAAATCTTTCTAATAATGAGTAACCTTGCTCCAAAGGCTAAACCAAATGACGCTGGATGGTCTTTATCGTGCCGTGCAATTCCACATCACGGCCGCCGGGGGACCGACCGACCCTTTCGGTCTCGAGCCAAATACAGGCACCCGTCCTGGCGCTCACCGGGCTTTGCTGTTCGGCTCCTTATCCATCAGGCCTCGGCGGCGGACATAATATGCGAAAAGTTAGCTGAAATGACGAGGTTCCATTTGGGCCAGGTTTCGTCGAAATCGGTCCAGTAAACTGGCGGATCTCATGGGGCCAGAATCACTCCTGTCCTCCCCCTCTCCTTTTACATGGATTTCAAGTGAAATCATTCGCATTGTAATAGCGGAAAAACGATGGAATGCTCTTCTTATGTTTTCCCCACAATCGCCAAAATATTACCGCCTCCAGATTCGTTATGCAAAGACGACCATGCTTACAAGCCGTCGACTGACGTCCGCTAGTCTGTTACCGTGTCAGGACAGCGGCGGCAAGCGGTGCCGGCTGCGGCCTTGCGTGACACATCACCTGCAGCCGACGCATGCTCAGACAACGCCCCGGAAACACGGGTCCCGCCTTCGCGTGGCTTTTCTTCGCTTGGGAACAGGACTTCCACTGCCGTATGTAGTTCTGGTCCCGCGCAGTCTCTTCCGCGCTTTCCCGTGACGTGTTCTCCAGTGCTGATTGCTGCACATGCGTCAAACAACTTGGCGCCACGAAGCCCTCCAGTTGTGACGACTTACTGAGACTTCGGGCTCGTGCGGCTCACATTTCCCTAACGCATCCCTAACGTTAACTCTAGTTGTGGCGACTTGCTGAATCGCGGACTCCTGCTCAAACGGCACAGAGTTCCGCACCAGACTAATGATGCGTGTCGCTGCCGGCACATGGACGACCCCGCACGTGAGCCCCCCCGTCGGCCACGACACGGGCCGAACTGCGCCGTGTCGCCTAATCGATGACCGCCGCCGGTTGCCCGACAACGTGCGGCGGCCGTTCGTTCAGCGCAGTCCAACACCTGCTGCTCCTGCACCGATCGATCCGCCCGTCCTGTTTATTCCGCCGCGGCTGCAGCTGGGACCCCCTGACCGTCCCCCTGCTGCCGCAGCCGGAGCTGGGATGGCCTCGACCCGACGCCGCCGCCGGCGCCGGCCGCGGTAGCCTCCGGCGCTGCCGTGTTTGCCCGGAGGCGACTCGGACCGGGCCGGGTGGCCAGTGGTGACGTCACGGTCGACCGGGGCGGGGTATCGAGCCGGGCGTGGGCCGGCTGTCGTGACCCTGCTTCGTCCACGGCCGTGGGACCATCAGTCAGGGCAATGGCCAACCGGCCGCCGGCGGAAGGTCATGATCGGAGGGGACGGGTCAGGAGTTCCCGCGGCGTCGTAGCTGGCCGCAACGGGCTGATATTGGGACGGTCTAGTAGCACGGGCTTTTAAACACAGGCGCAGCCAAGGGGGCCCAGGGGGCCCGCCCCCCGTTAGGCCGGAATTTTTGTGACAACCATTGCGCATCATCCTCCCAGCAGGCGGTTTTCGTATTTCAGTAAACAATAACTGTGCCGAAATAACTAAAATTTAATAACTGTGCCGAAATAACTAAAATTTAATAACTGTGCCGAAATAACTAAAATTTCGTATTTCAGTAAACAATAAGCCCCCCACCCTAAGAAAATGCTGGCCGTGCTCCTGCTTTTAAACATTTCACGCTTGTCGAAATACGGAGGATTTATCGGACTTTTAAACTTAGGCCGGTCTATAAAAGCGGTTACTTTTCTCAGTTCCTGTTTCTGTGTTCCCAAGCTATCCTCGGATATAGTTTCGCTGAACCGCTCTGGTTTGCCTGTTGTCTTCCATCCCGCCAGATTCTGATCCTCATTAGTTTCAGCATTTGCCTGAATAGATGTCAGCTAGTCGTTTGTCGTACGTCTTCCGTATTACATGTCACAGGAGCTGAAAGCTCCGAAGGCTGCCATCCCGCTCCTTATTTCCAACACGAGGAAAGAAGAAACCGGGTAGTGCTGCGGCATGCGCAGGATGTATTAACATGTTCGCCGTCATCTAACAATACATCGCACGACCTGCAAACCGGTGCGCTGCCTTTCCCGCACGAATTGGAAAAGAAAGCATGAATCGACCCCTCGGTTACACTATGAGGAGGCAGAACACCCAGCCCGGTCGCGATGGTCCTTGACTGCTGCGCACAACAGCCGAGAAAAGGGCCGCAACGCCCAGCTGATCCTGGACGTGAACAAGAACACGACGTTCATCCGGGACCCGGCGCCGGGTGGCGAGACCAAGTCCTTCGCCTTCGACCACTCCTACTGGAGCTTTGATGGCTGCAAGGAAGTCAACGGCTACTTTGAACCGGACCCCAGCCACAAGAACGGCGGGAAGTTTGCAGACCAGGTCAGTCATACAGTCAGGCGACGGGGATAAAATGACTGGTCGGCACTGTGAATTTTTATGTTGTTATGTATTAGATCCTTTCAGCGAAGTTCTCTGCAGGTTGCGTGCGCGTTTTTTTTTAATTTTTCCGACAAGAGCCGTTTGTTGCTAATCGTTCAGACGCGATCCCCTCATCATTTCACCCGTGTCGGCACTTTTCATTTGCTTGTCGACTTCTGTAATCTGCATGTACTTGTCAAACACCAATATCGGTGCGCTTTTCCAGGGAGCCTCATTTCTGGAGGCTGGCGCACAACGTTCTCGTGCATGAATATCATCACGCTCTTCACCGCCGTAGCCATCGAACATGAACAAATTTCCCTTTCACAGAAAAAGGTGTTCAACGACTTGGGTCAGGGTATCCTGAAGAATGCCTGGGGCGGGTACAATGCTACGTTGTTCGCTTACGGCCAGACCGGCTCGGGGAAGTCCTACTCAGTCATCGGATACGGTCCCAACAAAGGTTAGTACAATCCAGCACAGCCCAGAGAGCGGTAAGCCAAGATACGCAATACTGCTGTCCTCGGGTAGGGAGGACGACCAAGGCAGCTATGCTTATCCTTCGGGGTCGAAAATTTGGCGTTTTTTTACTCACCAAAAATGAAAATAAGCAAAAAAAACCTCCGCAACCTAGAAACCAAGTGGCTGAAATTCTAGGCATTTCCAGCTTTGAGGAGGCTTAGATTTGCATGGCCCGTCCGATGGCGAAAGCCTGGCTACGTACACGCTTGGGAATACTTCGTCGTGACCGTCTTATTTCTAAATATTTCCGCAATTGCTTTGCACACTGTGATTATATGGCCCGCTCAAGGACGAAAAAAATGCAGTCGTCTTGTCATTATCGGATCGTCAGCATTATCGCACCTCACTTTCGCTTCTTTACTTCTCCTCAAAATCCGTTTTTACCTAGCAATCGCCAATAAAGATTCTTGATGTTACTAGCGTCTTAGATTTACTAACCGATTATCGCCACGCCGCATCTTTGCAGGCATTGTTCCAACTTTTTGCGAGGAGATCTTCAAGGGCATCAAGGAGAAGGCGAAGCAGCCCATCCAGTTTGAGGTCAAGTTCAGCATGCTGGAGATCTACTGCGAGGTGGTCCAGGACCTGCTGAACCCGGCAAAAAAGTCGAAGGGTGGTCTGAAGGTCCGACAACATCCAAAGAAAGGATTCTATGGTAAGACATCCGAAGACAGGGCTGGTTTATCCACCTATATTTCATGGATCGGTAGCTCGTTATAACGTCTCGAACATCTCATTGGTGGAATCCAACGGCTTGTTGGCATGATAATATTGGCTGTTTAGCACTGAGCGTTGAGGTCTACTTGATTACAAAGTTTGTTTCAGCTCCCGGTAAGTTTTTGTGATTGGCTATTTTTATACGTTTTTTGCCATTCTCTACCTCGAGTCTCTCAACTTCCGCAAAGCAACAGGTTTTGGTTTTCCCTGCAGGATACGCGTTGGTACCTTGAGGCCCTTCTCGATTTCCCCTACAACCATCAAAACCTTTCCCACGACGATGAAATGACCGCTTCTTCCGGTAATCGCTTCCCACCCGTCCACAGCGGAGGGCCTGAAGCAGGTGATGGTCACCTCGTACGAGGAGATCCAGGCCCAGATGGACCAGGGCACCATGAACCGCACGGTGGCCTCCACCAACATGAACGCCACCTCGTCTCGCGCGCACACCATCGTCGGCATCCACTTCACGCAGAAGCAGAAGAACGCTGCCGGCCAGGAAACGGCCAAAACGTCCATTATCAACCTGGTGGACCTCGCTGGGAGGTGGGAAAAGGGCCGCAAAACCAGCCGCGTAGTGTGCAGCCTGTCCGTTAGTGACAATGGCATGCCTGTTTAATCAGGCAGACTTCTTGGTGTGTGTGTGGTTGTGTCATCATGCGTCAAACAACAGGATGAACTTGAATATGTTTGAGCTCAGACTGGACTTTGGCGGATGTCCAGACGGCCAAGGCCATTTTCATGGCGGTCCTGGTTTTTAGAGGAAAGGTGCAGTCTTACCGGTGAAACTGCGCTTATGCGCTGTTAACCTAGCTCATTTACGAACCGATAAAGGAAACCGAGGGACGTTTAGGGGTCCCAACTGATGCCCATCAAGTATTTCGCGAAGCTCAGCTGTGAGTACGGTACTCTCGGGCCTACGCCCTCCGCGGCCGACACGTGACCCGACCGAGACCCGACGCGTGACCCGACCCGACCCGATCCGACCCGCCGCCCTGCCCTCACCGGCAGTGAGCGGGCGGACAGCACGGGCGCCACGGGAGAACGGCTGAAGGAGGGAGCCTTGATCAACAAGTCGCTCTCCTGCCTGGGAAACTGCATCTTCGCGCTGACCGAGATCGCCGGCGGGGACAAGGTTTGCCGCTGTCGCCGCCGCTCGGCTGGCGGCTTTGTCGCAGGGCGAGGGCCGGTAGCGAGACCTGTAGCATGGTCGAATTGTTTGCGACGCCCTACTTTCCCGGTTCTCTCTGATAGCAACGTCGATCCTGGTTCCTGTTTTTTTTTTTGTCTAAATTCTGTCCAGAGTCTTATGTCCGTGTCGTCAACTTATTCACAAATATTTTACGGCATTGATAATGGCGGGAGAACAGAACAATTCCAACTGGGTGTTCAATTAACACTTATTAGCTGGTGTCACTCCATGTGTTTTAGAGCTCAGAGTTGCCCTGTCCTGGTGAAATAAACACGGCCTGACCTGACCTGACCTGTTGACAGGACAAGCGGGTGCCGTTCCGGGACTCGCAGCTGACCCGGCTCCTCCAGAACGCGCTGATGGGCAACTCCAAGACGGTGATGGTGGCCGCCCTCTCCCCTGCCGACGTCAACTATGAGGAGACCTTGTCCACGCTGCGATACGGTAAGACCGCGGCCTGAGCCGGAGTCGGGAATCGGCGGTCAGATGTTCACGCGGGCGGCGGCGGGGCGAACTAATCGGCAGTCAGCTGGCCATCTCCAGGTCAGGGGTGCGAGCTGACGGTGACGTCAAGGGTCTTGCAGTGCCCGTGTGAATGGCGTCAACCTGCCTCAAGCTAATCAGGCATGATCTTTAACAATGCAACAATGTGCCCACTGAGTAGCATTATGCTTCGGAGATCAGCCAAAGACCGTACGCCTGAGATTGAGACAGTCAGACCCGCCTTGACCGATTTTGGCGCCGTCTCTCCGCAGCCGACCGAGCCAAGCAGATCAAGACGAAGGCTACGGTCAACGAGGACCCTACGGAGAAGCTACTGCGGGAGCTGAAGGCGGAGAACGAGAGACTCAAGGCGTCCATGAAGGGGGGCAAGATCGACCTCGGCAACACCAAGGGCATGTCCGAAGCCGGTACGTTCATTCAGACGTTTTCTTCGCGAATTGCACGGACGCGCCCTGCATTGCCTGTTTTAGGTTTTTCTACGCTTGCTTTTAATCTTCGAATGATTGCGTTTTGTTTAACCCTATTCCCGGCAGGGGGGCTGAATCCGTCCCCTCGGGTTTTTTTGCTTGCCAATTCCAGGCTTTTTAACACAGCTTCATGAAACTTGGTGACTTTTTCTAGCTATTCTTTCTACGTCTCATGGCAAAATTTCAAAATTTCGTTTTGCTCAGAAGCGGAGCCAGGCAACGTTTTTGGGAGGCACCTTATACCGTTTTTGGCCTTCTTGAGGGTAAAAGGAAAATGTCCGCCAAAAACAGCGCTTTTAAGATAGAACTTAAAACTTTATATGGATATATAGCTAGATAGTTGGGCAGGGTGCGGATATAATTTTGTTTGTCTGAGGTCACTTTACAAGGTCAAGTCAAGGTCAAAAGTCAAAATTTGGTTTTATTGCAATAGTTTCGGCGCTGTTTTTTTTCAAATGCCAAACCTCGGAATACGATGACGTAGAATGGTGCTCTCTACTTGCGTATCAAGTTTCAGCTTGATATCAGGTCGGGTCACGGAGCTATGACCTAAAATGTCAGTGCGCGTACCACTCTGTCGCCCTAGCCATAAAATGAAATTTTTGAAATAGAATGAATTGAAATGATTGAAAATGTTTGCAGATATTATGCAAACGCACACGAAATCATTCCAAGTGACTCCAAGGTCACTGGAGGTCATTTAAGGTCAAAGGTCACAAGTTGATCTGAAGAACATGTGACCTTGACAGTTCCCCCTTTTTCATGTCCCTGGCACCGCCTATGCTAACGTTATACAAACATTGTAATGCGATTTGTACTTCTTTAGCATAACATGACTAGCAGAAACCAAAAAAGTGTTTTTGCCTCTTTTGTTCATTCAGTTGTTAGAAAACTAATCCTCCTATTTTTGAAACCCTGTGAACGCCCATGAATTTTCTCAAAATTTCAGATGTGTGTACCAATGGTAAAAGTTTTATCCATAATCTTTCGATTAATGCCAGTTTCATCGAAATCCGTTCATAAACAACGGAATTATAAGACGTCCAAAAATACCCCTAATTTTGACATTTTTGCCCCTCTCTATCCACACCTTTCAAAATTTTGAAAATTTCTTTTCAGAAAAATGCAAGTAACGTCATGGCAAATTGATTGCCGTTTGTTGCGATGAAGTCGAATGTGTAGTTCTCGGAGATCTCAGGGGGGGGGGGGGCGAATCCGCCTCCCCCTGCCGGGAATCGACCATACCGTCTAGCCCTCCGGGAATAGGGTTAATGTTCGGGTGGATGTGAACGTCGATGTCATGTAGAGCTCTCGGTAGCTTATTCACGATAACAGAGAATCGTACTGTGATCCGACCATGCGACAGGTTCATCGCCGCATTCACTTAAGAAAATGATACTGTGGAAAACGACGGGTAGACCCCAATTTCGAGACGGGCGGACGGCAGTTTCCTGGACTCACGAGCGTTCCCACTTATTAAACCTTGCTCAGTTCGACCGAGTGAAGTAACCTGCGCGAATCATCCGTCGGGTCGGAGATACCGTTGACGCTTCGCCGGTTTCAGACAAGGCCTCTCTGCGGAAGGAGATCGAGGAGGAGATGCGCGCGCAAATGCAGGAGAACGAGCGCGAGCAGGAGGAGATGAAGAAGTCGTACGAGGAGAAGCTGAAGGCAGCCAAGGCCGCCGCTGCGGTAACCGTTGTCTTATGTTACAAATCGCGTGCTGTGGCGCAGTGTGAACTGGGCTAAGTTCCTCACTTAACCCTAGTCCCGGCAGGGGGTGGGTTGAATCCGCCCCCCCTCGGATTTTTTGTTGACGCAGCTTCACGGAATTTGGTGACTTTTCCTAGGTATTCTTTCTACGTGCCGTGATAAAATTTCAAAATTCTGTTTTGCTCAGGAACGGAGCCAGGCAACGTTTTTGGGAAGCACCTCAGGCCATTTTTGGCCCTCTTGAGGGTAAAAGGAAAATGACTGCCAGAAACAGCGTTTTTAAGATAAAACTTAAAAATTTATATGGGTGTATAGAAAAATAGCTGGGCGACGTGCAAATACAATTTTGTTTATGTGAGGTCACTTTACAAGGTCTGGCTAAGGTCAAAAGTCAAAATTTGGTTTTATAGCAGTAATTTCGGCGCCTTTTTCAAATGTCAAACCCGGAATATATATAACGTAGAAGGGTGCCTTCTACTTGTGTATCAAGTTTCAGCTTGATATCAGGTCGGGCCACGGAGCTATGACCTAAAATGTCAGTGCGCGTACCCTATGTCACAATAGCCGTAAAATGGGGTTTTCGAAATAGAGTGAATTGAAATGATTGAAAACGTTTACAGCAAACATTAAATGCACAAGAGATAATTTCAAGTAACTCCAAGGTCACTAGAGGTCATTTAAGATCAAAGGTCACAAGTTGATATAAAGAACGTGTGACCATGACAGTTCCCCCTTTTTATATCCCTGGCACCGCCTATGCTAGCATTATACAAACCTTGTAATGCAACTTGCACTTCTTTAACGTAACATGATTAGCAGAAGCCAAAAAAGTGTTTTTGCTTTTTTATTCATTCAGCTGTTGATAAACTAATCCTCCTATTTTTGAAAACATGTGGACGCCTATGAATCTCCGCAAAATTTCAAATGTGTGTACCAATGGTAAAAGTCCCATCCATAATCTCTCGATTCATGCCAGTTTCATCGAAATCGGTTCATAAACAACGAAGTTATAGGAAGTTCAAAAATACCCCCTAATTTTGATATTTTTCCCCCTGTATCCACCGCTTTCGAACTTTCGAAAATTTCGTTTTATAAAAATGTAGTTTACGTCATGGCAAGTCGATTGCCATTTGTTGCGATGAAATCGGATGTGCAGTTCTCGAGATCTCGGGGGGGGGGGGTCGAATCCGCCCCCTGCCGGGAATCGACCATACCGTCTAACCCTCCTGGAATAGGGTTAAAGGATCGATAGAAAATATTCGCCGCGACGTCTCTATTTGCACATAAGAATCGTAGAGCGTATGACTTCATAATCGTCGCTTCCTTAAATCGCAGTAGCCTGCAGCCAATCAATCCCCAGGCCTGGCGAAGACAACCTATGTTGAAATGTGATGCTCTGAGTTCCACTCAAACTTTTAATCGGAGAGAAATACGGGCGTCCAACTGTTATCCAGCTTGCAATGGAGACATTCAGTTCACTGGGAAAACCGACCACACATTTACCAATGCTTTTCTTTGCTTAGAATTCTCATGGCCAGTCGGCACCCAATAAGGACAAGGAGACCAAACCGCACATCTACAACCTGAACATGGATCCCATGCTGTCGGGTCGCATCGTGAACGTGTTTAAGAAGAAGCAGACAGAGGTGGGCAACAGGAAGGGAGGCGAGAGCGACATCACCATGATCGGTCCAGGGTGAGTCTAGTATTTCGGGAGATATGCTCCTCGGTATGCCTTCTGTTGCTGGCGAAGGGACGATGAACGACAGGTAGCGATGAAATACGTCATTTCTCGGTGAAAACACACCTGATGCGGTAACAAAGATCGTAGAATGGGTCCCGGCAATACAGTTTAAACAAGCATGCTAAGAGTGACGGCCTTTTTTGAAAACCTGGTTCTTGCTAAACGCGCACATTATCACGAATCGTATTGCAGTCTGTGAGCTATTCCAAATATTTAATAATAAACAAGACACCATGGTCGATGTCGAAAACACGACCCGACTCTGTCACGTCCGTCTCGCCCCATTCACGGGCTCGACACCAGCAACAGCGTTTTCCGCTCACGTTTTGCGGCGAAATCAATGGTGAATACATCGGTGTTATGTGGCGGTCGCCGCCACGATCAGTGTACACCGGCGCCGCTGGCCTCGCTATGGCAACGGGCCGACCGGCCAACACACAGGGTGCATGGAAATGGCTCATTGAGCTCGCTGTTGACGGTCGCGCCAGCGGCCGGCGGAATCGATAGGCGCCCGGTGTGTCTCAAGGGTAGACTGGCCAGGACGGCGGCATATATCAAGACCGCCTCCACTGTTGTTTCTCCGTTGTTGGAGGTGTCCGCAGCGGCATGCGGTTTCGTCTGATCGATTGCGATGATGCTTTCGTGTAAAACGATGTCAAGGGCTTTCATACACTGATAATGTTGGTTCGAAAGCTTGTACTTGAGGAATACGCACAAGCAGATGGCGTCAAAAATTTACTGAAAGTGGACCATCGCATCCAAAATTGGCTTAATCATCGTCTATCTGCGAACCTTTTCCCATTCGTTTCCGCTCAGGACGTTTTCTCGGAGAGGCTCATAAGTTCAGTTGTGACCGCCGCATAATCGCATCAGCTTTGTTTGTAACCAGAGTCTATTGCCGGCGTTCATCCAAATGGAACGTTGCTGAGGCTATGCATCATTTTACGTATCTTTATTGTGTCCCATCCTTACCTTTATTCCCCTCACCTCTGCTCATTTTCGTCGACCCAGTGGAGCCATTTTAGATCTATGCGTTAGAGACAGAAATTGTGTCAGTTAATGCAGTCAGCCTATAACTTTAGAGCTCCAAACTTTAAGTCACCTGCCGCTACAAAGCTGCGGGCTCCTGAAAACGCTGTGGCAGAACTGGGCCATAATGGGCTTGACACCAATGCCCATCTGGCGACCGCAGTAAGCTATTGGGTCAATAACGTGAACAGCCGCGCGCGAGCGGCACGAAGTCGACTCTAGTTGGGAAGCGTAATCGTTGAACTTAATTTCAACCCAGGGGCAATGTTGTGGCATAGCCCGGCACTTTGTCGCTGTAACGGGCGTCGTGCGACGCATGACATCTGTGAAGAAAACGCGCAGTCGAACTTTGCGACGTAAAAAGGCATCTAATACCTATTGACGTCGTGTGGCGTCAAATAATCCGTGGTCCCCATTACCATTGGGTATCTTCATGGCCATGGCATGGTCCCTACAAAGGGCTGTGGTCACCCCCAATGGGGAAGTCCATTTCTCCCAAGAAGACCGCTGCATGCTTCCGGAAATAAATTCGCATTTCTCGGTATTCCATAGTTGATGTACATTACATAACATCAAGCTTCCGCGCAAGCATTTCCGCAACAAGAAGGGAGGGCGGGGCCCTGGCCCCGTGCGCCCTTGCAATTCGTCAAAGCCTCGGCAACCGCCGTTCTGGCATGGTAAAACGAAGCTCTTTGGCCTTGGCTTCCTGCGTTCCCGCAGCGGGACCCTGTGCGCCGTGCATGGTCGACGGCCATGCATATAACAGACGTGACCATAAAAGTGGACAAAACAGGCGTGACCTGGCCGGGCCGGACGCCGTCTTTCTGGCCAGCCCGGTCGCCGGCGCCTCTCCCGGCCTGCTGGTGCTCCACGCCTCGGAGCAGGGTCGACCGGACCCGTGCTCAGACGTCGGCCGGTGTTGGCCGCCGCTGGCCGGCGGGTTGCCCGGGCCGGACTCCGTTGGCTCGCGACCGGGCCAACAGTGCCCGGAACAGGCGGCGCCCGGGCGGAATCGATGGCTGGCTCCAGGTCAATGCGGCCGGCGCGGGCGGGACTAGGCTGGGCCAGGCCGGGCAGGGTCGGGCCTGCGAACTCCGTGACGCTGAGCGCCCGAATTGCAACACGTCGACAGTGATGGGCCACAGGAGGACATTCGGTGACAGGCGACGACATTATAGGCTCGTGAGGCAAACGACAAGCAGGTGCTAAATTGCGGCAAAAGTTGTTTAGGCCGTTTGATTTCGTTAAGTGTTGGGGGAACCGGTGGTGGTTAACGTCCTAATAACTAGCGATTTATGACGCAGATGGACGACTAGTGATGGTAGAATGATACCGCTACCAAAGGCAATTTCTTAATCATGTTGGGGCGCAATTGTAACGCGGAATTGCTGAATTGCTGGCAGAATTAGCGAGTCTCAGTGGAGCTGGCTGGTTTGTTCTGGCCACGCACTTTCTACAAAGGAAATAGCCAACCTGTATTAAGGCAATAGCTGTCCTCATAGTTCTTCCAATATACTCAAATTCCATTAAAGATCCATCATTCGATTTCAGAACAACGATAAGTATCTTCTTAATATACTTTCTTGATAACTTCTTGACTCTTCATAATAGGACTCCAGCAAGAGTACACTGTTCATAATTTTATGCGAAGTTGGATCCCACCATCGTGGTTTTTAGAGGTGCATTGTTTTCTTACACTTTTGGTTGAAGAAACTTAGTGGCTGTTCCATCCAGCCTTTAGCCTTTACCGAGGCTATTGGGCATTGGTTCAACACTTGAACGAACTAAGCTTCCGTAATCTAGCTCTCGGCTCTTTTGACATTTTACTCCATGCTGTTAACAAGTCTGAATAAATCACTACACACATTTGGAGGTGGCATCAACATTTTCAAACTGCATTCTGAACCGTTCATTCCTTTTCAGTATGCAAGAGAAGCACGCGATTGTCACTCTGGACGAGAAGCTGAACAAGGTCAACATCAAACCCTGCACCACCGAATGTAGGGTCCTGGTCAACGGCACACCGATCCAGGGAGAGACCACTCTCTGCCACAACGACAGGCAAGTCACCGAGACCACTCTCTGTGGTCTCGCTGATGTACAGGTCAGTCACCGAAACCACGCTCTGCCACAACCACGACAGGTTTCAGCCGAAACCTGTCGCAGCGAGACTCAGCTGCCAGCCGCAGCCGTGATAAGGGCGATAGACTGCTGCGTCAAGACGAACATGTCCAATGAATTTTTCAGAACGCGCCTGACAGTGCGACTAGTTACGGGAAGGCCAGTAATGGCTTAGTTTGCAAATAGTGAGTTTGTCGCCTGGTAAACGTGCCAGGCATCCACGGCTGAGCTGCTTCAATTTCGTCGTTGTTCCAAACTGGGGATTAGACTGCTGGTGAAACTGCAATCGATGTTTTCAGACTGGTGTTCGGAGGAACTCAGATATGGGTGTTCGCTAACCCGCTAGAGGCAAAGAAGAGCAAGAAGAAATATCCGACCATTACGTACGAGTACGCTCAGGAAGAAATCGCCTCGAAGAATGGTCTTAAGATGGACAACACCGGAAATACTGGTATATGTACTTCTACCTGTACAAGTACATGTAGAATGAATTTTATACTTTTAAAATGGCAATATCTCAAAAACATTTTTTTCATAGCATTTTATGGCGTTGCAAGATATGGTTTTGTTTTGACCAGTGTATTCGAAGAGCTTCCCTTTTCCTTGCCACTTGGTTTATAACTGTCCCGAACCGATTCTGATGTTCTTCCGGCCCACTTCTGACCCGACCGGACGAGCTGGGCCAGCTTCCGATTGAGCCTGTTGCCGCCGATGTTCCAGACCAGGTGGCTCTGCAGGAGGACCTGCTGGAGCTGATGCCGGGCGTGGAGGAGGCCAACAGCATCTCGGAGGAGCTGGACAAACGCGTCAAGTTCGAGATCCTGCTGGTCTCGCCGCAGATGATGGGAAAGACGTCTGGGCGCACCGAGGTCTGTGGTTCCGAGATGCAGAACAGCTGATCCAACTGGTCATGTGTCGATGGGACTTGGATAAATCATATTCGCTGCGGATACGGCCCACTGGTAGTTGACGTGCGCCGGTATTTTCGACCTTCACGAGTTCAGCGTCAACTTTTTGTGTAACACCGATCTACGAACTCATTTCAGGTGTGCGTGAAGATGAAAAATCTGGCCAGCAACGCCGAGTACGTCTGGTCCAAAGAGAAGTTCCGCAACCGACTCTACCTGATGCAGGAGATGTACGCTAACTTCGAGGAGGACGACGACTGGGACCTGCCTGAGGTTAGATCACCACTGGACCGCGTGTCTCCAGGGAATAGGGACTTGTATGGGCATCAGCTTAGGAGTTAGAACTGAGTGGCGGTACTTTCAGGGTATTCCAGACTACATTCAACTGTTTACATGACATGGTAACCTAGCTTGACCTCATGAACCTCGATCTTTCTGAAATTTCGCGAGCCCCAAGGCGAGATATCGAAGTTTGGACGGATATCGAAGTAAGGCCACGTGACCATCAGTCACAAGCCGTGCAATCCCGTTACTTGCAACTGCCGGCCGCGGCCGTGCTGTAACGTGCCGTCCGCTGTCCGCCACAGAACCAGGATCCGTTCCGCGAGTCTCCGGACACCGAGGTGCTGCTGGGCATCTGTCAGGTGCTGCTGCAGCCAATCGCCTTCCAGGTGGAGCTCAAGGACCAGCTGGAGATCTCCAACTACAAGGGCTCCGAAGTCGGAATCATGAACGTAAGGATGAAGCAGTTGGCTGCCGGATATGTTCCATTTTCGAGGCGCTGATGTCGCAAGGTGTTGATCTCCATTCGCGCGATGACATCAGCTCCTCTTTGTTGATATAATAACAAACATCGTCTGTCGTCAACGGACATACGAACTGTCACACACGTAGCCGTAAGCCTTACTTCCCAAGAAGCCAATATGATCAAAGCTCTCTTTGTTTCTCAGCTGGAGGTGATCCCTTGCGATGCAAACGGAAAGGAGTACAAGGAAGAGGACGACCGTTTCGTTGACAATCCAGACATGCTGATCGGCAAGGACGTCAACTTCGCGGTCAAGCTGCTGAACATCAGGGGCCTTCCCAACAAGTATACTGTATGTAACTACGGTTTGCTCCACGTGACATCCTCATCAAATAGTTTTATCCTGCGGTGTTTTGTACGTTAATTTACTTCCCCATAACAACTTGTGCACCCTGCTATTGCTTTTCTGGTATGCTTACCATAACCAAATGTACAAATAATTTGTTACGAATGATAAGGAAAAAGCAGGAGTTAGCTCTGTAGAAATGGAGTTATACTGATTATACTGGTCAAATGAATAGCTTCTAATGGCCCAGCTTACGTTTGGTTTGCGTTCCGTCTGAGTTGTCAATTTTCGGCCATTTTTTCCAGGACGTCTACTGCAAGTACAAGGTGTATCTCGAAGATGAGCACGCCACGAAGACCGTGGGGGACACAACCAACCCGGACTTCAGCGACATCAAAGTGTTCAAGTTCCCAACAGCTACCGCCCAGCTCGTGGAGTATCTGCAGAACAGCAGCCTGTTGATCCAGGTGTGGGGCAAACACCGTCTGAGGAACCTGTCCGGATCCATCAAGAACCTCACCACCAAGGACATCATGAAGACGGACAGAGGCGTCTTCTCCAGGTAATGTTTCCTCGCCGCCATGGCCGAGTGGATGAGGAGTCATTTAACGGAGTCCGGTGTGTGACAGGCACTGGATTTGAGTCCCACACTAAACTTCGATTCCCGATCTTGCACCCGGGCTAGTCACGTGACTAAAATATTTAGCGCGTTCGATGTGTAATAAGTCCAATATCGTTTTCTGAAAACAGGGAGGAGTTAAGTTTGTCCATTTCCTCCCAGCACATTAAGATTGAACATTTCTACCGCTGTCGTGAAGCCTTGAGGTCTCGTCCGTAATTCAGTCGTGACGCCATATGCCAGTAATCACCTAGATATCTTTGTGTAATCGAGCAATTGCAAATGGACAATTTCTCTGTAATACTTTGATGCAATATTTACATTCGTCGTTGTTGACTGCACTGACAAGAGTTTCAGTAATTTCAGTAATTTCAGTAATTTCAGTAATAATAATCTTTGATCTGTCCTATAAAAAACTAGCAAAGCTGCCTTTTGACAGCTGTCGTTCTGTTTTGCTTGTCAAAGACTGTTTTCTATTGTCTCTTTCGTCAATGTTTTTCGGTATGCCTGCGACACTAGCGCCGCCTTCCCTCTGCGGCAGGACGGCGAACCTGATGAACGGGTTCCAGATGAACGGCCGCGTGGTGGACCCGCAGAAGCAGTCCATCATCGTCGAGCTGCTGCTGATGAAGAAGACGCAGGCCCGGCTTCAGCAGAGAGTGGTGAGCTGACGCCGGACGAAGCAGCGCGACGTTCGCAGGAAATCGTTCCGTCTCCGTCAGTTGACCACTGGCTGCCGGGCGGGGATGAAGCAAACGGCCAGTCAACGGCTACCACAATATTTTTTTTTTCGCCCGGCAATACTTGATCTTAGGAGATGCCCTCTAATTCCTTGAAAAACGCGTCTGTTTTCAACAACTTTGCCATCGGCTGATCACTGGAAGGGGACTGCAGCTTTTCAGCTCTCCATTTAGAACTCATACAGATAACGTTGAATTTCCGAGAGGACGCAGTTTCAGCAGCTTCCTTCTCTCCAATGGCTTAAGTCCGTCTGCCCCGGCGTAAAGGGCGCAACTCCCGGCGCGCTACTCCCGGCGACCGCTCTGTCGCGCCGCTCCCAACTCTTCACCGCCGTCCGGCCGGCCTCCAGGACGGCATCCGCAAGCTGCTGCAGCACGCGGACAAGATGGCGCGCCACCGCGTGCCAGTCGACCTGGTGAAGCGCGCCATGGACGCCCAGACCACCGGCCAGATCGACAAGTGCATCCGGGAGCTCGAAGGTAAATAGGTAAATATGCCTCCCGAGACGGCTAGAGGTGCGGTGGTAGCGCGTGAGCGCCGGCGGACGCGAAGGTCCGCGCCCGGAGTGCGGATACCTTGGCGGCCAGCACTGCACTGTAGAGAGGGAGGCCGAGAGGAACTAGGTCAGCACAGCACAGTAGAGAGGGAGTCGGGAGTGAGGGTGCCGTGAATGTCAGCACAGCACTGTACACACAAACACTCACAGAGAGAGAGAGAGAGAGAGAGAGAGAGAGAGAGAGAGAGAGAGAGAGAGAGAGAGAGAAGAAGAAGAAGCCGGGACCGTGCTGGTTGGCATGGGTTTTCCTTTTTTTATGAAGAGAGAGCGGAGGGCCGATTCGTTTTGCAAGCCAAACCTGACATGAGCGCACAGTTCACCTTTTTGTAGTTAGCTACTAGCCGATCAGCGTTTTGGAAGATGCCGCATTCTACATTGTGGAATGCGATGTAGAGGTTTACTCGACGCTTTCTTTCATATCCTTATCTAATTAGGAATGTTCATGACATGTATCCTCAAAGCCTGCCCCTGTACTTGTTCTGGTTTCAGCCTTGTTTGCTTCATTCCGTTCGACACAGAATACACGAGAACGTTTGATATTGTGATGTTAAGTCACAACGCTCTCTACCTATTTACCCCCACCCCTTTTCTCTCTCTCTCTCTCTCTTTCTCTCGCCCTCTCCCTCCCAAATCACTTTCCGCTCGCTCGCCTCTCTTGCTCATCACGTTCTCCGCCTGCTCACCCCTGCTCTCACCGCTGTTTCCTGCGGCCGGCAGACGATCGAGACGACGACAGCGGCCGCGGCAGCCGCTCCAGCAACGGCTCCAGCAGCTCCGTCTGCGTGGTCATGTAGCGCGCCCGCGCGTCCTGGACCGATCACCGTCCCCTGCCGCCGACGCCTCGCCCCTCCCCCCTCCTCCGCCGTCCCCCGCGGCGCGGCCGCGACCCCGGCCGGCGCCATGACACCGCGGTCTCGCTAATGGTGGCTCGGCGCGCGCCGTGGCGTGGCGTGCCGCACCCGTGTCTGATGTTCCCCGGTCGGCGAGCTCCGACCGCCGGCAGGGAGTCGCCGCCCTGTCGCCGGCCGCAGGATCCGTGTCGGAACGGCGCCGCGCTGACTGGCGCCGGCGCGCCCGCGGAACGTCAAGTGCCTTTTTCTCGACCGGACGGCGCCACCAAAGCCGGGCAGCCGGGCGGGCGAGCTCGCTGGTTGCCGAACGCTGCGGCTGCGCGGCCGCCGAGGGAGTCGCAGACCTGAGACCCCTGTACATAAGCGTGACTCCTGTTTAATTGCCGGTCACTGTGGTGGTAACATGTGGTCCACGCACCCGCCGAAGGTGACGACGAACCTGACGTAGCAGCGTACTTTTTGTTTCAAAAATGCCGCCGAATTAAAGCTACGGTTTCCGAGCCTTTTAGTCTGGGTCTGTCAGATTGTTAGCACTTGTATAAAAGATATATCGGTGTTACCACCAGCATAATTATCACTGACGCAGTCTATTTTTCCTGCCATCGTTTCTATTGACACACCCAGAGAACGCATAAAGAGGTAAAAGTTATTCAAGTGGATAGCTGCGTGCCAGGGATAAATTACCGCTATCGGTCGAGCGCAAAACATCGGGATCCCTGGGACCGTGCGGCCGCCAAAATATATGGGACCTGCTTCATTACGTAAATGCTGAAGGGCAGGTGATGTCATTCGTTTAAAGTGTACTTTCTTTAAATGAAAAAATTGTAATCGTCTATTCCTGGCGGTCTATGTTCTCTGTAATAACAGCGCTTTTTCGTGCATTATATTTTAGCCAAAACCAGTCTCTCATCTGTCAGTCCAGGTTTTCATTCAGAAGTGTGGTGATGACTTAGGATTTCCACGAGCCTGGAAAAAATGAATCACACTGTGGCCAATGTCTGTTTCCTTAGGCCAACATCCCAGATGTTTGCGCAGTTTCGGTCGGCATGTGATGATTCACAAACTGTTTTATTTGTCTCTTTTGTTGCCCCCCGAAACGTCTATGTGGTGATTTTTCCTGTCTGTGATATCCACATGAAACGAGAGTAACACGTGCGATAAGCGATACAGAACTGACCTCTCTCCCGTTACAGCTGTGTTAGTCTCCTCTCGCATGTCTGCCAATATACTAGAATGGTCTTGAAAAATAAGGAATATACTGGTTACGGCTCTGTGAAATTCGCATTCGAAAACGGAAATACGCACAGGATGACGTAAAACGTAACGTAAATACGCATCTGATGAAGCAAGCGGGATATTACTGATGTAGGTACTTCGCTGCCTCGAAAACTATCTTCACCTCTGAGACGGATTCCCGCGTTTGCATGGGGCTTGTTCACACACGAAATGAATACACACAAAACAACTTGTGGATGTGCAAAGCTATGCCAACATCACACACTGCAAAAAATAAAATGGACGCTCTTGAGAACTTTCACGGATTGCCTTTGCGTGCTCAGCAAGTTGGGATTTCAGGGAAAGCCCTTGTAGGCTTTTTAGAGCTAATGTAGATTTCAGTTATCAAAACCGCGAAAAGTACTTCTAGGCTGCAGGGTGATGCTCCTGGGAAGGAGTTACGGCGAAATTTTGCTGTTTCACGTAGTCGCTCTCTCAAAATCCATATCCGTAACGCCACGCGGAGCCGCCAGCCGACAGAATCCTCCGACCGCAGCGGATTCCGCACTCGTGATCGTCGGCCAGTCATTCAACTCGCAGCCCGGGCGACAGATGTCACCCCGGTCGGCCGCCCGTCCGCGGCGAACCGGAACAGATGGCGCTGCGGTCTCCCGCCGCCAGCGCCAGTGCGGAGCGGCGGCGGCACATTGCCGGCGAGGAATCAGTCGGCGGCGATTAGTCGCGAGCCGGGTATCAGCTGACGTCAGTGGAAGCGACATAGTCGTTAAGCGCCAAAAGCACGATGCTTTGGTCAAAAACAAGTTTTGTATATTGTGGCGCGCTTCACGTAAAATATTAGCGGCAGCAGCGGTGCCTCATGGTGCGAGATAAGTGACAACCGCTCCTCCAGACAAAAGGAGATGACTGTTGAAAAAAGTCCTTGAGAACGATCTACACCTTGGTGTTGGCTGAGCTGCGGAAAGCCATACAAGAAACCAGGCCTTTTTTAAAAGGCAAATCATGCAGTTTAGATATAAAAGCCAGCAGAATTCGTGTTGTATCTTTCAAGACAAGTTTTACTTTGGCTTAACATCAGCCGTGATCCGAAATTACCCGAACGGAGTCGGACCGGAGCCTAGGCAACAGTCTTTGTTTCGCATGGCTTCTGATGCCAAATATCATCCTTTCAAATGGTTTAGATCAAATGTATTTGAACATAATGTTGCGCTTCCACCACTTACGACCTTTCGCACGAAACTGCGGCTAGTATCCCTTGAAAACTTGAATGCCAAAAACTTCATTCGACTAACTGAACCTTCCAGACCCAGATTAAATTTGTTTTCAGAAACATCTCATTAAAAAAATTGCCTGCACATAGTCAGCGATCAGCGACTCCTAATGATCTTATGATTCATATGAACTGCGACTTCCTTAACACACAAAAAAGGCTGTATCTAACATTCAGCGAACCCAAACGTTAAGGATCCAAATCCTGAAAAAAACGGCTCCTCACGCCCCGGGGTTGCAGATCACTATAACGATACCATCAGAGCCAGACAGCGTGACGTCATAAGTGCGCCGGCGGAATGTGACGGTCCTGGTCGCCGTTCAGCGGAGCGGCGGCCGCGACCCCGGCCAGGGGGCGCCGCCGGCCGCCAGCTGGTTCTGCCGCTGCCCCCAGCTGAGCCCGCGGCGTGACAGGGTCGCGCTCTGCCGGGCCGCCGCCGCCGCCGCCGCCGCCGCCGCTGACGCTCAGTACGCGCCGCGACGCGCCGGGCGGCGGCGGCGGCGGCGCGGCAGAAATACCGGCAGACAGTGGACGCCGTCGCGGCTGAAACTGTGGCAGAGCGTGGCCGAGTGAACCGCCAGAACAGCAGAAACGGTGCCGGCCAAGGCAAATCTAGCCTTCATTGAAGCAGATTAGGTGGCCTATGAGTCAGACATTGTTGTCTCGCCGAAAACTCGCGGGAGGATCATCGCCGCACCAGGAACGGCGGCAGACCAGGGCTTCGCCGTGGAGGAAATCGTCACAGGTAAGGACAAGGTGGCGTGGAGCAGAATCCTAGACCATTTAACACACGCCAATCGCCGAGACACCACGAAACATCAAAACATCATCAGATACTGCACTAGACGAGGCTGAACGACGTCAAAACGATTGAAGTAGGGCGCGAAATACACTACCGTCGTGGAAGGCACAGAGAAATGAACTACTATGGAATTTTTTTACGTTGTTCTTACTCGCTGCGGTACGTTATTGTTACTCTTTCTGGACTAAGCTGCAAATTGGGAATCAGCGTTGGTATACATTTCAGTTACACGCAACACGAATAAAAATATCGGTCGTCAAATAGCAATGTTTACGACTGGAAATGTTTTCAGCAGTTCCAGAATATGTGAATGCCTAGCCACCGTTAACCTAGTCCAGACCTTTTATTTCCCCATAGGTAGAAGATGGACCTAATTTGTCTATGAAACCTCAGTATGTCGGCGTGAATGTGACCATTCGAGTCTTAGTGTCACACCTCGTTACCACCAGGAGGAATAGACCGTCGGTCTTGTGGGCTATTTTCCTTTGCGACTGGCCAGCTTTCCCTTCAAGTTCCGCCTGTAGGGCTGCTTTTTACGAGCGTGCGCTCAAGCCGACTTGCCAACAGAAAATAACCTCGTAAAGCGTAAAAACGTTTGGACAGGTTAGGGTGCGAGAGCCCGAAACAGGTGTGTATTGTCTTGGAAACGAGGAGTTCACGCAAAAACGGAGAGGCGATTCGTTACAAAACGAACATTTTCGCATCATATACGAGTATCGTGTTCCTCTCCTAAGATTGGCCCAGCTATAACTGTACGCACATTCAAGTCAAGAGCCCCACTGCGACACGATTTCTGCAGGGTTGGTCGACATCAGACAGGGACGTAGCCAAGACCTCAGCAGTCTACGTTATATATGTAGCAATTTTGCAGGAATACTGAATAGTGACCATATTAATACTGCAAAAACAAACATTGCATCTTTTCCTGTGCATTAAACTTGAGGAGAGTTACATAAAATTGCCGCTTTTCCTATAAATTTTGCCATATGCTTATAGCATATGGCAAAATTTGACATTTGTCCCCCCCCCCGGAGGAAAATGCTGGCCACGTGCCTGGCGTCATTCGCATATCATTTGTGGGTATACATGAAACATCTAATGATAGACGTGATGCAGACGATTGCAATTTTACCAGTTTACAGATAACGACTCTGAGCTGCCCAGCATAAAATGTGAATACGCAGAAGCGATAAATCTGTTCATCTCGAAGCCGGTTCTATGGCGTCAGTTTTGTCGCCCTAGCTAAGACGGTCACCAGTGCCGACGCTGCCTGCTTCGTCTGCCGACCGTGTTACGCAGCGCCAGCGCTGAAGCGGCCGTCTTCGCCAGCTGGTGCCGCCTCCGGTGGGCTCAGCTGCGAGCGCAGCCCCGCACGGTCCGATTTGTCACTGCGTCAGGCGCGGTGCGACAGGCGTTGTCTAAAGTTCCCTGGACAGCCGTCGGTTGGCCGGTTTTGAGACAAATGGCTGAGAGCGTCGCGGGAGGTGTCACGCGGTGTACAGCCCGCCGTGAAGAGGACGTTGGTTGAGCTCCGTCTCCGCGACAGTAAGACTCCCGCAGAGCTCCAGTGTTTTGCCACAGCGTTTTCGGATTTCGCCAGCTGACAATGGGCCTTCTCCCAAGGCAGTAGTTCTCAGTGAAATGAATCATTCGTTTATTTGAAAGAGTTACCTTACACGAACACAAAACAAAGCCCTCCTATTTTCAGAGTTTTCCTCCCGCCTAGCTCAAAATAGTTTTGTCTTTTTGCCACAAAAACCGGCCATCTTTTTAGTATGTATTTGTTATGACGTCAACTTCAAGCGGCTTTTGAAGCACTGGCCACAGCTCTGTTTACGCAAGCACCACACCCCATGTGTTCCGCCTACCCGCGACTGTACCGGCGGGTGGTGGGCAGGTGGTCCAGTCGGCTGCGTTCGCTGTCCGTCCTGGACCGGCCTGCCCGATCACTTTGATTACCGACGGCGCTCCGACCGGCGCCGATAACGAGAACACGTGCGGTGGCGCCGCAGCCGACCCGCCCGGGGCGGGACTGCCCGCCTGACACGGGTTAACGCCTCCCCCGCCGGGGAAAGGCTGCTACGAGCGGAGTGTGACTCTGGAGAAGCCGCCGTGACGAACCGCAGCCATGGATCGGCCGCTGTTACCCTGGCCAGCGCCCCGTGACCGGACTGTGACCGGCTCCGTGACCGAACCCGTGAATGGACCAGTGACTGGCTTGGTGACCGGCTCGGCGACCGGCCTCATGAACGGCTCCGTGACCGGCTCGGTGGCCGGCTCCGCGGCTGGAACCATGAATGGGGCCGTGACTGCACTTGCGACTGGACACGTGACTGGGCCCGTGCCCGGCTCCGTGAACGACCTCGTGGCTGGCTCCGTGACCTGCGGGCGGGTCAGCTCCGGGGCCTCCGACGGTCATTGTTCACTCCGGCAAGGGCGTGACGCTGGACTTCCAACGGTTGCACATTTCTGCTACTCCGATACTGCCAACGACATTACTGCCCTGACAGTACTGCCAATGAAATAACTGCTAACGACGCCACTGCTAACGTTAGGAGTTCTACACGACACTACTGCTAACAACAGTACTGTCATACGACACCACTGCTAACGACAGCACTATTACACGGCACTACTGCTAACAGGACTGTCGGTAACAGTACTGTCGCGTAGCACTCATGTCCTTCAGCGGTACTGGCAGCAGAAGTAGTGACATGGAACCACTTCCGACGACGCCACCCCCACCAGGGTCAGGACGATGCCGAGACGGTCTAGAAGTAATGCGGCGAAAAATGAGGGGAGGAGAGGCGGCTCTCCTCTCCACCGAGCAAGGCCTCGCCGGGGAATACAGAGCGCGGAGGAGGCGGGAGGAGGAGGCTTCCTTCGACAACTCTTCAAATGCAGATGCGCGACACGCAGGTGCGGACCAGCTCCGAAACTATGTCATTGTCAGGCAGCTGACCTCGCCGACGCGTCGTGGCGAAGGGTGTAACCGTCGGCGGCACGTTTCCAACACGCCGGCCGCCGCCTGCCGGGTCTTATTTACACGGGCGGAACGCAGCGTGAGACTGCGGCGAGTCTCGGTAGCGCGCGGTTTGCGGTGTCCCAGAAAAGTGTTACGTCACCGCGCGCCGCGGCGACGAGCCGGTATCGTCGGCAGAAACGGTGCCGGCAGCGGCAAATTGCCGAGCCGAAAACGCCTAACCTACTTTTCCGGATTGGCGGGGCGCAACGGGATCTTTTCGCGGCCGTCTTGGACAGCTGCCTGCTGAAATGCCACCGTCTGCCGTCTCGTGAGGACACACATGTCGACTGATGTTACCATAGTCACGAGAGATACCCCTGGGAAGCGGAGAACTTTTCGCCGAGAATTCATTAAAACCAGTCTGTCACTAACGCAAGTTTCCCACGATCCGCTTTCGGGCGCACGTTTGGGGTGGCATCTTAGAATGTAGTTCGCTCGTGCCTTTCGAGACCTATCATTACACCAGCGTCTCTCCATTCGGCACCGTCCTCCGCTGCGGGTACCTCCCGGCACCAACTGCTCTCTGCAGAGCCCAGCGCCGGCCCGCGGCCGTGCTGCGAGCCGGCGCCGGCCGCCCGGCCCCGGTCCCGGCCTCGGCGGCGACCGTTACCGTGCACGCCGTGCCGTGTCCGCACACGCGACCGCGCGGCCGCCCGGCTGGGACGGCTCTGCAGCCGCCGGCCGGGCGACGCTTAGCGTCGGCTGCCGCCCGCGGCGCCGCCCCGGACCGGCAAACAAAGCGCTGAACTTGCGACCCATTTCGGTCTGGTTTCTGACAAATGGAGGCGCGGCGTTCCCGCGTCCGAGCGGGCTCCCACGGAAGCCGGCCGGCTGCCGCCGCCGCGCCCACGCCTCGCCGGGCCGCCGCCAGCGTCGGCGAACCGTGGCGTGCCGCCTGGTCCCGGTCCGCGGCCGGCGGCCGGGCCAACTCGCCGCAGTACATGGGTGACCTCTTCACGGTCAGGACGTTACGTTCGGAGCACCAGCGGCTCTCTCGCCGATCTCCGCACGGCCGGGGACTGGCCGGCGCGATGTCTGCCGGGGGCGCGGCGGGCTCGCCAGGCGGCCGCCGCAGCCAGAGGGTGCGGAGCCGTTTGACCTCTGTCTCCGCTCGCCGTCTGGCGTCTCCGCTGTCTTCCCGGCAGCCGCAGCCAGCCTTATCTCGGCTGTCTCTCCGGCAGCCGTGCCTGTCTCCGCTGTCTCCCGGCGTTATCTCGCCGACGGCCGTGGCTGGTCGGGTCTCATCGGGTCTCGGGTCTCTCTCCGGGAGCTGCGCCCGTCTTCGTTGTCTCCCCGGGAGCTGCGCCTGCTTCTGTTGTCTCCTCGACAGCCATGACTAGCCGCACCTCAGCGTCTGGCCTGTTTCTCAGAGGCGCCGGTCGGCCGGTGCTCCTTTGTCCCGACCACGGGACGTTCCAGTCGGTCGGGAGCCCACCTCCCACGTCGCTATCACGCCGTACCGCCAAACATTCTGCCCCAAACGTAACTGATGCTAAAGCAACGAAACACACGCGGTCTGTTGATTTTGCTCGAGACCAGACGGTTGACATCATATTAGACAGGACGCAATGTAAATTTCCAAAAAGTGATATGCAGAGGGCCGCATGAGCTCAGCCCGTGTTTGTATCACGCTCGGACGATAACATGGAGCATGTGGTCGCCACCCGGTGTAGATTGCAACTGCTAATCTGGGCCGGCGGTGCACAACCGGCGGTGCGCGTGTATGCCGCTCAGATCAACATCGTGATGACGGCACGGCGGCCATTGGCAAAATGAATCGTCTGGAGCCTTCGACGCGGAACGCCTGCTCGAAATGCATGAAAAGAAGCCCGCCGATTTTGTGCAGTTTCTGTAGCAACATTGGTCGTTGCTTCCATGTGCAGGAAAGTTGTTTCTCATTTGGCTCCAACCAATGGACGTAGCTGTTGCAAATAACAAACATGATGCGGATGGGTAAAGTTTTCTGTATGTTTCAGTGTGCCGCCGCCCACGAAGTTTAATTTCGCTACGCCAGTTTTAGCTCATATCTGGGAATTCCGACTGTATTCAGGGCAGCAGCATGTTGAGGATTTTTGAAATACTTTTGTTGCGTGTGTATGTGTTTTATTAATGACAGACAAATCGTGGCATTACGTTTCCATCGGACACACCGAGATGTTCAGAAGTTCTGCTGCCTTAGAACGGCGGTTCACAAGTATGTATTTTCCACTCAGATAAGTAGTATGCTCTGATATTTAGAGCTTTGGCAAGAGCTTTGCGACAGGAGTTGCTTTAGTGGATGCTGATAACATCGGGCCACAAAGCTAAGCATTGGGATGGAGGACAATTAATCCAATGCAGGCCTATTTCGTCATTTACAAATTTCACCGCCACTATTTGGAATAGGCTCCTGTGCCGACAATGACTCGTCCCAGGCTGAAGTATAGTTCGGTTGGTTGATTGGTTATTGGGTTATTTAACGGCGCTTTCGACTGCAAGGGTCATTTCGCGTCGCAACCCACGCCGGTTGTCGCGAGGGACGGTGGAGGTAGTTCGGTCATAAATCCTTTTGTGTAAGGTATATTGTTAATAATTTGATTAACTACAAATGCGTCAAAAACTTGTTTCAGTGTCATGAGCAGTACAAGCGTAAAAGGTGCATTAGCGAGTATGTGGTCTTGGTCTGCTCCTCCGCTCTCACCTCTGATGTTATTTGCTTTCTCTCATAACACGCATGAAAACGAACTCTCGGCTGATTTCTGAAAGGTCTGAAATGAAGTCTGAAAGGCAGTGACAGCATTTATGGCGTCAGGTGCAATACTCATGAACGACGAAAACACTCTTGCTTTTCACTGTAATGCTCACTTATTTCTGTAACGAGCGCCAGCTCACTCCAGCGAACTTTCCCTGCTCTGCTGGATGCCAAACGTGGCAATGAGAGGAGCAGAGTTGATGCGATATCACTGATTAGAAGAATCAGACCAGAACGTTGTGATTTCTCCCGCGGGCTGTGATCGTCAGATGTCTCACTCCGCGCTGTACCAGTCTCCCTGGAGAGAGATTACCAGTCAGCAGGGGTTCGAAGCTTTTCAAAGCCTGCTGACGCGAAATCACGCTGCCATTCCGTCCAGGGTGTCAGAAGGCGTCTTTCTAAGGGAGGCTCTGTAATGGCACACTCCGCTTATGTTTTTACCACGTCTTTGATCTTCTCTGGTGATAAACGCATGAACTACATGGCCAAGATCGTAGCTTTTTCAGGTGCATGTGGAGGATTTGCAGCTCCTATATATCTGCAATGAGCCTGCATTACACAGGAAAACCATGGCCATTTTCTTGTTTCGTCCCTTACTGCCAAAGGTTTTCGCACATCCTTGTCTGTCAGCTCCATTGGATAATGAGATGCAAGACCCGACAACAAATAACTGCCAATCACCTCTCTGGGTCGTCGAGACGCCGTCCCTTCCACGGGAGGGGGCGGAAGCCACGCGATTAGCTCCGTCGCGGCTCCATCAGTTCAGGAAGAGAAATGCCTTTGACGACGGTGGCCGTGCTTCCCGCCGCGGCGCTGGGAAAGCGGCGCTGCCGAGGCGGTCGCGGCAATTACCAACATTGTCTCCCGGCCCGGAAGCCGGGCGCCACGGTACTGTGACAGCCGACGATCCGCTGCGGCCGGCCGGAACGCGCGCCCAGCATTGACCGTCCCGGCGCCGACCCGGCACGGTCCCGGGAGAGTCCCGTGACTCACGATCCGGCCACGGCGCCGAGAAGGTCCTCGCTGGCCGGGCCGCGGCCCCGTCGTCTACGCCTCCTTCTCACCGCCGGCCGGGCGCCGCGATGAGCCCGGCCCGGTCCGGCGCCGGCCGCGCGTCGCGCCGCCAGAGTCCCGTCGCCAGCGTCGGGCTCGGCTGAGGCGGCGGGACCGCCCGTCGCCGCGGCGAGGGGTGACGGAAGCCGATCCACTGCGCGCGCTGGGCGGCTTTGGAGAGCGCCGCCCGCGCCGGGGGCCGGGTTCGGCCGAGCGTTGAGGGCGGCGCGGGGGATCACCTGTCCACAGGAGCGTGATCTATCACGGCTGGCGCTCATCCACCGCCGCTCCTGACTGCACGCGGGTGTGTCCCGAGGTGTCCCTCCTCTGCTTAAATTGGGCGCCGCAGAAGGAAGGAGTGCGCTACATATAAAGATGTTTTATGAGTTAAAGGCTGCATGTGGCTGGTTGCATTTGTTCATGATAGGAGAAGTGGCAGTGCACTGTGCTCGTCGGTCCAGGCTCGCGTCGTACAAGTGCGTCGTGGCCGGAGTTCGGCGACCAGGTCTAGTCGAACGCACCCTCCCGGGGGGCTGGTGGCGTGTCGCGGTCGCCGCAGCTGACGGTCCCGTATCTGGTCGTGCCGGTTCTGCCTGACACCGCCGGAACGCCCCGTCTATATTTACCCGCCCGCTCTGTCCGCAGGCGTCCGAGGCTCGCTGCGACGACCCGGAGCGGAACAGCCGAACACGGGACAGCAGGGACCTTAGGAGGCCGGACACGGACAGCAGGGACCTTAGGAGGCCGGACACGGGACAGCGGGGACCTTAGGAGGCCGGACACGGGACAGCGGGGACCTTAGGAGGCCGGACACGAGCAACCTTAAAAGGTCTGACACGCGACAGAACAGCCTCTGGAGGTTTCATACGAGATAGGAGCGGTTTACAAAGGTTTCATACAAAACAGGGGTGACCTCGGGAGGTAGTGCGGGACAAAAGGAATATCGGGGAGGTCTGTGCGCCAGGCAGGAGCAGCCTCCCACTTCACACGCTACAGGAGCGGCCTCGGGAGAGAACCGCTCGCCGTGACTGCGGGCAGTCCCAGTTCGTCCGTCGCTGGTCATCGGCGAGCGTTGACCGAGGCCCCGGAGCCGACTGAAAACAACAGGACCATCCAGGGACCGGGAGCAGGAATAGCGCCGCGCCCCGGACCCTCCCTCGGCCTCTGACGACCCCGGACCAGCGGGGCCGCCATGTCGGCCCAGACCGCCACCATGGAGGGCCTGGTGCGGGCTCTCGGCCAGCCGGGCCGCTACCAGATGCTGGTGATGGTGCTGCTCTGCTTCAACTACGTGCCCGTCGCGGTCAACCACCTGCTGATGGCGTTCCACGGCTTCACGCCGGAGCACAACTGTCGGGTGAGTGACGGATGGGCTCGCGACTGCGTCGAGCCAACAGAAATTTCAAGCCTGTGACGTCGTGGGCCAGCTATAAAATCAGGCCCATTGTAATAAGTTTTTTCGAACCAAGGAATAACAGTAAACGTGTCTGTTGCGACGCAACAGTCAGATATGCTTTTTTTCTTGTATCGTGGAGCCGGCCCGTGTAAAGGCCGTTTCTGCTTGAGGTTGGAAGATTCTGTTGTGTGAGATGCTGCTAATGAACGCTCTCCTCTGAACGAGAGGACCGTCGCCCAGCCCCGCAGAGGTGAACGGAAAGTCCAGGTACAACTGCATCAGCCCCGATAAATGCTTTGACGTTGAAAGGCGATAAATGCAGGGTTTGAAACACGAAACGAAATGCATAAAGCCAAGTGTAAAAGGTCCAAATCGTAAAAAGTATAGCACAGGGCTTTAGACCAGATCTGCAGTCATAACAAACAATGCTCTCTGCGAACAGAAAATGAGAACGCGTCTTCCTCGACATTTCACAGTTCAGCATCGAGTACGTGGACCATGGTCATTATGTGCAAAAAGCACGCAAACATTAATGACCGTCTTACCTAGCCGTCAGCCTATGGCGGTCGATAAGTAGATGTAATTGACGAAATTTAGCCAACACGCAACAACCTTCGCCATCTACCGACAGAAAAGCGCATAACAATGCAACTTTGTCTTAGTGCATCTTACCTAGTAACAGCCTTGCCGTTAACAGATGTTCGAAGATAATTGATTAATGCTTACCTTTCGGCTACACCACTCGCCTTTGTATCCAACGTGTAATTGAAACGCTTCATAACAAGTCGTAATCACCGACCAACCTGATGGATAAACGAGTGTAAGGACCGTGCTCCCCATTTCACACACAAACAAGTCTCCGGAAGCGTTCGTGCTCGTAACCACCTGCATTCAGCCCATGAGACAAAAACGGTTCGCTTGAGACCCAATTCGGCGCCGGCGGCGGGGGCGCAGGGTCGGGCGGCGCGCGCCACGCAAGAGACGCTTATTAGATGTTCTCCTCGTCGTAAATCGAGCGCGGCCGGGCCGGAACTGGCCATTGTTCCAGGCGATAATGGCGGCCGCTGGGCGCTAAGTGGGGCCTGCGCCGGGACCTCCCGGCCGCCGATGGCCGCGCCGATGACCCCTGTCGATAAATGATGCTCTCGCCCCGCTCGCCGGCCCCGGGTCGCCGTGTTAATTGAAGCGGCGCCGGCGCTTTGAAGGCGCAACGAGGGCACGCGTCTTCCTCGTCTCTCCATTTCCTCGTCTCATCCATACTGTCTCTTTCTGGTTTCCCCTTGTTCCTATTCTTCTCACCCTCCCTTCCTCTCTCCTGCTCCTTTTCCCTTTCTTTACAGCCCCTCTCTTTTTTTTTTTGTTATTTGGGCTGTGGTTTCGGCGATAGGTGTGGACTGCTTATACAATTAGCGTTGCGATGTTTAAGAACATTTAGCTAGAATATAGCCAGTGTCGCACTCACTCCAAAAACACCCAGACATACCACACTTTTAACTAAGGATTTGCTTACTGTCTCCTTGTTTCAGCTTCCCGACCAATGGCCACGGAATGTCAGCCTGCCTGTGGTGACACCACTGAACGGCGCCCCGCACTACCACCAGTGCCAGATGTACATTGAGCCGACCAATCACAGCTGGGGCACCAAGGACTGTATATACGGCTACGAATTCCACGTGGATGGCCTCGAATGGACGGTCGTCTCTGAGGTGAGTGAATTCATAACCGACTTAAAACTATACGGTCGACTTTCACTTACGGCGATCATTTCAATGATTTCTTTAGAGTGGTTATTATGAACAAAAAATATTTCTCATTTGTCAGAATCTCTCTTAATCAATGCACAAGCCGTAGCTGAACTGTATAAAAAAACGAATCTCGGCGAATGAACATGATTTCTTTGTGGGGCTGTGGGCGAGCTTACTTTATCCCATTTGAAACAGCCAATGAATCGAGCCAGAGCAAATTGTCTTCTTCCACCAGCTCGAGCGAAAATGTCCACATGTGCTCCCCGCGCCGATTACACGTTACCATGTGACGCTGCCGACTCCCACCGCGTGACGCAGGCCGACTCGGCCGAGCGCGGTTCCGTCACACCCGTCACATAGTCACAGTCTGCGCTGAGAACAACGAAACATCGGGACGTGACCCTGAACTAATGGAATGCGGCGCCAGGCGCGACAGATACGCCCCGAACCCAGACCGGCCACCAACATGCCGCCGTGTTGCAAGCCCGCTCTCCTGCAACTGCAAGCCCCATGGCAGAGCACGAGCGTTGCTCAACTTCAGTTGACTGAAAACCCTTATCCGGCATCAGCTGCGCCTGCAATACAGAACCAGCTTACAAATGAGCAGCCGCTAGTGCCGTGTTGCAATCAAATATATTCTTCTTCTTCTGCAATCCCGCGAGCTCCTCCATCTGTTTACCTGAACAGTCCAACCCACTCGTATGAACATGTCGATATCGCTGTTTGGAGCTTTCTGTTGCAGCGTGCAACGTAACAGGAGTCAGACAACAAAACGGCCACGATAGTTCGCTTTATTTTCATTTTTAATGTTTTATCCAAAAGTCATTCAATTTTCTCCCCGCCATATCTTTCTAGTTTGTCGGCCTAAGGCACGCAGTCTGATGCTGTGGAATGCAATGCACAACGAACAAATGGCAAGCATGCTACCGGATGATGGCTTCCGGCAGCCCCGACCGAGCGGCTTCCCCGCCCACGAGCGGGAGGGGGAGGTGGCGGAAGCCACAGCGCCGAACACCGCTGGGCGGGCCTCTGGTCCCCTGGTCCCCTCACAGCTGCCGCTGGCACCGTCCCGCCCAACGCCAGCGGCTGCAGGGCGGTGAGCCGTGTCCAAGTGCACCGCACCGGAAACTGACCACCTCCGGCTCCACTATCCGGTTACCGGGTCGTCCTGGCCGCCCCGGGACCCGGCAGGCAGCGAGACGCGTCCCTGTCGGCTGATCGGATGATCGTGTCAGCTGATGACGCGGTCCCCTGGTCTCGACCCAACCGGCTGACGACGCCAGGCGAGTCAGTGGTGGTCATTGACGGGGTCAGGGCCGCCGGCCGCTGCGCGTTGAACGGAGGGTGAAGCAGCGTGTGGGTTCGTGGACAGGCGCGAAACTGAATGCCTCGTTCCCATTCAGTGGCCATCTTTCTATTTGTACGCATTATTCCATGGACACAAATGGCATAGCCAGGTTCGGTGCGCGAGCAGACGATTCTGATGAAGCGACGGTCCCGTACTGGATATTTTGTTTTTGCAAAATCTTGCCGTTTTCCTTCGTTTTCTCTGCTGCGGTCGAACACGGCCAGCTGTCCGGTTTTGTCCGTTTGTCAGCTCCCATGAACTTTCTGCCTCTGCGGTGCCAGGTGTCTGGCGCTGCTGCTTGAGTCGCTGAGAGGAGCGTCCAATTGTGCCGGCCGAGCGGAGCCGGCGGCGGCCGCTCAGCTGACGGCGACCTGGCCGGCTCATTACGGTAGCGGTGAGGCCGGGCGCGCCGGAGGGTCCCCGCCGAGCCGTGCGGAGGAGGCCGGCTGTGACGCATCGACGCAATCAGCGCCGGATCGAGCCGCCTGACCGATCGCGCTGTCGCGCCGAGGTCGTGAACCCGTTGGGTCGCGGCGGCGGTCCTGTTTCTGACCGCAACACCGCCGCCTGCCTTCCGGGGTGTAGACACTCACATCAAGCCGCCTGCCCGGCCTTGACTCGGCGCCAGCAATCACGCTCCGAGGCGTGCCGGTCAGGAGGGCGCGGTCAGGCCGGCGCGCCGCCGTCACCTCCTCGTGCTGACGCCGACGCTCCGGCCACCCTGCGCTCGCTCGGCGAACCCTGTCCACCGCTCGGCGGCCGCCGGCCGGCGTCGCCCACTCCGCCGCCTTCCGGCGGCGCGGCGCGCCGGAAACGTCACCGGGCGGTCAGCGGCGCCGATTACGCGGCGTTGCGGTGTCTGCTGATGACGTCACGGGGCGGTCGGCGGGCGGGCGCGGCGCGTGCCAGCTGTCGGCGCGATGTGGCGCAGCCTGCGGCCGCCGCGTCGGCCGCGCGGCCACAATGGCTCCGGAAGCCGCAAACGAAGCCGGCTGGAATTTGTAGCCAAGATCGTTGGAACTCGACTGCCGTCCGCTCCCGGACCAGGGAGACAATGGCACGAGCCAGCTGTCGTTCGACCGGGACCGCCGGCCGTTCGGAGATGGTCGCCGGCATCGTCTAAAGTTTGGGCCTATGCCTGAAGTGATCTCCATGGTATTCGGGCTAACAGTCTGCCAATTAGAGAACGATGTCAGCCCCACCGGGCCATGCTCAGCCATCGTCATCATTGCGAGAGAGCGGGACAAATATGTGTAGGAACGACGAGGAGGGGGTCCATGACCCTCGTTTTGGAGGCTTTAAGTCAGCCCTGCGAAAAAACGTCTTTGGCCCGCTCCACTTTTTTCGATTCTCCTGTGCTTCTGACGGGACATGTTGCCAGCGCTGGACGATACTGTTCGCTCTCGTGGAACACAGCGCGTGTAAACATGCCCTCAGTTTTTCAATGAAATCCAGGCGCTAATAGCCCACCGTGCTGTTGCCTATTCTGAGAGAGCATGCGCCATTTGTTAACCGTCTGAGCTGACCCTTCAGTCGGTTTCTGGAAAGGATGCATATCAGTTTCCGGCGTATTACTTAGAAAAGTGCGCACTCGATGAAGGGTAATTCTGGAACGTTCGTGGTACGGAAACATGACACATCTGGCATCAACTCATCATGGTAGGGAGTGGTGAAACCATGTTTAAGAAGCGATGTCCACGCCAGCATGCTTTATCGCACTCACATTCAGTACCGCCAGTCCTCACGGATGCTGTAAATAATGCTTCACGTCTTGTATTTATTGCAGCTGCAAGCTAAACGAACTACCACACGGATCGTGCTCGCTACAGCAAAAACCATGCCCCTCGGGCACGATGCGCAAAGCACTCGAGCCATTGTTAGGTCGTTCCGGAAAATTCAGTGGGCGCGACCCTTGCATTGTGCTTGTGCAAAACCCCAGCGGCAGCCCGCCGAACCGCTGCCGTGGCTTGTCACGAAGTCCACGAGCCGTCACGCAGGGCAAGGACCTGTCCGGGCAAGACACCATCCCTGGCGTGCCGCCGACCTGTGGCTTGACGATGCTCCGCCTGTGTCCTGGAATAGGGTCTGACGTGATCCCTGCTGTGTTGGTCCTCAGACTGATGCTCTTCCGGTTGTCCTCTGGAGTGTGGACTGGTGTGTTTCCTACAGTGTTGAATCATAGACTGACGGTGTTCCAGTTGTCCCCTGCAACAGAGTTTGATGTGTTCCCTGCTGTGTTGATCCCCATACTGAAGGTGTTTTGTTTGTCCTCTGAAGTGCAGTCTGGTTTGTTCCCTTCTGTGTTCATCCACAGACTGACGGTGTTCCCTTTGCCCGCTGCAATAGGGTCTGGTGTATCCCCTGCAGCGTTGATCCACATAATGACGGTGCTCCGTTTGCTTTCTGCAATGGGTCTGGTGTGTTCCTACCGGTGCTGACCCACGGACTGACAGCATTCCGTTTGACCCTTGCAGTGGGGCCTGGTGTGCAGCCGCCGGTACCTGGTGAGGCTCATCACCACGCTCTACTTCGTCGGCGTCATGATTGGTGGATTGGTGTTTGGAGCGCTGGGAGACAGGTCAGTTGTGCAGTGGTGATGGCATCAGCAGGGAGGAGACATGTCAGTAGTGCAGTGGTGACGTCATCGGTACGGGTCATCGCAAAACGCCGTATGAACATGTGCTGAAGCCTACTTACGTAGCTTGTTCAGACCGATGCAGTCTTGCGACAGAATCAAAGCATCAAGTGCTTTACATCAGGTAATATACGAGTGGAACTGAGGGTGTTAAACCTGCACGTAGATGTATTTTGTGATATGCTGAATTCGAACCTCTGATCTAAGATACAGCCTGTATCAGAAGGAAATCTCCCTTCTCTGAATGCCTTGCATTGCAATTTTTACCGTCACGTGCGTTCTCGTATCAGCTTTACTGCATAGCGAATCGATCGCCACGGAGCTCAAGCTTGCGGGGCGGCGTTACAATGTCCTCGGGCGAAAGCTCATGGACAGGAGTCTGTGAAAGCTCGGCTGCGGGGCGGGGGCGGCCTTGGTGCCGCCGGTGCGTGCTAGTTCAGCGAGCTCCGGCCGGCCCGGTCGACGTCGCCCTTCATGCTCGGTCCCAGCCTGCTTCGGTCATGCGGACCGCCTTTTTACAGACTGATCCCAGCAGTATCTTGTATTGCGTTCCAGTATACCGTGCTTTATGTCTGGTATCTCCCGAGCGACGGTGTTGCCATATGCCCTGCCAAGTTCGGCCTGCAGCCTTGATGTTATTCCATATTAATTATATTATGTTATATATTAAATATTATATTGCGTATTATATATTATATCCAGATGATATGTCTGATATGGCACCACCCTTTACGTCATTCCAGGTTCTGGCAGCATCGGACGATGCTGCTCCGTCTACACACGTAATCATGACGTCACGCCTCGCGCTGTTTCAGATTCGGCCGGCAGCCGACGATGCTGCTCTGTCTGTACGTACAGCTGCTCCTCGGCGTCAGCCTCTACTTCGTCCGCCGACTGCTCATCTTCATCAGCGTCCGTGTCCTGCAGGGGTTCTTCATTCAGGTGAGCCAGGCGGCTGGCTCCTGCCCTCACCCCTCCGCCCCTCCCCGCCCCCCCGCCTCGTGCGTGCTTCGATATCGATAAAGCTGGCCTGACAGACGGACAGGAGCGTCACGCACATCCGAGGGGACCACTCGGAGATGTCTCGGCTTTGGGGCTCAACCATTGGAAATGGCGCAGTTGTCCGTGTTTTGAAAGTAATTTTAAGTCGATTTTTTGTGCTCGTTGTGCGTCCGATTAGACCATTATACGTTCCATTTGGGGTAATTTTAAACGGCAATGTCCTTTTTTAATAGATTTTATACACGTGTCGTTGTGGAGTATTTGCCCTAGCTTAAACTCATAATGTTCTTGGACCGACCCAGGACCAATTTTGCACTCTGCTTTGTTCGTACATGGTGGAGAAGCAATATCATAATGGTTGTAAATTAATCACCCATTGCTGAATCGGACATGAAGGCGATTTAAGCAAATAAAGTAGAGACTTCAGCGATGACTGATGCCGAAAGGCGGTCACTGTGACGGGCCCCCGGCAGCGGAACGCTCTAAACACAACCAAATCACTCTCAAACACGCCTGGATTGCCTTAAACACGCCGAATCGCTCCTGGAGAGGCCGGCCAGCTGATGCCCGAACCAAATCGGCCAATTTGCCGTCAACCCGCAGCTCTGCGGTGGGAAAGAAGCGACCTTGCGGTCTGCTCCTTTCCCACGCCGCGCCAGTTTCGTGACGCAAACTCCGGGGCCGGCGGCGTGCTGCTTACCGTGTCCGGCGGCGTGCGAGCACGGAGGCAAAAATGCGCGAGAATCCGTCGTCGGGGAATCGTCGGCTTTGTCGCCGCCAAACGCGTCGCTGTTCCGAAAAGCCTGTCGTGAGTCAGACGTGTTTCGCCGGGCCGGGCACAAAACGCGAGCCACTTTACAACGCACGCGACATGTGAAGGTCGGTCTTGCATCCTCTAGCGATGGCTAACTCATGGAGGAAGGTAATGCCATCGGAGCTTTACGTTGAGCAACTACTATTATATGTGCAATGTTCGTTTCTCATTTCGTTGCAGTGACAAATGTCAGCTGTCGACGCTCGGGGTGTTATTTTGTTTAAATGGCCTGAATATCCCCGGAGCAGCAGCGCAATGCTGCGCTTTCCAATGCTCAACATTGACCGTCTGCCATATGCCGTCGACACGCATGGTGCTTGTCTATTGTACCCAGTAAACATTCTCCTGCTACTGCTGCCGCTTCTTCAGGCCGTCATCTCTTTCGATAAAGCTTTTCTCTGCTGCTGCCGCAGGGTCTGCAGACGGCCACGTACGCGCTACTGATGGAGCTGTTCTCGCCGCGGTACCGGACACTGGCCGGCGTGGCGACCGAGGTGTTCTGGGCCGTGGGCCTGATCCTGCTGGCCGTCTGCTGCTACTTCATCCAGCACTGGCGCTACGTCCAACTGGCCATCAGCATCCCCACCCTGGTCACCCTGCTCTACATATGGTGAGTCGCGCCGGTATCACACGTCAGGCGAGATCGGATTCTTTCTGCGCATCTGGTGAACGACACTTGCACTCATGGACTGCATTTGACGGAGTGTAATAACTCATGGCTGCGACCATCAAAAGCTTAGCGATATTTCCTACGCTGAGCGTTGAGAGCCTCTTTCCGTATGGTCACTTCCCCCACGACATGACATAGCAATACGAAGCCTCATTCAAAGCAGCTGAAGCACCGACCACCTTCCTGTTATGCGGTGGTGTGGAACATCGATTAAACACCATCGATAGCCGTGTTTCGTTTGGCTCGGTGTAGAACGGCGCCAGGCGCGAGAGTCGCCGGTTCGCCCGTCGGGAAAAGAAAGCGATCCGTTCCCGAAAACATCATCCAGCGGTATCCTCGCCTCCTGATTCCCCCGGGCAGCTCCCACGGTGTCCTGGCCAGCTGATCGCGCGGTTCACGTGCCAGGTGATCCTTTGATTCCCTGAGGCTTGGCTCCTTAATCTCGCTGTCGTCCGGCCGCGTGGTCCCCAGGGCTGATCCGCTTGTGTTCGCTCAGCGTGATCCCATGATTCTTCAGCCTGACTCGATGGGTTTGGAAAGTCTTGCGGACTACAGCATCCACCATGTTTGCCTCGGGGTGTCCGCCCAGTCTGATCCAATGCTGTGATCCCCGGACGTACTTCGCTTTCCCTCTTACTTTCCCTACGACCGCTTAGACAGACCTCGTGATCCCTTACACGGACTCTACCTACTTCGGACTGATCAGATGTACCTCTGCCTTACCCACGTCCCTCAGACTGAGTGTATGATCCCCAGGCCGACCTCATGACTCTTCCCCCACCCCGACTGGCCGGTGAACCTACAGACTGACCCGCGCTCCCGCAGGCTGATCCCTGAGTCGCTGCGCTGGCTGGTGTCGCGCGGCCGCGCCCGGCGCGCGCGCATCGTCGCCGAGCGGATCGCCTACTACAACGGACTGCGCCTGAGCGCCGACCTGCTGCAGCAGCTCGACAAGCTGTGCCACACGGTGCGCAGCCAGGCGGCGCGCGGACACGACATCCGGGACCTGTTCCGCACGCCCACCATCCGCCGCAACTCGGTCGTCCTGTTCTTGGTCTGGTGAGGGAGCCGCAACCCGACGCGTCGGTGGCCGTCTGCTCTTGTCTCGGACTTGGGTAGACTAAGCTGAAGCTTTCACGCTGTCGCTTTCAGTTTGGTGGCGTTGTTTGGATACAGCGGACATTGCCGGAACTTGTTTTCCGTTTCGTGAGTCACAAATTCCAAGCAGACTTTGTAGATAATGTAGCGTGGTAATACTGTCTCTTTTACATGAACAGTCATGCTTCTCCATTTTTTTTTTGTTTTTCGTATTTAATCTTCCTGCTCTTGAACGGTTCTTTCTTGCGTCATATGATGACACCATGACAGTGAAACCTTTTGGTCGATCACATAAACGCTAACCAAACAACTCTAGGTTCACCATATCGGTGACGTACTACGGCGTCTCCTACAACGTGGTCGACCTGAGCGGCAACCGTTTCTTCAACTTCATGCTGGGCGGCGCGCTGGAGCTGGTGGCGTTCCTGCTGACCTACCTGAGCCTGAATCTGGTCGGTCGTCGCACCTGCCTGGTGGCCTACCTCCTGCTCAGCGGCGCCCTACTCATCGGCACCGTGGCCGCCCAGAAACTGTTGCAGAGTAAGCGGCGGCCACCCTCTCAGGGGGAGGTCGCGGGTAGTGCTGGATCAAGGCACCAGCGGATAGCGCAGGTATGGGGAGGAGTCAAAGGAAGTTGTCTCCAAATCTTGGGGAACTTGTCGCATAAGTTCTATGGCGTTGTGCAGAAAGTGAGTATTTCGGAACCATCTGCTGCCAGTTGATTTTCGCTTGACTACACCCGTACGCGACGGAACTGCCCACCATACAGCTCGTAAAGACGCACAGCCGAGTGTTGGTGACAGGTGGTGCTCGGAAACACAGGTCGTTTTCGTCGGATGACGAGGTTCTGTTGGCGTCATTGCGTGTTTGATGACGAACCGCCGTGCGAGCGGCGGGTCACCGCCGAACCCTCGGGTGATTTCCCTTACCGGTCGTTTTTGTCATCACGCCCACCTGTCACAGAATGTAGACGGTCATCTTCTGGTGACGTCCCCCAACGAACCCGGCTGTTTCCACTATCGCACCATACATTCGCTGGTGCTTCTGCTGACGTCGCTCCATCCACCCAGTCATGCGTCCTCCGGCGTCCCCATAGCTTCAACTGGGCCTCTCACGACTTCCTATAACGTCTGCCAGGCCTTGCGGCCTCTCGACCTCAGCCAGGACGCTGGCCATGGATAAAACCACGTCCAGATTATTGGTATTTGCGGAAACAATTTTAGGTTCGTATTTCCACGCATTACCATAGGCCTTATATTAAATTTCAGCATTATTAATGCTGCAGTTGTAACACTAAAAGTACAGGTGGTCCCATCCCTGACCCTCTCATGTCTTCCCAATCCTAGCTGGTCCCCGTCGGCTCTCCCGGCCTGTCAGGGCACTCCCGCCCCTCCCTGACGTCAACCGGACTCTGTCCCCTCCCCGACCGCTGCGGGCGTTCCTCCCCGCTCTCCCGGCTTCAGGCAGGTCCCTCTGTGACCTCAGCTCGGCTCCTGCTTCCCTTTGACCACTGCCGGTACCCCTGTCCGCTTTCCGTTTGCATCCCTCTTGCCTAGCTGCCCTGTTCCTTTGCAGTGCCGTACCCCTGTCCGCTCTCCCGGCCTCAGCTGGGCTCCTGCCTCCCTCTGACCGCTGCCGGCGTCCCCAGCGGACCTGATTGACGTCCCGTCGCTGGTGACCAGCCTAGCGCTGCTCGGCAAGGCCAGCGTGGTCAGCTGCTTCTGCTCCGTGTTCCTGGTGACGTCGGAGGTGTTCCCCACCGTCATCCGGTCGCTGGCCCTGGGCGCCTGCATCTCCTGGTCGCGCGTCGGCAGCCTGGTGGCGCCGCAAGTTCTCCTGCTGGTGAGGTTTTAATGACGCCATTAGCTGATGTTGGTGTTAATTGTGCATGTGCTTAATGGCGCCGTTGTCTCGCAAACGACGTTATTTGGCATAATCGCGTTAGGGGAGAGTCGCATCCACGGTAACAAAATGCGTCACGCTTCTTGTAACCTTTCGCTTGCATTACGCCGAAAATGGGCGCGACTGTCCAATGGCAGATTTTAGCAGCACGTTGCGTCACGTCTCGTGGCTAGTTCGCCTCGTTTCTGCCGCAGCAGGGTGACGTGACCCCTCTTTACAGTGGCCGCATGGCGACGTGACCCCCGCTTCTTACCGCCGCAGGGCGACGTGACCTACAGCTGGCTCCCGTTCCTGGTGTTCGGCTGCCTCTCGCTACTGGTCGGCTTCCTGGCGCTGTTGCTGCCGGAGACGGGACGGCGCGCGCTGTCCGACACCGTGCAGCAGGCCGAGCGCACCGACAAACACGACGCCGACGACATCGTCAGCGACGTCGGCTACGGCAACTCGCCGCGCTGGATCGTCCGCGACGGCCTGATCGTCAGCCGGCCGTCCGACGACCCGCACTCGCTGCCCGTCGGCGACCCGTACGGGAGCCCGCTAGAGACATCTACCGACGGAAGCGAGAAGCGCCTGAACACGTCGCCGCCGACAGATGGCAGCGCGCCGCTGCGGTTTCTCGCGAATGAGGAGCCGACGACGGTTCACAACACCATCTACGACTACAAACAGCACATTGTGCTCTGTGATATTGACGAGACGAGACTATGATGCGCGCGGCCACTCAGCCACGTCCGCCCCTCGTCGCGCCTTCGGACGCCTAAATTAATAGTGACCGGGCGTCGTGGCTGTAGGGCAGCCAGCAGTATTGCCCGAGCCACCTGTTTTTCGTCGACGTGAGACGCGCTAGAGCGGACCGTTATCGGTCCTCACACAAGCTGGGTGCCGGGGTACGCGGAAGCGTCGTATGGTGTCCGCGTCCTCGAGGAAAAGTCCCCCGGAACGTCACCGCGAGGATCCTGTCTCCCTGGGCTCCGAGCTCCGATCTCGCCGCCGACCGACTGCACAGGCCGGTGAATATGCAGTGTATTATCCGATGATTGTGTGATATATATGCGTATATATACGTCCGTCACGCACAATTAAAGTCGACCTCCCGGCGAGGGGACCGCAGGGTCGGCGCACGCCAGCCACGACAACGAAAACAACAAACAAAACGGCCCCCCGACTCGGAGTCGCTGGAGCGGCGAGGTGCCGGCCGCCGGAGGCCCCCCATCCCGCCCGGGCCTCGGCCGGGGACAGCGCCGCCGGCAGGGCGGCCGGGACTGGCGGTGCGGTGGGCGCCGGACTAGCGAAGCGGCTGCGCGCGCTGGGGCGGTGAGTCGGAGAGACGACGAACAGAGGCGACACACACGACTGATTGTTCAAACAACGCTAGGTAAGATGGCGGACGCGGGCGGTCCAGATGGGCGCGGCCGCGGCGGACGCCACGGCGCATGCGCGGCTAGCCGGCGGCCAGCATTAGTCCGCCGGGCGCTTTTCCGAGTTTTTCTTGGTGAAGTCCTCGGCGTTCTTCATGAACTTTTTCTTGTCCTTGCTGTATTCCTCGGCCAGATCAGCGCGCAGCGGATGCTCCGGCTCTGGGTCGTTCACCAGCGCCACCAGCGCCTGGATCACTGTCAGAGGACGAACACACCGGATCAGTGTCAGAGGGCGAACACAGCGGGTCAGGGCTGCCACCAACGCCTGGATCGCTGTCAGAGGACGACCGCAACGGATCAGTGTCAGAGGGCGAACACAGCGGGTCAGAGCTGCCAACAACGCTTGGATCACTGTCAGAGGACGACCGCAACGGATCAGTGTCAGAGGGCGAACACAGCGGGTCAGGGCTGCCAACAACGCCTGGATCACTGTCAGAGGACGAACACAACGGATCAGTGTCAGAGGGCGAACACAGCGGGTCAGGGCTGCCACCAACGCCTGGATCGCTGTCTGAGGACGAACACAACGGATCAGTGTCAGAGGACGAACACAGCGGGTCAGGGCTGCCAACAACGCCTGGACCACTGTCAGAGGACGAACACAACGGATCAGTGTCAGAGGGCGAACACAGTGAATCAGGGCTGCCACCACTGTCTGGATCAATCAGAGGGCGAACACAGTGGGGTCAGATCTGCCAACAAAACCTGGATCGCTGTCAGAGGGCAAACACAGTGGGTCAGGTCTGCTACCAAAGCCTGGATCAATGTCAGAGGGCGAACAAAGCGGGTCAGGTCTGCCACCAGAGCCTGGACCACTGCCAGAGAACGGACATAGCAGGTCAAGACTGCTACCACAGCCTGGATCACTGCCAAAGGACGGACAATGAATGTCAGAGACGGTACGACAGACGACTCACGATATTTCGCAATCAGCCAACACGCAAGTCGATACGACTCTTCACGACAACCGAATACCAGAGACAGACATCATGCACGCAATGGACGCTGCTGACATGGTGCACGAGACACATAACATGGCTGGCCGGGAACAGCATCTACAGTTGCGAGCATGATCACTTGGGCAAGAGTATTTCGCAAAAACGTGACAGAGCAGAAATCCAATTCCGTCTAGAACGTAACGCCACATACTACATAAATTAAAACGGATCATCGGAATAAGGGCGTCATCGGGCAGACAAAACCAACGGCCAAAAGATTTCCATCACTCTTTCGTTTTACTAAGCATGAAAGACAAGCATCAGATAGTGTTCAAAAGGAGCATCACGTGATGAGCACATCGGAGGAGTCCTCAGGATCCCATTTTCCTGGCCGAATTCATACGTTTTCCATTCACCTGTTCACAGGAAGAACACGGCAACTGAATTCATGGTACATGTTACGTTATAACGACAGCCCCCCCCCCCCCCCAGCCCGCAGTCCAACCCACATCGGTCGGCAGAAACGGAGCAGCGCCACGCGAACCGTCAACTCGTCCACTGCAAGCGAATGGATGCCGAACCAGGTAACATTTCCGCCGCATGCCTTACCCGGCAGACCATCGGGGTGACCGTCCTCCGGGTTCGAGCCCCCTCCCTCCGCTCCACGCCCAACTGTTCCAGGGCCCCGCGGACAGTGCCGGGACGCCCGCCGATGCCAACCGCTGATTCCGTCAAACAACCGCGCCTGTGGTGCCACCCTTTTGCATTTGCCGTGCTCAATCTGGTGTGAGGTTGCAGGTCAAAAGCTAACTCGACCTCCTGGTTACCGAAGGGAAACAAAACACTCCATTCTGCAATATCCATTGGCCATAATACCATTTTCACATGAAGACCAATGCAAATATAAACCAACCAATGGCACCCCGAGGGATGCACTGGATATCCGGCCCGGCCAGATATTTCTGTCATCGAGCCGGATATTGCCAGATATTTAGCCTCCAGTATAAGATTAAGGCGTTGTTCTACTGTCTGCGTACAAAACAGTTTCAGGAGAAATGTGCATTGTTATATTTGATTGACGCTGTAACTGACAATGCCAAGGTCTGTCTGGAACGCCACTTTGCCGTCTTAGTTTGGGAGGGTTGAGACATATTTTGCAAGAATACGACTCAAGCTCAGAGCTGTGAAACCATAGCTAGCATGTGCTCGGTAGCACGTTTTGTAGTTTATTACCTTCCTATTTTCCGAACTCTTTTTTTAACTTTCTCAAATTCTCTCAGATAAATACATTAACGGACAACATACTTCAAGAGACAATCTCAGTAATCGTAACGAATGCTTCTCAAGCCAGGTATTCTAGTTCTACAAAGGCGCTATAATAGCATCCTGTGTATTCTGAAGCCTCTGCCCCTGGGCGTAATCTCTGCGGGGGCCGCGGGGGACGTTCCCTGAAGTTATTAGATGTGGTGATTTGTCTCCTAATTTTTAAGGTACTGAATGGGTAGTTCACATTGGCGACACAATATCTTGAAATCTGAAATTCAACAAAAGAACTTTTAACTATGTGTTACCGTGCAAAGCCCGGAAAAATGACTTTTACCCCAGCCCTACCTGTCCTTGGTGGACTGCAGCCAGCTTGTCCCCTCTCCCCAATTTCGAAACCATGGCTACACCCATACATTTGCCTGCAGTGAGAGATGGTGAACTCTGCTTTGACTGTTGCATTATTTATTTATTTATTTATTTATTTATTTATTTATCCATTTATTTATATATTTATCTATTTATTTATTTATTTATCTATTTATTTACTTATTACAAGGAAACCTATGGGAGCCTCACAGTAAATGTATGCTCTAGGGGCATGATTCACAAACTGCTGACATTATTGATTCAATATTTTTTTCAGTTTTTTATATATTCCTTTTTCATTCAGTCTTTCCACTCCATTCTTACAGCAAAAATGGTAAATAAAAATAGGTAAGCATAATATCAGGTATCCAGCCAGATATCTGACACCCAATCAGGCATATCCAGTATCTGGCTAGATCACAAAAACCTAGACCTGGTATATCCCTAGGCACCCCACCAAATTTTCTATAATGATGATAGATGGGCCAAGGTGGGATCAAATGTATGGGCAGTTCTTGTAATAAGAGAAAAATGTGGGTGTCATTCTTTATGTACCTGAGTCTGGCATTCACATGCAGTATTTCAATACACAATAACTTAGCAACCATATTTTAGTTTGAAATTCACCACACATGTATGTTAGCTGGCTAATTTCATATACAGTTATTTCCATTGTTTAAGCCTAACCTCAAAAACTGCTTTCCTGTACTGTCACAATGATCTGAATTTAACTCCAGCAGTAAAACATCATTATCCACATTGGTTAATTCAATAACTTTTACAAGGCTATCAAAAATACGAAAAGGTCTTCAGAACTACCTCCAGAACTCCCAATAAGCAGGCCACATGGCATCAAAAAGTAAGCTATGAACTATATGGCACATAATTCTAAGAAAATGCAAGTAACACCATCAAGATGGTACAATGCTGTTACCTTGGTCTGTCTTGGTTGCTGGTTTCCAGTTCTCAGCTGAGATGATGGGCAAGCATACTTGCCCCCGCTCATCAATGTTTGGATGGTAAATCTTGGTTTTGAACACAACCTTGGGTGGTTTGAATGGGTACTCAGCAGGAAAGTTGATCTCTATTCTGAAGGCACCCTTGTTGTATGGAGGACTCTCCTGTGGACCCCATGGTGAGTCACATCATGCCTCTTCACAAGATGATTCATCTGCCACATACATTTGGAATGACTCATCAGACACACTGCTTGGTGTCATTCAATTACATGCTTTCAGATACAGTGAGAGTGTAATTCATAAAACCATAATGGTTGGAGATTTCTGAAAATTTTAGGGGAGGGGGTCCACATGGGATTTAAGACTGTTTCTTTCTAGTCAATGTCACAGAAATAATGTAACAGTCCCTGAATACTGGGAAGTCTGGACCCCAAAACCCCTTGGGATCTCCAGCCACAGACACCACAATATACACAATGGGCTTTGAGGCAAGTCTGAGCTAAGTTACTGGAATGTTATTGTTTCCTTGAGAATGTAGGACAAACAATTTGAAACAACATATGCATGCAATGTTCACAGCACAATATACAAAGCATAGATACTACTTACAGGTACAATAAGCCCTTGCCAGATCAGTATATTGCTTTCATCCACATGGATGTCCCTGAAAGACCTGATGCCTGATTTCTGCATGTCTTGCAGCTCCTGAAAAATGTGGAGAACACACCATATGTAGTTAATAAGCATTTTCTACAAACTTAAACATCTGTGGTAAGATGACATTCCTCAAAGATACAGGAGAAAATAGCATGCCTTTATATTTTGCCCCTCCCAAATGGTATATGACATCCTTCTACAATAAATGAAGATCAAAATAATTCTCTGCTGATTTCAATACGGTCTAACAAGCATACAATTTCTCAACAAATGCAATTACACAAAATTTGTTAGCAAACACATCAACACACCCCCAACTGAAACATCTGTCTGCAGTTCCAGTCACAAAACTAAAAAAACCAAAGGAAAACACAGAACATTTAGATATAGCTCTACCCACTGAAAGAATATACATGGGAAGCATTTAGACAATGGATGCCACCCAAATGCACTATATGCACCCATTCATATGTCCTTACAAATGAAATCAGGCCATTTGCTGAAAGGATAAGAAATGGTAGTTTGCAGTGCCAGGTCATGAGTCAGCTAAATGAAAATGCGTTGAATTGCAGGGAAAAAAGAACTGGGTATAGATTCGCGCCAAAACAGCATAACTCATCCTAACAATTAACTCATCCTAGCGGGACATATATCTGTCACGGCAATGCTGCGTGCGCAGGAAATGTCTCAATGAAAAAGCCGACTTTAAATAAGTGCCCGATCAAGGCATCAGACTCATATCTGCAAGCACATTTAAGTAGTCGGTTAAGTTATCGAAAAAACGGCACAAATTTTGACATTACCTTCTGAAGCCTTCGCGTTCCGGCCATGTCTGCGGTACGCCGGACCACCCTCCACCGCACAGGGGGCACCACCTCACACAACGCAACGCATAGCAAGCAAGGCTGGCCTTAAATTCTTTATCCCCATTAAAATACTGATATTTTTTGTCAAAAGTGCGGCTTTAAAACAAACTGCATATCGTTTTCTAATGGCTACGAAAAGCCATTTTGATAGTTCAGAGTGGAATATTTTCCGCTATCGATGCCTCAATCATTTTTTAATCAGCCGATTTTGTGCACAAACTCTTTTTCAGAATTACGTTTGACCTACGGGCGTTGGCTGGAAATAATTACTGCCTAAAATGCTTGACCAACCATAGGCATAGGAGCGGGGGCAGGAAGAGGCCATGACCTCCCCATTTTATTGGATTTTCCGCCAGTCTTATGGGAAACAGTGTCTTTGCCCCCCAATTTTTCTTGATTTTTTTTGGGAGATATGAAAAGTTCATTAGGTATGTTCAACGCCCGACCATCATGCGATGGCGAGAATTTACGAATGTTAAACAACACAAATCGCCTGATGGCCTGGGGACCTGCACGAAGAAAACTTAAAACGTATTAAAGATAGCCTACTGAAACAGTCCTTTGACAAAAGTGGTAAAGAGGTAGTTCGTCGTATTTGTATTTCTTGGAATAATATTCATCCAAACTCGGAAAAATGGAATTTGTAATGAATCGAGGCTGCGCTCATATACGTAAGCAAGGGGTTGCCAAGGGGTAAGGGGGTCGTGGCCTTCCACGACTGAAAATTTGACGTTTCTTTACACATCAAAAAAAGAAATGAAAAAATTTCGGGATTCCAAAATAAAGCGGCCGGAATCTGAAGGATTTCCGGTTTTGGGGTTTCAAGGGGGCTACGTTTGCTTTGGTCCCTCTCCGGCGAAATCCTGACAATGCACCCTTACAGGACGGAAGGACTCATAGGTGGGTATGCAGACATTAAATAAATTTAATATCAGTCGTATATGATGTGCATAAGAAACATACAGATGTGCTGATTTGTATTCTTTCTTGAGGTCCCTGCCCCCCCCCCCCGTCATGCTGATTTGAGCCCCCAATATTGGTTTGGCTCCAATATTTTTTGCCGGTTTTAGAAGTAAATGCGCAATACTAACGATAGGAACTGCCGCCATAGGTAAGAGATAGGCAGAAAATATGAGTAAAGATATGTAAGTAAAGAGTAAAGTAAAGAGTATGATAAAAGGCTCTTATCGGAAAATGTTCTTGACGCAAAAAGTTTGAACTGCAAAAGGCTCGTATGAAAAATGTTCGTGAGAAAAAGGTCCGCAAGCGAAAAGGTTCGCAAGGAAAAATGTTCGTAGCCAAAGGTTCGTAAACAGAGGTTTGCATTGGAAAGGAGTCGTGCCAGGTTTGTGCCAAAGGCGCGAAAGGCGCGGTATAGGACACTAGAGGCCGCAGGCCGATAAAGGGTGCGAACGGATTTGGCTCGGTCCAACAAAGAGGTTAGGTTAGGTTACGGTAGGTTAGGCTAGGTTACTACTTAAGGTCCGCTCCTTTTCCAATACAAACCTCCCCCGATACAAACCTTAAGTTTACTAACCTTTGGTTTCGAACCTTTTTTCTTACGAATTTTTTCCCTCACGAGCCTTTTTCTACGAGCCTTCTCCATACGAACCTTTTCCAATAGCGCGAGACGAACTTGTCCTGAACGAACTTTTGTCCTTGACAGACTCTTGTTCTAGACAAACTTCTGTGATGATGGTGGTAGTTCGAAATACTTTTGTCTTAGACAAACTTTCGTCTCAGACGAAACTTTGTACCAGACGAACTTTTGCCCTAGACTGACTTTTGGAAGACGAGCTTCTGTCCTAGGCGAACTTTTGTCCTCGACGGACTTCTATCCTCGACGAACTTTTACACGACGAACTTTTGCACGACGAACTTTTGCACGACGAACTTCTACGATGCCCTTTTGCCCTAAAACCAGGAACCCTTTTGTCTCTGGGGAACATTTTTGTCGTCGCTGGGCCATTCTGGCAGTTATAAAAGACCTTTTGGTGATTTCAGGGCTTCTATGCAGTGGCATGGGCCCTCTGGACGTTTCCGGTGGTCTCCAGAGTTGTATCAGGGGTCTTCCTGTGCTACATGGGGTATATCTGGCTAAAGGCCTAAGTCTAAGGGCCCCTCTAACCGTACCAGGGGCCTTTGTTGGCGCTTCAGGGGCCTCGTTGGCAGTCTCAGGGGGACATTTTCCGTTTCAGGAGCCCACCTAACACATCCGAGAACCCTCTGGCCGTAAAGGGCCCACATACCGTCTCAGAGGTCCTCTTATCGTCTTTTCTTCACAGGGGGCTCTCCAACCTTTTCGACGGTCTCAGCAGCAATCTGCCGTTTAGGGCTCCATCTTGCCGTCTCAGGACCCATCTGATCTTCCCGGGACTCCTGAGGTGAATAAGGTTTTCTGAGGGTCATCAGGAGCCCCTCTGGTTTTCAAGAAGACCACTGTAGCCCATTTGAGGCCTCTCTCGAGGTTGAGAAAGTTAACGATGAATCCCTGTTTAGGGGTCCTTTTGGCTGGCCAGTGTCTCCTTATGCCGCGGTAGGCGCACCTCTTTAAGTTCTTGCCATTTCAGGGGTCTCTCCGACACTTTTAGCGGTCTCATGGACCGTTTTATGTGCTACAGAGGCGCAGCCAGGATTTCCTTAAGGGGGGGAGCTCAGTGTGAAATGAAATCACGAAAACCACCGCCGGGAAGACGATGTGCAATGGTTGCCACAAAAAATGCAGGCCTAAGAGGGAGTCCGGGCCCCCGGCCCCCCTAGCTGCGCTTCTGGTGTGCTGGGACCTCTCTTGCGGTTCCAGGGACCCTTGGAGAGTTTCAGGGGCCCTTTTTCCATCTCTGAGGCCATCTTGCCGTCCCAGGGTCTCATTAACCCTCCCGGAGACCCTCTGACTGCATCTGGAACTTTCAACTTTTCACACAGGTCCGTGAAACCCATTCGGGGTTCTCATGACATTCCAGGGGTCCCTATGCCGTCCTTGGGACCCAGTCTTCATCTTGGCTGTCTCAGAGGCCCTTGAAATCCTTTTGGCGGTCTCAGGGGCAATCTGCCATTTTAGAACCCTGTTGTTTGTTTGCGAACCTCTTGTGGTCTCAGGGTCCTTTGGGAGCTTCAAGGACCCTTCTGCGCGTCTCAGGAGTCACCTAACCCTCCCAGAGGCCCCTTATGACTGCATAAAGAACCCTTCATGTTTTCACAAAAACCCTGAGACGCTCTTACGGCGCCCAGTCGGGGTCCCTTTGGAATCTGAGAGGGGCCACTTCAGCAGTTGTTAGTAGAGCGGCCTGAGAGGGACCGCTCATGGTGCTCCTTTTCAGACCTTAGGCATGGGAGCCATCGCCCAGTTCCCCCCCCCCCCACTTGGATCCGCGCCTGCTATGTGAACGAATTCGCTGTTTACTTTCATTACTTTTAGTTTTCTAGTTAGCAATAAGTGGAGCCTTTCTTTCCACTTTGGTGGTAAACGTCGCACATATCTTTTCAGGGGGCGTCGATTTTGTAAATGATTGGGGGTCCAAGCCGAGGCCCGACAACCTAAACTCCTTCTAAATGTGGGGTTTTCAGCGAATTTAGCCCATTTTATTTTGACCAGCGGAAATTTATGAGTTTGTATTATTTGTCAAATAAATAAATGAATATATCCCCTCGCCTATAAACATGTGTAGCAGACAAAAGAAATATAGGCAGACATTTACCTATATTTCTTTTGATTAACTTATGAGTATGAGTAACCTTTTACGACATAAATCTCGTGCATACGAACCTTTCGTTACGAACCTTTTCCCATACAAACTCTTGACTTACGAACGTTGGTCCTGTTGTCCGTTCACCTGTGACTTGGGCAGGTCAATACGGTGCACGGTGGCTAAAGCTGGATGTGCATGACTCTGAATGGAGCAGTTCTAGATCTGGGCATGGGTAATCAGAACCTCATTCACAAGCATGATTCCATTAGCTGTCGTCTGATAGCTGGCAAATTTTCTTGACTAGACATATATTGCTCTAAAGGACTTTCGTGCCAGAACCACATGACACGGACAGTCTTTTTTTTTCCTGGACGAACTTTTGCCTTAGGTGGACTTTTGACCCGGACGAACTTTTGTCCTAAACGAATTTTTGCGGGACGAACTTTTGTCCTGGACGAACTCTTGTCCTAGACGAAATCTGTTGGACGAACTTTTGTGCTAGACGAACCTTTGTCCTATACGGACTTTAGATAGACGAACTTTTGTGCTAGACGAACTTTGTCCACACGAACTTTGGCGGGGCGAAGTTTCGCCGTAGACGAACTTTTGTCCGACGAACTTTTGTCCTAATGAACTATTGCCGGACAAACTACTGTCCTACGAACTTAAGTCCGACGAACTCATGCCCGAAAACCGGGCTCCTATAGGGCAACAGGAGGTCCACTGAGATTGCTAGAGAGGGGCGCTTAGGACTGCTAACTAGCAGCCTCTAGCGATAGGGGCCCCTGAGACGACCAGAGGGGCCCCTGAAACTACTAAACCTTGAGACGTCCGTACGGTTTCTGAAACGGCCGAAGGACAAAGAGCATTGCCAGAGGCTTCTCTGTCACGACAGAGAGAGGCTTATAGGGGGTCCTTGTTACTGCCTGAGGGGATCCTTGGATGACAAAACCTCCCCAGTGACGACAGGAGGAAACCAAAGATGGCTCAAGTGTTCCTGAAACTGCCAGATGGATCCATGGAACTGCCCGACGTGCCCCTGAAACTGCCAGAGTAGCGCCTGAGGTGTCCCCAGGGACACCTGAAACCACTACAGAGCCCTCATCCAAGACCACCAAACATGTCCCTGTAACTGCAAGAGGAAACCTAACCTAAGCTAGCAAAAAGTCTCCAGAAACTACGGAGGGGCTCCTGGACCAAATACAGACACGACATTCCAAATAAAGGGAGAGACGAAGCCGTCCAAAATCCCGCCATTGTTGCCCTATTTGGCCACTTTGTCGGGAAACATAACGCCAAATTTTCCGAAATAAGCTGACGCACTTGAATTTTCTTGGTTACTTTACATGGTAAAAACACACAAAACTACATCAGACATTCCCCCGTATCCAAGCTTTTTCATATCTGAAGAGCAAAAAGATGAAGGGGGGGGGGGATCCGGCCGCGAGGGGAGCCCCGCGCTGTCCTTTCGCCCCCTTCCGATGGCGAAATCCTGAATCCGCCCCGGTCACATGGGATCTAAGTTTTTAGATTCATCTGAGAAACAGGCACGCTTTCGTGACACCAACAGATGTCGGACCTACGTCACCGCCTGTGAATCTTTTAACTATTCAATGCGTCGTTGTGTTTCAAAGAGAACGGTCTATCACTTTTTCAGAACGTTCGAAAAAATGTCAAGAAAAATAGCCCTCACATCCCCATCAGCGGAACAAACTGAGCCTGTCGACATCGGACCGAGGCCGCTCGACAGGCATTTCCAACAATCAATCAACGGCACGGAGCACGGCTGATGCCGCGTCGTGCGATCTCCTTGGGCCGGCGACCCATTGCACACTCCGCCACATGTAACGTGCCACCCCGCCGGCTGGACCGCGGCCGCTACTGCCGACCACTTATTTTGCCCCCTCCCCCTCTACTGATGAGGGGCGGGACTTCGCCGCAGTCGTGGTATAAGGCCGCCCGACAATGACACTCAGTCAGAGCTGAGTGATTTCTGGTAGCGGCGACGCCCTGAGTCTTCCTTGAGACTCCACTGTCTTTAAACCGAACATGCAAGAACACTTGAGCGGCATTCCATCCTGAACTAGCCAGGACGGAATGAGGCTGGCACCTGACGACATTGTGTTATTTGTACATAGCCATGTGTGATATACAGGTTGGTCTCCCACGTACGCTTGTGTTTTAGGTACCAATTTTGCTGGGACGCTACCTGTTATTAAAGCGGTCACGGTACCACAAAATACACGATATTTTGTGCATGAAATGCCCTGTTGCATTTTATACAAAGAATATCACCAGGCTACCATAGTCCCTACCGCCGAGGAGTGGGGAGGAGAAGGGACTGGGGGACATGCCCATCAAGTTTTGGAAAATGGGCTTTTATCCCCAATTTTGGTCGGAAAGGGAACGTGTTTTTAATTTCACGCTAAGCAATAGGATTTTGGGTCACATTACCTCCACAGATTTTGATTTGTCCCCCATTTCTGGGACGTGGCTACAATTATGCCTTATTGTTCTTCCAGCCGCGCCAGCTGGCCCCCGGCCATCGCCACGAACGCCTCCATGGCGTCGAGGCGGCCTAACAGCTGCTGCGGCTGCTGGCGCGCCGAGAAGCGGCACCATCTCGCTAAGAGGAGCGCCCGAACACTCCGCCATTACTTCCGTCAGGCTTCGGAACTCTTCGAACTTTGCCAGCATGTCTTTCACGGCCACATCCAGTTTCTGGCACTATTGTGAGAAATCTTCTTGTGCTAGCATGAATATGTCTTGAGCATGTCCAGCGCTTAATTTTTTTTGCTTTAAAATCATTTGCCATTTTCATGCAGTAACATGACCTACGCAGTGGTGAGAAATAAACTGGGTAAGATTTCATCAAATTTAAGTGCGCTGAAGAATTATTCCCGTAACCAAGATGGGTTTTGAAGAGGAACTGTCTGGTAAATTAATGTGCCCACTTTTCCGGGATGATCGTGCGCCCTCCCCTTCTCCCCAACCATTCCCAAGCCGCTCCAACTATGGATGAGTTCCCGCACCCTTGCATTAGGTACTGCTCACTGCAAGGAACAGCCGTGGTTCGCCTTAGACGTCGTTTGTCATAAGCCAGTGGACCGCTATGTTTATATTTTTTAGCGAGATTAGCGCCTAAAAATGCACTCTATCAGAACAATTAAAAAACTGCTGAATGACGGAACATCCGGACAAGGTTGGCATGTAGGCAGCTGACCTCGTTGCCTAGTCTGTGATTCAGTACAAAGCTATGACGTCCAAAAATGTGGCGTAAGTGCCCAGAGTCGCGTTATCGACATCACTCAACTACTGTTTCAGTCAGCCGAATCTGTCCATTGGTTATGGAGTTAACGAGTGGGGGTGTCTGACCCCGGTTTAAGAAGCGAAAGATGCAGCGAAATACCCTAGGCACTGCCGGGCAAACAACTAGAGCTCCGAATGGATTGCTCACTTTATAATCTATACGTGACAAAAACGATTCTGTCGGCGTCTGGCCGTAGTAAAGTTACGGGATGCGTGTCAAATTCTCACACGGCCCGAGTTTAACGAGAACGGGCTGTGACGGAAATCCGTAGTGACGGAACGTCTTCCGGCAAGGGGGGGGGGGGCAGCAGCCACTTTTCATTCCCTTTACATGCATCTTCATAGGCTTAATGCAAAGTTTTTGCAACTTAAAGGGGGGGGGGGGAGTGGACGATGCCCCGTGCGCCCTCCGTTCCGCTGCCCATGACGGAAATGACTTAAAACACTCTTTTTGTTACAAGTTTTCCGGTGGACCTTCTGTCCAGTTCACCCTCCGACGCATCAGCGCAGCCAGGATTTCGCTCAGGGGGCAGGAGGGAGGGGGGGGGGGAGACGGCAGGCCGAAAGGACTCTTCTTTCCAGTCGTTGCGGCCTCCGTTCGCTGCGGGGATGTTGCCATGACCAATGGCGGCGCTTCTTTACAACTTTGTTTTTTTTTGCCGGAGGAAAAGACGAGCAAAGCGAGAGCCATCGATTACTGGATGTTCGAAAGGGCCATTTGATCTACATGCTTTGATCTAACCAGAAGACAAGGAGATGAATAAAGCACGTGATTAAGCCGGTATTCAGCAAAGGCCCGAAAGCCAATCCCGTAGCCATCGTATTGACGGCATTGTAAAGCAGAGTGGGCCCGGCTGAACAAGGAATGACCAAAACATCCAGTACCGTAAGACTACTGCTGTTGGATGTTGTCGGACCAGACGATGATATCAGGAGTGGTTCCTGCACTTTGTGTAGCGATCGAAGAGTTAGGGATGGTTCCCTACCAGTTGTTTCTGTGTCGTGTTAACATCAGAGATCTTCGGCGACATGGTCACAGAAGCAACAATGCCCAGGGGCGGGGTCTTGTATATTCCTCAGGATCTTCGACCCTGTGCAGTCGTGGCAGTACGGTGGGAACAGCCCTATCCCCTGCTTGGAAAATTTGTACGTCATCCATATGACGCTGCTTGGATGAAGCTACTTGAAAAGGGACTTTGTTCCGTCTTCCGGTCTGTTATTATTCCACCACTATTGCAGCGGTTCCTCAATGGTGGCGGGCCCAAATTAATCGGCTTTGACGTGGGACACTTTGAAATCGCGGTTTCCTGGTGCTCCTCAGTCAAAGCAGGTGCTGCAGCTACGCTAACTAATTTTGCAGGTGACCACCCTAATGACGTCCATTGATCTGCGCAACATACACAAAGCTGGATAAGCCACATCGTTAGAGAAACAATGAGGATGGGGCGCAGCTTGCCGAATGACGTCTCAACTATGGCGTGGCCGTTCATTGTTCTGGGCAGTTCAAACGAAGTATTAAATGTGTAGCCAGTTTCTACGTCTCTCCGCAATCTCGGGACTGTCGAGCAAGACAGGGAAAGATATCTGGGGTACCGGCACAAGTCAGACCTAGACCGCCTCGTTTGGCGCAATGGCAGACAGACGGTAGACTTCTCCAGTCAGAATGACATCAGACATAGGCAGAGCAAAAACTCGAGTCGACACTCGGCAGAGCACACCGTCGACAAAGCATAGCGATGTACCCGACTGACCAGCAGTGAAGGAAGGTCATTTGAAGCGGACAGTGGCAGTCACAGTCACTTTGCACTACACGGTCAACGTGAACAAGTAGAAAACAACATCAGGTTATGGGGCTCACTCGAGATTGCAGCACGCAAAGCCAGAAGCCAGCCGTAAAGCACGAACGCGCGCTGCGTAACGTATGTTGCATTGCCATGGAAACACTTTCCACAGACTGACGGCTACAAAGCTTCTGAGCTACGCGAAGTCGAATGTTCAATCATTTTCATGGTTATTCCGGGCCTACAAGAACCTGACGTGCTCCGAACTAACAGTCAGCCCCAAGGCACTAAAATATGGCAGTTGAGCGAAAGCACGTACATCGCACGACGCTGGGCACACATTGACTAATCTTACAAGCACAGCATAGGTTGGCCAACGAGTCTCCCACCAGCATTTTTATGTCAGCTAGAAAGCATGATGTCCTGTCTTAGACACAAGCCGAACCTTTCTTTTACATGAGAGCACGTGGAGTGCTTCGAACTGTACAGCCTGCCTGCTATCAGGCCCAGGGACTGGACGAATATGGCACTGAGAGAAATTAAAGGAACGGGTAAACACAATGGCAGTGAGCAAGCTGTGAGATTCTCATCTTTTTTATCAAATATGTTCAAATTTTCGGAGGTATTTCAAACTGGATTAAAATCTAAGGAGTTTGAAAATGGTGTGAAACCCGCGTTTTTCAAGCACACTCGATGGTTGGCAGTAAAATGGCAGAATCCAGAGGCGACTGGCAGTTTTCTTCCATAAAACGTACATGAGGCGAATTTTCCACCCATGGACTTTAGCCATTGTGGTGAACATGTTCCATCGGTTGGAATTTCGCCGGCTTCGCTAACAGTCGGTTGCGCACACAGCAGCTGCCAGGTTAAATCATAAAAACATTCAGCGCAACCGAGAAAAAAACTGCGCAGACGAACGAACACAACAGATAGCTGGCCAAATCGATCCTCGTCTCGTCCCGCGCTGTGGCGCAGCTCGGCAGCGTCGTCTTTTGACGTCCTCTTGCACTTGGCTTTTCCAGACCACTCCACAGATGTCACTAGAAGCACTGTAGCTTTCGTCGGCCACCGCTGAGCGCAACGAAGGACCTCGAGCGCTGCTGTCCGAGCAGGAGGCTGACTAGCAGGGAAGATGTCACGAAGTATGTACAGATGGAGCTAAACGCAGCGACGTATGATACAGATGCGCAGACGCGGCGGGCCTGGGCAAGAGAGAAGGATAAGCATCAGCTGACTGCTTTGTTCGACTGGTCCGATGCAATGGGTTCGCGGTGGCAATACTTGGTGCCGTCTGCAGCAGCAGAATAAAGCTTTAAAGGATCGCCACGAATGAAAATATGTGATACAAGACGTAAAATGCGCTCGAGCTACTTTGCCAAACTTGTACTGCCGCCATGAAATACCGCTATACAGCAGTTTCGTCTGCCAGCACTGACGCAGTAAACTGACAAATGACTCCAAAGCGTCAACATACATTGGCTCTTTAGCGGCAGCTCAGGACGGCGCGGGCTCTAGCTGTATGCCCCCGGGCGAGTTTGCCCGGCAGGTGCCGCAGAAGCCCCCGCACATTCCCTTGACCCTGATGCCATCCTGAGGGAACACAGACCAGTGTCAGTTCAGCGTACTAAAGCTGCGGTGTGCACGGCAGGCCATTTCTAGCTCGATAAAGTCAGATGAGGCCATCCAAGTACAGAACTATATCGTCAGCTATTAATCACTGACTTGAAAATTGAGCTAAGTGAGCATTTCGGCTTGCGTGACAAGTCTGAGGCCAGTTAAAATTCAAACCCTTCCAGAGCGCTGAAAGATACCATCCTATTCAAACCCGTCGTAACTGACCCTGTTGTTCGCCACCGACCCGCACATCAACAAACACATCCGCACGCCAATCTTCACCGACCCCGAAACCACACTGGTCGAGAAGACTCCGACCGCTCTCCTAAGGCACATCAGCCAACCGACGCCCACCTTTCCGTCCCGGTTTCCTGGACCCAGGGGCGGCGGGCGCGTACGCACCTCGTCCTTGGTGACGCGCACGGAAGGCTTGTTGCCGACGCCGACCCAGCTGACGCCAGCGGCCACCCGGAAGCCGGTGCCAGCCAGGTTGACGGCGAACCTGCCCTGCGGGCACTCGGCCGACGAATAGCAGTCGCCGGCCTCGCCGAAGCTGACTGGTCGGCCGCGCACCTGTCTGGCGAATGTGAAGTCGCGTGCTGCCGGCAGGGGGGGGGGGTGTCAGGGTGACCGGCGTACCAAGCACGGCCAGGGCGGGGGCGATGTCGAGAGCGCGAGGCAAGGTGGGGCAAGCCTTGGGGCGGACTAACGTTGCAGGCTTTGTGGAGGAGGCGGGGATGACCAATGAGCGTTGCGGCCGGGTTCATAGTGGTGGTAATGTTGACGACTAATTAACGACATGGTGATGATCAGAGCTGAGCCACGAAGGAAAAATACAAACTTTCAAAAGCATCATTTTGAGATTGGATGGACTGAACATATCTGATATGTCTGAAACTTGAAAACATGACGCTTCGTGACGAGACCAAGAGAAGCACTAAATCTGTAAGTATGAAGCTCACGTTAAGTTCTCGAAAACACACACAGAACCAGTACCATCTGACAGCCATGAGGAACCCTCAAAGGCAAGCTGGCCACCGCCGTCCCGACATTCGCCGAGCGGCCGCCGGTGCTCACGTATGATGTTGAGAGAGGTGACGTTGAACCGGACCCGTTTGAAGACGGTCATGCCGGCGTGAGGACTGCGTGTGCGGACGCAGGCGTCACATTGCGACGGCCGCACGCGGCTGCCGTTGTACGGGCACGAGGACGACTGCATCAGGCTGGCAGTCAGAGAATGCAGACCGTTAGTGTGGTGGCGGACAGGACGCCACACGACGGGGCTGGCACGGAGCGGTCGTGAATGTGAGCTCCGTGTCGGACTTTGTCAAAGCGTTGTCGTAAAATGGCGAAATCCTTCATGAAGCAGTCTCGAGAACTGATAAGTTTTCCGTGGAAAGCTGTTCCGTGATACCATTTCTTGGTAGCGTGAGCAGACGCGTCACATTAAACAGAACGCCAACCTCGACGCTTATCCCACGCATCTGCCGACATGATTTAAAAACATTTTGTCCAATCGCGGAACATTTTTTACGACGGCCTCGCAACCGACTGTCGAAACGGTGCCGCACCGTTTCGGGTCGATTTCGGCAAAGTTGGAGTAGCCCCTGCGGGTCTGCGGCGGCAGCGTCAGGAACTCGCTCGGCTTGCTGCTGTTCATGCCGTGGCAGTAGATGGAGGCGTTGCGGCCGCCGACCACCAACCGGTACTGGCCATCCGTCCGCTGGCTGGCCATGTCGCGCACCTGCCGACGAGCGCCGGAAATTACTTCGAGGTGGCGCTAGCAGTGGGCGCAGGCAAACGCCACCCAGCAGCGCTTCCTCAGCATCGTCGTAGTAGGGACGATCCACTAATTTCAAGGGGCATTCTAATCCAACAACACAGCGAGCTTTTTCATAAGGGGATCAAACGATTCCAGTTCGAGAAAAAAAACAATATACCACAGAAATATGAACAAGCTGATGAAACAAATGGTGCTCACGGGACCAGCGAAACCCAAGACCCCGGCTATGTTACAGCTGCGGTTGAAAATCAGTTTTCGTGGGATCGTTTGCAGTAGTGATGCTTAAACCCAATGAGTGACACCATTCCGGCGCCACGAAACATTCATCGGCCCACCCTGGGATGGAACGATAATTTCGATAATTTTGTGGACAGAAACTGCACGGGGTGGTAACCACGACCTTAAAAAATCGCAAAGACATTTTCGGGGCGCTTTTCTTGAAGCTTGCATAGACAGGCACAGAGATCACCCACAGCGCGATCCCCGCGCAGGGCCGCGTCGCACCTGGGCGCAGCTGGTGGGGCCGCAGGGGCGTCGGTTGCAGCGCCGCCGCCGCGCCGGCCGCCGCGTCTTGGGGCAGTGGCGGCGGGGCACGCGTCGGCCGGCCCGGTTCAGGCAGCGCACCTTGCGGTACTTGAAGCCGCGCCGGCCGCACGGTTTGGAGCACTGGAACGGGGGGCGCGGACGTGAGCGGGAGGGCCGGACAGCCGCCGCCGGCCCACTGGCGCAGCGGCTGCGCTGTGCGGTGGATTTGCTGTGTGCTGGACTGCACCGGTGGGTGCCACTGTTGTCGCTGGCATGTGCAATGACATGGACGTACGAGATATGCCTGAAGATGGGCTGAAAAAATGACGGTTAATTTTTTATCGTGAAATATTTAACCTAGCATTGAAAAGCCAAACATTATTGCGAAAATCGCATGCAGTACAAATGACTACCATTGATATTGAACTGAACAAACACGGAAAGCTCTCCATTACATCAAGGAAGTGTGGAGACGCTGGCAGGTGTGCGGCTTCGAAGAGCGTCCTTGCTTCCTGAGGACAGACTTACCAGATACCACATCAAGCCTGTACAACACTGCTCGTGCAGAGACAGAGAAAGAAAGGAAGAAAGAAAGAGAGGGAGATGCGTTATCTACATTGTTCCTTAGTTCGGCTGCGACAGAGGCAGCGGAATCACCTGCACAACACACGACAGTCCGAAACGAGCGGAGTAAGACCTCCAGAGAGAAGACGAGAGAAACGAGGGGTGGCGAAGACCAGACAAGAACCAAAGCGCGAGCGGGACGAAGCCGGGAAGCCTAAGCACAGAAGCCCCAGACCTCGCCGGCCTCCACCGTTCGGGCCGCCGGCGGCCGAGCCGGCGCCCCAGGGCGGCTTCACCGACGGCGGCGGCGCTGGCCGCTACCTTGGACCAGTTGCCCGTCGACCAGCGGTTCGGCGCCTTACAGGAGCGCCAGCAGCGGCGCGTGTCGGCCGGCCGCTCCGGCTCAGGGCAGCCGCCGGCGGCCGGCTCCGGCTCCGGCCAGCCCAGCACGCTCGTGCGGTGGCACGTCACCTGGCGGTACTGCACGCCGGCGCCGCACGACCTGGAACACTGCCGCCATCCCGTGGCAACAGGCCCGACCGTTAGTGCGCGGCTTTGGCCACTAGTGGCGCTGCGAATGGTTGAGGCGAGCTGGAGAATTAAACGGCGAAATTGGCGCGGTTACAGATGCTGGTTGTTACGTCACCACGAAAGAAAGATCAGTGAGCAAAAATGACCTCGAAGCTGATGGAGCGAGGGAAGAGTTCAGCTTTAGCTGCCGATGGGTAAAGGTGATTTTGACATTGGTTCAACTCTTGCTCACTGTTTGGAAAATCCAGCAGCGTCTGCACCGTTTTATGCGTATGTTAAAATCGATTAATAGACAAACCACATCCACATTTAACAATACTAGTAGACGGAGACAATAGTAGTAGACGGAGACTTGAGCAAAAGCGTCCTGAATTAAGTCGCGTATGTACAACAGCGCTAAATGGAACAATCCGTTATTGGTACCTACTCATATCAGCTTTCATGAACTTTTCAAAACGGCCTAACCTATCACAAATTACGAAAAGTCAGGCAGACTTTGGGTAGACGTCAGACTGCGGTGGCATGCAACATGAAAATGTCCCAGTCGTATAATGCAGATCTGACTGAAGAGAAAGGGCTACGGCGCTGTGCGCATAAACAAAATATTTTCTGCAAGCATTCACACGAAAGACAGAACATTGAAACTTCAAAAGAGGTTGTATGCACATGCAGACAGCCCGTCCTGGATTCACCGCTGTAGCGTGCTTATGCATGGAAGAGAAATAATCTACGGCTTCGGAGAAAAATGCTGGCAAATGTTATCCAACGGAGATGAGTTGTGCAAAATTGCCACGAACTATATCCTGTCCGAATTAGCCTTCAGATCGTCTGCCATTTGTCGAAGGCGTGCGACATATGCGTCGCCACCGAGGCGACCGAGCGAGGTTAATCAGCACTGTTACCAAAACACACACGGGCAAAGAGAGAGAGAGAGAGAGAGAGAGAGAGAGAGAGAGAGAGAGAGAGAGAGAGAGAGAGAGAGAGAGAGAGGGAGGGAGAAGGAGAGAGACTCTTGGAGAATAAGCACCCAAAGAGAAAAAGAGAGTGACAGAGACAGGGAAGGCAGAGAAGAACTGGCGGGCGCCAGCCATAGCAGAGCTGCTCCTTCTCCACCAGCTCGCGAAGACGTAGACAGTTGACGAAAGAGAGAGGGCGGGAGGGCGGCCCGTGGCGCCGCCAGCCGGCGTCGTCGCCGGACACATCACCTTGGACCAGGCTGCGGCGACCCATTTGTGGGTGCAACGGCGGGCGCGGCAGGGGCGCCGCCAGCGCGGCCGCCGGCCGGCGCAATGACCTCTCGGCGCGCGCGCGCCGGTCGCGTTCGCCACGCACGTGACCGAGCGCACGCGCACGCCGGGCCCGCAGCGTTTCGAGCACTGGAAACAGCGGGCAGCGCTGGCAGCGGCGCGCGGCGCCAGACAAGCGAAACGCAAGCGGAAGCGAGCCACGCACGGCCGCGGCGGGCTGCTCGGCGGCGGCCGGTGCGCTGACACCTGGCCGTCCCATTGGCTGCTGGCGGCAAGCGCGAGCAGCGTCGAACGGCGCCGTTATCGGGTCAGCAACCGGCCGGCGCCGGGCAGCCTGCCGTGACAGGCACGGCCACAAACAATCAGCCTCGGTACTCGTGGAGTCAGCTGATTGAAGCCAACCGTCTGCACAATGCACCGAGCTCTCAGAAAACTCATGGCCAAACCCACAAAGGCAAGGTTCAGTCGCGTGCAAACACCAAAATCGGAAGGCGCCATTGACTCGTCCTCACAAGATCACAATTTCGTCGCAATTGTAGAACGCTGCCAGACACAAAAACATTGTTCTCAAAAGCCCAAAGGGCTGAAAAGACAAGCTCAACCCCGATGAAAATGCGCCTCGCACAAGCACAAAGCTCCCCGACAGCACATAAGCAATCCCTATGGCAGGCAAATGGCGTTCATCAGTCTGATTCTGAAGCCACACATCAATCACCCGGACAGCAGACCGACCGGCGGTCTGCGGTCGCCCCACGCTATCAAGCCGACCCAGACTCAATGCACGCACCAAACCTCGCCGCCTTACCGCCCGTTTTCCATGCGGTTCGGCCCGGCAGCCGTCACCTCACGCAGCTGACCTCGGGTCAGGTCCAGACTGACCTTAGACCGGGTCAAGAATGACCTTAGACCAGGTCCAGTCTGGTCCTAGACCAGGTCCAGACTGGCACTGGGCTAGGTCAAGATTGGCCTTGGGTCGGGTCGAGACTGACCTTAGGCCAGGTCAAGACTCATCTTGGACACGGTCAAGGCTGACCCTGGACGGGGTCAAGACTGACCTTTAACCAGGTGCAGACTGACCTTAAATCAGGTCAAAATGACCCTGGGCCAGATCAAGAGTGACCCTGGACCACGTCCAGATTGGGCTTGGACCAGGTCAACGTTGGCGTCGAACCACGTCCAGACTCACCTTGGACCAGGTCATGACTGACCTCGGACCAGACCAAGACTGACGTTGGACCAGGTCGAGGCTGACCTTGGATCATATCAAGACTGACGCTGGGCCGGGTCGGGACTGACCTTGGACCAGGTGGAGACGCGCCAGCTGAACGGCTGGCCGGGGTGTGGCGGCGGCGCCGGACAGTCGGCGCGCCGGCAGGGCAGCACCTCCTCGGGCCGGCCGCTCGGCTCGCACTGGTGGTCCGGCTGCGGCTGGCCGGCGGCGTTCTGGCAGCGCACCTGACGCAGACGGGTGCCCGGGCCGCAGCTGACGCTGCACTGCAGAGCCCGACAAGCGTCCGTCAGCGCTCATCCGGCGCCCTGAGACCGGTCTGTCTCTTCTCCCTCGCAATGTTCCGTCTCGCCGGGCCAAATACCGACGTTTACGCTACAACGGCAACGTTAGCCCTGAAGCCATGACTGGATCCCCGCTCTCCGTTGAATGAATCTTCCCGCTTCCAAGGCGCACAAGTCAGGCCGGGCGGCTCGGTCTGCGACACCCGGTCTGTAATGTCCTACCTCTCCCCAGTCGCCGGTCTGCCAGGACGGGCAGGGGTCGGAGTTGCAGGCCTCGGTGCGGTCGGGCCGGCCGCTCGGGCCGCAGTCGGGGGAGTCCTCCTCTCCGCGGCACAGCACCAGCCGCTGCCGGAAACCGCCTCCGCAGCTCCGCGAGCACTGCAACACCGCACAGCCTTGCGGCCACGCCATCCAGCCGATCGTCGACGTCACCCAATACTAGTTCTGTTCTGGGATTGTAATTCTATTTTTATTTTTATTATTTATTTCTTTATTATTTATTTCTATCATCATTTATTTCTATTATTATATTTCTATATATTTCTATTATATTTCTATTATTATGTTTTATTTCTATTATTTATTTCTATTATTATTTATTTCTATTATTCTGTAGTTCTGCTCTGGGATCGTAATGCACAGGCCAGGGACAGCCAGACGGGCCCAAACCACTCGACATCGCTTCCCAACAACGGCGTAGCATTTCGATTAAAGAGTGTAGTTTGGACCCAATGATGCGTCCATTGTGACAGAGCTTCTTTTTCTGGACGAGGGAAGACCCCCACGGCTTTGATGTTCACAGCCAGCACTGGTGCGTACTGCGATTTTAGCAATGAGAAGGGCGGGCCTTTGCGTTCCTTCCCCTCCTACGACTCTCATACAGAGAGCGCAAGAACTTCTAGCGCGTTTCTCATGAGGCATGACTCAAGGATCGCAACAAGCGAGAACACTCCAGCCCCCGCTGTGACGGAGTGCCCCGCTGCGTCGGCACCGACCGCTCCCCAGGCGCCGAGGATCCAGTGCCCGTTGGGGTCGTCTGCGGCGGGGCAGGCCAGGTGGCTGCGGCAGGCGCGCTCCACCACCGGCACCGTCAGACTGTCGCACTCGTCGTCCGCCAGGGCGGCGCCACTGTCGGCCGCCACGCAGCGCACCTGGCGCCGCTCTAAACCCTGTTGGGTCAGGACGAAGGTCAGGACAGAACTATGGAAACTCACGCTTAGCAAACATTGGCTAGCTCAGCGATACAGAGGTGGCGAGGCTAGCTCTGCCACGGATGGTGTTGCACCATCTGGCACCTGACACAAGACGGGTGGCAGTGCGTCCAGGCCATTGGCCCTCAGTACTTGACAACATTAACTGACACTGGCCAGACACAAGTGGAAGCGAAACCAACTATTGACCCGTCTGCAGATGACACCGCACTCCGTCTTCCCTGACCTGGCCAGACATGTGCTAAGATCCCGATGGAATGCAGCTTACTCCCGTGTTGTATTTAATCCCCCGTTGACCTGGACAGGCCATTGCATCATCTCGGAAAGGTCGTGTCTCTCCGGAGCAAGGCGGTCCCCAGGTGGCGCAACACGTACCATAGTCAGCTTAGAATCCGAAGCAAAACGAGGATAAGCTACATTCCATTGGGACCCCGGCACATGTCTGCACCTGACGCAGGTGGCTGCACGGTTCAGTGCTTACGAGCCTTCAGGTGGCAGCACGGTCAGCCCTACTGACCTGCCCACACGAGGCGGTACACTCGGACCACTCGGTAGTGTTCCAGACGCCACAGTAGCGCTGTCGGCAGGTGTCGGTTGCCACGGGTCGCTCCAGGTGCCGGCATGCCTTGTCTGGCAGCGGTTGGCTGGTGCGCGAGTTGTAGCACACCACCGAGCGCGAGCGGACACCTTCTCCGCAGGGACGCGAACACTGCCGATAGATGGCAGGCCGATCATTCGGCGCTAGTGACACTTTTACGGACCAGGCATATTTGGATGCTCCTCGTACCTCGGCAAGTGTGCCAAGAAACGACAAGAAGAAGCAAGGCATGTCATGGAGCTGCGTACAGTACCTTCCGCGTTACATATTTCAAGCTTGACTTCCACTTATTATACGATGGGTCCTTTATTGTCTTCGAACTGAAGCCCCTGACATGATATTTGGACACTGTCTAGAAAACAGGGCAGCCGGATTCCCAAACGAAGTCGAATTAATACGATTCCACGGCTGCAAACACAAGTGTTCGAGTCTCACAATGCTGGATTCCCTGCCTTAACGAAACTTCTCCGCAGTTTTCACGGAAACGAAGTCCAATGGTCCAGAAATAAGTAAGTAAGTAAGTAAGTAAGTAAGGTCCAGAAGTCCACAAGTCTGGAAAACCATTTGAACACTCTTTCCGGAAGAAGTAACGAGACCTGCTCACCTTGGACCACCGACCCCAGCGCCAGACATGGTTGCGGTGCCGGGCGGAACGCTTAGCTTCTGGGTCCCGCCGCGGCGGCAGCACCGTCGCCGTCGGTCGCCCGGTGGGACAGGCCGGCCGCACGCACTGTCTAGAGGTCGGCGGCCGCGGCGCGTCGCAGAGCGAGTCTCCCGCCGCAACGCCGTCGGCTAAGTGGCAGGTCACTGACCTCGTGCTGACCCCGGGGCCGCATGTCACCGAACACTGCCGGAGGACAGACGTCCGTCATCAAAGCAACAGCTGACGCCGGTATTCAGTGAGATTCGCGGCGTTCACCATTGGTCAAACATATCTTAACACTATTACATAAGCATTACAAATGCAATCATGCAAATCTGCTTTAATGTCGGAAATCTGGCAACGTGGTAAATGCTGGGAAACACTTCCGTGTCGCCTGATGAGTTCCGACTCCCGAGTCATCGTGGCTCTAGGTATATAGTAACAATAGGTGTCTAAACACGGAATTTATTAACCATCAGACCAAGGCAGTGGCACCCAAACCACAGCCCCACCCGTTCACCATGACCAACATCAACTATGGGACACGGAATTGTTTTCCCCGATCTGACAAGAGTCTGGGTAAAGCGGAGGGCTCCGGCTCGGGATACTCGCACGTCCCAACTGGCGACGCCGGCGGCGGTCCGTACCTCGGCCCAGTTTGAGGTCTGCCACTGGGCGCAGGGTCGCCCGGAGCACGACTTCACTCGTTTGGGCGTCTGGCTGCTGTCACAGAGGTCATTGTCCACCAGCCGGTCCTCCTGCCAGCACCAGATCGGCCGCAGACGCTGCCCCACGCCGCACGTGCGCGAACACTGCCGGAGGTAGGGGCTTAAGTCTCAGATGACCGTCTCTGTGTGTCGTCGGCTGGTGGGGAATGAGATCTGATGATGACAAAAATCAGGCGTGACAGACGCGGTGGTAGAATTCATACGATTGCGTGGATTAGGCCCAGGACAGATGCGAATAGACGCTAACATTTACCATCATTGGCTACCTCTAAAATCTGGATAAATTCTCATCGTAGTCCGAAAGACAATTCACGATGGAACCAAAGCTCAGTTGCAAATTTACGACAAAATTGGTCAGAATTTTGACACCATGGCGGAGACAGAATCTCCCTATCCCGACGGGGACAGAAAATCCCGACCTCCAGGCGAACCGGGAGATCCTGTCCGCCACAGTACCCGTTCGTCCCCCCTCCCGTCTCTGCGCGGGACGGTCCGCCGGAGCCACTGGACCCGTACCTCGGTCCAGTTGCCGACGTGCCACTCCGGACAGGGACCCTGCTCGCAGTCACGGCGCACCAGCCGGCCGGCCGGGTCACAGCGGTCCTCCGGCGCCGGCTGGTCGTCACGGCTGACACACGAGGCCGACCGGGTCTGCACGCCGCCGCCGCACGTCCGGGAACACTGGCCCGCAGACGCGACAGGTCATAGAGCTGAGCGCGTTTCCAGTTACCCGCTATTGTTTCTAGGTCCCAAACCCGCCGACAGCCTTGCCACAGAATCTCACACATGAAACCGCATTTTTGCCCGTGTGGTTCGTGAAACCGGGAGCAGAAAATCTGGGACGCCGAGTTGCACAGAATAGGCTTTAGGCAACAGTAGGAACCCTGCCTCCAGGAACATGATCAGTGAACTGGTGTAAACTGTTAGGAAAAAGGTTAGGTTAGTTTCCTGTTGCCCGCGACGGCCTGTGTGCGTTGAAACTTTCAAACAATGAAACGCTCGGCAACCTCGTGCAATAAAGAATAAGCAACTTGGCGCATTTAGTCCAACCATCCATCCAAAATACAGTGATTCTACATTCTCCACTTTAACTTCCGTTACGCCGAGGCCTCTGACCCGGGTCGGGGAGCTCTCGACTCTGACCTGCCAGACTGCCTGAGGCGGCGCCACGCCCACCGATCGGCCGCCAGCACCAGCGACCTCACCTGGGACCACTCGCCAAAACCCCAGTGGGTGTGCTCGCAGGCACCCTCGCAGGGCTCCGAGTCCGGAGGCCGGTCGGCCACCTGGCGGCAGTACTGGTCGCCGATCGGCGCCATCTCGTACATGGGGAACTTCTGGAAGCAGCGCACCACGTTCTGGCGCCGCCCGGGACCGCACGGCGCCGAGCACTCGGACCGGTGCGTGATCTCCCACCTGCGGCGGCGGAGCGGCGCCTCAGTTACTGCAGCGCCGGCCGCACGCAGGCCAGTGACGGCAACGGGACAAAAAGCAGCAAAGGACGGTAGACTGCTCGGACGTGGGCTGTTATTCATGCCCATCGGGATGCCTCCAAGCGTTCAACAACCAAGAAAATGACGGGGAGCGCTTTAGATACCTATGGTGGGAATGCATGAATTCGGATTGCCGAGGTGGCTCACAAATAAAAGTAAGAATAATTTGTAGATTATTTATCTGTTCATTGCTTTTTTCGCATGCATATTTCTCTCCTACGTGTTTCGACATGTGAAACCGCGGGTCTTTTGAAGAGAAAATGACTAGCGAACGAGGTAGGGCTTACTTGAGCTCGCAGTGCGTGTTGCACTCGAGCTGTCGCCGCTCTGGCCGGCCAGTGGCCGGACAGTGGCTGTCGGCCACACGCACCAGGTCCGAGCTCCTCACACACTCGGCTTCCCGGTACTGCACGCCTGTCGACAGATGGCAGCAGGCGAGCCGCTGGTGGTTCCGGATCTCTCTGATAGATGGTGGTAAAGTGCCCGCCTTGGAGAATTGACACCACAGTCGGGCTAATGTCGATTGGCGGTATGCAAGGTTGACCATGCCAATGTATTTAAAGTTGGCCAGGAAAACTGTGGCCGAGTCCATCACAAATCCAATGTGTGCTTCATTACAGCTGAAAGCTGGAGAAAGGCTTAATGTGAACTTAAAGCTTGATGTCTGATCTAGGCTTTATTGAATTAATTAAAACATTCATCATCTGGACATAAATGTCTTTATTTATGACGAACAATGGTCGACAAGACGAAATCACAGAAGGACTGAAATCTGAGGACCAACTCAATCGGAGCCCGCGATGTCTTTTGAAACGATACCGAAAATTTCACTAATCTCCCGATCCCGGCAAATGCCTACAGACAATTGACATTCAGGCCATTATCAGCTGCCCAACTGCATGCCGAGTCCGCGCATGCAAGCCCAGAGCCAGGTGTTATTCGGACCGGTTTCAGGTGACACCGTCGGTCGGGCCGATCCAAACTGGGCCTCACCGGCATACCACTGCCTGGTTCGACAGCCCAGACTGTCTGGCAGGACCCAGTACTAGGAGGGAGTGTTCTATGGTGTGCACGTTGTACGTGGCTGTCAGTCAGACACATAAAGCAGGTAGCACCACGGCGTACATGCGTAGAAATTGCGCAGTTGTGACGGTGGCTCCAAAGAAAGCCCCGAACAAAGCCTATGCGAGTTTCACCTGAGTGTCCTTAATAGGACGTCAGTATCAGGGGGAGCATGTTGATGCTGCCAATAGCACAGCCAGGGTTTTGGAAGACGGGACCGACAGTACTAAACAAATATAAAAAAACTTGGGCAACCGAAGCACTGATAATGACGACATAACGACACTAGATGCTGAGGAGGGGAAAGGAGAATAACAAGCCTCTCAAACACAGCAACGGATAGGAATAATACCACCGGACGGTGTCTCCTACGAGAAGCTGGTGCCATTGATGTCCTGCCATTCAGTCGTTTTCAGAATTATGCATGCAGAGTTTAACTTCATACATCTTATCATATCTTATCATATCTTATCATAACTCTCCCAAAGGTGAACGTTCCACCGCGGACTCCGCCTGCCCTGAGCAAAACCCACAACCAAAAACCAGGCATCGGTTTGTCCAAGGCATTCTCGCAGTCGCCGTTGCACGGCCGGTCGCAGCTGGTGCGCAGGGCCATTCATTTTCGGCGACCGTCACCGTCGGCCCAGCGGTGGACCACTCACCGTGACAGACTCGGTCGCAGTTGGTCCAGATGTCGGACAGCTGCCACCTGTACGTCTCGATTTCGCCCAGCGACACGACGTACTCGTAAACAACCTTCGGCGGCCTGAGGTTGCCCACACACAGGACCTGCGGCGGACACGAAAGTCCACGGTCAAATTGGTATTCGACGGAAAGTATGATTTGTGTGAGGAGAAGCTAGAGACAATATATACTTACGATGTCAATCTGATCATGGTCACAAGATGGCAGTGAACTTGCTGAAAATATGTCTCATCGACGCCTTTAGAATGGAAAGACCGTGGGGCTGTGGTGTACCCGGCCGCATTGAAAAAGTGATATGATGCTGAACACAAATCAAATCTTTCTCTTCATTCGCATTTCTAAGTTTCCGAGCAAGAACCTAGTTTGCCTGGATATCGGTCCCTTGTCCTGGGGACAGATTACGTACATAAACCTCCAGGTCTTCCTCCAGAGGTTTGCTGCAGTTGATCCTTTCTACGACTGAATCAGAGCCAGTGTACTCAATCAGGACGCCTCCATACTGCAACACTTTCTTGAACATGCTGACTACGAAGTTGCCGTTTAGTATAAACGCGTCCGTGGAAGGCGACTTCAATGCTGGAACAAAGCAACACGCGGTCAGATCAAATAACCAACAATGAAATAAATAGCCCTCGAAATAGTGGAGCTACTTTGGCTCATAATGAGCTCGTATATTCTATTCTTGTGGGCGCGGTGACAGGCTGCTTACAAAAACGCACAGTAACACTTTTCCAGATCAATGAAGTTGTCGTTGACGAATTAAATGGTCCATTAGTATACAGAGAACACACATTTTACAGTATAATTAGGCACCTGACATTTCGTCTTTTTACGTGGAGTGGCAGTATATCTCATACGTTATGATGAACACCACGTTAACAAGTCACGCACAACATGAGCTGATCTCTTATCTTCACAGGATGTTATGAATAGACCTGATTCAGAGTTTGAATGGATCTGCACAGGTGCACGCCAATTGCTCTTCATGCTTCCTTTAAAGCTGAAGCAACCGGTTACGAGAGCTTTGAAGCCATTCGTGTGCTTGCCGTTTCGAAGGAAATGGCAGAACGTTGCACAACACACAGGCGACTAAAAAGTATTCGTCATATCCCACAGCAAGAAATGGGAACGTCCTGCAGTCGGTGCGCCCCAAAGTCCCAATAACCAACCAACCGAATGGGAACGTGATGGTTTGCAAGTACGAATGGAATCGGAAAGGGAGCCAGCCGATGTCCCAGCTTCAACCTTCCAATAGATGGCTGCTTAAACAACAAATCAGTTTAGGTGGGAAGCTGATACTACACACTACAATTTCTTTTGAATGCGTAAAGCATTCGCGCTCGATGTCGCTGCCATGCGAGCAGATTCACCGCTGGGCGCAGCGGCTCGTCACGCCCAGTCGCCCCTCCCCCGCTCTGGGGCCGCAGAAAGTCGGCGGGTCTCGGGGTCGACCGGTCACTCTGACGAGGCGGCCTAGTACCACGGGCGTAACGTCACCCACACAGTGCCGGCGGGCCGTGACGCCAGCGCCTGCGCCGCCGCCGGCCGGAGCCAGGCTCCAGGGAGCGCGCACTGACGCAGGCCGACGCTGCTGGGAGGAGGTCTGGACTTGGGCGGCTTACGAAATGGGGGCAGTCTGATACGGACTGCTCTGGACAGGGCAGCAACACAATCTGGACTGTTCAGGATTGCGATGTTGACTGCAGGGATGTCAGATTCTGTAAATGGTTGGGGGGGGGGGAGCCGAGGGCCCGACAACCTAACCTCCGCCAAATGCGGATTTCTCAACAGATTTAGCCCACTTTATTTTGACCAACGGAAATTTATAGTTTTTTTGCTACTACTTATCAAATGAAAAACTGCATTTATCCCGATGTTACAGGTATATATATAAACAAGACAGAAGATAGAAAGATAGACAGATATATCGCTTTAGGCTTTGTTCTTTACTTCTTGCCTATCTGTTATCTATTGCGACCGTTCTTTTTGTTATTATTACTCATTTCGCTTTAAAACTGGAAGAAAATATTGGAGGGACCCAAACCAACATTGGGTTGGCCCAAATCAACATTGGGTGCGTCATGGCCCTCTCAAAAGATTCAAATCGACACCCCGAGTTGACTAGTATGGCTATGAAGGCGGTATGATACAAACTGTTTCGGGCAGCAAATTACCGCAATCTGCATTCCCTGGACTGTTTTGATAGGACGAGCAGTGCAGTGGGAGTTGTGATGAGAAAGACAGCAGTGTGAGCCGGGCTCTTTCAGAAAGGACGGCGGAACGACCTGGGGTTCTCGGGACAAGCGTACAACGACACGTGCTCTATTTGCTGACCGTGCAGGGTTCTGCGCGCCATCGGCGACCGGCGCAGAAAGCTGTGTCCGATGCCGCGTAACGAACAATAGAAAATTTCAGCTGCAGTGGACGGAAAAGCGAGGCCGCCGCCGTCGGTCTAGCTTCCTCGCAAGGTCGCAGAGGATGTGGATCTTATTCAGGAGTCAAGAGATAGGCCGTGACAGTCGTGCAAGTCAGGGAATTGGATGTGAAATCAGTGCACCTAGTGCGCGCCTGTGGTTGACCATTTGCGTGGATCACGTGGGGAAGTGGGGGCAGGTACCCCCTCAACTTCTGAGTTGTGGGGGCATTACCCCCAACTTTTACGAAATTCTGTACCATTTTTCAAATTTTGCTGGTTTTGGTCTGGGTTGGGTACCGCTTGCCTCTCAGCCTTTGAGACAAGTCTTCACCCATGATTCTGACGAAACTGGCCTCGAAGAACAGTCGCATGAGATCCCGTCGTCTCAAGCTGCTTCAAGCCGCTCTCAACAAGCGAGTTTTGACCCTCGGTTTTGACCACCAAATCGAGTCTGAACCTTTTCGTCCAGGTGTAAGCTCCGACCAGCTGGGCCCGCAGCCCCGGCGGCCGCCACTTCCCCCGCGGGAGCCCGCGCCGTTCGGCCCTCACGACCCGGCCGGCGTGATGCCCCGGCCTCACCCAGGTAGCTGTCGTCCTTGCTGGTGTCGTCAGGGCTGATCTGGCGCACGTCCAGCCTGGTGGCGCCGGACGGGATGCGCACCACCCTGTTGTAAGCCGTAGCGGACCGGCTGGGCCTCCGTGTCGAAGCGGCCCTCAATCACCTGACAGGTGGAGTTGTCCCCGCCGCACACCCCGCACAGGTCTGCCCGACCAAACGGAACACGGTCTCAGCACACCCGACCAAACGGAGCACACTCTGAACACATCCCGCACAGGTCTGCCCGACCAAACAGAACACAGTCACAACGCGCCATACTCACACGAGAAGGTTTGATTTCTGCAATCCCAGCAAAGGTTGGTGTACCCTAATGCAACGTTTTAAGAAGACTGTCATTTGCACGAAAATACGTTCAGGCTTGTTTGAGGAATTCGTGTACGAAGTGGGCCCTGTTGATCCCGCTGAAATGGCCAGGATGTCCTGGCTGGGTTCACCTGGTCCCACGTCTGGGCTGACCTTGCCGTACCTGACTATTCCTGGCTGATAATGATTTGAGCTGACCTGGTCTGACCAAGCCTAATCCAGCCTGCTCTGGCGTCACACGACCGCTTGAGCTGACCTAAGCTGACCTGGCCTGATCCAGCCTGGCCTGATCTGACCTTGCTTGACTTTACATGATCTGGCCCGAGGCGCCCTATCCTAACCTACCTCGTGACCTGACCAGGCCTGGTCTGATTTGGCCTGGTGTAACCCACCTGGCCTAACCCGACCTGACCTGACCTGATCTGACCTCACCTAACCTGGCTCGGCCGTCACTTACCTGAGACCATGCTGGAGCCCAGCACGTGGTCGCAGCCGGCCGCCTGGCAGACACCATTTACACACATGTCGTCCGTGTCCGGCATACAGGGTGTGCCGTCCACCACCTTGTCCTTGAGCAGATAGTAGGCGCTCGAGTCGGCCACGCGGCAGAACAGCTTGCACCGGTCGCTAGGCTTGACTGGGAAGACACCGAAAATCGGTGACTATCGGATACCGTGACAACACCAGCTGCGACTCGGACGTGTTGAACAAGTGAACGCGATACCGAACTACATGCGAAGACAGACGCGATAAAACGCGATGAAACCCGACCGGACGAGACACCAGAGATGTGGTTACGGTTTAGCCTGTTGCCAAGCACGCGAGGAACTGTGAGCCGTCGCGTCGAGCTGGCAAACATGAGCTGATTCATCTTACTGCCGGTGTATTTCGGAATCCATCGGACGGAGCTCGGCAAGCCCTTGATGTTGAAGTTGTTTCCGTTGAAGGTGGCACACTGCGCCTCCCGGAACTCGGTGCTGTCGGGCGGACACTCCTGCCGACTGCAGGACTCGTACCTGAAAAGGACGCAGAATGTGGGACTCCATCCGAGATGAAACGATCTGTTTGCACACAACTGTCAAATGCAGATCGCAGAACATTTATTTGGACAACAGAAGAAAAGACGTCGAGGAAACAACGATACCGAGATATGGCACGAGTTACCCTTGTTGTTCTTCACATTTAATTGCGTTTGCACGGACAGGTCTGATTGCTGAGAAGTCAGCAATGGCCGGCATGTACCTACAAAGCATAGCACTGAAGGATGTGAGCATAAGTAACACTAATCTGGTCCTATCGACCTGATCTGCGTCGACTCGTGACCCTGCGACCTGAACCACTTCCGTGACGCCACTGACCTGATCCGCCGCCCCAGGCAATAGTCTCCGCCGTTGGACGGGGCTGGTGAGTTGCAGTACCTCTCCGACCGCTGGATTCCTCCGCCGCACGTTCGCGAGCAGGCGCCCCATCTAGCGGACAAACATGCAGGTCTGAAGAACTCTCAGACTCCTGCGTGGGAAGGTCAACAGAGGAAAAGTACGTCTAGTGGGAAAAGTACGAAAAGTACGAAAAGTACGAAAAGTACGGACAGCACTAAGCCGAAACGACCAAAAAACCGGGGTCTATCCGAGAAACCTGTCCACGTGACAGGCAAACCCAAACCAACCTCTTGGGACAACGCCAAGACTCTACATAACAGGTAACGCGCCAGTTATTCATCATGCACGGCAGAACCAGTGACATATTGAGGCCAACCACAGCATGACACTGGTTTCCCCACGCCTGCTCAGAAATGTGTTCGTCGAGAATAATATCGAAAGCCATCGGTAATAAAAAACGGTGTGAGTGATGTCATAAATCACGCCGATGCACTCGAAACAAGACGACACCAGATTTACGACTGGTTGAAGGCTTTGCATTGCTTATTTAAGTTTTGTGACGGCTAAATGATGGTGCTGGCATGCAAAATATTCCAACCACCGAAAAGGGCATCAGGAAACCATGAAAGCCATTGAGCAGTCTCGGTAACATTTCATTCCGACGCCTCTTCAAACTGTGCTGGGAAGAAGGTGTTCCATACATCTTGCATTATTCATGCAAATAAACTAAAGGCTGCACCAGAGTTCGTGGCGCTACTTTAAATACGGGAGACGTGCAATGGAAGTAATCTCATTCGCTTTGTGGGCAGTCTAAAGATCGTTTTACATTTCATCGTGGGAAATACGTCCAGCCTGAACACCCTGCTGATGACCAGGTTGATGTATTGCTCTGCATCAGGAGAGATGGCCATTTGGGTGTACCATAATCCTTTATTCTATAATGCACTTCTAAGCGCACAGAGTCTTCTCAGTAGCCCATATGACAGGTATGGCGAGTGCCAATCCAGCATTGGATCCTGGACCTGAGGTGATACATGAGAGGGAATAGACTAAACATTCTTGCCATATTAACTTTGAAAATGACGCTTTATCGATGCTTCTCATTCCAGATTACTATTGATTCTGGAATTAAGCTTCAAACGCACAACTTTTACGTGTTTAAATATATACATATTTCATTCACGTTCAGATCTACGAATATTCAACTTTCTCTCCACGAAAAACGTGTAATGTAAATTGTCTGCGGTACCTTCCTTTCGTCTTTTTTGTCCCCAAAAAGCTCATTAGAGAGCACGCTGCAGTGACAGTCAAGATGCATCATATGTGTTGGCGTTTGTCTGCTTTTTTATCGACATTCCCATTGAATGCGATGGCCAGCCGCCATGGCCGCCTTGGCGGCTGGCGGCGTGGAATCGCCACCAACACCACCGTGGAAACACTATCAAAAGAGCCGCTTTGGACGCTGCACGGCCGTGAACGGTCGGGCACTCACGGTCCCCACTCGCCCCAGCCGCCGTGCACGGTCTGCGCGGGGCGCCCGCGCCGCCGACAGCGGCCCTTCAGGCACCAGCGGCCACGACCGCACGGCGTGCCGTCCGCCCAGGGCATGTGCTGCGTCCGGCAGCCCTCCTCCTCCTCCCCGCTGGTGCACCACAGCCGCTTACAGACCGGCTGAAACGGAGCACAGGGTGAGAGGCTCTCCCCGCTGGTGCACCACAGCCGCTTACAGACCGGCTGAGACGGAGAACTGGGTGAGAGGCTCTCCCCGCTGGTGCATCACAGCCTTTCACAGACCGGCTGAAACGGAACACAGCGGCTGACACGGAACACAGGGTGAGAGGCCCTCCCCGCTGGTGCACCACAGCTGCTTACAGACCGGCTGAAACAGCGGGCAGTGAATGAGATGACACTTCTCGCATCTGGAAACACGCACAACACGGGATACGGAAAAAAACAAGATAGCCGGCTTATTACGGTACAGGCACTATAACAAAAGAGCACACACACACAAATGAATCCATAGAACAGTGCACAGAAAAAATGGTCAGTGTTGCAACAGACCAATGAGTTTTCGGGACGTCGGGAAAGTTTAGTGTAAACCCAAACAAAGGCCAGAATATCACGCTCGTAGCACGTATGTGCAAACCATGTTACCATCTCCACTACATGCTACACTTCTGCTACCTCATTTCAAAACACATGTTAAGGTAGAGCATTCTTTTTAAAGGCAAAAAAAAAACATTATGTATCCTTAAATTCCGAAAGAAAATGACTGTTAAGTCTCTCAGTTGTGTACTGGATGCACTAAACCATCAGTCTGCATGAGCTTTTTTGGCGCAGGCTCAGTCGTAACGTTTAGTTCCAGCCCGCGTATTAGTGGTCCTTTCCACAGCAACCGTGGAAAGTGCAAGAGCCTTGTTCTTCATAACAAAAACGATTTTCATAACCGAAAGAGCAAGGCGCACAGTGAGGCCGCCAGAGCCTTCCTCGCATTCAATAAAACTAGGATCATGGCAGAACCAATTGAAATTCACTGAGAGCGGACAGAGGTGAGCACGCCAGCGATATCACTTGGCAACATCACGACTTTCCGAGACAGAACAATGCACAGAAAGCTGACGGAAAACACGAGACCATCAATCTCTGGCTTACTGGCGACGAGGCCCCTCGGTGCCATCATCGATATCACCAAAACCGCAAGGGGCAGCCAAAGACAAGGTGCATCATCGTGACGAAGAATGCATCAAACGACCACGAATGGCCTCTGAAAAAGGACAGCGGTGCCCGAACTGAGGAAACGTCCAGGTTTCTGGGTGCATCAGACGCCACTGCCTTCGGGAATCTCCAGCAGTCATCAGCTTGCCTCCACGGTGCGGTCACCCACGACAGAATCGGTATTTGTCACGGCAAGGTCTGTCACGATGTTGCCGAGCGACAGGCTACCAAGCCGGCCAGGAAAATGCATGGGATAAGGCTTGGTTTGTAGCTTGGATGCTTTAACTGTTATAGAAGTAAACCACTGGCTATTTTTGAAGGGACTGCTGCTTGGCATCAAGCGTTGCCGATGTGGATAGTGAGTGGAAGATCACGACAAGTTTGATTTGCACCCCGTGCTGAGAGGGCAGATCAAAGGCGGAGAGTCGGCTTTTCACAACGGTGATGTAAATTCAAGAGTGGCAGCCGTTTAACGTAGTAATAGCGTCGGCTGGTTTTCATGCCTAAAGCCTTCCTAAAGCCCGATGACGTCTCCACTAATTTACGGCCGGCTCAAAACCACGCTCTCCGGCCAAAGGCAACAGCGGGACGCATTGTGTCACGGCCCATTCGGTCCGAGCCGTACGCCAGCGTGTCTGGCCGAAGCAACGAACCAAGAGGAACGACCGGCCTCGGCGGCCCGGACAGGTAACGACCTTCAGTCGCCCGGGGAACAGAGTTATCCCTCGCGGCCCTCAGTCGTCCAGAGCAAAGAAGGACTCTCACATTCTTCGGACTCCTCGGGCGGGAGAGATATCCGCTGGATCTCTCGACCCTAGAGGGAAGAGGCATTTTCGTGTTTTTCCTTTAAAAAATTCCGTGCTGTATGATCGCGATGATGAGTGTCTGAATCACAAGGACAGTCAGTATAACCCGTGGCGTAGGAAGGGTTACAGAATGGTGAACTGGGACTAATTAGAATGGATTAGACGTTTATCATATCAAATATGTTGATATGAATTGGGAAAGAAGCAGCAAAGGACATGAGTCCTGTCTCAGCTCCTCTCCTATAATTTTGACGGTATGTAAGCTCCCGTTACCCAGTTGGAACAAACAAGATATTAATGAGAATAACCCAGTAAACACGCGAGCGTACAAAACGGCGACTGAAAACAGCACCTAATTAAACTAATACAGGAAATATGATCCCGCCGTCTCAAATGCCATCATAGTACAAGATAGAACAAAGACATGTCTGTTAAACACACGACCCAACAAGGACCAAAGACCTAGAAGAATGAGACAGCTTCATGTATGTATCCGTGGTACCCCTCAGTCTTCCATAAGAGGAAGGCATCCCTCGCAATCCTCAGCCCCACAGCACAGGGGCACCCCTCCGACCCCTCGACCACACCGGGGGGAGAGAGGCATGCTTCTCGGCCTGCAGACCCGGGGCACGCGATCCCCCGCGTCGTTTGGCAGGGCAGCCGTCTGGCGCCGGCCCGCCGCCGCCATGACCTCACCATGTACGAGCACACTTTGAATTCCTTGCCGAACAGGAACTGGCACTGGCTGCTGGCGTTGTAGGTCTCGCCCGGGTGGCGGATCCGCGCCGGCCGGCCGCCCGGCCGGCGCAGGCGGCTCGGCGCCAGCGGGCGGTTCTTCAGGCAGCTGCCGTGATCGCCCCTGAAACGGAAGCGGAACGGCGCTCCAGGCGTGCCTCTGCTGGCGCCTCAGCCGCCGGGTCCTTCAGCTTTCGGCGGCAAGATGCGTGGCGGCGTCCCAGACACATTCACGGACGCCGTTAGAGAAGTGAAGTCAAATTTCATTCAGCGGCAGACCTCTGCATGGTCTACGCCCTGGCAGTCACTTGCGTGGCACAAACATGTTTTCGTGCTTGGAGTAAATTAAAGATTCTTATGGCAAAATAAAGGCTTATGCTAATTTATCCGGCGATCTTGTAATCCGGCGTAATCTGGCAACAAATCGGCGCAATTTCCTGAAATCACGTCTGAGTCAGGCGGCCAGAGGTCAGACGGAGACCGTCACGAGCGGCGCCATCTGTCTCTCGCGACAGAACCCAGCTGGACCGCGGCCGCCCAGGGCGCGAGCCGCACACCCAGCGGACCGGGTCGCCGCCGACAGCCTCGGCAGCCCTGATCGTTCCGCTACCGCGTGCAACTCCCGACTTAGCAGCCTCTTCCTGGAATGCTGCGGAATTTCGGTGAACCCGACCGCCGCCTGACGGACAGCTGGGTAAATATTTGTCGTGGATGCCGGCCTTGCCACTGGCCGTCTCCCCCCCCCCCCGCGACGGCGAATGGCGGCTGGCCGCACGTGGCATCGCCGTTTGATCGGTGGCCGGCGGGGGGCAGAAAGACAGGGGAGGGGCCAGACGGATCACGTGGAGGCGTCGTAAAGGAACACTTACGTAATCTTCTGATCACTGCCAAGGTTGAATAGAATAGAAAAGCATTGGGTTTGCATTGCACGGTGACGTAGTGCATGAAATCACAGCCTGTGGAAGTCTGAATAGCATTAGAGAATGATCATTCCAAAATAGCATGTCCTGCTCAAGTTCCCTCCCCAACGGTAATCACATTTTCATGCACGGGATTTCATTTCACGGACGGGAAAAATCGCTGTCGCGCACTTTTTATAGAAACGTAACAAGAACCAAATACGAGACAAATTTATTCAAATATCCATAAATTTATTCAGTATTCAGGTAAATGACACCGACAATCTCATTCATCTGCCACAGTAAATTCCATTTAACAACCTCTGCTGAGCTAGGCGAGATCGTGCGCGCTGACTGGATGGCTCCCTGGAGCTCAGGCCCCGACTGCAGAGTTATCCCGCGGGACCGTACGGCGGCCATCCCTTCAGGTGTCCGGCCGCCACTCCCTCAGCCCCCCTCCCGAGCGTGACGCCCTTCAGAGCCACCTGCACACACACTTCAGACAGGGCGGCGCGCGCCGCATATGAATGGGCCGTGCAGGCGGAGCGGCCGTCAGCTGACGTGTGGAAGCCGACTCGGCCCCTCCCCTGCCTCCGCCAGGCCGCCTCTTGAGCGGAGACCGGGCGGCGACCGTCCAACACGCGGTCGGCCGGGCGGCGTCGCGTCCGACCTCGCTTCGATCCGGCAGCTACAGACGATCGCGGCCGGCTATTTAACGACACAATCAGCTGGCAAGTTCGTTTGGTGCTCCGGCTGACACGGCCAATCCCCGGACAGATTGCTACCAGGGCCGGGCAGCGGCCGCTCCGGGTCCAGCGGCTGCCGGGGGCGGAGGGTGACGGCAGCGTGTGCAGGACGGCCGGTTGCCAGGGCAGCAGGCCCTCAGATAGCGCTCCCGCGGGATGGGCAGCGAGCGAGCACTTTCTGAGCAGCTTCGCCGGGCGAGGAACAGCACGTGGTTCCAGGAAGAGGAACAGTTATGTACGACTGAAGCAGAGAAAATGCGGCTCTAAGCAACGCGCAACGACCGGAGTGGAATGAGTAGAAGCCGGCAGGGACACGTTTCCCCAGGCAAGAAGTTGCCAGTGGACTTGGCTGAGGAGGTGGGCCGTATATTGCACGTTCAGTGAGAGACAGTTCAAACCTCTGGCATCACATGCTTCCTTTGCTGAAAGCAGTTTAAAACAAAGAAATAAGCTAAGCAGTTGTAAGTGCTGCCTTCATTCCAGGAAAACGTTACAAATCGTGTGACACATCTTGCAGCCTTTCAATGGGAGACCAGTTTTCCCCACCTAAGTTTTCCCTACCCTGCGACATGTGTGCAGACACACATAGGACAAGCAGGGATAATGCCCTCTTATTTGCCGTCCCAAAAGTGAGTAGAGAAGACCCATACAGCTATTGATAATGTAAAGAGCTTGCATGGAAAGTCTCACTTGACGCCACCAGGCATATGCAGATGTGAAAGGACGTAAATGCAGATATTGGATGTTCCTGAGAAGCAAGTAGGCCAGATTAAGAGGGAAACACTCTGAGGTGGGGTTGCGTCAACATCACTTTCCAATACTCCCAACGATTTTTCGTCTGCTGTATCAGCTAACCATGGTCTACGACATCTTCTGTGGGCTCCTTGGCCCTGAACAACCGTGCAGCACCAGGGGACGGCTGCCGACTGCTGACGTCACGCGGACCGTGTTCTGTGACGTGCCGCTGATGGCTGACGTCACCAGCTCCGGCGAGGAACGCCCTGGCCCGGCCACCGGACACTATCTCTGTTTATTGCTGATGCGAGACAACGGGATAGACGGGCGTTTTTGGTCGTTCCCAGGAGGGCTCCCAGGTGCCCATGCTGGCACTTGATTAGGTTTTTCCGAGTTGTAAAGACGTGTTTGGCCACAGATTTCGGATTCAGGTTCATTGACATGATGGTCTCAGCCCGGTGCGGGATGGCTTTTGTTGGCTGGCGTTGAGACGTCTCTATGGACAGCCAATCTTACGCCTAAAACTTTTACCGTGCCATTAATGTCGCTCGTCGCCCGTAAGTGGTGGCTACGTTTGGCCCGCAGCCAGTGAATCATAAACACATAACGACCGTTTCAATAGCGTAATCGGCATACATTGATGACATATCAATGGCGATAAGACATCCCGGCAGACCATCTCACACGACTAGGGACAAGCGGGGCCACCATGCCCAGCATAAGCACCGCAGTCACCGAACGCTGTCCAGGATGAACCTGAAACTCACGCGCAGCCGCTCTGTGACGGCGTCGCGGTAACCGCTCTGTTCGGTCTGCCTGTGACGACTCACGGCACGCAGTGGCCAGGGGCCGCCACGTTTGGAAAAGGAAAATTAACAGTGTGAGAAATAATACGGTGAAAGCGCTGCCGTGGCCTGGTGGATACATAGTCGGATAGCAGGGCCTGGTGCGTGGCGGACAGTGGGTTCGACTACTAGAACGGGCATTATTTGGCCTGAGACTGAACGGGTGAGGGCCACAGGGCAGTCGTCTCGTGGAGTTGCACGACACGATAAAGATCGTCCAGCGCCATCTGGTTCGGTGCCTGAGGTAATATCGCTCAGTGTTTGGATAGATGCTCCTGACTCCGCTCTTGGGTGGCGGAGTCAGAAGCCGGCAACAAGGCTTAGCATGCACTCTTGTCTCAACTCTACCCCCTTCAACATAGGCTGGATTTACTACTTGACAAGCCGGGACGCGGAAAGGGGGCCAGGGTATGGCGCCACTCACTGCAGATAGTCGGTGAGGAAGTGCCGGCTGCAGTTGGACCACGACCACGGGTGTGTGTTATGGTTCAGCATGCGCGACATGGCGTACTCAGTCTTGTCCGGGCCCATGAAGTCCTTGCATTTGAAGTCGTCGTCGTGAGGAATGTTGAGCCTACCGAAGAGCAATCGGCATGAAACTTGAGCTCGCTGCTGGCTACAGCACATAAGTAATGTTTGGCCACAAACACCAGGTGATGTCGAAAAATTGCGGAGATTCATGCCCTGCTTTTTTTGCTGTCATGTTTCTGTTGTTGGCACCAGAGCTCCTTACGGCAAAACACACGAATTCCGGGCGAAAACAACGAAAAGAATCCAATATCAAAGGCGTGCAATCGGCATTCCAAAATTAGCATTCCAAAATAACGGGCATTCCAAAATAAATTATGGGTTCGCGAAGTCGAGGATCGAAACGTGTTTACTGTCGTCGGTGCTGGGCAAGCTGATGTCCGTCGGAGCAACACCGGGCAATGAATGATTCACGCCGGGAGGAACCTGTTCCGCTCATAGCCATTCTGAACGGAACTGGTTATGGCACCACAATCATAGCGCCATCCGGTTGTCAGGCCGCGCCCTGACTCGCCGCAACGTCTTCGCACTATTGAGTGCCGCCCGTCCGACCCGCGCACGTGCCGCGTGCCCGACTCACACACGTGCCGCGTGCCCGACTCACACGTGACCGAGCTCGTGCGCCACGGTGAAGGCCGCGCTCAGTCCGTTGTCCTGGATGATGGAGCAGGAGGCACGCGGGTCGCACATGGTGCCCAGCTCGGCCAGGCCCAGCGTGTCGCACCGCTGCATCTTCGGGTTCCGGCAGATGTTCTCCCTGAAACAGGGCAGAGTGCCGTTTGAGGTCAGGTGAGTCCAATCGTGGCATCTCTGGATTCGGCGTGTTGCATCGGACGTGCCTGTTGTTAACTTTACCGATTTTTCTTCAAGTTATAAGGGAGCATCCGATTTTGCTGTGTTGCTGAAGATCCAGTTCAGCATGTAAGGCTTTGGTCTCGGGATGTTGCGAAGCATTGGTTCATGTACTTAAAATTATAAGAGATCACAGCAATTGATAAGCTCCCCCGCAAATGTTTCTTCCTTTTAAGTCATTCACTGAGTAGATCTGATACCCCCGGGACGTCAACAGTCGGACTTAGTATGCAGTGTAAGCCGAAGTTGTTGAGACTAATCTTCTAAATGGTCCATTCTTCAATCTGCCCAACCAGACAGCAGAATGGATGTTAATCGATTGGGCCTAAAATATGAAGGTGGCTGGCAATTGGTGATTCGATAAGCGGTCTAGGTTTGGACCTTGACATGATGGGAACTTGTTTCACAAGAAACTGCCATAGAGCCTTCTGGTTACAATGAAGAAAGTGACTTCTTGTCAAACAACATCATCCTGGCGGAGGTATCGATGACAGGAGAGTGATGCGCTCGTCGCTAACACTCATAATACACCCAGACTTCAATACAGTTTCATTGACTGAGTAAATCATACAACTGAACTGTTTTATGATCCTTGAACCCAATTTACTTTTTCACATACTGGTATTTTAAAAAAGCCAGTTGAAAGCAAAATTGGAATGAGTGTGGCAACGTTTCTTTTCTTCTGGTAAAAGTTGATCCGTGCTGGCATGTATTTATGGTTTTTATTACCCTAGTTTTACCCTGTTATTTTACACCGATATTTAGAAATGCCAGTTAAAAGCAAAATTAAGGAGTGTAACCAAGTTTCTTTTTTCTGGTAGGGGTCGGTCCGTGTTGGTATGCTAAAGGCATCTCGACACGTTTGACCCGGCACCGCCTGGCGTGTTTTTGTACCCGCGACCGCCTGAGGGTGTCAAAAAAGGCACCCTTCTGCTATCTCAGGATCTAACTGTCGGGTCTGAGCCAAACTACCACCAATCGGTAGCCCTGAGTCTTGCGATTCAGAAAATACTGTGATATCCCTGATCACGTGGCTGATGACGTCATAGGTCACGCTAAACACATAACACGCCATCAGAAAAACTGACATCGGTTTGTACCTCATATCGTCGGTAATAGTGGTCCTAGAGCCTTCAATTCGATGTCAAACGAAAAGTCACAATTTTCTACATCAAATGCATGCCAAAATGTTTAAAAATGCCAGGTCCAGGTCAACCCAAGTCAGGCGAAATACTGATTTTACTTTCTATGCCAAAGATCGATACTTACTCGCAGCCGTTTTGGTCCACGTGACAAAAACAATGAAAGTGAAACCTTCTTATGATCATTTTTGCATTATTTGCGTTCCATCCAGTCAAGGTCAGTTAAGGTCAGGTTAAATAAGGTTGTAATATTCTTGCTGACAAAGAACAAACATTACTCGCTGCGATTCTTGACTGCGTCATGTACGGAACTGAAATGACATCTCGTGGTAATTCACTATGGCCTTTCTGCTCTTTAGCCGGTCAAGATGAAGCCAGGTCAGGACAAATAGTCATTTTTTTTCTCACTGGGAACAATAATTGCTGTCTGCTGCTGCTGAACTATCTCCCACAGACAATGATGCATTTCATGTTTTGACATCTACCTATGGCGTGATCTGACCTGATATAACCTCACGTGGCATTTGGCAAACTTTGCTAAGAAGGGTATAAAGATTTACTTGTCTGATCTGAGCGATGGTGGAAAGTCCGTGACAACAACTTCCATCAACCACAATGCGAATCCCTCCGATTGCCATCATGCATGTGACCTAGCATAACCTCTAACGTTGACATGTAACGATTTTATATCGTTTTGAGGATCGTTTCCTATGCAAATCCAAATAATCCATGCATTATACTCACAAATATTATCAAAAAACGACGCATGTTTGCGCCACCGTCCGAACAGGCAAAAACAAGCATGCAAGGGTTCACTTATGACGTCATATCTCCACGACCTGAGCTAGGATGAGAATGGTTTTGATGTCAAAATATGTAGAATTAATTGTTGAACAGCTACTGAAAATTCGGTTGGGCTGGCTCTAACGGTTCAAAAGTCACTGAAGAAAAACCGACTGGGCTGCCCTCTTTGACACCCCACCAAGCGGTACCAGGTTAAGGCACCATACGAAATTTTGAAAGAATTATTTTACTTTTCTTATCTAAGAATGCAACGTTTTTGGGAACTTCATTCGTTCCAACCAGCATTCAAATGTGACGACATCAGACCTAAGCCTTGAAAGGTTACGTGTGATGCCGGCTGGGAAGAAATCGATGATGAATCCTGCTTAAAATGCAATCCGAAGCCCGCACTAACTTTTTGCAAGTCACATTATTCCTCGCAGAAAGCTGGGTTCAATTTGGCCACTTAGGAAAAAATCCGCCCTCACAAACAAGACAAGATGCTCTTTGGGATGTCTTCTGGGCCAAAGTTTCGGTCGATTTCCTCAGTACCGGTCCAAGAGGGTCCGTCTCTTGAAAAATTGAAATGTTACGTGACTCACATCCCCGTGGAATGCAGGAGCTGCTTTTCTTATTCGTCACGTCATCGTGTGGTTCCAAGGGGCACGTCAAAGTGATTTTTCCGTCATGCCGAGGCCGCATCTAAGCCAATGCGCCTTATGGCCTCTCCAAATACACATGTGCCAACCATCTGAACACAAACAGTACCGCTACAAGGAATGTTGTGACACGGCCAGATGCACAAAAGCCGGTCAGGGCGGCGTGAGTGGCACCGTTTAGCATTCTTCGCGCACCTCAGGCCATCGATCACGAGTTGATCTCATCTCCGGCGGCGGGAAGCGCCGGGGGCCAACAGTAACAAATCGAAACCGGACCGCTCCTGCCTCGGCTGGCTTCCGCTGAGCCGGCCGGGTGCGGTGCCACTCCAGATGGAGCCCGCGAGTCGGACGGACCACCATCGTCCAGCCGATGACGCCCCAGACCCGGCATGGATCACCTTGGAAACCTCAGCCATCGTGGCTGCATTTTCTGAAAGTCCCTTCCGTACGGTCGGAGCTTTGCGCAACATTGATAGTTAATTTGTGTTCCACGCTTGACTTGTCTACCTGAAAAAAACAGTGCCAAAAAAGGAAGCAGACGCAAGGCGAACGAATACGAGCTTTCGAAGTTAAAAACGCCCTTCTTGTTTGTGTTTGTTCTTGGTGTCCAGCATGGCTTTTTTCGATCACTCACCTGGTGAGCAGCACGGCCGTGTCGAAATGTCTGGGGCTGGTGACGTCCGCGTCGTTCAGCTCCTGCTGCCACTTGCAGAATCTGCAGCGGATAGCAGACTGCAGACATCTCAACAAAAGTCATCACTACACGACCACACCTGGGACTACTTAATCCTGTCCAACCTTTTCTGATTTGATGCCATCTCTCTGCTGACTTACCCAACTGATCGATTAACAACGGAAGATCGGGCATTGATCCACGCCTGAGATTCAGGCCATGCGCAGTCGGTCCCACAAAAAACGGGATTCAAGGTCTGATTTTGTCAAAGGAACGAGGACCGATTCCGTGTACACATGTTCACTATGAATGACAAGATAAATCTGATCTGGCGCATTACATCAGAAAAACCACATTCGCCGTAACTTTCCGTCCACGACTAGGCCTCTTCCTATGCGTCTCTGTGGAGATATCGGTGGGAGGGGGGGGAAGATTTTGCTGACCTCTATCTCCAGATCTATGCAACCAATTGCAGATAAAATCTGTTGGCAGGTAGCACACATAGTGATCCTACAATTCTCAGGGCCTCATGGACCTAGGTGAAGTATATCGAGGTCAAAGGAGATCAAACACGGAAGAAGTAGCAGCTTTCCTTTCCCCATATCTGTAGGACTGATCGCAACCATTCTGATGGGACTGCTTACCTTAAAGTGGGGTTGACCTAGGTCAAGTCGATCGAGGTCAGCACAGGTCAATATTCGTAATTAAAGTGTTACGTAAAAATGGATCGTAACACAATCTTGTGGTCTGTTGATATTAGTTGATGGTATGGACTTACATATCAATACTTCACTTTACAATACTAAAGTGGCCTAATTAGGCTACCCGAGGTCATCTGAAGCCAACCGAAACAAAAAATTTAGCCCACACAAAATGTATTGGAAACCATTTGGGTGAAGATAGACAGAAGACATAATGTGCATTTTCACTGATGACCCTGTGACACGGCCTTGCTGTGACGCGGCTTATTTGTGCTTCAGGGCATTTGTATTCAGCATGCAGTCTATATCCCTAAGCAATGCCTTTATGCCCAATTTACAGAGGACTGCACTTTTAAAATATGCATATTTTTTCTTCTAGATTCATATTTTTTGTGTTATATTCATATTTAAACATTCCTAATATCTGACCTTGGCTGATCTCCATTGACCCTACCTAAATGATCGTGCTTTGGAATAAGTATACGCAACATGTGAACTAATTCTCCACAATGTTTCATTGAAATAGGAAGAATAGATCTGAAGCAGGAAAGCAAAGTTTCTTACGAGTATGTTGGTCATTTGATATTGGTTGACCTCGACTGATTTGACCTGTGCTACCTGTCCCCAAGGACTGCAAGTTAATCGCACAAGCTAACTCCCCACAAAGTTCAGCAGCTGGCCGTTCGGCAGCAGCTATCCCAGTAGTGCCCGTCCCACACACGCGGGCGGCCGTCCGCCGTCGCCGACAGGTCGGCCGGGCGATCGGCCTCCCGAATTCGTCGGCAGCGGTGGAAAGTTACGGACCAGTTGCAACATTTCAGCCGACAATAGATGCGCTACAAGTACAACAGGATTTTCACCACATTTCAGGTCTCTTACGACTTTACTGTGGAATGACTGGCAAAAAACATCAATTCCGCCACCACTGGGTGTGTTAACCGTGCGCGCCAAAGCATCTGACACGCAAACAAGACCTTTTCATGATGGAATTCTCATCAGGATGAGCCGACAGAATGGAAAGGGCCTCCAGCGCCGTGGCCCTCGTCTGTCGGAGAACGCGGGAGTGTACAAGGAACCAAGGAACTCGTACCGGAACCAAGGACGAGCACTGAGAGGACATGCCCAGTGACAGAGCGGGCAGGTGACATGTCTGGGACGGACGCCCACCTACCTGTGCAGGATTCCCGAGGCCGACTTGCCGTGCTTCCACGTGGTCTGCTTGCCAGCATCCAGCACGTCCTTGTCGATCAAAACGATGCGCACTACCGATATGGTGATGGAATTTCCTATACTCGGATCCTTGTAGATTAGTCCTACCTGGAAGACGAGGTCACATTTTGTCCAGGGCCTGCTGCATGGTGGTCACGGAATATGTAGTATCGGTACGGAGGGTCTGCCAAGGATGCTTAAACAAGTGTAGCAGCTGCATAAGCTCAAAAGCCTACCTATATCAACCAGCTAAATTATCTGTGACACGTCAATTCTTGATCATGCATCACTCTAGCGATTATTCCTAATCGCCAACTGCGTCTTCGCTGAGATGAAAAAAATGATAAAATATTTTGTCATGTTCATGTACTAAACCGGTAAGAAGCCCTGTGAGACGCATGACGAGGGCGGCCTTCTAGGTTTTCATCTAAATTTGGAAGCATATTTTTTTAACACTGTCTGGAACTTTTTTCTTCACGCACGTCACAGTGCAAACGGACATTTATCGATCTATTTCAGGATTTTGCCACCGAGAAATTGCAGGTTTAAATGTCACACGTGCCAATGGCATTGTTCACTGTCGTTTGTTCACTGTTACTGTACAATGCTTAGGCGCTGCAAATGCAAATAAAAATGCACAACATCTTAGGGATTGAGCTATCTTATAGTGAAAATTTCACGATTTGGGACGCAGTGGCTACGAAGGTATTAGCCTCCAGAAAATGCGACAGCAGATCAGCCGCTGATTTTCATCTTTTCTGATATTTAAGTTAAGTATTAAGCAAAACTTACTCAGCCCACGGACTCGCTCGTAAGTACACCACGTATGCACACCGTGTATCCATGGTCACTCCACACGTTGTGTCATTCGTAGCAAAACCATTTGAACATGCAACTCTCGTCAGCGCCACTATAACGGAGCGCGCAGCTAACAGTTCAACAACACCTCATCTGCTCAGTTCATCAATTCAGTTAAGTGCATGTAAATGCAAAACATGACTTCGGTGTCAACGAGGCCGTGTTCCTTCGCGTCACCCATCATGTCGGGCGTAACCAGAGCTGGGAGGTCCTTTTGACGAGGACCTGGGGGGTCCTTTCCTGTAGCCCGCCGAACCCGTGTCAGTGGACATAACTCGTGACCTTATCACGCGGAGTGGCTGCTGAGTGGTGCACAGCACATAGGTGTGTCGCATGCCACCACTGACGACGCTGATGTGTTCAACAAACAAAGGTTTTGAAACGAGTCTCATCGTTGTGTTTCTTGGCGCCGTTAGGGGAGTGTACCTCTGCTGCTATCGCCGGATACGTCAGAGTCACAGCACGGGGTACCAAATCGCCGAGATGAGAGCGAAGAAAACGTCTTTGTTTCCGATTGCTGGTATCCTTGATTAAGACCCGTTTTTCGACACGATACGCTAACAAAATGGCCACGATGACTCGCCGCAGTGACACAATGATTCGACGATCACGGCGTATTCATAGTCTTAAAAGCAGTGGCAAGACATTTCCATGACTTACGTTGCAGTACATTTGTTTCTCTGATCTATGGGACATCTGCCATTTTCTTTCATAGCGCACTTTCTGCACAAATGCAGTGTTTAAGGGACGTTCTAGAACAAATCGACCCACAACGGATATCAACTTCGTCTTGGTCACTAGCTGTATCACGTCATTATTATTGCACGGTATTGTTGACACCAGGGTTAACATTTATTGTTACGTCTGGCTGCCGCGATATTTGCTATAAACATCTGGGTTAGTGAGCATTGCTGCAGCTAATCGCCGTGACACTATAGACATCAGGGCTAGAATGTATTGCTGCAGTTGATCGCCGTAATGCTTACTATTGATAACAGGGTTACTGTGTATTGCTGCAGCTGGTCACCGCAGTACTTATAACATACATCAGGGTTTGTATTGCAGCAGCCGATCGCTGTGATACTTACTATAGACATCAGGGTTAGTACGTATTGCTGCAGCTGGTCGCCGTGATACTCGGCCATCTTGGCGTCTGCGGCCACCATCACTTCTATGAAGTGCGGCTCGCTGACTGAGCGGCGCGACCTCCGCAGACCAACGCTCTCAGCTGGAGACAGGTCAGGACAGAGGTCAGCAAACTAGACGGACGCTCTCAACTGGAGACAGGTCAGGACAGAGATCATCAACACCAGAATGACACTCAGCTGGGAACAAGTCTCAGGGCCTCTCTACCGTACAGCATTCAGTTGTCACCAAGATTTACAACACGCTGTTATACCTCAGCTCAGCGCATGAATTTTTCAGCCCTGCCAAGAATATGACATATACTTTAGCGGTACATTATACAGTCATTCTAGTTCCCTTGCCTACAGATCGCTTAACTGGGCGGCAGTGGGCGACTGAACATGGTAAGCGTTTCAAAGATGTTTCAGACTGATTGCGCGAATCGTGTTTTTGACTATTCGATCGGCGTTATGAACTGCCTTTGGAGGTCTCATGTCTCTTTAAACTACTACCTTGAAATAAGTCTTGTTCGCAAATCAATTGGCGCGATCTTGACAACCAAAGAAAGCGCTGACGATCCAGCAAGGGAGAAACAAATGCCACGTGATTACATTTATCCCTGAGCTGACTACTCACATGGCTGATTTACCATGCAAAAACCTCATTTGATTCGACGAATGGCAACAATTGATGGCCGTGCCACGGAAAGTGGCACTATCCTTGATGGGTCAGAACAAAGCAGAATGTCATGGCCTCATTTCCCCACACCATACTCGCTTCGCCCGAGGCTTCGTCCTTGGACGGGAGCCATCTCAACTCAACGTTGACGTTTCAGGGTCTTCCAAAAACAGACCGGGCGGGCGCCGGGTTCGATGGATGGCGGACTTTTCGGCGAATCCAACGCGCATCGGGACGTCTGGCTGGCCCTGTTATCGCCTGGCACGGCTGCGACCACCGGCGGTCGCTGTCAGCCAATCAAATCGCCCGCCGCACATTACAGCAGCTTACCGATAGGTTGAGGTGGCAAACTGGACGCTCCAAGACGAGGAAAAAAGCGAACTGCGCTTTTAGGAGCTAGGATTTTATCTTATTCTCAGGGCTCTGGTGAGCGAGGTTTACTTGCACACAATACACGATAAGAAACTGCGATCCTTGCCGTCTCCAGTTCGTTGTTACACCTGCAGCGGTTGACATATAGTAGCGCTTTGTTGAAGTGACAAAAACAAATAATCCACCGTGTCGAATGCGGGGAACAAATCGCAGACAAGGAACGATGTTTACAACGATGTTGGTACAGTGCATCCTGCACGAGCGGACTCTTTACATTGCACGTGCATCAAAGTGGTCGGCCAGGGCGCGTGGATGACTGACGAGAGGCGCTTAGCCGAACCAGTCACAGGCCAAACCCACTCAGAGCCTTCGTCCGTCTGCATTTCCCCAGCCCGTCAAAGTGAGTCCATGGCGTTCTGAGTTCTGGTGCATGAGAGCCATACATTACGTTGGTAAAGCATTTGTCGGAACATACGGCACCAGACCACATCAAAAGTTCCCGTCAGCGAACGTGTTTCAGCAAAAATGGTGTATCTTCTGGGATTCGCTTCAGACGTATCCACGACGCTGTGGCGATGACAGTGCTGTTTTATGACGTCTTCAGCTGGTAGCCACCTATCGTTGCAGATCCTTGGTTCGCTTCTAAGGTTGCTTTTGCTGTTTCACACCTAAGCCCTGTGAAAAAATGGGTCGCGTAGGATGTCGGACATCGCTGGAGAAGGTCACTGACCTGGGGTCACGTGGGCTGTCGGGTACCGCTGAACGAGGTGAGCTCCGACGGCGGCCATGTCCCGGTCCTCCGCTGGCCACACCAGGTAGCTGCCCTCCGACGTGTGGATCTGGCCCGTCTGAAACGCAGCGTGGCGTCACTCCGACGGCCGGCACAGTCGGCGGCAGGGTCAAGGTCAGTCGCCGCGCCCGGCGCGCCGACACTGAGGGCCCGCACCCATCGCCTGTGCAGCGGCTTTGTGACCAGGCCGCCTTTGAAACGGCTCCTTTGTCGCCGCCTGTGGGGCCGCCGCTTCGCCGGCCGGTGGCGGGCCGAGCGCGGCCGGCGCGGCGGCGCGCGAGTCGCCACTTACACGGGACCCCTCTCCCGTCGCCTCTGCTTAAGGAAGCGGCGGCCGGCCGGGCCCGGGCCAAGCTTTGGCGGCGGTGCTCTGTCAGCGGTTTACGGGACACGGTCGGACACTGCGCAGCACTTACCACCGGTCCGGGGAGCGTCGGCCGCCGGCGTATCGCACGATGGCGGCGCACCTCGCTTTCTCCTGCCGTCTTAGCGGCGGGGAACGGGCTGATGGATGATGGGTAATGGGCAGCCCCCGACGATGCTGGCTGGCTAAAGGCAATGCGGTTGAGTCGAGTGGCTGTATGACGGAGGGAGGGGGTTAAGAAGAAGGCAGGAATCGAACCCGTTGGTGGACGCAGACGCAGGCGTCTGGCGGTGAAGTGCAGTTTCCAATCCGCCAGCGATAACCACCCGGCCATGCGAACAGTTCGGCCGGGCACAGCGCGGCGGCGGCTGAGAGCGCGCCTCTGGTTTGCTGTCAGCTGTCTCTCAGCTGGTCCCTCAGCTGTCCAGCTGGCAGCGCAGCTGGACAGCGGAGCAGGAGCGGGATGTGGGCCGTCCCCGGCATTGCGTTCTGCCACACGTTTTAACAGCCTTTTCTCGAGCCTTTTTGGAGACGTCGGTGACGTCTCTGAATAGGGTGAAGTGAATTTCAGTAACCGGGCGCTAAACCTTCTTGATTATCACCCCATTCTACAGCTGAGGTTATGGGCGTTGCGTTGCATCCAGCGACTACACATGGCTCATTATGCTGATGGCGAGAGGAAGGGAATGCCTGCACACTTAAAAAAAAAACTCACGAATGGCTTTTCAGTCCCGGAAACTTACGCAGAGATCGGCAGACAGCCAGTCACAGTCCTGATGAGCCATTGTACCGCACATAACTGACGGTGACAGGTATCACGGTACCAGCAACCCACTGGAGGCAACGTCCACAGCTAACTGTCACGGATCCATTAGGCGACATGGATTTGCGGTCGGCAATCTCCAGACACGCGAGCTCTTGTGCGGGCTCCAGAAAATTCGAGCGTGAGCTTAAATGTAAAACCATACGGTTTTGGAGTTCTTAGCGGCTTGAGTAAACTCAAAGAGGTAGGAAAATAAGTCTCCACGGTTAACTGGTTACGTCTTGCAAGCGCCATTTCGTTCAGCAGGGCCAGGACGTGGAAATGATTTCGCGGTTACTAATGAGGACCCAGCTCAACGTGTAAAACCTTGAGGGCGTTTGCCGAGTAAATAAATAAATATTCCAACAGCCCGGGTTTAATTTCGTCGTGGCACTGCGGGTCACACTTAACGCCGGCGCAAGCAGAAGACGACGTGGCGGCTGCATGCCTAGCCGATACGTCTGCGATCCCATCCCCATCCCCACCCGGAATCCACCACGTCATCCGCCAGGCGGTCTTCTGCTCTGACGCTCCGACGACTGCCCTGCCGCCTGGCGGCGACCGGCGGCAGCTGGCGGCGGACTGCCCCGGGCGCTGCCGGCGGGGCTCCGGCCCTGTTCAGCCAGACGGTGGACCTCGGACAGGCCGTTACGGGCCCGGGGCGGCCGGCCGACGCCTGCCGCCTGGCAGAGAGCGGAGGGTTCGCCAGGTGTCCACACTCTCTGGCCAGGGACGCCTCTAGGGCGGCCACTGAGACGGCCACTGAGAGGGGATGACTGATGTGAGTAGATACCATCCATCATGAAAACATTACGTCCGGACGGCATGAAACAAACCAAAGGTGCATGCGGATCCAAAGCATGAAGCGGTGTTTTGTGGCAGTTTCAAGTGAGCGACCGAATGTTCGATGAAAGCGTCCTTTCAGTATCGTAACCGGCCGTTTCCTAACCTGTCTCTAGAGGCTATTAGCTATCACTAATGGCGAAATTTTGAGACTTGGCAATCTCGGCAGGACCCTTGCACTTGAATTCGGAGTGTTTATCTCTAGCATGAGTCTATGCGTTCGGTATGACAATTTTACAGAGCATGAATATAAACAACAAGCACGCATCTCTGACAAGTATGTCGACATTCCAGCTCTATACTTAACCCTATTCCCGGCAGGGGGGGGGGCGGAATCCGCCCCCCCTCGGGTTTTTTGCTTGCCAATTTCAGGCTTTTTAACGCAGCTTCACGAAACTTGGTGACTTTTCCTAGCTATTCCTTCTACGCGCCGTGACAAAATTTCGAAATTCTATTTTGCTCAGGGGCGGAGCCAGGCAACGTTTTTGGGAGGCACCTCAGGTCATTTTTGGCCATGTTGAGGGTAAAAGGAAAATGTCTGCCAAAAACAGAGTTTTTAAGATAGAACTTAAAACTTTATATGAATATATAGCTAAATAGTTGGGCAATGTGCATATGTAATTTTGTTTATCTGAGGTCACTTTACAAGGTCAGGTCAAGGTCAAAAGTCAAAATTTGTTTTTTCGCAATAATTTCGGCGCCGTTTTTTCAAATACCAAACCCGGAATACATGTGACGTAGAAAGACGCCCTCTACTTGTGTACCAAGTTTCAGCTTGATATCAGGTCGGGTCACGGAGCTATGACCTAAAATGTCAGTGCTCATACCCTATATCGCAAAAGCCAAAAAATTAATTTTTTGGAATAGAATGAATTTAATCGATTAAAAACGTTTACAGATAATATTGAATGCACACGACATCATTCCAGGTGACCCCAAGGCCACTGGAGGTCATTTAAGGTCAAAGGTCACAAGTTGATCTGAAGAACGTGTGACCATGACAGTTCCCCCTTTTTTATGTCCCTGGCACCGCCTATGCTAACATTATACAAACATTGTAATGCGATTTGTACTTCTTTAGCATAACATGACTAGCAGAAGCTAAAAAAGTGTTTTGGCCTCTTTTGTTCATTCCGTTATTAGAAAACTAATCCCCCTATTTTTGAAACCCTGTGAACGCCCATGAATTTTCTCAAAAGTTCAAATTTGCATACCCATGGTAAAAGCCCTATCCATAATCTCTCGATTCATGCCAGTTTCATCGAAATCGGTCCATAAACAACGGAGTTATAAGAAGTCAAAAAGTACCCCCCATTTTGACATTTTTCCCCCCTGTATCCACAAATTTCAAAATTTTGAAAATTTCTTTTTATAAAAGTGTAGTTTACGTCACGGCAAATCGATTGCCGTTTGTTGCGATGAAATCGGATAAGTAGTTCTCGAGATCTCAGGGGGGGCCGAATCCGCCCCCCCTGCCGGGAATCGGCCATACCGTCTAGCCCTCCGGGAATAGGGTTAAATGTCGACAAGAATCGACATTTAAGTTTAGAGCTTCGAGATATGCAAATTAAAAAGTCATGGCTGCCGGTATGCGATGTGGAATATATATATATATATATATATATATATATATATATATATATATGTATATACATATATACATATATATGCATCCATTCGTTGCCATTGTAGGATCTACGAAACTTGGGACTCAAAAACAGATTTTAGGAACAGCAGGTTTCCAATGTGTGCTTCACATTACTATTTGGCCGAGAAAATATCATAATTTTGCTCCAAACATATCCATCCGGCAACTTTCAGATATGACGTGATGACCCTAACATTTGTAAGACCAGCTTTTGAACGGCACATAGCATTTACATAGTGCCCACTTCAAACTGCACTATATTGCAAATAATAAAAGGTGCTCAAGTTCCATACGGAAAAGCGCTTCCTCATTACGATGGACACTGGACGCATTCCGTTGTTATCCGTGAAACATCATTAACAGAACATAAATATTCTACGTCAGTCTCAGTCATATCGTCATTATTTGGCTTAAATGACACAAAGGAGAGTTTCTGACGCTTGTTGAAAAAAACCTTTTACAAGCATGATTGATGAAAGAGGCGTTTATCATTGTAGACGACGCTCGTAGAGAATTTGGGCGGAAACTTGTCGAGCTGTCTCCTGCACCTTGACGTGTCTGACTTCGCCTAGTTTTATGTGTATGACTATAAGGTTTGTGTAACAAGGCTTGTTTGCATCACTTTGCGACACCTTTCACTGTCAAAATGGCTCGAATCGAATATCTATCCACGCGTTGGAAGAATTCGTTCATAAACTGAACTGAACTGAACTTTGAATGACTTTTATGGATCATCCAAGAGCAAATGTTAACACTATGACTGACATGGTGCGAATTAATGTTCCATTGAAACTCTTCTGTTTTAGTTTTACCTTAATGCATGTTGTATCTTTCAGGTTAATAAAAAAATAGTCCAGTACTAAATTCGGACGCATGCACGTTTCTGTCCATATTCGTCTTAGATGCATCCTTCCGCACCTAGTGACACTGCAGCAAACTCAGCACAAGTAGATTTCGTCATCCAGGCTGAACCACTCGGCTAAAAAGGCTTGGATACTTATCTAGCTCACCTGTGGAATCCAATTACATGCTTCCTCTGTCTGGAACAAGATATCTGTCGTTGAACATGGAATATGTGCATAGTTATCCAGAGGGCTGGTATGGGATGTAGCCATGGCCCTGTCCAATAGTTAAATATTGGTCCTATCATCGTTACAAATGCCTTCAGTGCTGTTAAATTCAAATTCAGCACCACCCACAGCGTTCTGTACCCAGCGTGGGCGGCGGTCAAGATCAATGTCCATTCCTCGTCGCCATCGCTCCTGTTCGCGGACGTCATCCCACGAACAGCGATTAAATCAGGGACAGGTTCCGATGGCCCGCGCTGGTCAGCCACCGGCGGAGACAACCTTCTCTCCGTGTGGCGGCGGACGACAGTGGGAGTCGACACTAGCGACACCTGTGGTCGAAATCGGCGGACGGGAATCGGACGCCGGGGTCTGCGCCTGCCGCCGCGGAGCCGCGGCTGGGACGCCAACCTGCGACCGATATCACCTGGATCCGGCCCTTCAGAGGAACCCGCCGAGACAAACTCATGCTCGCCTGGGTAAGCGGTGGGTCGGACACGACGTAACCAGTGCCCCTTACAGCAGTGTCCAGTTCAGGTGATCGATAGACTAAGTTCAGGTGCGCTGCCATCGGAGCTGCCCTCCCTGACCCTCTCTCCGCTCCGGTGTCGTCTCTGCACATCGCTGTCCTGAAGCTGTCTGTGCACTGCAGTCTGCGACGGGGCGTCGGTGGCCGATCCACGCCCGGTCCTGGTCGTTCCTTCCCTCTCTCTCACCGAACGTCTGCGTCACGCATCACGCGTCACGCCGGCCGCGGTGGAGGGCGTGACGCCCAGACGTTGGTCGGCTCCATTCAGCGGCCGTCTGGGCGGCTAGCCGATCCGGTCGGGCGGGGCGAAGGGGGACGCGGCCAGACCCTTGACAGTCTGCCTCCAGCCTGCGGGAGACCGTCCCGGGCTGACGGCGGAAGGAGGCAGCGTCAGCCGAGCCGTCTGCCACCTTCGAGGCGCGTCGCCGGCGCGCCGGCCGCCGCGTCGCCAGCTCTAAGCTCGGCGACGTTTATCGATGACGCTCGGGCCATGTTTGGCCGCGCAGCGCCGCCGCCGCCGCCCGGCTGTCCATCTGAATGGGCCAGCGTGACCGTTCTACTGCGTGACGAGACGGTTAAGGTGAAGCGAGCTCAGACAAAGGTGCGGGCCCGTTACGTTCGTCACCCGATACATTTTCTGAGATGTAGGCCGGGGTCTGAGCGCGGGCCGCGCGGCTGACGCCATCAGTCGGGGTTTTGCCACCCCTCGGACGGTCCGCTCGTTTGACAAAGACCGAAGTTTCTGTGATTGACGGCCCAGAGGGTGGTTTTCATCGACTGATTGATTGATTACTGGAGCTTAAGGGTGCATCAATGTCGTTGTCATGTGACGCCCAGTGGTTTTCCCCGGTCAGACGACGGATGAAGGCTAACCGGCCGGCCGGATACGCCGAACCCGCCAGTTATCACCATCGATCCGCAAAGTTCCCAGCTTTTGTCGCTGCTGCTACCGACTTCTAGTCCGGCGATAAGGCCCTGTAAATGATTTGTCAATCCTCTATCTTGTTATCTGTTCAATGAGCGACATGTCATGAAGTCTGCCCGACTATACACTTAACTAAACGAGAACTGTACGCTTTTCCCTGCCTCAGTTTTGCTTGCAAATGCCGGAATGGCCAATTTTGGCGCTTTCATTGTCTGTGACATTTCCCTGCTATTGGGCCGAGATAGCACAAACGAGATCAAGCTCCTTTGGCTTGAAGATGAATGGTAAAGTGTAAACACCGCCATGAGCGAGGAACCCACGGCTTTGGTTCTCGGCCTAACAAAGTACATTGTCGGGTCAGTAATGGACGTGTAAGGGACACAGTTTCAGAGAAGATCTTCGACAGGTCACCATCAGCGCAAACGTGGATAACCAAACTGTTACACTTTTTCACTGCCGCTTGGAACAGCCGATACGAGATCGAAAGCAATCGGGCTCTGTCGATGAGTCATGGCTGCTTCTGGGCTTTCGCTTGTCAGCTTATCTCCGCCCGCAGACCTGTTACAGACCATTTCCAGAAACCCAGCCCACTGTCAGCTCAGCAAAGCCCGCTCCGTCCCCGCTACAGGCTGTACGTTAGCCGATTTCGGCGCGGCACCTGTCCGACGGGACAGTTCGAGTCGTCGTCTGGCCGGCTGTCGGCGAATCCACAGCGCTGTCATAACCTTCAGAGCCGCCGGCCGCCAGGACAGAGCCGCTGCCGGCCGGGCGTCCGGTGGGCGGCACATGGTGGCACGTAGCGCGAAGGGCCCGGCACCCGTGCATCAGGCGGCCACACCTCTGGGCACGTGATACGGCGCAGGCGGCGGCCGCTCCCGCCGACCGCCGCGGGCGAACGGCCGCAGCCGGCCAGCGACCCCGCCTGGGTAGACTGACACGGCGCGGCGCCCACAGACACGCCATCGTGAGCCGCGGTTCCGGCGGGAAAACGTGGGCGGCGGCGGCGGCGGCGGCGGCGGTGAGGCAGCGCCCGGCAACACGGTGCCGCAAGGCCATGGCCGGGCCACCGGAAACAGCCGCGAGCCGAGACCAGACGGCACCGCCGCCGGCGCGGTCCCCTGCGCCGCTCAGAGGGAGACAGAACGGAGTCTCTCTCCGGCAGCGGGGGACGGCGCGGCGAACCGGAAGCTCCACGTCAGTGGCTTTGGAGCTCACCGTCAAGTCACCGGTTCTACGGGGAGGCGCACCGCAAAGTCCCCGGCCGTGGAGGTGGCGTTAGCAAACGGCGGTTAGCAGGATTTCCTTGTTTTCGATTTGGTGCTGATTCGATCTGCATTGCACGAGCCATGACCACGCGAACGGCAGCGCCATCTAAGCAAAATGCTCGTAGCGCTTCTCATAGTTCAGCGGTTCCGGGACAACGGCTGACGGCGCCCCGCTGTCTGACACCATCCCCTGCCCCACCTCCCCTCCCCTCCGCCGTCTGGACCGGAGGCGACTCTTCACCCCTCCTGGACGGTCACCAGGAGGGCGGGAGGGGGGGGGGGGGTCCTGTTCCACCCGGACCATGACCGGAGGGCGGGCTTTGCTATCACCCAGACCATTAGTCCACAGATTTATCCACCACGACCGTCGCCGTGGTCCGGCCGGCGGAGAGCCTCGCCTGGAACGAGAGCGGCCGTCAGCGCGGCCATGAGCCGGCCGAGCGCGGAGAACGACCGTCCGGCCGCGGCCGCCGGCTTATTTGCCACGGCGTCGGGCTTAATCGGCCGCCGTATGTCAGCCCCGCCAGAACAAACAAGCCCCCGTCTCGGCCGTCGTCGGGAGCGGGTGGAGCGTGCCGTGGGCAGGCCGAGGAAGATGGATGGGCCCGCTCGCGTCAGGTGCCTCTCACGCCGGCGCTGCAGTTGTGCAAACAGGTTTTTGTTGCTGCCCTGTTTTTTGTTTGTTTGGGTTCTTAATGCTTAAAGCACGGGTACCACTAGTCACCTGAGAGTTCAATGATCAACGCGTTTAACAGCCAGGCAAATCAGGTAATGCCTGCCGGAAAAAGTGCGACATGAATGACAAGCAAAAGCAATTACTGGGTCATGCAGGCTGGAAAAGGATGAAGGTTACATTCACTGAATTCACCGAAAAATGGTTCGCACTGATGTCGAGTCTGAATCACTCGTCTTTCTGAATGACACCAGAAAGACGTTGCAGACTGGTGACACGATTAAAACATCTACCAAAATATATTTCAAACCAACCAAAAGAAAACCTAGCCAGGAGTCTGTCAGCGGCCAATATCACAAAGCGCGCTTTGATGTTGAACTTCGTTCACATGATCACGAAAGCTTATCAGAGCCTTCTCTAATATCTTAATTGAGGGGATGGGCCCCCAACGAAGTCTCCAGCCACCCCATAATACATTCTGAGCCTTCTGTTGTTTGGCAAAAGCAAAAGTTTTTACCTCAGGTTTTTTGTTTACACTGAAACATACGACAATTAACGTATAATGTGTACCGCCGGGGAGAGTACGAGCTCACTCGTGGAGCAGCTGCGGGCGATTTGTGCAGTGGCGACGGGAGTGTATCGACGGCTGCTGGCATCCCTCATCGTGCCTGCACCCCACAGGACGGAGACGGAGCGGGTGGTGTCCCATTTTAACACGGTTAGATCACCCCATTGACTAATGATGTCGGAGGAGACGTTCAACAGCCGACGAATGGCGGCCCTCAGCGGGGTGGGAACAGCTGCCTACGATCCGAGGCCGGCTGTCGCGGCTTTCCTGGACGCCAAGAACGGGCGGGACCGTCCAGCGGACGTATCTGTATAAACAGAACGCGCCCTCGTACGCAAGATTTCCGAAATGGAGATGATGCGTGGGATGCACGTATGTGCAAATTTCCCACTGGGCACCGGTTCTCCTCGGTGAGTCTGAGCCTCCATTTATTGAGCTGTATCCTTCGAAGTTGGCTGCCTCCCGCAAACATCAAGAAACTTCACGACCCAACCGCCTGCTCACCACGTGCGTAGGACCGTGTGGTGTTCACAGCTATAGTTTCAGACATTTTTCACTACGGGATGCCTGTGTTCATGGGTGTAGCCACCTCCGAAAATGGGGGGGGGGGCAAACCAGAATGCGGGGGGACAATCTAATCCAAAATCACGTTTTAGATGGGAAACTGCGAAAAACGTTCGCTTTCCGAACAAAACAGGGGGGAGATGAAAGCTCATTTTGCCAAAACTAGAGAGGACATTCCGCTTCAGCCCCCCCCCCCGCCCGTTGTTGCACCCATGCTTGTGCTTGCCGACAGTTGACGGCTGCATACCGGCCGCGATCGCGCATGGCACAGCTCAATCAAAGGCGATTGTTGGCTCATGCTCGATGACAGCTAATGGGTGCCCCTTCCCCCCTAAATACACACCTGCAACAGCAGCTTCGTGCACCTGTCCTGTCTGGCGTTTCGTTTCATCACGATTTAAAGTAGACACTCGTGCCGGAGTGATAATGTGTCTTTCTTTAAACCCGACCCGCACTGGAAGACACAAGACCCGCACCGCTCTCTTTAACCTCCCAAACAGCGTTAGCTCTTTGTGTGGATCCAAACGCGGCCATGCTTGGACCTTTCAGGACTCGCTCCATATGGACGATTTGGGCTCAGCAGGTCCCGGATTAACAGGCGCACTGGAAGGGGGTCTTTTTGTGCCTCCCCCACCTGTTTTTCTTGGAAACCTCGAGAACGGATCTGAGCTGGTTGCTGCTACTTTGTGATATTTATGGACATTGAATGACTCGTCGATTGACGCAGAAAAATCGAAAATCGGTCCGAAATTTTTGAAGTTTCAAGCATTTGAAGTCAAACAAACATAACGAAAACAACCATTGTCGCTGACAAATGGGTACTTCGTGAGGGGAGTAGCGTTCTACCTAACATTACTGTTTGAACACAATCAGGCAACATCGTTCGGACGTAAGTGATGGATGTACCAGGACAAAGCCAAGCAAGGGTCAAGGTCATCAAAGGTCAAGGTCAACCAGCTTGTGACCTGATCCAGATTTGCTTTGGGACATGTCGGTTTGCATGAAATATGCGTTCAAACACCCTAACATAAACACGTGTGTGCGCACTGATACGCTTACATATACCAGGGTCGGTGAAGGTCTAGGTCATCAAAGGTCAAGGTCAAACATCTTATGACCTGGTCCAGATTCGCTTTGCGACATGTCGATTTGTATGAAATATGCATTCAGAGACCCTAATAGAAACACGTGTGCGCACATTGACAAGCTTATAGATACCAGGGTCAGTGCAGACCAATGCCATCAAGGGTCAAGGGTAAGTATTCTATGACCTGGTCCAGATTTGCTTTGCAATATGTCGATTTACATGAGATATGCATTCAAAGACCCTAAAAGAAACACATTTGGCACATTGATACTCATATGTATGTACATGTATACATGTATATACATACATAAATATGTATACATCAATATATATATATATATATATATATATATATATTTATAAATATGCAATTTTACATTTTACAGCGTTCAAAACGTGTAATTGGGTTCAATATAACGAAACAACTTATGAGCAGACAGTCGACATAAAACTTGCTTTGGGTAAGAAACTTCATTCAAGGTCAATGACATCGCCTCACTTCTTTTGACCTTGCGGAGGTTAATAAATACTAACAGTGATCAAATGTATCGATGTTGGCTGCATTCACTGAAAATACGTCAAAACATGCGTGTAACACCCTTATTTACGGTCAAGGTATCCCGTGTTGCTCGAAATCTGATCTGCAAAAGATGAAAAAATAACGCCATATGTCAATGACCTGACCTGACCTTGACCCGAAACCCTCAGTCAAGACGCCAGATGAATGAAAATTGTCATATGCCACATTTTAACGCTCAAACAAACACTCTTTTCCCGTTTCGTCTGAAAAGTCAAATGGAATGGATTTTACGGGCCGAGAAAGTGTTTAAAGTTGACCCTTTCGACCACATTTGACCCTGAAGACATTGACCTAGGGTCATGAAAATTGCAGACAATGTAAACTGTTCGAGTCCCAGCCTATCCATACTTTTTGTTCCTACCTCTTTCCGTTTCGGAGACTGGAGGGGGTAGTTTTGTGCCCCCGTTCCAGTGCGAGTTAGTGCGAAACCCCCTTCCACTGCGGGTGTTAAGACGAAAAGCATATTAATGCCTTAAATTACACGGATTTGTTTCGGTCTTTCGTCGGAATGCGCTTTGAAATTATGGCAATTAATTGTCTTTTGCCAGACAATAAGGGCCAACTAGTTCGGGTACATTTAAGTCTAAGGGGATGAGCTAGCCCCCCGTCAAATTTTCTTACAGGAAGACGTGAAGCTTATGTTAAGTGCGTGCTTTGATACATGAATTTTCGCGACAACAAAACAACTGTTGGAAAAGAACCAAGATTCAGAATGGCATTATGCTTCGTACAAAAAGCAAAAAAGTTGGACACATACCGTTTTTCAAGCTCCCGATACTTACGCTTAGAATGTAGGAGGGACCCACTACATCTAATAAAGTAATAAACCCAAAGCTGCACTTTTAGCCAATAAATATTCCTGTACATTTCCATTGAAAGAAACTGGGTACCGGAACAACATATGCTTCGCCTCCTCGAAGTATATAAATGGGACTTGCAGCATTAGAATGTCCGTTTTACTCTGACAAAAAAACAATGAGGTACTGAATATGCCAAAAAATGAAAGAGTAAAAAAGATACCACACTATCCAACAGACAAACGTTTCTCGGTCGAAACGTGGCGGATTTCCGAGAAGACTCATTTGTTTTAAAATCCTCGTGCTCAAACGCATGCTGCGCCGCTCTCAGAGCCAGGTTTACGTTCGCGCCATTTTCTCAAGCGCAAAGCGCTGCTGCCGTTTTGGCGCTAGAGCGCCGCGGCTCGAGAGGAGCCTTGACCGCGTGACGGCGCCGCTGTTTGTAAATGTTTGCCTTTCGGGCGGCGGCGGCGAATCAGCCGAGGTGCACCTGGAACCCCGGCAGACGGCAGAGAGGTGGGTCACCTGGGAGCCCCAGACGATGGAGACGGGAGGACCACCTGGGACCTCCCAGACGTCACAGGAGTGGGTCGCCTGGTACCCCGGACAGCAGTGATTCAATCGTCGCCACCGACGCCCCGTGACTGAAGGAGGCCCCGGCGTCATCACCGATCGAGACGGGCCCGGGGCGGCCGTACCCAGCTGGTAACGGGACCGTGCAGACGGCGCCGCCTCGCCGCAGACACGTACGGAATGAATGACGCCGCTCCGAGAACTGGAGGCAATCAAATGCAAATTGATGGCCCCGAGTACGTCAGCCTGCACGGAATGCTGCTGAGAGCTGGCACGAGGGCAGGTCGGCCTGTCCAAGAGGCGCCCGCCTCCTCCGTCAGACCGTGTCTGGTGTGGGGCAGGCAGACCGACGCCCCCCGTCTACACATTGAGTCATTTGTCAGCTTCGCCTTTCGTTTGTGACGGCTCTACGTTCCCTTTGCATGCTGTCTGTAACCTGTTTCGCTCCATACAGGGGTTTCACTACCAGCTGCGAGCTATGTAACGAGTCCGCGTCCAAACCGCTTCTGGAATTATGCCACCTCCAGCGGGTTTCCGACCCTTGGTGACTCTGCCCTGACTACTACCTGACTGCCGTAAACTACTTTGCAAACTACTGTTGCTGTGTTCCATATTTCATCCTCTCTACTCCGTCTCCGCCCCATCGATCCCCTGCCATCTCCAACGGTTCCATCCTCCTGCTCCCCAGCAAGCTGCGGTGCGTTTCCACGGCTGCCATGAGACGCTGGCAGTCGGCGGTCGGCTTCCTCGGCCTGCGGCTGGCCGCGCCGGCGGACGGTCACCCCTCCCTGCCGCGGCCGACCCGGACTTACGCACTCCGCAGGGGTCCGACGGCAGCGAGACCGGCCGGGCCCAGCCGGGAGGTCGGCAGGACGCCGGCCGAGACGTGGGCCCGGCTGGGCAGGACGGAGCTGTCGCAGCCGTCAGAGCTGGGAAGCCGCGCCGGCCGGGCGGGGAAGGTGGCGGGCCCGCTGTCGCCTCGGTTCGACGCCAGTATCAGACGGTGAACGAGCCCTGGCCTCTGTCGGCTGAGTGAGAGACGAGCTGTTGCGTCCTCGCATCCTAAAACGATTTAGATGCTCCATGGGAGTGTTTTCACGGCTTCGTTGTTCAGTTTGGCACGAAGCCAGTTGTCCGCCAACTCCCCGATGTGTTATTACTGTCCTGCACGTAAAGACCACCCAGATCACTGAGTTCCAGTGTGATGACAGGCACTCTGGAGATGTCTAAAAAGCCAGACCGCGGCAGCCGTGCCTTCCGTGGAAGCAATGAATGCTTCGGGTTTTTATAGCGTGCCGTTACTCATGCCAGTTTTTGCAGATCCGCAAAAAGACAGCGTTTTCCAACTCATTCATTCTAAATGACTGCCTCGTAAATAGCTTGAATGATTGATGCTCCACAACAACTCGTTAACAGACAGTCAATACTAGAAAACTGGATGCGTCCGCTTATCGCCCATCATCAGTAAGGAATATATTTTTGCAATGTGGCGATGATGGATTGTTTGTGCATTACTCTGCTTCCGGCTAGGTGACGGTAGATGGAGAAAGATTTCGCCCGTGAGGTAGTCATACCCACAGAACTAGTCACAAGCGACCCACAGATTTTGCGTTCCCGTAAGACGAGCATGTGGTAGAGCAAAAAGGAGCAGAAATGTGGTGATCAGATTCAGCTTGTCTTTTGTGCCGTACAGCTGGTCTGCAAACTAAACGTTTGACGTGCACAGCCATGGCTCCAGGAACAACACGGGGGAGTTTGCAGCCACTGCTGTATGACATAATACGACTCGCATAAATCACGGGAAAACTTAAATGCACAGGCCTCAAGAATAACATCACAATCAAATGGAGTACTGCATGTTGGAACTAAAAGGGTTTAGCTGCACAACAGCTCACGTCGGCTGCCCGGGCCGTATTTGGTCCAATTCATTGAAACGTATTCCAGGAGGCCCACAGGCATTGGCGTTGACAAACACTTTGATAGCTTGACCTTGGCGGTGACATCTCAGCAGAGCTCTCACTCCGGATGAGCAACGAGATTCTGAAAGCTTGCTCCTTTCATGAAATGAGCAGCCTTGGTCTTGTCAGAGACGCCTCGCTATGGAAGGTCACGCGGCTGTCCTGCACCTGGCCGCTGACAGGCTGACTGTTTCAACGACAAAACCTCCGAACAAAGCCTCGAACGAAATCGAAACCTCTCAGCTGCTGCCTTCGGACGTCTGTAGTTGCTGATGCACGCAGACGAATTTATTTCTACCGGAAGTATTCTTAAGTCGCGCGGGCAGAAGGCACCACTAATTTTACGACTGCAGGACGTTCGCACACATCGAGTTTCAGATGTCTATCGCGTAGCTTGGTGTCCATGTGTGCAGGAACTGGGAACATTTGTGAAGCTGGTAGGGCAGGAGTTCTTTTTGGGCCTTTGTCCATGCACCACCAAATGAGTTTGATAAAATGTCCCTCAAATTCATAAAGTTTAAAAAACTGCTTGCCTGCGCAGTGAGCTACCACACCTATGTCGTGTCCATTCACGGCTGACGCTTCAGAGATCCGAAACATAAAGATTTCAAAGGATTAAGATTCAAAAGTCAATTCAAAAGAAAAGATTCAAAAGACATAAAGATTAAAGACAGTATGACGGAACTGATCTTCCCTGATCTGTGTGCTGGCGGCGTTGCGGCCGTGATGGAGAATGACAGTAATCTTAGCCTGTCAGGGCACCTTCAAACCGTCCTGTGTAGCTCTCCTTTATTGGGCACCAGTAGTAAGGGAATGACTGTCGTTACTGCCAGTTGTCTACATGCTCGGTATCAACCATGATGGGATAGGGGCTGTCAGGAATCCCACTAACGGCAACCGCCATCCCATGAAAAAGGCTGAGGGTACTCCAGCCCCCGGGCACTCCGGACACACCGGTACTCATCACGTCACGACGGAAGCAGACGGACATCCCACAACCGTCACTCACCGCTCCATCACAGACTAATGATCGTCCCACACTCGACACCCGCCACTCACCACACGGGGAGAGAGGCTATCGGGAGTGTCGGGAACCCACACCCATCACAGATTATTTCACGGACAAAAGCCTGACGGGCACTCCATACCCATACCCGACACTTGCCATTCTGTGAAAGCGGCTGGTGGTGATCCGTGACCCGGCACTCACCATTCCGTGACAGAGCCTGGCGGTGCTCCGTGACCCGGCACTCACCATTCCCTGACAGAGGCTGGCGGTGCTCCGTGACCCGGCACTCACCATTCCCTGACAGAGGCTGGCGGTGCTCCGTGACCCGGCACTCACCATTCCGTGACAGAGCCTGGCGGTGCTCCGTGACCCGGCACTCACCATTCCGTGGCAGAGGCTGGCGGTGGTCCGTGACCCGGCACTCACCATTCCGTGACAGAGACTGGCGGTGCTTCCGTGACCCGGCACTCACCATTCCGTGACAGAGGCTGGCGGTGCTCCGTGACCCGGCACACACCATTCCGTGACAGAGACTGGCGGTGGTCCGTGACCCGGCACTCACCATTCCGTGACAGAGGCTCACGGTGACCTGCGAGCCGGGGTCGCCCTCCACGGTGCCGCGGTAGAAGCAGCGCGCCGTGTCCGCGCCCAGGCTGTGCACCTCGCTGAAGTTGCGGTGCACGCGCTGCACGCGCAGCTCGGGCGCGGCCAGGCGCCGGTCGGGTCGCAACAGCACGGTCAGCCGGCGGCCGAACGCTTGCAGGCGGTACCGCACGGACTGGCCGGTGTCGGCGGCTGCTGGCCCGCTCTCCGGGTCAGCGGACCCCGCTGAGGTCAGCTGCTGGGGCCAGGTCAGCTCCGTCAGCTCTGAATCGCCTGCCAGCGGTGAGGAGAGAGGTCACGCGACGTCCAGACAGCTGGCAGGGCGCGTGCATAGCAGCAGTTTGTGCAGGGGAATAATACATCTTTGCAGCCATGCCAATAAATTACAGGTCGTTTATGACGTATCATTCATAAAATGAAATTGGCCTTTGGTCAGGTGTAAATTAGCTGCAAAGGGGCAAATTACTGTCCGTCATAAATAAGTACGTGCCATGAATTGCAGCTCATATTAATATATGCCCATGCGGCGGCTGAAACGCCTTGCATGTTGCCGCGTAACCCAAGCAAACCTGCTCGTGGTTTGTGTTGGCACTTCCGCGAAAGGTGTGGTGTAAGCTGACGGAGCAAAACACGCGGAAATGTGTTCCAGTCTATGCCGTCCGGTGTAAGCTGTGCTCGGATTGATTTGTTACGTGAGGTCCTCGGCGTCAAAAACTGACTCTCCGAACAGTGGTGTTTATGTCTGGAAGTCGGAATACCTGTCGTCTCCAAACACTTCCAAACATGTTTCTGGTCTTGACACTGTGGACTAACAGTGATCGATCCGTTACCGGCGGAAACGCAAACTCCACACGTCCGGACCAATCGGCTTCACTCGCCGTCCATGATGAGACGTCCTTCTTTCTCTCTCTCCCTCTCCCCCCTCTCTCTCTCGCTCTCTCTCTCTCCCTTTCTCTTTATCGCTCTTTCCTTCGTTCTCTTTCTCTTTCTCTCTTTTTTTCCTCTCTTTCTCTCCCTCTCTCCTCCTCTTTCCCTATCCCCCCTTCCACTCTTTCTCCCTCTCTCTCCCCTTATCTCTCTCACTAGCATGCCACAGCCCATCTCCACGACGCCCTGTCGCCCTGTGTCGCTCTCTGCACCTGTCCTGCCCCGAGCTCCGACAGCTCGGCCGCGGCGCGGCGGCTGTACAGAGCCGGCCGGCGCCAACAGCAGACGGCCGGCTAACCGACGTGTTTACAGCGGCCGAGCGTCACGAAGCCGGTGTACGGTCGGCGGCGGCACGCGCCGTCCGTAGCGCGCGGCACGTGCCCCGTGCCAGAGCACCGGACCGTCCGGTGCACGGCGGCGCCCGACCGACGGCGCCGAAATGAGAGGGCTCGGAGCTGGACGCCAACACGACCGTGTTGTTAACTTTTTGGCTACGTATTCAAAACCAAAGCATTTCTGCGATGAAGAAGGTAGGCGAAATCTTTTTAACGGGACTCGTGTCCGGACTGATATTAAACCGGGGAAAATTCACGACACAAACCAACGATGAGGAGAGATGATTGATGAGATTTTCGACCTGGTGCGTCAAAATAGAAACTGATCTGGTTTTGATGCGAAAAAACGCTCCAAGCACCAGCTGACCTTTGCCCAGGCCTCAGTTTAGGCGGCCGTTTCCTGGACCGGACGTGCCGCTGCCAGCGGCAGGATACGTCAACATGGGGTCTCGTTGACCCGTTGAAAGACGATAACGGGGAAATAGCCTCAACACGTTTCTTTGACGGTTGGAAATCTAAAAGTGCCACCGGAATGTCACATATGCCACTAGAAGGCACTGCGCACTTCATTGCCCTTGCAAGTGGCTTTAACGTCATATGGATGCCGTATGTACATGGATAATTCGAGAGAGGTGCAGATTCGGATTAAATGCGAAATAAACCACAATATAATCACGAAACTGCATGAGTCATTAAAACTACTTTTAACGGACACATAAAGAAACTGTGTCGTATTTATCATCGGGCAGTTTAATGTTCATACGCATATGATCATCCGAGCTTTTATTCGTTCCGGTGGCAACCGTGAGCCTTTGGTTCCGTTAGCCAGTGTGAAAACCGTCGTGGCTGCCGTTCCTATTCCCGTGAGGCGTATATGTAACGTGACTAATGTTGAGACAGAGATCTGAGACCCCACTTATGATCTATGCGATTGTAGCGTCTCATGTGGCATTATCGCGATGTTCAATCCATTTCTAAGTCATGCTTTGCGCATTGTTGATTTCGACGGATCGGCAAAGAAGCCATGCTTTAAAAACAGATAACGTAGTCGACAGATAACGCTAATGCACTTGATAGACTGCGTCTGTCCATTTCGCAGCAATCACACTTCATCATTAAGAATGGGCATTGCAATTTTCCCATTTCTCTCTTCCAAGTGAAAGACATTTTACCGGATTCCGTGCCCGCGCTGCTGCTGCGGCGTGATCTGCGCAGGTGGCGCTGTCTGACCAACCGCACCACGCGCTTCGAGGCGGCTTCAAAGCCTCAGACCGAGAGCCGGCTCAGGGGACGCCTGGAGAGGCGCCAGCTGGACGGCTACCTGTCGATGGTCGTCAGGCGCTCCTGTCGGTCCTCCGTCTGCCGGTCCCCGGCCGGTCCAGGGCGGCGGCGCCGGACTGACCTGGACACCACCCCAGACACGCGACGGACGGCCTGGCGACTGGCGGGCGCCGCCGGAGCGAACGTCTCCCGTTTATCCGACCTCCCGCGTGTCGCGAGCAGCTCGCGGCGGCTTTCGGAGCTCGCCAGCGGCGGCGGCGACGGACTCGGCAGCCTCGGCCGGTAAACAGCTGTCTCCGTGTCGGCCCGGACAGCTCAGTCGGCGACCGCCCGGGCCGGCCGGCCGACTGCCAGCGGTCGGCCGGCGCGCCAGTGTCAAGGTCGTCTGGAGTCTGACGGCCCGGTCGGCCGGCTGCCCAGCGGCCGCCCACGGCTCATCCCCCCTTCTCCCTAACCCCCAACCCCCAGCCCCCAGCCCACGCCCGGGTCAGACTTGTTTATTGGGTTATTTAACGTTGCTTGCGACTGGGTCATACTGACGGCGAACATTGCCTCAGCTGGCGGACTCGGCCTGCATGTTGTAGCTATGATAATTTCGTTTTTGAAATCTCCAGTCGTGTCAGATTGACTACGCGTGTCAATGAAGAATGTGTCCCGTGAGTCACCGTCAGATCAGGTTGAACCGATTTGAGCTTTCATGAAGTGTGATGAAACTCCAACAGTTAAGAATCGCTCGGGTTAAGCTGATCTGATTTGTAAGTCAAGTGACATTCGGCGTCAAGTAAAAACCGGCCGAAAAAGTCGAATTTGTCAAACACGAGGAAAAACGACGCCGATCGATTGTATCATTGACAAGGGCCACGCGCCAAGTCGTGGAACAGGATGAGCGCGACAGTTCATGCATGGGTTTCCAGCATCTAGTTGTCTCGTAACGTAATGAAGCCTAACTCATCTCAAGGCCCTTTGGAATCGTGAAGAGCTGGGAATGCAGCTCCAACGATACATAAGAATACAGCTCCAACGATACAAGCCGGAAGTGGTATCCCACGACAGGGAATAACAGTGCCTCATGGCTCGATTCGACAAAGCTGCATAACATTGCAAAATGTGAAAAGTCAGCGTCTAAACTTATTTGCATTTCCAAGGCGATACCAAACGACATCCAATGTCCGGCAAAGCCAAGGCACTGTGCGTCAGAGCTGAATACACGGCACACGCATGCCTCGCAATATTTTCTCCCTCCATTCGTGAGGCGGTGACCGCAGCCGTGCTGGTCCGGCTGCCGGCCGAGCAGGATCGTTCTGCTCTGTTCGGGCCGTCGCTCGGGCTGGCGGGGAGTCTGGCGGCGCCGGCCGACCTCCAAACCAGGTGCTGCGTGGACGTGACCGAGCACCGGACGCCGATAATAGTCTCTGTCGGCGCTGCCCGCCCGACGGCGGCCGGCGGGTGACGGAGGACAAACCGCAGACGGCGACGCCACTCCCTGGCCCGTCACGCCACGCGGGCGGCGCCGCCGCAAACCGCAGCCTTCAGGACGCATCAGCGGCGGAGCGTCGCTGGCGGCCGGCGACGCTCCCTCCATCTCGTCGGAGCCGGCCTCGGCGACGTATCGGACGACCGCGCGAACCCACGCCCTCGTCGGCAGCCGTCCGCGCCGGCACCGGACGGGCGTGCATGCGGCGCCGTGCTCGACAGCCGGCGGCTCGTGATTTCCGATTATCTCGACAGCCGGGCCCGCCCCGCGGCTCGGCTGACGGCTCCACGGCTCACCGTGCCGTCACGGACCGCCGGACGGGCTGACCCGGCGGGTGTGGCCGTCAGGTCGGCTGACGCCGGCTGCGTGGGCGGCCGGCGCTGGCCGTGCGCCGGCGAGACCACGTGACCGCCCAGCCCGGCTTCCGGTGCGGCACGGGTGCGCTTCAAATGCACGGCCGACTGCTTTGAATAAAGGGGCGAGCCGGGCGGCCGGCGATCCACCGATGAGTGGGAGCCAGCGCTCAAGCCGGCCGCCCGCGCGGCCGGCCGGGCCGCCAAATTTGGCGGCGACCGCGCGCCGTCCGGCCGCTATCTGGCCGCCGCCGCTGCCGCCGGCCCCATGTCGATGGCGACGATACGCGCTGTCCTGCCGGCGCAGCGGGAGAGGCCGGGTGCAACGGCGAACCTGTTGGGAGCAGGTGGACGGGACTCTGACGTCACAAAGCGAACTTCGCGGCGGCTGGCTTCCTTGAACCGCACTCTCAGGAGGTGTCAACAGCTCCGCTTGGTTTCTGCTCCAGTCTTCTGCAATGGTGGAAAAATGAGGAGCAAGGTTGACATGGGCAAAGCAGCCCATGAGGCAGGCAGGGAAGCGGTCCTGCCAACTTGATGGCGGCCCTATCAACTATGAACAGCTTTATCATTAGCCGTATGGTGCTGCATACAGAGAAATTGCCTTAACCCTATTCCCGGCAGGGGAGGGGCGAAATCCGCCCCCCCCCTCAGGTTTTTTGCTTGCCAATTCCAGGATTTTTAACGCAGCTTCCCGAAACTTGCTGGCTTTTCTTAGCTATTCTTTCTACGTGCTGTGACAAAATTTCAAAATTCTATTTTGCTCAGAGGCGGAGCCAGGCGACGTTTTTGGGAGGCACCTCATGCCATTTTTGGTCATGTTGAGGGTAAAATGAAAATGTCTCCCAAAAAAAAACAGAGTTTTAAAGCTAGAACTTAAAACTTTATATGGATGTATAGCTAAATAGTTGGGCAATGTGCAGATATAATTTTGTTTATCTGAAATCATTTTACAAGGTCAGGTCAAGGTTAAAATTCTAAATTTGTTTTTTCGCTATGATTTCGGCGCCATTTTTTCAAATAACAAACCCGGAATATATATGACGTAAAAGGGTGCTCTCTACTTGTGTACCAAGTTTCAGCTTGATATCAGGTCGGGTCACGGAGCTATGACCTAAAATGTCAGTGAGCGTACCCTATATCGCAATAGCCATAAAATGAAATTTCTGGAATATAGTGAATTCAAATGATTGAAAACGTTAACAGATAATATTAAATGCACACGAGATCATTCCAAGTGACTCCAAGGTCACTGGAGGTCATTTAAGGTCAAAGGTCACAAGTTGATCTGAGAAACGTGTGACCGTGACAGTTCCCCCTTTTTCATGTCCCTGGCACCGCCTATGCTAACATTATACAAACATTGTAATGCAATTTGTACTTCTTTAGTATAACATGACTAGCAGAAGCCAAAAAGGGTGTTTGCCTCTTTTGTTCATTCAATTGTTAGAAAACTAATCTTCCTATTTTTGAAATCCTGTGAACACCCATGAATTTTCTCAAAATTTGAGATTTGCGGACCCATGGTAAAAGCCCTATCCATAATCTCTCGATTCATGCCAGTTTCATCGAAATCGGTCGATAAACAACGGAGTTATAAGAAGTCCAAAAGTACCCCCCCATTTTGACATTTTTGCTCCCTGTATCCACAAATTTAAAAATTTTGGAAGTTTCTTTTTATAAAAGTGTAGTTCACGTGCCGGCAAATCGATTGCCGTTTGTTGCGATGAAATCGGACAAGTAGTTCTCGAGATCTCAGGGGAGGGCCGAATCCGCCCCCCCCTGCCGGGAATCGACCATACCGTCTAGCCCTCCGGGAATAGGGTTAAAATCACCCAGGCTCTACCAACTTCAAGATTCCCCTTAGCCGACGAAGGTTCGACTGGTCCAGTAATGAGACTATGAGTGCTAGGGTCAGGTCAAGGCTGGTCATTTAACAACCAGACTTGACAGAAAAATCTTCGATGATTCCCATTGTGGCTCACTAATCACGAAGAAGGCCCGATGGACGAGGCGAGATCAGGAAGAGACCACTGTTCCCGATGTGTATACGGAGGCAGACACACCAAGCACATTCTCCATTACATGCAAGGAGCGGCTCTGTGTGTGCAGGCCAAGTTAGATGGGCGTGGACAAGACACGGTCCATAACATCCGTATTGACTGTCTACAATTTAAACATCATTGAACCGGAGGCATTTAACTTGCGACTGCGAGGGTGTTGAATTCGCTTTGTCTGACGTCATTTCGCCGCACCCAGAAGGCGCAGGGCGGCTACAAAGGCCCCCGGCGCTGGCCCCCGGCCATGAACAACCGCCCGCGAGCCCCACTGATCACGCCGGCGGCCCCCGCCGCCCAGGGCCGACGTTCGCCGGCTGTCCGCGCCGCCGACGGCGGCCGCCGCTCAGCCACCTGGCCGTCGTCAGTGACCGCGCCGCTAATGCCGCCGTCTCGCCGCCGCGCCAAATTTGGCCGTCGCCAACAGGTGTAGCGTCACCGTGCCGGGTGGTTTACCGGCCACCGGCCGCCGCCGCGGCCTTATCGGTGCGGCCGCCGCCGACGTCTGCTGGGAGTGTCGGCCGTCGCCGAGCCGGCCGCCCGCTGCGCTGGGATGCCCCTCGCCGGCCACGCCTCGCGACAGGCGGCGGCGGCGGGCGGGGCACTGCGCTCCCGTTCAGAGAGGCGAGGCTGTGTTTTGTCTCTGACGCTCCGGTACGTCCAGCCTACGTCTGGATGAGCCATGAGGAGTTGTGCCTGGTTGTTTATCCCCGTCGTCATTGTTTTCCTCTCGGTGTTTTTGCACTGTCGGTGGCTAAACGAACACGTACACGTTTGTCGAAAAACACGGGTGAGTTACCGAGACGGAGGCTCAGTCAACAAAGGGGCAGACAAAACACTGAAAGACGTGCGCGAAACAGCCAAACCAGCAAACACTGCAGCCAGCAGTAAGGCTAAACACCAGATTAGTTGAAGAAGGGAAAAAGTGTGGTCGTAAACGGAACGGCAAGAAAAGGAAATATCTTGAGGTTTTCGGTTATTGTCATTAACGTAGGTCTTGACGAAACTTGACGGCTCAAGTTTAACAGCATTGCACATTTCTGTGGCGAAACTGACATGAGAAAGGACCGTACCAATCTTTGCTTCTTGCAATACCTATCTGATTTATGAATGCACGAAAAACACAAGGAAGTGTCGAAAATGTCATAGTCAGACATTTATTGCTCAGGGTTGAACCAATTTCAGTAAACCATCATTTTCGGTAAAGTGTACGTTGACCTGATAAGCATGATTCGGATCTGAAACCGGCAACGTTGTTTCCGCACATCAGTTGGATGGTGTCGCTCAGTACCTCGTGGGCTGCCTATCGTGCATGTTGTTAATGATCGCTGCGGTTCCCGTAGACTGCGGCGACTGCAACGCCCCGCTGCGGGCGGAGCCCCTCTGAAGAGCCAAAGGGTCACCGGCCCTCACCAGCAGTGCTCGGGTGGCTGCTGGCCGGCCTCGACCCTGGCTGCAGTTCGGTGCAGCGTCGTCGCCGCCGCCGCCGCCGCCGCCGCCGCCGCTCGTTAGCGCAGCCGAGTCGCCGCTACCGCGGCTGACTCACTCGCGGAAGAACGGTTGAGCGCCGCGTTTACTCGCCGCATCAACACGGACGATTATCAAACGGAACCAGGTCAGAAACCGCCCAACGCAAACAAACGCCGGTGGCGCGGCGCGGCGTCCGCCCCTGGCAACAGCGCCTGAGACGCGGGTGTGTCCCCAGAGAATCCCCGCAGACGGCGGCCGGCTGGCACGCGACCGAGCAGAAGTCGGGGATGTCCGGCGATACCATCGCGCTTGCGTGACTCACACACGGCACTATCCGTTAAAAAACGCGTGTTTGTATTCCGTTTAATGGGTTGTGACTTGGAACACCAGAAGTGTCGGAACCTGTCAAACACGGCTATCGTGGAACTGCTTTTAACGGCGCGTGACAGGTGAACCCTTCTGCGCATTAACCTTTTATAGATCCATGCCGACGGCAATCAGGCACGATGCAGCACTCTTACATAAGTATAAAATTAGAGCCAAACTAAGCGCAACGTCCTTTAATCAGATATCTAGATCCCCAGGAGACCTCAAACGAGCTGCCAATGTCATCACGTGACATGAAGAGCACCTTTTTTTACTACGCAGACCGCAACCTTCGCCGGAATCCCAAAGCGGCCCGCTCGAACCTTTCCGGCTCGTTCCGTTCGTCCGAACCTCACGAAAGTGGCCGTCTGTTATGCAGTCTTGGTCACACGGCAACACATTGAGCCCATCTGCTCGGCCTGTGTTGACCTTGCGCGCGCCCCGGCCACGGACAGGCCGGCGTCATGGAGCCACCGCCCATCCGGTCTGCGTCAGTCATCGCCACCGCACCAGATCGGCAATTAGATCTCCCTGGCGTGATATCACCGCCTCCGTGCCGACCTTCAGGGAGGTCTTGACAACACTGTACGGGGGTGTCGGATGGGGAGGGGGGAATGGAATACACCTCGTCCCCGAGAACAGACCTTTCGTTGTCCGGACGGTGGGATATTAGACGTGGTCCGTCACCACCTAGGTAAAAAGACGAACGGACCTGAACTGAATTTATGCTGATGCAGGAAAAACGATGTCGATGGCTTTATGGCTTGGAGGGGAGTGGTTTTGTAAGACAGCAATACTGAGGTGGCATGGTACGTCTCTACAAGGCTCCACAGTTGTGAAGAGGGAGGTAGGTAGAGGAGTATTAAGTGCATCATTTGTCCTAAAATGAGAATCTTAGTCCTCTTCGTATTTCACTAGTAATGTCAGGGAAGTAGTCTGTCACGTTTGCGTCAAGTTTTATTATCCCCGCAAGACTGAACACTTCGTGATGTAACGAATGCATGACGCCGTTGAAACAATGCCTCATGAACACACGAGCCAAGCGTAAGTGCCTCATTTTACTGCGCACCGTTTATGGGAGAGAGCTGAAACCTCTTGGGAAATCATGCAATTTAAGCTGCGCCCATGAAGACCGCCGAGGTAAAGAAGATATCGGCTTGAATCAGTCACGTCGCGAGCTGGTAATCGGGCGATCACACGGTAAAAATCCTGCCTCCGTTTGTGACCATCTAAGTCCATCGAATGGAGTACTTCACGGAGCCATTCCCAGAAGCGACAAGCTTCTGGAGGTCCGCATGACAGCATCGAAAAGCCCTTTCGTCGCCCGCCGACCGCAAATGGACCTCGACGAACAGTTGCCGGGCCCGGTCGGCATAACCCGATCTAATCCGTGGCGGCTGTTTTTTGGTCTATGAGAGCCACGTTCTCCGCCGTGTGCCAACAGAAGCCGTCTGGCGGGACTGTGTGTTAGGGTGCTGGTGAGGAAGCTCAAGACGCGCGTCACCACGTCATCACGTCATCATCACGTCATCACGTCTGCTCGCTTTCATGACACCCCGGGCAGGATTTTTTTCGCCCACTGCCTAGCTTAGTCATCGAAGTGGGGTGTCGGGTGAGTCAGGGTCGTCCAGTCACAGGCAATATTCAAGGAGCGTGCAGACATTTACCAGCATTTCACCGATGACTTCACCAAATCAGTTAAAGCCATTAGTCGATTGTATCGATAGTGGATTTTGCAATCGCCTGAAAGCCTCAAAGAGGAATCAGTCGAAATCAAAATCACCGCTTCTTCAAACCTGAAAAAAAACATATCGTGTCATTTTTCAGTGTGCTTTCCCTTAAACGCGAAACGTATGTTCGTCAATCGCATGCTCCTCCTTCAACAGATCTCGCCGCGCGGCGGCCGTGACCCGCGTGACCTCGCCGCCGGAGGCACGTGCCGGCGGGCCGCCGCGGTCTGGCCCGTCCGCCCCAGGCAGCCGCCCAGTGTAATCATCGCCTTTGACGTGGTCGGGCCGGCGCTGTTAGGCGGCGCCGGCAGGCAGTGTTTGGCGGCGGCCGGCCGCGCTGCAGTGACCCTGTCGACAGGGCTGCGTACTCTGCCGCGGCTGGATCCACTGACGGCACGGCCCGCTACCAAAACAAACGCTACCCGCCGCCTGTCTGGAGGTCACCGCCAACAGCGGGGCCACGATTTTCGTAACGGAGAGGGGGGAGGGGGTTAAGTCTGAGACAAAAACACTTCGTACTGTTCTTACCATTTTATTAGAAACATCGTTAAATTGACCCTATCAAACAGCACACCTGGGATTTTGAAATAAAAGTACACCGCTTTTTAATTCTAAAATGTTTTTTACTTGAACAAATCATTTGTACTCACAGCCTATTTTTGGAATCCTGGGACGATAAGGAGGGGGGGTCATTTGAATCTCTTGACCCCCTAGCTACACTACTCGTTACCGATGCCGTTTGGCAGGTTCAGCCGAGGCCGAGGACCACAGATCTCCACAGGGGATTGCAGGTCTCCAGATAGGACTGGGAATTCACTCAGAGGACCAGAGTAAAATATAGAGGACTGGAGGACCGTAAAGGAAACTGCAGGGTCCCCACGAAGGACAAGGGGGTCCTCGCGACGGACTGGAGGGTCCTACAGAGGAAAAGGCCTATCGTCAAGGACTAGTGGTCCCCTGGGAATGAGACTCCATAAAGGGGCTGACTTGTGGTTCACACGCATGGATTGATCATCATGGTCGTTTGTTACTCAACCATGTCGTTCAAAACTTAAATGTCTGCACGTTCGTGGTTCTTCACGGTCTGTGCCGCAGTTAAGTCATCCACGTCGATGTTTCAGTTGAATGTGATCGGTGACAGAACTAGCCCAGAATTCCGATCGATGCAGTCGCATGGTTTTCCTCCCGCCGCCACCGGACTGGGTGGCATGCCACCCGCGGTGGCCGCGTCCTAAGTTGTGACTTCATCCGTCGCAGCCTTTGTCATGGTCGTCGGCACTCGGAAAAGGCGTCCATGCTCAACACGAGGATGTCTGAAGACCGCCAGCAATGCATACGAATTTCACAGCCAGGTGGCGCGCCTGGCCATTGCGTATGCTGGCCGGCGCGTCCGGCAGAAACCGAATCTCCGCTGCTGACGTCTCTATAGGCGATTCTGACGGACCGACGGGGTTCCGGTCCGCTGCTTCTGACGCAGATACAGGCGGTATTCACCGGACCTGGACACTCGCGACTGAATGCTCCGCAGGTGCACGCACGGACACTGGACATTACGCGTGCATGTCAAGTCCCTAGAGAACGTCAGCAATTTGCTGCCGAAAGACGCTGGTGATGAGATGCAGATAAATTCCAATGATCACTAAAAGCGTGCTGACCATATGTCTATCTCAGTCTGGCGATACGCTGCATCTATTTGCATCGGAGATGGGACATTTGCGGCCTTGGAATTTGTCGCAGCCGAATGCCTATCCTCACTACGGATGCATTTCAAACAGTTTCGATGCGTTTTTTGGCAAAACAACTTGATGCTGCCGCTGTCCACACTCCTAAGGCAGCCATCCTCCGGTGCCGCTGCCCTAGGATTGCTAATCACGGGTACAATATCTCGTCCTTACGGGCCGTTCATACATTATGTAACGCATTTTCCGTTTTTCTTTCTAACTTTCCCCCTCTTGCAATGCATTGCAACGGTCATAAAAACACCCTTGAAATCGCGTAACGCCCAGCCCCTCTCCCACCTCTTGCTTGTAACGAATTAACTAGCGTCGATAAGCACAAACTGGAGTTATGAGATGTGGTAGAAATGACTGGTTTCAGTCTTTTTGGCTATTAACCTCCTTCTTCCTCGACGTGACAGCGTTACACAACGCCCTGCCAAACCCAACACTCCTTTTGTAACGCCTCCTCACACATCGACTTCGCTCCCCCAACGTGACATAATGGACGACCCGTTAGAACAGGCGTCCCTTCAGCCCAAACGGCACTCGCCTTCCACACATTGAACCGCAAAAATGGCCTCGTCGCGACGGGAGTGCAGCGCTCGCTCTCCGGGTTTAAGCCGTTCGGAGACGCCCCCAGCAGCGCTCCGTTCCCACAGCTGCTGCGGACGCCAGGCCGTCCTTATAAGGATACGGCGAGGCTGTCAAAAGACGGAGCTGTCTTCTCCTCGGTTCAGCTTTGTCTTTTGTGTTTTGTCAGCTATGACCGGCGAACAGCAGACGCAGGATGACGGCTAACGATGTGAATCCACGTGAAGTGCTCACTGAAGGCGAGGTCTTCCCGCGATCCGCTCTTGTCTAGACGGGGCGAGGGAGAATTTCTATTGCACGTTCCGTGCACGGAGGAAAATGCCGCATTTAGATCGCATCATTCAGGACCGATGACGCGACCCCGTCATGCACCTGAATTCCGCTGTCTGCAGCACTGCGCCGGTGGCATAACAGCGCCCGTGGCCGGCAGTTCTCGTACCGATCAGCGACATCCGGCTCCGCCTAACACAGCCCAAGGCGAGCCCGAAAGTGAGCCAACGCGAGGGACGTGAGCGAATTCAAATAAATCGCCAGCGCCTGATATCGGGGCGGCGGGAACCAGGCCCCGTCGAGGCCATCACGCCTGGCATGCCGGGGTCTCTTCCTCGGGCGAGACGGAAGCTGGCGCACGCCACCGGCGCCCGTGAGGGCTAATCGAGCGGTGGGGAGGCTGCTCCGACCCGGCGCATTCCTCGCAGGAATGCCGGGCGATGGCGTGCGCAGCCGGCCGGCGCCGTCCGGTCAGAGCCTGCCGCCCGGTCGGCACGCGAGGCTAGCGGACGCAGTTCTGAACCGCCCTGCGTCCACCCGGCCCGGCTTGTTTGTTTCCTGGCTTCTTTCTCGACGCATCACTCAGGCTTAACCATTAGCGTCACTGTCGGAAGCCGATCAGTCTTACGTCAAGCCGTGTGTCTCGTCAGGCGTCAGTCGGTCGTCTCGACCTGGCCCAGCTCGGGCTGCTGGGACGCGCCGCCGGGCCAGGTCCGCATCACGCCGGCTCGACTCGCCGCCGGGGGCGAAACTGCTGTGTCCCATAACTGGCGAGTCCATTAGCGAGAACGGGTATGTGCGGACGCAACGCGGCTTTATACGGAGGAAAGCAGCCGAAACCGGTCCCGAGGCGCTGGCCTCCTTGAATAGAGCAGTCCTTTAGCGGCAGTGTCACTCCGTCAACATAGACGTCGGCTTCAATGAAATTTTTGCCGCAAGCCGAGCTGCGAGAAACAGGACAGGAATCCGATGCGAATCAGATCTCGATGCGTCGGCAGCGTGAATAACTGGCCGGCGGAGTAATGTTGTGACGTCACTTCGCACCACTTCTGACTTTAGCATCCAGGAACAAATAAACGTAGCCCGACAACCAATGACAAAACGAGAAATAACCCAGACCTTTTCACGGACTTGTACTGTTTGGTCGCTTTTCCTAGCTGAACGCGTTTGAATGGCAGACACAACCGTTCTTTATATTCCATTCCCTTACTTTTCATTCCTTTGCCTTTCAGGACGGTTAAGACCAAATCAAATGCAGACGGAGCTCGCCCTTGTCTGGGGTCCGGCAGACGGTATTCGCCCCGGGGCCGACCGGCCGGCTGAGCCGCTCGTCAGGGTGCAAGGCCAGCCGGGCCGTCGCCCGGGGTGCCGCGGCCGGCCGGCGGCGACTGACGGCGGCGGCAGGACCGGACCGGACCGGCAGACAGCCGCCGGCGCCGGCGCCGCTGCCTCCCGCCGAAGACTGACCTCCGGCGGCGGCGGTGGAGCGGCCCCTGCTGAGGGTCCGACCCGGCCCGGCCCGGCCCGCCGCCGCCGCCGGTGCAGGCAGGACTGTCGCGGGCCAGCGCCGCAGGGGATGACCTGGCCGGGGGAATCCGGCCGTCAGGCTGGAGCTGGAGGTCGCGCCCGGTGACCGGCGAGCGGCGACCGGCACCTGGCAAGAGCCGGCGCCGGCGCCGGTGCGAGGCCGCCGCCGGGACCCTGACGGGTGAGCTCATCAATGGCCGGCCGGAGACGGACCGGGCGGCGTCTGCACGGCTTCAAAGCGACCGGCGGCCGTCCGAGGGAGGCGGCTGTCACCTGGAGCCGGCCGGCCGGCGTCAACTCAACCCCTCCCCCTCCCCCGCAGCACTTGCCAGTGGACCGGAAGAGGGATCACAAACAGCCGGCAGGCAGCGGCGCCCAGTCTCGCCGCTGCAGCCGGAAGCTCACCGGCGCAGGATGCGGGGAGGTCTTGCGCTGGAGGCGGACCGTCGGGTCGCTGCTTTGGGAGAAGTGCGGTGAAGAGAACGTTGTTATCATTGCTGTTCGCTGTATTACTATTGTTGTCAACCGCGCCATGGAAATCCACAGCGAAACTGCGCAAAAGAGCTGAGACAGTAACCTGGCGATCCAGGCCTTACTGCTCCTCAGGACCCCACGATTGAAACCCCTTATCTACACCATGTACGCATCGTTCCGGTTTGTCATTATGTGTATTTCCGAAAAGAACAGAGTGTAAGAACAGAAGCGGAAGTTAAAAAAGTGAAGACACACAGGCCATTTTGATCCCTATTTTTTCCATGCAACACCATAGGCATACTGTTAACTTTTCGTGAATCTGGGAACACACCTGGATCCCCAATGCCGACAAAACTTCCACCTATGTGTAAGAAGAGCTGAGAGCGAGGGAAGTTCCTTACAGAACAAGTAGTTGCAATGCCTTACCGCACCACAACACAGTTTTACCGTACCCACAGAAACAAGCAATCGCCTGAAAGACGTAGAGGGCTTGAAGAGTAAGTCTGCTTGCTTCGTCCAAACGTTTACGTTTCTGTCAGGACTACTTGGCTGCCGCAAAGGCCATGACGTGGTGCATGACATCGCTAATTATGCTGAGAACTTCTGATTTTTCGTGTTTCAAAGGCTTTATTTAAGTCTAAAACTTTCAACGAGGAATCAGAAAAATCAGGGAACTTAAAAAAAGTCCCACACCGGATGTGATATGTCAAAGGATTATCAGAATTTATGTCGGGTATGACAGCACCGTTGGTTAATGGTCTTTGAATTTTCTCCTGCAGCTTGAGTACACAGCCTGAGTCACTGATAAAGTCGTATCCCTGCTAGTAAAATGCAGAGAGGTACCATATAAGAGAAGCAACGAATGCAGCGGCCCTAGTAAAGCCGATTCTTATCAAATAAGGCATTTGAAGACAATGCACAAAGGTGAAGACACAATGGGGCACAGAAATTTTTATCGACAGTCATGCAAGTCTGAGACAAGAGAACGTGAAAGAATTGTACTAAATGTCAATTAGGTATTGCCCAAAAGATCGATTACTGCACACGTGACCATTCTTGGACCATACTTCTTGGCTGCAAAGTTTTAATATGGAATGGTAATCCGTCATCATCGCTGCACCGGATGCACCATATCTTCACGACACGCCTTCAGTATCTCATCGGTTTCATCTCGTCAAAAGCGAACGTACAGGGTGTTTCAAAAGTTCTTGCTTGGATTTCCACCGTCTAGAAAGTATTTCGTATTTGTGTCACATTTCTTATTCACACACCAATGTATTTAATCCCAGATACCTGCCAATCCTATTTGGCATGTCATCCACCAACCTGCAGAGCATGAAGGGCGAGATGTTCGCCCACTCCCTCTGCAGCACTGTCTCCAGCTCCGCGATGCTCTCGCAGAGGTCCATCTTGCTGAAGCGCGCCTCCAGGATGCCCCACAGAATTCTTTTGGGGTTCAGGTCGGGAGAGTTTCTCGGCCATGTTTTCTTGTTCCAGAACCCGGAAGGTGCGCTTAGCACTACCCTTGGGCTCCCTGCGCCCTGTGAGCGGGCGGGTCGTCTTGCATGAAGATGGCGGCCGACATGCCACGCACCACCTTCCTCTGATCTTGGGGTCTCGTGTTCGCCACTGGTCTCATGTCTTCAGTAAGAGAAATTGCTAGGATCACTTTGACATAGAACTCTCTTTTCTTCTTAACCCGTCCCCGACTGCAGGGTTGACCGCCGCCCCTGAGACTTTTCTAGGACTGCGAGAGAACAAACAAACATAGCGCCATGAAACTTCGTGTACCTTTTGCTTGATCATTTTTACACCTTGTGTCAAAGTTTTGACCTCAGGTCAAGTCAGGTGTCTGACCTAGGTCAGGTCAAACAGACCTATATCCAAAAAAGTTGAACGCCCTGTAACTTTTTCGCAAAACAAGATATCACAATAATACTTTCAGGGATTAGTCATCTTGATAGATGCAACAAATCCGCTATCTCAGGTTTTTTGGAATTTTCCAGGTCATTGACCTAAGGTCAAGTCCATTTTTTAAGACATATCGTCGTTTTTCGGAAATTGGCGGAATTTTTCGGAACATTTTTAGTGTGGAGTGAAGCAGTCATCTAGGTACCGCCATTGAGCAAAGTATCAATGGTTTCCAGCCATTGACTTGAGGTCAGGTCACGAATAACTGTAATAATGTACCACCGTCAAAATCGGCGATGAATTGCTCAGAATGGGTAGAAAATAGCAGAACTGGCTTGCACAGACGTAAGTAATACCAAAAACTTCAAAAAGTTTGAAAAAATTGCGTATTTTGGAAACAAACAGGCTTTCGCGAATAAAGCTCCGCCAGTTGTGTAGACTGGTAACTAATGTATTTTTCCCAAATTTAATCATAAGAAACCATCGCAAGAACCACTAAGATCAATGAAATTTACATGAATGAGCTTGTGTCGCAAAAGTAAAGGAACGCTAAAACCAGTTCCCGTTAATTCCTTACTGCGTATGGCTGCGGCGCCCGCCGACAATCGGCGTGAAAATTGCCGTGTCTTTAACTCAACGTTTCGACGTACATATTGAACAAATCTGAGAAATTAGACGTGTATCGCCATCTGCGGACCTTTACTTGTGCGTTGGTGCCTTTACCTATGCGTTATGAGTCACAGTCCTTGAGATTCAGGCCGTTTCTCGGTATCATGCAGTCGGCTTTGAGAAAACATGTATAGGACGTAAATTGCTTACATATTATCTAAAACGAGAAATGAGACCAGTTTCGAGCTCCACTCGTCACCAGCTTTCCAACGGTGTGCTTATTTTTTATCGTGCGATCAACCGTTCGTGAGTTAGAGGGGGCAGTCAACCGCCCCCCCCCCCCAGTCGGGCGTGATCGTCACCGACCGACGGTCATGCGCGGGTTAACGCGCGCACTGGAAGGGGATCTTTTTGTGTCCCCTTCCCACCTGTTTGTCCTGAATATGTCGAGAACGGATCGGAGCTGGTTGCTACTATTTTATGACATTTATGGCAATTGAATACTTCGTCGAATGACGCAGAAAAATCGTAAATCGGTCGGAAATTTGTGAAGTTTCAAGCATTTCAAGTCAAGCAAACATGACGAAAACGATGGCTGTCGCTGACAAATAGGAACTTTGTGAAAGAACTAACATTCTACTTTAGACTACCGTTTCAACACAATCAGGCGATGTCATTTGGGGATAAGTAATGGATGTACAGAGACCACAACCAAGGTCAATAAGGGTCAGGGTCACCAAACGTCAAGGTCAGACAGCTTGTGACCTGATCCAGATCTGCTTTGCAACATGTCAGTATGCATGAAATATGCATTCAAAGACCCTAATAAAAAGACATGTGCGCACACTGATACGCTTCCATATACCAAGGCCATTAAAGGTCAAGGTCAAATACCTTGTGACCTGGCCCAAATTTGTTCTGCGACATGTCGATTTGTATGAAATATGCATTCAAAGACCCTATTAGAACACGTTTGGCACATTGATACTCACATGTATATACATATATACATACGCATACATACATTATAAACGCTGGAAGTGACCATATGTACCGATGTCAGCTACCTCCACTGAAAATACGCCAAAAGATACATGTTGTGCCCTTATTTACTCTCAAACTGTCCCGTGTTGTTCAAAGTCTGATTTGCAAAAGATGAAAAAATGACGCCATAGGCCAATGAACTGACATGACTGGGCCCAAAATCCTCAGTCAAGGCGCCAAATGAATGGAAGTTGTCGTAATCCACGTTTTAACGGCGAAGCAAACACCCTTTCCCCGTTTCGTTCGAAAAGATGTACGGAATGGCATGTACGGGCCGAGAGTGTCCAAAATTGACATTTTCCACCTCATTTGAACTTGAAGATATCGTTCTGGGGTCATGAGAATTGCGCACAATGTAAATCGTTATAGCCCCATCCTGTATATAAAATTTCATGTTTGTAACTCTCTTCGTTTCCGAGATCGGAGGGAGGGCACTTTTAGACCCGTTCCAGCGCGCGTTAGTGCTAAACCCCCTTCCACTGCGCGTGTTAATGTAGACATATATGCGCATGTATAGACATATATAGACAAATATATACAGGTCTATAGGTATATATCTAGATATACATATCTATCTATCTATCTATCTATCTATCTATCTATCTATCTATCTATCTATATATATATATATATATATATATATATATATATATATATATATATATATATTTACAGATATATGTGAACATATACGGACATATCTAGACATAAAACTCTCTTTCTTAGACCGTCTGTTTTTGTGGTACCACGTGCAGTTCTGTGAGGTCCAGAGCACTCTTTGTCTCCCAGACCATCACCTTGTGGGGCGTTTTATCAAGGCGACAAGGTGGTACTTCCGTCCTGTCTTTCGTCCGTACGCGGTCGTTTTGGAGGCCTGATAGTTCTGTGAGGTCGGAAGCAGACTCGTCGCTTCAGTTGATTCTCTTGAAGTCATCCTTGCACCAGTTCTCCAGTTCTCCAGCTCCTTCCTCGTCTTACGCTGTTTTTCGCTCAGTTTTGCCAGCGATTCATCTGGTGGTAAGCCGTCGTGCGAGGTACCTCGTACCCCGCGTTTCAATTCGACAGTTAATTTTTGCACGTTCTGGCCCCTCTTCGGCGCGGCCTTAGCAGAGACCATTTTCACCACCTGGCTGACCCACGAGGGTCGGCCTGAGCGTTGTTTCTCATCGAGAGATTCTCCCCCGAAAAATCTTTTCCACGTGACAGACCCAGTGAAGTTAAGGGACCATGTGTGCAGGCGGAGGGTGAGAAAGAACTTTTGCAACACCACGTGTGTGATGAAAGCACTTTTTGTATCAGACTATGCGAACAGGTGGACCGAGCTGTTTGAAAAAAGTTAGATGTCGTTAATTGCTTTTCGTGTCGGAGACGGGATTAACCTGCAACACGCATTTGCTGGGCTGTCCGGACTAATTACCGATACCGGACCGCATGATGCGATACTCGAGGCACACGGAGGAGAAGGATGTCCGCAAAGTCAGCAAGAAAAACGAAGACGAAATCAGCAAAGATAACATATTTCGACAAAAAACGCGTTTCAAGGTCATATAACATTCAGGGATTACAAATCCAAGGTCCGTTTTCACCTAAGGTCAAATGGTCAAAGATCGAAGTCAAATGAAGCATCCTAAAGGTATGTACTTAGGTAAAACTTAAGTATCTTTTTACGACTAAATGGCGCGACCTAGCGCTAAGCAATTAACAACAATAGATAGAGCACATGAAAGTCTAGGTGGCTCATCCGCCGACATTGACCTCAAGGTCAAAGGTCAAGGTCAAAACGAGTGTTGAAGATTTACGTCCCTTTTTGCGAGTAGGTGGCGCCACCTACCATCACGTGATGGACACCAATAGCTACAACGCCGAAAAATCTAGGTGGGTCATCCGCCAAAACTGACCTCAAGGTCAAAGGTTGAGGCCAAAACAATCGTAAAAATGTATGTACCTTTTACGCGTAGGTGGCGCCACCTATCACTAAGTGATGCCAACCAATAGATAGAGTACATGAAAGTCTAGGTGGGTCATCCGTCGAAATTTGCCTCAAAGCCAAAGGTGAAGGTTGAAACGAGTGTGGAAAATTAGAGTACCTTTTTGCGAGTAGATGGAGCCACCTACCACAACGTAATGGACACCAATAGATACAACGCATAAAAATCTACGTGGGTCATCCGCCGAAGTTGATCCTTAGGTCAAAAGTGGAGGTGAAAATAAACATTGAAAAACTACCTACCTTTTCACGAGTATGTCATGGTACAAGGAAATTGTCAGGGTACAAATGAGTATTGAAAATTTACGTATATATACGAGTAGGTGGCGCCACCTACCACTAACTGATCGCCAATACATAGAGGAAATGAAAATCTAAGTGGGTCATCCATCGAAATTAACCTCACGATGTGACATCAAGGTCCAAACAAGTGTTGACAATTTATGTTAATTTATGCCTCTTTACCGGTAGGTGGCGCTATCTACCATCGCCATCTACCGGCGGATGACTCACCAACATTTTAATTTGGTGTAACTGATGCGGCTTATCACTTAGTTTAAATTAACCCCAGCTACTCGTAAAAGGTACGAAAGTTTTCAACGATCGTTTGACCTCAGCGTTTGACCTTGAGGCCAATTTCGGCGTATGATCCACCTAGATTTTAGGCGTTGTAGCTGTTGGTGTCCATCATGTGATGGTAGGTAGCATCCCCTTCTGGCAAAAAGGTACGTAAATTTCAGCACTAGTTTTGACCTTGGCCTTTGACCTTCAGGTCGATTTCGGCGGATGACTCACGTAGATTTTTAGGCGTAGCTATTGGCGTCCATCACGTGGTAGTAGGTGGCGCCATCTACTCGCAGAAAGGTACGTATATTTTCAACACTCGTTCCAACCTTGACCTTTGGCTTTGAGGTCGATTGCGGCGGATGACCACCTAGACTTTCACTTGCTCTGTCTATTGGTGCGCATTGTTTAACGATGGGTGGCGCCACGTACTCGTAAAAAGGTACGTAAGTTTTACCTAAGTATTTAACTTTAGGATGCTTCACTTGACCTTGACCTTTGACCCCTTGACTTTAGGTGAAAACGAACCTTGGATTTGTAATCCCTAGATGCTCTATGACCTTCAAACGTGTTTTTGTCGAAACATGTTATCGTTGCTGATTTCGTCTTCGTTTTCGTTGCTAACTTCACGGGCATAGGGGAAGGTGGAAGATGATGTAGCAGTCCCTTGACAGAATGGAGCGCAGGTGCACGCGTTTCTCATCTTAGAAGGTTTTAATCGTGCATCTGTTGCCACGTGCATCGCAGAGAGAGACAGAGGGAGGGAGGTGGAAGGAGAGAGACTAGGGCAGCTCGATCTTGCCAACCTGTGCTCCGCTGCTGGCGTCACCAATCTCACGCCGTGGGGCCCTGACGGGTCAGCCCTCAGACGTTGATGTCATCGCCGGCGCTGTCTCCGGGCGAGACTCAAGGATGATTCGTTCGGTATCGAGAGCCGGTCGGGACGCGGCGGCCGCTCTGCTCGACGACCCTGCCCCTCCGCTGGAGATCGGATGGCGCGCCCCGCGCCCGACGTACCCGGCATTCTGATCCACCCCGCCCGCGGCGCCGGAACTACCGCCTTCCGGAGTGGCTGCGGAGCCCGGCCGGCCGCGCCGAGTAAGAGGCCGCGGCCGGCGCCTGAGAGGCCGATCTGCGGACCGTTTACCCGGGCGTAAGTCGACAAGGTCTGACGGAGTCTGTCAGCCCGCGCACGGCTCTGGCGTGAGGCGCGGGTTGGCGCCAGGGAGGAGGCGGGAGGGGCAAGTGACGCTGACGGGTGACGGACGTCAGCGCTGTGATGGACACTGGTGTCGTTGTCGCGGCTGAGGCCGGGTGAACCTGATGAGTTGATGTTAGTCATGCAGGCATTATGTTGTTTAAGGTGACTGAGACATCTATCTTGAATTTTTCGCGATTTTTTTCCTTGCGGAGTGATTTCTCCCGAATTGTTACATAACTGGCAAGACTCTTAACAGTTGCATACAATTTCAGAAATGGAAGGAAATTCTTGCGCGGTTATCGGCATAGGCGATTTATAACAAATCCTCTGGGAAACACTTATTCCGATGCCCTTGTGATCGACTCACATTAGCATCTTGCTCTATTGTTATCGGGCTCGTAAAAGCGTAAACTGAATGCCATTGTTACTGATGCATTATTTATTTTTATTGACATTAGCAACATGCAATTTCCGTTGCTTTTCGATGTGTTGTGTCTCCTGAACACTGGCAAAAAAAGAGAAACTGAACACGAAACATTTCGGTGAGCAATGGAAGCTGGAAACTTTTTCATGCGGGAAGAAAGGGGAAACAAATCATCTTGCTTTCTGGCATGATCGCATTGCACGTGCCATTCGGTTCCTGACAAAACTTTGATCCAGTTTAACATGATTTTTACCCAATGCCGCTCAAGCAAACTAATAACAAGTGATCAATGCTTAACCCATCCCATCATGGGGGGACAATATCGTCGCCCATTTAGTTTTTCTTGAATATGTTTTGAACGTTTTAATCTACGTTTCTGAAGCTTACTATTAGCGATTCTAAATGTGTTTTGTTTTCAAAATCGAACCGTAACTTCCTGAGGTGTTAACGTTTAAAGCCGGTGGTCAACGCCACGCCGCGCGTCGAAAGACGGATAATCGCCAGCGAGGACCGTAACCTGACACGATCTCGGATAACTTATGGGTGCATTTCACTTGACATCGTATCAGCTACCTTTGAACAGAACATCTGAATCGTAATCGAGTTTCGAAGACACTCAAAGTCACAAAAATGACAAAAATAGTGACAATCGCCGTGGTTCCATCATGAGTCATAATATGCCTCCAACGTGACCTGACCGAAGACGTAACGGGCGAAGTAGACCAAGCAGGATGATTTTAGAGAGAACAGAAATATGAGGGAGTCAGATTAGCCCCTGGCGACGGAAGCAAGAGCGCCATGACGAGCCATGAGGTTGAATCTTTTGTGTTTTGCGAGAATCTGCATTTTCTTTTAATGACGAGATCATCTGATTTTTAATTCACGAGAGCAATTTGCAGCCCGCCGTTGTTTCCTGTACCAGCGACGGTATCTCATGCTCCCAGTGTATACCCTGGACTCTTAAAACCTTTGTTTCAGGTACTTTCAGTGACCATGCGCATGGCGCCTTATTGCTCCAGTCGCATCTGGCGCACAAACGCACATTGTGCACAAATGCACATTGCGCAAAAACCTGCATCTAGCCATTGCGATGCTTACTCCATCGCCGCAGGTACTGCAGACTTCAGACTTCATACGTATGTTGAGGCCATCCGCAATAAGTTCGCAGCTATGACGGCTTCTCGTCAAAAGTAGTAAAAACAGGCTTCTCGTCAAAAATAATAAAAACAACAGGTAAGTGACCATCATTACACGCAATCACTGTCATTTGAACGACTTAAAAAGTAAACAAGACACGACAATACAACATATTGATGGACGGTGCACCACCCTTGATCCCTGCTTAGGTGGCGTCTCAGGATGCGAACAAACAGGGAGATGGGGAGACGCGGCAGATCGGCTGCTAAAACGTATCACCGAATCTCCGTAGCAGATCCGCTATATGATGAAATTTCCTTCGGCCAAAAATAACTTGCTGCAGAGTTAATGATTTTCTGGAAGCAAGACGGGTTTTGAGTATCATTGCCGTATACCGAGATACAAATTCGGATCTGCCAGAGAACCGGGGCATTGACCAGAGCGGAGATGACGGACGGCGGCAGGTAACTCCTTAGACGTGATAGGCCACCTAGAGTTCCGAAACAGCGTCTAGTAATGGCGGTTACGTGGGAGTCCCAATTGAAACAGCGATCAAAGGTTGGTCCCCAGGCAATGCAAACCGCCGTCCATCCACCCTGAAATCAGAAGCTGCCCGAAAACGAACAAGAAACATCCAGCCAACGGCTAGAACGAACACAATACGGACCATTGGGTACAACCAACGACCATCCTTAACATTACATTCGTTTTTTACTTTTGATGAATGCCAATGTGAACCATCGCCTGTCAAAGACGTCACGACAGGGTTATCAAAATCAGTCCGAACGAGTTATCGGGACGATAAGGCACGTGACCAGCCTATTTTACAAACAATATTAATGCCCCTTGAGGAAGGTCACTGTCTGCTTTTTCTGGTATCAAAAGTGCAGGTGGATTTTCGTGCAAAGTAAAGCAACGCTTGAGCATTCCAGCATGGTCGAATTTTCCCTCCCTCCTCCCTCCAGCCGACAGTTTACATCAGCTTGCTGTCTGCCCAGTCACATCGCTGCATCAGTAGGTGTGGTATTTCTCGCTCTCCGCTATGCGCTTGGAACGACGATCAAAGCCGGCATGACCTCACCCCTACAAAGAGACGGCGCAACCATGCCATGCACAGCGAGGGGGAGCGCCAAACCGAGCCGAGACGACAGTCGCAACCCGTCCCCCAACGCATCCCTCGTCAGTCCCGTCTCGTCGCTGTCTGCTGAGCCCCGGCGACCGCCGCCGCCGCCGCCGCCGCCGCCGCCGCCGCGCTGTCTGTCTGCGCGGAGGTCGCGGACGGCCCTGATGCTGCATAAACGTGGCGCCGGCGGCGGCCGAACTGGTCGGTGCCGCCAGCTGGCCCGGGGAACGTGACGCGGTAGTTTGCAGGCCGACAGCGGCGCCGCTGCCGTCCCCGCGCTGGCCAGGAAGCCGCGCCGGACTGCCGACCGGCCGCCCATCGGCGGGGGGAGGCATTTACCGTGGCAACCTGCCACAGAACAAATACATCGCAGACGCCGCTCGGTAACGTGAGAAATCGGCTATTTCGGGTCCCGATTGCACGCCGTCACTTTCGCTTGGCCGGCCAGTGCACGGGTTTCTGACCTCCGTGACCCCAGCACACGAGACAAGAGGTCACGACCTCCGCTGACCCAGCCAGGCCAGGAGGGGCGCGGGCGGCGGTCCAGCCGCCGCGGGGGGTCGCCGCGAGCCCACCCACCCGGAGGTCGGCGCGCCCGGCTGCGACCTTCGCCGGCCGGCGGACGTTGCAGGCCGGGCGACCGGCGGCGGCGCGCGCCACTCCAATGGGCCGCGATAGGCCGACCGGTCCGATTCGGTCGCCCGGCGTGACGCCCGGCGGCGGCTGGACTGCAGCTCGACAGCGCACGCCGCCGGCGCAGCTTCGGCGAAGGCCGGCGGCGGTCTGGCACTGATTGGGCCGTCCTTCTGCGAACCACCGCCGCAGGACAGAGAGCGCCGCGGCCGCCGCGGCGCCGGCATCAAACGCCTTCGCGGAGCCGCAGCCGGGACTGATCGCCGCGGGCGCTCTCCGAACTGGGCCGGACCGGGCCACAGGGGTCTGAGCCCCGGACACGATCGGACCGGCAGGGGTCTAACCCCGGGATCGGACCGAACCGGCAGGGGTCTGATCCCCAGGCACGGCAGGACCGACAGGAGTCTGACCCTGGGCAGGCCGTGTAGACAAGGGTCTGATTACCGGAGACGACCGGGCCGAGTTGAAGGAAATTCTCTCCTCTGTCCAGCTCTAACTAGACCCGGGTTTTGTCGGTGGGGTCTGCCGTCTGGCCTGACACGCGCCAGCCTGAGGCACATCCTTATCCTGGCCCGGCGGTCACCGTTGCCGGCCGGAGCATCCCTCGACTGCTGGGGCAGGTCATCGGAGCAAGGCCAGACTGCCAGCCGCTCGGCGCGGCGGCTGCTGGAGATTACGGCGAACGATAACACGCGGCCTAATGGACCCTACGTCCATCTGATATTTTAGGGTTTCTCTGGTAACACTGCCGGTCCGTTTCCGGATCTCCACAAAAAACAAGCTCTTTTCCGGGTGTTCGTAACGTTACTGCGGTGTCTGTCTTCCTGACGTGACGATTTCCGGGACACAGCTTGTCTCTTACGCCCGCTGAACAGCATAAGATTGCAGCCGTCCAAGAAAATGCCGGCTCCGGCGCCGTGCTGTGCAAAGTGTTTTGCAGAGTTTACCAGCGTTGGATTACATTTCATTCATCGTTTCCTAGCCATGACGTGCAGTAATGACGTAAAACTCCTTCGAGCCGTATAAGGCCAGCGCTGCAGAACCCGGAACGCGCGAAGTCTGGCCGCTAGGTCGACACGCCAGAGCCACGCACGCACCCCCACGCACGCTGTCAACACCAGCGACAGCGTGTCCGGTGACGGCGCCGACTCTTCCGCCCCGACCCGGGACCCACTCACCTGACTGGGTTACGCAGCCGTCCGCGGCCAGGCCGGCACAGGCCAGCAGCACGGCGGCTACAAGCAGCGGACGTCTCATGGCTGGCAGGCGGCACACACGAGGGACGGGAGTTGGGGGAGGGTAGCCGGTGACCTGCACCTCACGGCGGCCCGCCGCCGTCCACAAACTACTCAAGTCTACTACTGGGGCACCTGATCCAGAGCGTCGGCGGCGCGGCGGCCTCGGCCGGCAGACGGCAGCGACATCTTCCGAGTGGCGACCGGCCCGGCTGGGGGCAGGCTGCAGACCGGCCGAAGGACCATCGCTTCCAGCGTCGAGTGCGATGGCGAAATGGACCGTCGATGTGGAACGGTTCAGCAATAGCTTAGCATAATTCTTCCCTTTAGCAACATACATCTAAGACGGCATCGTGATGGACTTGCTCGAGATCATCAGGCAAAGTGATGGCAAAAGTCCAGCAGACTAGGACGTCCCTCAAGCAGAGTTCAGCAAACACAGTGATGCATAGGCGTGGGAGCCATGGACCAGCGGGGTTTCAGCCCCCGACTTTTTCGAAATTAAACATTGACCCTATGGACGTTGAATGGAAAGAACTGTCCCAAAATCCTTTTCATCCCCCCCCAACTAAAGAGGAGTTCCGGTGCCCCTGCAGTGATGTCCTGCTGCCTCTGCGGACCGAACCACTGGTCCATCACGTGCCAAATCGGATCGCCGCCTCACGGTGCCCCCAGCCACACCCAGCCTGATCTGTCTCGCTGTTCGATGCACGCGCCGCTCCGAGAGTTTGAAGCCTCGCCCTCGCTACAGCACGGGCCGTGTGGTGGCGGCCAGCGGCAGGGGGGTCACATATCGCTGACGACGGTCCGCCGCTGCCGGCCGGCTGCACAGGGGCGCCGGCTCGGCGCTCTGCTCTGGAGGCGATCTGCTCTGCTCCGGCGCCGTCTGCATTGCATTGTTCCTGGCCACCGTGACGGCGCGCTGTGGCGGCGGACGGTCCACCCACGTTTCAGGCCGTTTGGGAGGCGCTTAGGGATTGGAGTTATGTTCGGGCTCGAAACACTGTCGGCTGTCCTTTGCATCTGAGCATTTTGTACGCGGGGATGCAATGCTGTTATGTTGTGACGTTTGTTAAGAGCATGCCACAAACCATACAGGTCAAATCGTTTCGTGAAATCAAACGGTACATTTCAAGCAAAAGTGGAATAGTTTTCTATCCTTTTGTAGATGCTCCGATGCCTCCAATATTGACTGGTTACCTCAAGATTTGTGAATGTAGTGTGGGACTACATAGAATGGACGCCCACAATAATTTGGAGTTTCCGAGATACTGCACGGGCTCCTAAATCTGTTTAAACGTTACATTGCTGACGTGAGGGCATCTAATGCACGCTGCAGTACTCAAATTCCGTGGCTCAGGGCTTGTTGCACGACTGATCTGATGCATTTGGACTGGACCGCCCACGAAGCCATCAGGAACGCCTGCAGGCAGCGCTAGCTCTCCAGGTGGGAGGGTTTAACCTCAAACGCCCAGCAGATAACTTCTGCAAAGTCTGGCGTCGGCAACGGCCGATCGGCCGATTTGTCCCGACCACTTCCGTATAGCCGACGTCTCCGCCAACGATAACGCGAAAAGTGGGCGCGACTTCGAGGCCGCACGGGGCTCAAAACGCCCCACACGCCCGCTGCGTCAAACACGCCCTGCGTCGGTCCTTCCGGGGCCGGCAGATCGTGCACGGAGCCTTCTCGCTGGATCCCAGCGACAGGGCGGTTCGCCGCCCCGCCGGCCGCGCTGCGCCCGGCCAAACGGCCGCCGAGCCGCCGGCGGCACCTGCCAGCGGCTGCCCGAACCACCAAGGTCGGTCGGCGCGCGTCCCTGCCACATCAAATGATTTCCAAGTGTTGTTTCGTGCAGCTGCTGACCGGCGATCGGCCCCGAATTACGCGCTTGGACGGGCGCCGACCCGGTCCTGCTGGCGGGCCGGGCCGCCGGCTCTGACGTCACCGGGTCCCGGCCGGCGCCGAGACGAGGGCGCTGTCCCAGCACAGCGCTGTCACCGCTTGTCCGGCCGATGGCAGGGTGACGTGCTATGCTGGCCGCGATCGGGCCGGCGGCAGAGCGACGGTACTGAGACGCCGTCGAGCCAGCAGGCCGACGATGACGCCCGTGGGCACGTGCCGGCACATAGGCCCCGCCGGGACGAGCTGGTGACCCACATCCGTCGGACTACCGGAAGGTTACCGGGCGTGGCCGGGAATCGATCTCAGCTGTCGACCGCCGGCGATCTGCGACAGTCTCCACAGAGGGTGCTGCCGGGCGCTGCCTTTACTCACGTCACTCAGGAAGAGCGGCCATATGAGCCGAACGTCGCTCGTACTCAAGAATGCTGAGCTGAACCTTCCGCTGCATACGGGAGGCTCGGCGGGTGTAGGGTTGCACAGGTTGCGTACGGGTTTACCGCCGTATTGGTTGGTGTTGCTTCACTGGAAAATGGACCGGAATATAAGGGCCAATTTTGTCTAAAGTGACGTTGCATTTTGATTAGAGCATTTTAATGCAGCATCTGCAATGCGTGGGATGAAGAAAAACATACGGCAAGGCAGGGTACACAACAGGTGAATACGGATTACGTTATCCCGGGAGGAAAAACTCCCACATTTCTTGTGGGGTCTACCGAAATAGGTTGGAATGTTTCAGGGGGAGTGGGCGGGAGGGGAGTGAACAGACAGGGCCATTTTCAACCGTTCTTTTCCATGTAACACCACAGAGCTCACGTTAATTTCCTCAAATTATGGAAACATGGGGTTTGCCCATTCAGCTTCTTGACCCTTTCATCTCTGGGCTTACCAATGAATGGTCATACACTACAGAACATCCCCCTCCTGGTATAGTTATGGCAGTTGGTAATGAACGCCAGAGACCTCCGCAGGTCCGTACCGGTCCACAAAAATCACGTGTATCGTCCAGACTCGCTGCCATTTTCGGGCAGAGCTTGATCAAGGACGCCAGCTGTCGCCTCTCGGAGAGCTGACGGGCCATTTGTGACGGGAGATTTTAGCGCATCCAGCCGACTTTGTCGCTGTCTTGTTTGCTTGTTTGTCCAGTCTCTCAGCAATCTATCAACTTGTTGTTTCTGGTAGTCGTCGCATAAACAAATCTATTAAAAATGGCAAGTCTAGATAGCGAATTATGGACGACTTTAAACAGGGGCAAGTAAATAAAAGCTCTGGAGTAGTTAAGTCCGCTTATGCTGCATACATCTTAAATCGATAGTGCGGCTTCGATGGAAACACGGAACAGTTTCATTTTTTCTAGGTAGCGAATAAAGATTAATCATCGCTCAGACACGTTTTGGCGCAGCGTAACTATCATTGCCAACTGCAATGTAGTCACAAGACCAAAAATTAATCACATTGCTTTTAGTTGTTTCCTACAGGAGCACAGATTAATTCGTTCTGTACCGGTTATTGCTGATAGCGTTAATACCAGTAACTTATCAAGAGATCAAGAGAAAAGCAAGCCCGCATTTTTGCCTCACCTTGCCCGTATAGGAAGCATGTTTGTATTCCAGCCCATGTCCACTTTATCTCGGACCCGTTGGGGCGAAATGTCCGCGTCACCCCGTTATGGAGCTGTCTCCCGACTAACCCATAATTCAACGTTATGATTGACGCACCATGTTAAACAGCACACTTTGCACACCCAGAACCAGTGGGACGGGACGCCATATTAGCGCTCAAGCGCCTGCTAAATGCGGCACAACTGTCCATTATTCACAGAGGTGTGCGCTGAAATTCCAGAGCGTTCAACGCATCTTTTGACGCGGCTGCACTGGTGGCGGTGCGGGAGATCACTTTTGTAAACCCCGGTGAAATGGCTAGTGCTTCCAGTGCTAGCGGCGGCAGGCACTGTATATCAGTGTCCCGATCATGCGCGTTTTGCTCCCACAAAGGGTGCCGCTCGTGTTTGAACCGCCGACGCCGCCCGACCAAGGGCGGCTGAGCGGGTCCTCGCAGCGCACTGCATTAACACGGGCCGGACACGCGTCAGGTTCCACAGAAACGCGCCGCCGGCAAACGCGCGATCTGGAGGCATCCACCGTCCTCGCAAACCGCACACAGGGCTCATAGGGCCGAATCATTTTCTCGGCGTTTGAGCAGGCATCGCTCACCGCGCTGTTCGCGCCGTCGCTGGGACGCCGCCGCCGCGGGCCCGTGGCCGGCGGTGACCTCACATCAGAGGGCTTCGGCTGCCCGGTGACGTGTCAGCAATGACCGCTTTAATCAAAATGTCTCTCGCATCCGTGCGCGCGAGGGTTCGAACAACGTGAAGTGACAGCTTCCTTTGCATCTGGCCGACTGGTGACAGCAGCAAATGTCCGTTTAACTGTGCTGAGCCGGCGACAAGCTATTCTCGGTAACGCTAGGAATAACTCTCCTCGGAGAGTGGCCTCAGTGCTCTTGGTTACTTGAGAATAGTCTGACATGTATGATCGAACTTAGCATTTTATGACCGTGCCTATCCCATCTGATATCTTTCTGAGCACACAGGTGACGCCACTCCCCCGATGCAACAGCTTGCAGCCTCCTTGTCACCGGCACGAACAGCCCTCGGGAGCCTCCCATCCAGCCCTCGCCAGAGATGATCCCGGCGAGTCGTTCGTGTTCACCACACCCACCGCTCCCGCTCCGACAGTTCAGACTGTGCTCAGAGGCTAACGCGCGGCAACTGCACGTCGGCCGCAGCCGGGTGATTAATCCTGGCGGTAACGGGGCGCGGCGCGAGACAGCGTGCTCAAGCTGGCAGTGAGCTCCCGGCGCGTCCAGCCTGTGAGTCACATGAGAGGGGGTGTCGGCTCGCCCGCGCACTGTCGCTGCCCAGCGGTATCACGGCGGAGGCGGCGCGGACCGGACCGGCGGGTTTGTGTCTGGGTTGTGTGCGTGTCTCGAGCGCGGCGTGACGACCTCTATGACAGGTTTTGGCTGTAGCTGTCTCCCTGTCACGTAGCGGTCTGCCGGGTGACAATCATAACTACCCAGTCAGACAACCGGACAGCTCACGATGTCTTCGTGTTATTCCCTCTCAGCACTCAGGCGAACACGGAGGCGGCAAATGCGACGAAAATCATCAGATGACGAAACACGGATGAACATGCAAAACGTGTGGAGCAAAAATAGCCGCAGACATTCACGGAAACGCGCCGTTCCTGCGTCGATCGTCTCACATGCCGGGGCCAATCACAGGCCGCCCTCCGTCCTTGTACAAACAGGTACGACGTGAGAGTCCGTACACTCGCGCACTCAAGTCCACCGTATCATCAGCGCTCACATATGTCCTCATACACTTCCAACGCCAGCACGGCCCGCCAAGTCAAGTCCGCGTCCGTCCAAGTTCCGCTCCGTCCTCGGGCGACACCGTCCGGCTCGGCCCGTTCACGGGCACTTCCGGTCCACCTGGCTGCGGCCACCCTCATCGTACTCCTGCTTGGAGATCCACATCTGCTGGAACGAGCCGAGCGAGCCTAGGATCGATCCGCCGATCCAGGCGCCGAAGCGGCGCTCCGAGCTGCCCTGTGCGCTGATCAGCTTCAGACGCATGTTCTGCCGGCGGAAGGCGCCGCGTAAGACGCCGCCGGCGGCAGACAGCAACAGGCAGACGCGGGTAACGGACGGTGGGGGCAGACTCGGGGGCAAACAGTACGAGTAACCTGGGCCGACTGGCACTACAGGGTCAACAGATGAGAGAAGCGGCAAACATCCAGCTGTTCGGGAGGAGGGCTAGAAACGGACAAACAAGAGGGGAAAACAGCGACCAGCAGACACCGGAAGGCAGTCGGAAAACACCGCAACGTGCGGGCAGGTAAAAGAGGCAGGCAAGAGCGGCACACACTGGTGGACCAACAACAAAAGTGTAAAATGGAGGGGAAGCGGACACACCGGCTGCATAGCGTGGCGGACAGACAACGCCAATGGAGGCATGCTGTTGAGGTAAGGGTAACCGTTCGCTGTAAAAGACACCAATGGCAGGCAGCGGCGCCTACATTAACAGCGAACACCGGCGGCAGACGTGGCAGCAAAAGGCGATGGCGCGAATGGGCAGCAGACAAAGGCGGCAGACACGGTCAGCAGACCGCAGTGGCAGAAAAGGCAACAGACAGCAACTGCAGAATGGCCAGCGGCAGACATGCGTTGTAAACACCAGCAGCAGACAACTAGACAGCGGCAGCTCGGCCCGGACCTCAGAGGTAGACAGCCAACGCCCCGCCAGACGGCGATCACAGCAGCATGACAGCGGCGAGGTGCGCAAAAAGCTCAGCAACCAGCCCACGCCGCGTGAATCACACAACGGACGGCGGCCAGGCGCCGACGCATTAACACGTCTCCCATCACCGCCTCGTCAAAACGGACCAGTCGCCGAGACTCTGGGGCCGAGACCTTTCAGCCACCGCAAACAATCCCCGCGCGTCACCTCTCAACGTAACAAGGCATCCAGACAACAGAACAACCCCAGTGACGGCTGCCCCCGTGGCGGCAATCCGTTAAGACGGCCCAAACGAAAACACCCCAGCATCGAGTCCGAACAACAGCAGCGACACGCCGCCGGGCCCCGCCTGACAACCTCAGCGGCCTCAGGCCGCCGCACGGGCTCAGGGCGCACTCACGGGAGGCGTTTTACGGGACAGGTCGCGGTTGAGTCGCTCCGGCACGCCCTGCAGCAGCGTGTTGCCTCCCGTCACCACCACGTTCCCGTACAGGTTCTGCCGGCGGCACGAGACGGGTCAGCGCAGGTCGCCGGACGGCACGGACAACAGACGGGGGCCGCGCGGCGCCCGGCCGGCGTCAGCAGAACTCAACACTCGGCGTCAGCGGAGGCGGCGGCGGTGCGTCCGGCTCAGAGGCACGACGCAAAACAGGCACACTCCCGCCTTCCACAAGACGGCGAGGGTTGGCTCCAGCGCCACGTAACTGTTGCGGGGCCTCGGAGGGACAGCCATCAATAATAAGCAGACCCCAAAACTATGCTGTCGTCCGCCTTGCCTGGCAAACACCTCAATTAATCAAACGATCAGATAACCATGCACGTCCCACAGTCACCAACGGAGACAAATAGTCGGAGTCCGATCACTTCGTGATACAAACTAGCGTGCTCCGCGCTGCAGCAGTGGCCCTCTGCAGTCACGGACGGGCTTATGCACGACGGACTGTACATGCAGCCAAAAGAGGACCCTTTCCCGTACCGGAGCGAAGGTGGGGAAAAAGCTGGACTCTCTGCATAGCCGACTTTATTGCGTGCCACAAAGAAACAAACAAAAAGCAAACAGCTGGTCAGACAGACGCTAATCCGGAGAGTGCCACACGCCAAGCTACTGACTTCGTGCTTGAGCCTGGCAGACACCACTTCCAAAGGAGGGGTTTCATGTCAAATGTTCCAGGAGCGGACCCCACATACCGCAGTATCATTCGTGTCCGATAAATATGTCTGGCAAGCAAACAAGACGAAAACGATACTAAAAAGGCCTTGAAGGAACAGTATCACGTAAATAAAACATAAAAATCCCTGTAACATGCAACAGATATCGGTTCCACACGAGCAACGCAATACCTTCGTCGTAGACGTATTTTCGCAATATCAACTGTGGAACGCTAATTGAATGTGACCTGGGCTGTGGGCATTACATAAACAGCGTCCTGGAAACAGGAAAGGCGCAAAACACACGACCGGCGGGAACCGCTACGATTAAAAAAATAACTAACACGATGGGCCACAACGCTACGAACTCTACCAGCGAGAATAAGGCTCCAATACCAAACGACAAGTGCTTTTTGAAACACACCCAAAACTATCCAGGTAGGCTTTGCCCACCGAAGTAATGGTGATCCTGCGAAACTGACTAACATCTGACAAAATATCAAACCCATCCAAGTTACAGATAAGGTCACGGTACAGGCCAATACTGACTTGATGCAACACCCAGGGCCACTATGACGGCCCCGACAAGTCAGGTCACGGTAACGGCTGCGGTAACGACCCGGTCGAATTCAAGGTCACTCACCGGCCTGAGATCAACGTCGCACATGCTGACCGCGTTGTGCGCCACGTTTCCCATGCCCAGCATGGTGGAGCCCACGCCCTTGATGTTGCTCGGGTCGAACAGGCACTCGGGGATCTTGAAGCGCTCCGATCCGAAATCCTGAAGAAACGGGGTCGCTCAGCCGGCGCAAGCACGGGACATGGACACGAACGACGACCAGGAACGCACAGGGGCACTCACGACTCCAGCGACGATAAGCGTACACAGCCGCACGAATAACCCGGGGGACAATGAGACAATGCGGCAAAAGCTGCAGCGCTGCGCGGTAACCCTTTAAAAAAGTCACGCCACTGTCATCACTAATTCACCAAGAGTGGCCACGATCACATGAAAGCCACTACACACGACAGGAATGTACAAATTAAGAAAACAAAATTGGGTCCAAAAGTAGGTTTTTACCAGTTTTCATTTTTACGTCAGCGCTACCAACAAGGCCCAACAATTAAGCGCGTCTTCAGTGGGTCAACGCTTCAAGACCGTTTGTTAAGAGCACACCATCACAACTCAATGTGAAGTAAGACATCTCGACTCCGCTGCCTGCGGACCCAGTGCAGGACTGGGATTTAAACACGTGCAGTCATCAGCCACCCAGTTACCTGGTGGTAGCCGTTGGGGAACTCGTAGTGGACCGAAGGCATCTGAGAGATGGCCTCCTCGCTGTAGTCGTCCACGCACTGCAAGATGGTCGTCTGGAAGTCCTGAACCACCTCCTGTAAAAGGCCGCAGTAAGACGCTAGATCCAGTCCGCACACGCCTGAGCCAGAGGACATCAAAAGTCAAAAGAGACCGTCAATCGCATCGGAATGCACACCACCCAACCAGCCACCCGCCACGCGGCGCCACCTACGTTGACCATGTAGTCGTGCCACGACTTGGTGACCTCGGGCAGGTTGCTGCGCCGCGTCCACTTGGCCTTCTCGTAGTCCTTGACGGGCTCCTTGGCGGCGATCATGTAGGGCGGTATCACCTCGATCTCGTGCTGGGCGAAGAACTGGCGGCACTGGGCGGTGATGAAGTCGCCGCCCAGCGGGCTCTTGACGATGCCCTGCGTCAGCACGTAGCCGTCGTGCACGGGCACGGCGGAGGTGTGCGTGGCGCCGCTGTCCAGCACGAGCGCTGTCGGCCGGCCGTTGGCGAACGCCGCCAGCACGGCGTTCTTCACCAGGAAGAAGGCCGGCACGTTGTACTTCTCAAACATGAGCTCGGTGAGCTTCTCGCGCCGGCCACGGTGGTTCCACTGCCGGGGGGAGGGCGGCGGCGGTTAGCGACAGGCGCGCTGGCCGGGTGATCAGGGCAGGCGGCGTTAACGGGGACCGACTGTAAGGATGCTGAAAGTGATGCCACGGTCCGTGCAAGGATTGCATGAAACGAAATAAAAAATGCATGCCTAAAAAAGGCCAGTCAAATCTGTCATTTTCGTCACCGTTTAAGTTCTCACTTTTGTTGTGGGTGAAATGCTTACTCCTTCCAGATTTCGTCCTAAATGTTTCTTGGCTACCTGATCACATCTGTGCCCATTTAAAATAGCCCAAACCCACTGCAAAAAGTCAAGTGTCATGGACCTAACGATACCATTTCAAGACGGCAGTCGCATTTGGTGCCGCGCCCAAACAAGTCCAACCAGAGGAAGATTCCGGTCAGAGTGAAGCAGATGGATTACAGAGCGCTGGTCTCTCGGTCGCCAATCACGTGCTGAAGGGAACTCACGGGTGCCTCCGACATGAGGACCGGATGTAGTTCCGAGTCGGACTTGATGCACTGTGAGTAGGTGTAGCTGAGCACCTTCTCGAACAAGTCCCAGTCGTCGATCATGCCGTCCTTCATGTAGCTCACCGCCTCCACGTCTGAAAACCCAGCCAGCACATGCTCTTGCACCCCGTCATAACCGCACCACGAATGTAAGCACAAACATGGTGCACCTTCTTTTGGCTATAAACTAACACACACACATGCACACTCTTTTGTCCACATGTCGGACATCCTACAACATACATGGAAGACTGGCATCAATAACAGAACACATGGTTATCTTAAAAAAACACATGTTCCCTCCCTGACGAAGATGCGTTGCGTACGTTAAAATCATTCTCGAACAGCCTCCAGCACAACGGCCAGAGCTCAGCCACCACACGGCAGACAGTCACCTTTTTTGGGCACGTGCAGCGCGTTGGTGTCGATGTAGTACTTGCGCTGAACGGCGGCGGCGGCCTCGCGGGTGCCGGCGCCATCCACCTCCATGGCCTCGAGCTGGGCGGCCGGCTCCTCCAGCACGCCGACCGTGGCCGGGATCTCGGACTTGGGCGCCTCCTCGCCGGCATAACCGGCCCGCAGCGAGTAGTGGCCCAGGTCGAACACCAGCGCGCCCACCTCGTCTGCCGGCGCGCAACACTGTTACACCGGCTCAACGGCTACTGCTGGTCTACTCGGGAGCTACAGTTATACAAGCTGAGCATCGACTACAGGGGTGCGAAGGTGACTCTTGATGGTGACAGTGAGCATGGGACTAAGGGCAAAGGCTATTGCTAAACATTTAGACTGCTTTGGGCCATCCATGCAAGTTGTGTTTGGATCCTTTCAATTCAAGTGCAACATAAGAGGCATAAGTTTTATTTCACACAATACTACATTATCCTTTATGGCACCATATCTCCTATGCCTTGCAAAGTGAGAAAAAAAATTAGTCAAATGAAATTTCACATTCAATGAAAGAATGATAATGCTTACCTCCACCATAAACACCTCCACTCATGTTTGGTGTTGCCGTGTCAATACAGAAGCAGAGGTCCTCAGATTTCACAGGAACTGTTTGTCTATAACAACAGCATGTATGATGCCAGGCAACCAGCAAAGGACAAATCAGCAACAAAGACAGTTTTCCCCAACCAATTATCTGGATTGAACATATGGTTTATGAGACCAGGAAAGCCAATGGGCACAATGCAATCAGCTTTGGATTGTTATTTTGTGTGTCCATTTCAGCATTCCTTCTAGACTCCTGCTGGGTAACTGCATTTCTCAGTTGCATGCAACAATCTTTGGGAAAGAACTTACAAACCTAACCTCATCTAAATTACAGTTTCTCACCAAATATGAGCATATTTATTTTCATATTCCCCCAAAAAAACTTGATCATTTTTTAGCAGTTGCTGGAAATACACTTATGTGCACCAGGTAGAACCAATTGCCTCATAACACATTGAACTGCTGCAAAATGGGCAGCTTTGTCTCAATAAAAAATCCTGCCACAAGACCTCTGCACTTTGGCCATACATTAGTTCCCTGCCTGTATGTTCTGCCTGACCATAATGCCTGAGCTGTGATCTTGCTCAAACCTGCCATGTTGTAAACAATGGCTTATCACAGGTTTCAAAAGTATACTTTTGCAATATGTATGTAAGCATGCATGTACATATAAAAATATCATGTTAGAAACACAATAAGAACATTTAATGAGTTCGACACACCAATTGTACCAAATTGCCATCCATTTATCCCTGAAACAAGAAACTTCCAGTATGTGCAAATCTACTGACACCTGAAGTAAAGAGTCAATGTTAAGAACTGCATAAAAATGTCTTACACCCTTACTGTGGAACAAAGAATGAACTATTCCATGATGTTTACCAAAGCAGTTCCCACACTTCTTTTGCCTTAAAACAGCTTATGTGAGCAGAAATGCTCCCTAACAGACCACATTAGCAAAACTGTCTATGTGATGGATGTGAATTCTAACAACCATCACAATTCAGAAAATCGCAGATTACTCACAAGCCAGATGAACCTAACCGTGTTATGAGCGCATCAAACACATTCAATGCATCACTTATGGCAATGTGAGATCCCAACAACACATTGTTCCCGAATCTGGCCAATTAAGCATGAACAATGTAGATATTAATTCAGGCTGCTGGGTCCCTGTGTTGTTAGCATACTTTGCAGCTGTATTGCTCCTCCCCTTGTATGAGACCAACCTATCAGTACTTAACAGAGGACATTGCCAAACTGGTGTCTAACTGCATCAGGCAACACAAATCAGACAGGCAGGGCTGGATGTACAAAGGGTGTAAAGGTCAGTGGAGAAGCAGCCAACAACCAGAGGTGGCAATTCTGAGCCATGACATGAACTAATCAGACAGCATGGATTTTAGTTCACATCCTTGACACTTCACTGACTGAACTTGGGAACAATGACATAGGATAATGCATTGTAAAATGGAGAGGAATAACAAGACTAAAGTCATCATTCATAGCTTGGGCAACCCTTAATGGTAATTCCATTTGATTAACAGTCAAAAAAGTAGGTGGGATTGCTACAGCAATATTACACTTTTTCACTTTTTCACAGACCATGTTTGCTATACATACAATACAGAAGAACTCATTGACTTTCCTATGAAAGCAAGAAATGGTATTCCAAGGGAATGGAATTATATTTCACTATAAGCAAACGTGACTGGAATGGGCGCCACCATCTTGTTTGCACTGCCTTGGCTTCAAGGATGCTCTATATACTGCATAATGTCTGATGATGTCATCAGTAAATGATACAAGAGGCTGCAGTCTGATAAACAGATGTTCATGGGGTGTAATGATGCGCCAAAGGCACAACCCTGCGCCAGTATAGGTTACCTGGAGGCTGTAGGCCGATAAAGGGTGCAATCAGACTTGGCTCTGTCCAAGGATAGGTCACGTGACTTAATAGGTGAAGTTAGGTTAGATTAGGTTACATTAAGCTGGTTTAGGTAAGGGTTGGTTAGGGTTAGGGTATGTCAGGTTGGGTTAAGTTAGGTTGGGTTAGTTATCTTTTTTATTATTCATTAGATTAGCTTATGCAAATGACATCATTAGGCCCCAAATACTTTCAACTTGGAATCTGCCCTTTTTGACTTACTGCAGAACCGCAGCAGATGTCACACAGACAAATGGCACAGCGATCAGCGTTGAATGGGTTACCAATATTTTGGAGTAATTTCCTCACTTTCTTCACCTTGAAATGACTTTATACAGTAACCAAATCAGAACTATTTAACTTAAAACCATTCACTGTATGATTTTGATGCCATTTATGCTGTTTTGCATTGCATGGTGAAAATGTCATGTATGGCCGACTGCTGCTGTATCAAGCAATTTTGTAGAGTGCATTGCTGACCATCCATCAGTGCAAAACATAGCACAATGACAAATGGTTTTTGACCCAAAAGTGTGGTTCTTATCACTTAAAGCGGAAAATAAGGCCAAGTTTCATCTTGCTGCAAACAAAAACCCCAAGGTGTAATAAAATTGCCCAGCACAACCGATTCTGGAAAATTTTTCATGAAAAGCCTCAGGTGAAGCAAAAGCAAAGCAAAAGCAAGAGCAAACGCAAAACCAAAGCAATTTGGTTATACCTTACACGGTGGACCGCTGAGTAACAGAACTACAACCCGTCAATGCACAGGTATGTTTCCCATGCAAAATATCCCACTCTGTCCGGCCGGCTTTTCCAAACAGCGCAGATGCGCCAGTATTTGCACTTATATTTGTATTTAGAGTAGGACAACAAAAACCTAACTGCGACAAAAATACTTCAGGCCATTTTTGTTAAGTCAGAGAAAAGAAAAATACGGCTGGCTTACAATTATTATTATTATCAATAACGATAGGAATATTTTTTTCAGAATTAATGTTTCAGTGATGCTCATAATTTCGGGATCAATATCATGAAATCACTTGCTCAAGCCTCATATATTTAGTGGGGAGAGAAATCGTTTCCACCACTATAAGGCATGCTTTCAGACATTTGTGGCGCAAACAAAGGTGCAGCTGATAAGTTGTATGAGTTTGGCCGTGTCTAGTTAAATATACATTCGCGGTTCATTGAATTTTTGGAGAAACGTGAGGACGTTATTTTAATCCTTTTTAAAAGATTTGGCCCAAGCAATTCCGGAGAATCAGAGGATAATAGGTAACACCATTTCCAAGACTGCTGAAATAGTTTCGTGTGGTCACAGCACTGTATGCCTGCTTTGTATCACATTGCTACTTAAGTTATGCTTTATCTTTGTTGTAATGCAATAGACGATCAGAGATTTGAGAACTGCAGTGTGCTGCTGTTTATTATGGCAGAAGAAGGAACATTGTGTTGTCCTGATGTGACTGATTGCATCACTACCTCAGTGCCAGATGAAAATCAACATTTTACATTCTGATTTCTTGTGTCAAAAATAATTGCTTTTATACAGCCATGGCTTGTGATCCTAGGAGGATGAAAGTCCAGACCCCCAATGTTCAGGTATTTTAACAGTAGGTATATGGCAATGGGATTCCAAAAATGGTCTGAGATCCTATGTAGGATCTCCTCAATCATTTTCAGAAATATTCAGCTATGTATGGAAGTCTCAACATGCAGTGGCCATCTATGTATGTGTGGAATAACATGTATCCACATATGGACACACTCAGTCATTGTAAATATTTATTGAAGTTATTCATGGAGAATCAAACAGTGGAAGCCTGCTATTCAAGAGGGTGTTTGTGTGCTAAAAAATATTTTGCATTGCCTGATGACACCACCTGAAATCACATGTGGTATTGTTGCATTTGGCCAGTGCACAGTATCTGTACTTCTGTTGGGTAAGGACCATTGACATCATTTTGTATATTTCTGTCCATACTATACGAGAATGGTTAAGGTCATGTTAAAACAAATAAGAAGTTTGGTGCTATGGTCATTGATGCTCTTCAGTGATTGTTAAGGGTGTGCTTTAATCCCATTGTTTTGCCAAGGTTCTGGACATATATACCAAAGTTTAGGATAGGGAGTTTTCATGTGCTTTTCAGGTGGCAGAGGCAGGTGTTCCACAGTAAACAGTTGTGGTGATATGTGGCATTCCAAGGGATTCTTTGTACTCTAGATCATATATGAACATTAATAGAATGTGAAAGTTAAATCAGATTTGTAAATAGCAAATAGTTTTCAAGACTGAGATTTGCAGACACATTTCTTTTGTATAAAGTGGATTGATTATATGATGTAATTTGGTTACTAAATTAGATGTTGATAGCATTGGATGCAAAAATATATGTAGAAACTAATGTTAACTAAGGGCTGAACATTAAACATGTCTTCTTATTTGTGAGGACATCAGTCTGTAAGGACTGCTTTCCTTTGCTTTTCCTTGATAGCTGTGCAAAGGATCATTCACCTCAAGGTAATGGTTTTTGGTTTGCAGAGAACATCATCAACATGACCATGCAACCAAAGTGATGTGACATTAAAAATATAGTCTTGGCATACCTCATAAAGTGAGCCATTTGTCTGTGAAGGGGATGGGATACTCAGACAAGGCCATATTTAACTTCAGTATGAGAGACCTAGGCTGAAGCTAAATATGTATGCATATATACATTATATTTGGACCACAGATGTGGAATTTTGGTGCACATTGAGGTGACAGAGGCATCTGAATTTATCAAAAGTGTATGACATGAAGCTTTGGTGCATTGAATGGTAGGAATCAATTTTGGATGAATCATTTCAAAATGGGTGACAGATGGCTTTGAGATTTAATCCCCTCTGGTTCAGGCAGATGTTTAAGAGTGTCTGCTTAAGTTGCTTGCCATCTCTGTTCACTAAGTTGACCCTTAAAAGGCTTGTTTTACTTTTTAGCTATGGCCTCTGGAATCCTGGTGACAAAGAATGACTTTCGGCGCAAGGTGTGGGATCACCTGGAGAAGAATGATCTGGCAGAGTTTCCTCGGCCAGTGCACAATCGGTGAGCATTTGAGTTGTTTGGCTGAATGCGATTTCTGTATGGTTGTTGCACATTGTCATTGTCTGAATGATGGCTAGTTATGACAAAACTGGTTTGGTGTTGCCAAGGAGCATCGTGGCATAGGTTGAGTTTATGCCATCACATATCAGTAATTGTATTTTCTGTGCTGCAGATTCAGTTCATGGCTTTTGATATGTGTGAAACATGGTTGCCATTGATTGTCAAAGCCTGGGCCAAATCATATTGTCAATATTGTCATCATTAAGCAATGCATGTTGGCTACCACCCACCCTTCTCATTGCATCAGCATGTTACTGGGAGAGTTTGCCCCTGTCACCGGCACCAGATGTCTGGGGTGCGAGCGGCGCCGCCGGCCCCCCGAGCGCTCCGCCTGTCCTCGCGAGGTCGGCGACGTCATCTGAGCCCCCGATCGATGACGTCACCGCAGTGCTGCGCTCGCCGGCCCCGTTGGCAGCCTGACAGGCCGCGCTGAGAGCCGGCGGGTGGCGAGGCCGTCACCGTGCGGATCGACCCGTCCGTCGTGTCGCCCCGTCACACTGGCCGGTTACGCCGCCTGCGTCTCGCCGTGTTGGCGCGGCGGCGGGAACTGTCGGCCGGGAACTCGGCCTGTTGATTCGACGTGACGCCGGCCGGGCCGGTCAGCGGATGTCAGTCATGCGCCGCCGGCTCCGCGCTCTGCGCTCGTCGTAAGTCAGGTCCGACGGCCGCGTGTTCCGTACCGGGCGTGGCGTCACCCTCCCAGCTTGCCTCTGCTGAGCGCGTGTCCGCTCAGGACGCCCTCGGCGCGGCGCCGCCCGCCGGCGGCGGCCGCCCTGTCAGCGTGTCAACACCGGCGCTCCGGCCGGCGCCGGTCGGCCCGGCCCCGCCAGGCCGCGCGGGAGGGGAGGGGCGTACACGCCAGGTGCCGGCCGGCGGCCGGATCGAAAGGGCGCCGCCCGGACCGCGGCTAGCTGCGTGGAAAGGTCACGAGCGGCGCGGCCGGCGTGCGCCGTGCGGGGGACGTCGTATGACACGACGGTGTGCACACGGACACAGTCGTGTGTACAGACACGCCTCGTGTCCGTGCCGGGCCGTATCGGGCCGTCGGCCGGTGTCCGACTGCAGCATCTGGTGGAGTCGCACGAACGGCTCACTCCGCCGCGGCCGAGGGGTGGAACCGGCGGGATATGACCGCGGGCGTAAAGCTCTCAGGTGCTCAGGTGTATAGCACGCTGCTTGCCGGCCCGAGATAGGGTGGTGAGACTTGTCCGGTGCATGCAGGCGGAAGTCTGATCGACGGCATCCATTGGCTTCTTGAAGTTCGCGTAATTTGTCGCTTTCAGCTCCGTGCTACATTTAACGCATTAAGATTACGTCTGGCGTGTTTTTGGGAGGTGGTTGGTCGACTCGTTGCTTCGCGTATTCCGACTCGTCCAACGTGAGGCTTTTGAACAACATTTGGACTATTTGAACTGGTATTTAGACTGGCGCCGCTTCGTCGCGAAGTATTTGCGTGGACAGAGGTGCTTGACGGAGGCCCGCAACCTTTCTAAAGTGCGATGTTTGTCGGATTAGAACCCTCCCGCTGTCGTGAATGTCCGGCCAGTGAACACTCGTAGTCGCGATCGAGCCCGGTTGGGCCTGACTCACACACACATTTGAATTGGCACGGTCTGGGGAGGATCTGCGGAGGCCGACCTCGTCTGGCGAAGGCTCATGGGAGCCTGCCGAGTCTGGCCAGGGTTCACAGGAGCCGGCCCGGTCCTGCCCGGGTTCACAGGAGCCTGCCCGGTCCGGCCCGGGTTTACAGGAGCCTGTCCAGTCTGACCAGGGCTCACAGGAGCTGGCCCGTCTGGCATGGGTTCACAGGAGCCGGCCCGGTCTGGCCCGGGTTCACAGGAGCCGGCCGCTGTCTAGTAGGCTTTGTCGGTGCCGCCCAGCTACAACACCAGACGGGGCACGGGACGAGGTCCGGCCCGGCCGCCGGCCTGCCGCCGGGGCCAGGCCGCGGCTGAGACGACCGGCCGTGGACAGGTGCCACCTGACGCCCGCTGCAGCCGGTGTTTACACGGTTCCGGCTCCCCGGCCGCCCCGTGCGGACGTCTGTCGAACCGTGTGCCAAACGCCCGGTGGCTTGTGGCTTTTCAGGTCCGTCTGGGGTTGTGTAGGGCGTATGTGAATTATTCATGTTCACATCAGGAGGGGGTTCTGTACCAAGAAAGCCATTATGACTGGCCGCATTGGGGGATATGTCTACCTGTGTATATATGACTGTGTTTGTAGCCGTCCTGATTCGATCGACTTTGAGTGGGGTTATTGAAAACGCGTCGCAGTGGTGGACGTGGCTGAGCCTCATTTACCGCCGGGCGAGGTAGGGGAGCGCCGTCGAAGTAGTTTAATTGCATGCGGAACGACGCCCCGCTCGTTACGTATTGACTTCGGTCAGTTTATTCTTGGACGGGGGAATGTGCGACTGATTGTGCCAAACCCATGCTCCGACTTTCTCGCCGTTATGAACTCCCGCACCTGCTCTGCGTTGAAACACCTACGATGAAGGATGGTTGTCGTTGGGCTCTGCCCTGGCTGCGGCGCCTGGCCAAGGGGACGCCTGCCCCTGACTCACAAGGGGAGGGGGGGCTGCGCCGTGGCGCGCCGCGCCCCGGCTGCATGTTGACGCTGGCGGCCGACGACCAGTCGGCCTGCGTCCGGTCCGGCTCTGACGTCACTCCCCGCATGGCAGGATACCCAGCTTCAAGGGGGCGCGGGCGGCCGCCCACACGCTGGCAGGCCTCAGCGAGTTCAAGGAGGCCAAGGTCGTCAAGGTGAATCCGGACAAGCCGCAAGAGGCGGTCCGATTTCTGGCCATGGAGGTGAGAAACGCCTTCTCGTTTTTGCAGATTTCATAGTCGGAAATCGGCGAGAAAGAATATTTTGTTGTCTCGATTTGCTGTCATATCTTTTAAGCATTGCTGTTAGTCTCGAAGGTACGGACTTCTAGAACATAGCCGATCTTTAACTAGCCATGCTGTGGAAGCGTGAGTAGCTTTCGTTACGGAGCTGTCTAGTACCTGGAGTCGGCAGCTGCGTACGACATTCGCCTGCGTTAGCCTCTGGATCTCAGTACCCTCCTGGGATCTGAGTAGGGCCGTTGTCGTCAACGAGCCGGCGGCAGCCTGCGGTGACACTGCCGGTGTCGGCCGGCAGGTGGAGAAGACCGTGCTGGTGCCGACCCCGCGGCTGCGTCACGGTCTCTTCAACCGGCTGCTGCCGCCCAGCCTGGCCAAGGAGGACCTGCACCGGGTGGCGCGCGCCGAGGGAGTGCGCAAGTTCAGCGAACCCATCGGCCTGAAGAACATCATCCCGGTGGACCTGATTGTGGTCGGGTCGGTGGCCGTCTCTAAGGAGGGTGAGCGCCTTCTGGCCACGGAAAGGTCTAGGGACATGTCTGAGGACTAGGGCAGGAGCGTACTGGGATGAAGTTAGATGTGGAGTTGGGACCGGCTGGGATGAAAGCGTTTATTTTGTGTTCGGATTTGGATAATTTGAAGATATTTGCGCCAGTGTTACGTCCTTTTCTTTGCATGTAGTGTAAGCACTGGCTTATGCTCGCTGGCTTGTATAGTTGGGTATTTTCTGTCGCGCGATTTTCCCATTGAAGGTACGGTTTAACTACGTGGCATGCCGGACAAGCTTGTGGGGTGATCAAACTGCGTTCTGAGATAACGCACCCAGACATGCGGCATCGATTTCCCGTCCACGTAAACCTCTTGCCGTTATAACCCGGTCTGCTGTGTGTGACGCCGGTATCCGTCTTCCCCGGTCCGTCAGGATACCGTATCGGTAAGGGAGAGGGCTACGCCGATCTGGAGTACGCCATGGCGCGCGGCGCCGGCGCCGTCTCCGAGGACACGCTGGTCATCACCACCGTGCACGACGACCAGGTACGCCGACCGGCCGCCGAGCGCCGCGCGGTCCCGTGCTCCACCGAGTCCGGGGAGGGGGGGGGAGGCGCAGGGCCACCCGGAATCCACCGAGTCCGGGAGAGGGGGGCACAAGCTTGCTCGGAGTCCGCCGAGTCCACGGAAACTGGCGGGAGGGGTGCGGACAAGATCTCAAGGTGCCGAGGAGCTGCCTGATAAGTTCACTGAACAGGCAGTCGTTTCTGGTAGATGCATTGAGCTGGCCGTTGTTTCCAGAAGGTTGTTGGCCGCCCTCGGACTCCGGGCGTATTGTTCGCGCTTCGTCTTTCGTCTGGTCGATGAGCGTTGATCCCCGCCGTCAGTTGCAATCGTATCTGTCTAACCTTTAGTGTATGTCGCCGTTTGAAAACCATGGTGTGACATTATTTGACCGCCAGCTGCGGCTGTCGTATCAGTTTCACCGCGCACTGACCCCTTTGCCGCTCCCACTCCCCTTTGAGCCGCAGTAGTCACCCGCCTGCGGTCCCAGCTGGACGACACCGTTTGCTGATGCCGCGTCTGACCGACCAGTGGACCGCTCGCCTTCCCAGTGCCAGGAGCTGACCGGAGTCGGGCAGTGGCTGTGTGAGTCTGAAGCCTGACCGTCCCGCGCCCACCGACAGGTGTTTGACTACCTGCCGCCGGAGCTGTTCGGCGTTCACGACCTGACCGTGGACGTGATCGTGACGCCGACTCAGGTCATCCGCGTCAGCCAGCGCCACACCAAGCCGACCGGCATCATCTGGAAGCTGGTGACGCCGCGGAAGCTCAAGGCCATCCCCATTCTGAAGGCACTGCGCGAGCTGGAGATGGCGTGAGTAGGCTGCGTCTGTTAGCTGGTGAGGATATGCCAGAGGGGTGGCTAGGAATGTCTTACGGAGGCTATTTAAGGGAAGCAACGGTCTCCAAAGGGCCTGGCCGCGCTCCTAGCTATCGGTGATCACTTATCCTAAATACTCCGTTGACTGAAATTCAAACGCCGTGTGTTTTCACTGCTGGCGGACGGCTGTATTTTCGTGTTGGATCTGCGCAGCGGCTCGCTCTCGTCACCGCGCCACGGCCCGCGGCGAGCGTGACACGCTGTCTGTTGGCAGCGCCGGCAAGGACGTGACGCTGGGCGAGCCCACCGACGACGAGCTGGCCGAGGAGGCGGCGCGCAAGAGCCGGCGGCTGAGGGCCGGCGAGGAGGCGGGTGGACCGCGGCGGCGGCGCGAACAGGGCGCCGGCGACACGTACAGCGACGCCGACGACGAAGGCGGCGAGAAGCCGCGCCGGCGGCGGCCGGCGGCCGGTCGCCGCCGGCGCCGCGCCACCAACGACGGCACCAACAGCGACGCCCAGGAGGAGCCCGAGGAGGAGGCGCGCCGCGAGCTGCGCCGCCGGCGGCGGCCGGCGCCGCGCGCGCCCGCCGACGGCGGCGAGTCGAGCCGGCAGTCGGCCGACGAGGAGCCGGGCCGGCGGCCGCGCGCGCGCCGCGACCGGCCGCCCATCGACCACGCCGACGGCCTGACGGTGCAGGTGCGCCGCATCCCGTCGGACGCGCGGCCGCGCGACCTGCGCGAGGCCATCCAGGCGGCCGACTCGCCTGCCACCATCCTGTCCTGGAAGGGCCGCCAGGGCGTGGCGCTGCTGCGCCTGCGCGCCCCCGACGCCGTCGACCACCTGCTGTCGGCCGCCGACCAGTTCCTGCTAGTGAACGAGCCGGTGCTGCTGGAGCGTTACGGCCTGCAGCGGTCGGCGCCGCCGGCCGTTCGCCACGAGCGCCACGAGCGGCCGGAGCGAACCGACCGGTCGCGCAGCGGCGGCCGCCGGCGGCCCGGGCCGCGGGCCATCTCGGCCGAGGAGGCCGACCTGACCGTCTTCGTCGGCCGGCTGCCGGCCAACACGCGCGTGCGCGAGCTGCGCGGGGCGCTGCTGGCGGCCGGCGCCGCCGAGCCGTCCATCTCCTGGAAGGGCCGGCGCGGCATGGCGTTCGTTCGGCTGAGGTCGGCGGCCGCCGCCGAGGAGCTGGTGGCCAACGCCGACAAGCTGCGCGGCGACATCAGCGAGGAGCTGGTGGTGGAGCGGTACCGGGGCCGCGAGCGGGAGGACTCGGCCGGCCGGCCGGACGAGGCCGCCCGGGACGGCCTCAAGGACGAGCTCAGCGCCGGCACGGGCGACGAGGCGGGCACGGCCACCAGCGGACCCGGCAACCGCCAGGCGGCGATGGGCGACGTCGCCGAGGCGACAGATGATGTTAAGACGGCGGATTCTGTGACGGTTGCTGCTCGTGAGGCGAATAAGGCGGCGGGATCCTTAAAAGCGTCGGAGACCTTAAAGGCAGCGGAACCAGTCGAAGTGCCAGCGACCGTAAAGGCAGCGGCGGAGCCTGTCGGAGCGCACGAGGCCGTAAAGGCAGCTGCGGAACTCGTCAAAGTACCGGAGACCGTAAAGGCAACAGCGGAACCCGCCAAAATACCAGAGACCGTACAGGCAGCAGCGGAACCCGTCAAAACGTCAGAGGCTGTAAAGGCAGCGGAACCCCTCAAAGTACCGGAGACCACAAAGGCAGCAGGGGACCCCGTCAGAGTATTAAAGACTGTGAAGACAGCGGAACCTGTCAAAACACCAGAGGCGGCAAAGATAGCGGAACCTGTCAAAACGACTGAAGCGGTCAAGGCGGCGGAACCATTAAAAGCGCCAGAAGCTGGAAAGACAACCGGACCAGACAAAACTACAGAAGTTGTGAAGGTAACTGAACCTGTCACAGTGCCAGAAGTGAAGACAACGGAACCCGTGAAAGTTCCGGTTGCCGTGAAAACGGCGGAACCAGTCAAAGCGCCAGAAGCCGTAAAAACAGCAGAACCAGTGAAAGCGCCAGAAGCCGCGAAGGCAGCGGAACCCGCCAAAACGCCAGAAGCCGTGAAGACAGCGGAACCCGTCAAAACACCAAAACCCGTGAAGACAGCGGAACCCGTCAAAGCGCCAGAAGCTGTGAAGACAGCGGAGCCCGTCAAAGCGCCAGAAGCCGTGCAGACAGCGGAACCCGTCAAAGCGCCAGAAGCCGTGAAGACAGCGGAACCTGTCAAAGCGCCAGAAGTCGTGAAGACAGCGGAACCTGTCAAAGCGCCAGAAGCCATGAAGACAGCGGAACCCGTCAAAGCGCCAGAAGCTGTGAAGACAGCGGAGCCCGTCAAAGCGCCAGAAGCCGTGAAGACAGCAGAACCCGTCAGAGCGCCAGAAGCCGTGAAGACAGCACAACCCGTCAAAGCTCCAGAGGCCGTGAAGACAGCAGAATCCGTCAGAACGCCAGAAGGTGTGAAGACAGCGGAAGTCGTCAAAGCGCCAGCAGCCGAGAAGGCAACGGAACCTGTCAAAGTGCCGATGGCCATGAAGCCAGCGGAACCCGTCAAAGTGCCTGAGGCCGCGAAGGCAACGCAACCTGTTAAAACACCGGAGGAAGAAGCTGCGGAGGCTACGGAATCCGTAAAGGCATCGGAAGCGGTGCTTACGGCCGACGCTGTGAAGGTTTCGAACGCCAGCAAATCGCCGGATCCAGCGCAGACACCCCGGACGGACATCACCAAGCCTGTCGCCGCGGTGGCGGAACGTCGACAAGTCGCATTCCGCGGACGGAGCGGCGGGCGACGAGGAGGTGGCGGTGAACTCTGCGCCGTCAGAAGGCGGGCAGGCTGCCTCCGGCGGCCTGTAGGTGGCAGCAAGATCGGCGCCTGGGCGCCGCTCTAGTGTAGTTACCAGACAGCGCTGTTGTTGTTTCGTGGTTGGCTGTCGGCGTCGACTGGATGGAGTGTGGCACGCCGAACGTTTTCGCGCGCTCTGCAGCCCTTCTAACCCGAGGAAATCACTGCCATGCCGTACCTAGTGGACGGAGGGTTCCTCCCGCGGGATAGGTCACAGCCACAGAGAGTGTCGAGATGGTCGGTAAAGTGGCGGGGCATGGTGGGTCTGACGCGGCTCTTGGCGAGCACAGACAAATTAATCGACACGAGTGCCTGGTTCGTAGTAATCTTTGCTCGCGCTGTGGCGGTGGGCTTGCTGGTAAAAGACGCGTTGTCCGGTTGTCGGCAGTATTCAGAAGTGGCGGTGCCCGCTCGCGCGGCCACGTGGCCCTGGGCGCTGTGACGCGCTGTGTTCGAAGTGCCAGCTTTGGGCGCGTCGGTTTTCGGGCGGCGCGCCGTGGTCTCAAGTGTTGGGGACAGGTTCTGTCGCGACAGTCGCTGGTGAGGGTGCTCGTGTGCGCGTGGCTGCAGGGCTTTTGGACTCTCTGTTGGCGGGTGGCTTGGACGGCGGCGGATGCGAGCGAGTTTTCGGCCGGGACACTCGGCGTGCTCAGCTCAGCTGAGCTACGGAACAGCTCGCCGCGGACGCTGCCAGGACGACGGGAACAAATTGGCGCGGGCGCGCCGTCCGCCATTTGCCGATGGACGTCGTTGCCTGTTCTCTCATCATGGTGAGTGCAAATTTATATGAAACAATTTGATATGTGGTGACGATTGATGAAGCCGCACATAGTCGTCTCGTGATTGGTGGTTCAGCCGTTCTGCGTTCTGTCGTTCCTTAGTGGTGTGTAGCGGCCGGCCGGCCGCTGTTGAGTTTCCCAGTCCAGAGTTTACGTTGCTGCGCGGTGAGGCGGCGCGTGGCGCGGTGCGAGAGCTCCCGCCTGCCGGCCGGCCCCGGGTTTTACGTGTTTGGCTGATTTGCGTTGCGTTTAACCCTCGCTAGGCTCTGTGGGTTGATGATTAATTCATGTTGACTGGTTATTAATAAAGATTTCACGGATTTCTCCGGTGTGGCTTACTCGACAACGCATCGGGTGTGTTCCACGAATATCCCGTCCCGTACGGGCGTCGTCAGACGTGAAATGCGCCGGACTCGAGGGCGCACGGAGCTGTTGCCAAAACCCGACGCTTGAGGACGTTGGCCCGTCGTGGGAGGATCCCAAATCCGGCACTGCTGCCACTGCTCTGTCAAGGTTCGCACGTTCAGTAGTCCGTTTTTCTGTAGCTTGTCGCGCCCAGTGGTGTAGGAGCGTAACGAAAAACGGGGTGGGGCACGTCCGTTATCTTGGCACACATTCATATTCGTATACAGCACGCACCGCGTATTTTTCACAAATTACTCTGCTCAATCTGCCCATGCCATTTCCGAATCTGAAGTTCTGTGTGGCCTAAATTTCACCATCTGACCCCCAGGGGTCAAAACACAAATTCAAGGTCACTGATAGGGACAAGCACAGCCGTCGACCTATGACATCATACTGCACAAATGAGATGCCACACCAAAAAGGGGAACCGTCCGCAATTTTGACGACCCAAAAGGTCAAGGTCAAGGTCCGTCGTTGAGGTCTAAATCAACGTCAAAGAGCGGGGACCAGCACAGCCGCCGACTTACGGCACCAAACTGCTCAAACCAGATACCACACTAAGTAGGGAAACCGTCCGAACTTTGACGACCCAAAAAGTTAAGGACGAGGTCCATCGCTAACCCTATTCCCGGCAGGGGGCTGAATCCGCCCCCTCGGGTTTTTTGCGTGCCAATTCCAGGCTTTTTGACGCAGCTTCACGGAACCTGGTGACTTTTCCTATCCATTCTTTCTACGTGCCGCGGCAAAATTTCAGAATTCTATTTTGCTCAGGGGCGGAGCCAGGTAACGTTTTTGGGAGGCACCTCAGGTCATTTTTGGTTATGTTAAGGGTAAAAGGAACATGTCTGCCAAGAACAGCGTTTTTAAGATAAAACTTAAAACTCTAAATGTATGTATAGCTCAATAGTTGGGCAATTTGCAGATGTAATTTTGTTTATCTGAGGTCATTTTACAAAGTCAGGTCAAGGTCAAAAGTCAAAACTTGTTTTTTCGCAATAATTTCGGCGCCGTTTTTTCAAATGCCAAACCCGGAATATATATGACGCAGAAAGGTGCCTTCTACTTGCGTAAGAAGCTTCAGTTTGATATCACGTCGGGTCACGGAGCTATGACCTAAAACGTCCTTGCGCGTACCCTATATCGCAATAGCCATAAAATGAAATTTTTGAAATAGAGTGAATTCAAATGATTGAAAACGTTTACAGATAATATTAAATGCACACGAGATCATTCAAAGTGACCCCAAGGTCACTGGAGGTCATTTAAGGTCAAAGGTCACAAGTTGATATGAAGAACGTGTGACCATGACAGTTCCCCCTTTTTCATGTCCCTGGCACCGCCTATGCTAACATTATACAAACACTGTAATGCGATTTGTACTTCTTTAGTATAACATGACTAGCAGAAGCCAAAAAAGGGTGTTTGTCTCTTTTGTTCATTCAGTTGTTAGAAAACTAATCCTTCTATTTTTAAAACCCTGTGAACGCCCGCGAATTTTCTCAAAATTTCAGATTTGTGTACCCATGGTAAAAGCCCTATCCATAATCTCTCGATTCATGCCAGTTTCATCGAAATCGATCGATAAACAACGGAGTTATAAGAAGTCTAAAAGTACCTCCCATTTTGACATTTTTGCCCCCTGTATCCAGAAATCTCAAAATTTTGAACATTTCTTTTTAGAAAAATGTAGCTCACGTCACGGCGAATCGATTGCCGTTTGTTGCAATGAAATCGGACGAGTAGTTCTCGAGATCTCAGGGGGGGGGGGCGAATCTGCCCCCCCTGCCAGGAATCGACCATACCGTCTAGCCCTCCGGGAATAGGGTTAAAGTCCTTATCAAGGTCAAATGATGCGACAGAACACGCATGGCTGCCGATCTACATCATCAAATTGTACAAATGAGGTATTACACCAAAGAGGGGAACCATCGTCAACTTAAATCACCCAAAAGGTCAAGGTCAGGGCCCGTAGTAAGGGTCCTAGTCAAGGTCAAAAGATTGGGACAAGCAAAGCCGCCCTTGATGGTCTTTGGTCCCCAGCAAAGCCGACCCTTGACAACGGACTCTGACCTTGAGCTATGACACCACACTTTGCAAACGAGTTATCACACCAAAGAGGGGAACCATACAGGGATTCGGATAACATGCTACCTGGAGGGGCGGTTGACCCCCAGTGCCTTGAAATTCCCCCCACTGACCACCATTTGCCCCCCACAAGTGAAAAAGCTTTTGATAAAGAAATGAACAAGCAACATGTATTTGTAGATCGTAATACGAGGCCGGCTGGACTGCATAACAACTTTCTCATGTTTTGGCCATTTTCCTTGTTTTCCTTCATTGATAAAAACAATCGCAACAAAAGCTTCGCAAGAAACATCCGTTTTGGCAGCCAAGATGTCTGACACTTTTAGCGCAGTTTGTACAAAACAAATTTGCTGGAGAAAAAATTGGAGAGGGCACTGGTGTCTTGTTCCGAGCGTAGCGGGACTTGCATTGGTGCCGCGTCGCGTTGATGCCTGACGGCCATGGACATAACGGAATTGTTCAAAAAGAAAATGGCGATGCTGGTGCTAATACACACGTTTACTTAACCCTCGACATTGCACTGCAAGGGTTTGGTTGTTGCGAGCGCCCCCTCCACGTTTTTTTCGAGAACAGTTCCCTAACGACTGGCTGTCATCACCAACTTGCCGGCGTGCAGAGAAGCGTGGCAGGAAGCGGCGGTCTCGGGAAGCCGGAAACAAAAATCCGAAGATGAAGGATTTCTCAAGAAACGGACACCGGGCCGCCGCATCGTGCAGCTGACAGCAGTGCTGGCAGACGTCAGCTCCATCTTCTACCTCTAGCAAAAGAAGTTTCATTATGGGAACCTGGTCCTTCCAGAGGTTTTGGAGGCCCGCGATGCTGCTCTGCTGCAGCTCAGCATGATGCAGAGGGGACCCCTACCTGGTGGTCAAGAGGAGAGGGTCGGGCCTGCGGGCTGACGAGAGGTTTGCGCGGGCTCACAACTCGAACGTCTCAACCAAGAGACCTTTCGAACCTGTGAGGCAGGAAGTCGTGGCGTCGGCTACTAATTTCCTGAGTGACCACCTGGACGTCGAACAGGAGACCGTGATCAGAGACATGCTGGTCCTCGTGAAGTCGACCACAGTGGAGGACTTTATATCTTCCGGCGGTGAGCTGACTTCCGAGCATGCATTAGCAGTACGTAGATGACATCCAGGTTTTCATCTTTGGAAAAATGTCTGCATACCAAACCTCATTTTGCAAGTCGAGCGCTCCCCCCCGGACGTTTGGTTCCGTTTCAACGGTGTAAGTAAATGCGGATGTAACCCTGATTACATTTGGAAACCGGCATATGCCGCTGAACATCCCAAATTTCCGCTGAATTTTGCGATGTTCAGCGGAGATCAGAGAGATAAGGAACCTGGGTGTCACGTTCGACTGCGTTCTCAGCTGGGAATCACACATCCCAGGCCACGACAGTTTCGCTAGTTGCCGCAGCGTAGTTCTCCCTGATATTCGCTGTTGTTGTATATGGCGCACAGGAAACACTAACAAAAATGACTAGTACCTGAATTTGCCCGATCTAGCTCGTTGATCTAAAAAAGTCTCGTCAGTTTTTAACACCAAAATATCCGTCATTCAGTTTAATATAAATATGCCATATTTTGTGCCGCTGCACCGCACCGTTCGGACCCTATTTAGATAAGCCTTCAGGGTGTGGGGGGGGAGGGAGTCAAATGGACCCACGCCCGAACGCGTTTTAAGGATAAAACTTCTAGACTTTTGGAATCCTCTCCTCCCCCCGACAAAATATTGCATATTACGAGGGTGTTTGCACTTGATTCTGGTCGTGCAAGTGGTACTGTGGGTATTAGGGCGCTCCAACAGCTTGGTCGCGCAGTGTCTAGAGGGATACCTGATCTGTGCGGGAACGTCTCATATGTGAAAAGCACCGGATCCGTGATGGGCACGTGAGCTGCACGCGTAGTTGGTGTGGGCGTCTGACCTGCAAGGGACGCCTGTCTCGTAAGACTTGCTTGGCCTGTGTGTGGCGCCAAGTACGTACGGAGCATATGGTCTGTACATACGTGGCGCCGGGTCTGTATGGAGAGCCGAGTCTGTAGGGGGCGCCAGATGATGGCGATTTTGGGTCCAGGGCGTTCCGACTGCAAGATCACGCGGCCCCCACAGGAGTGTGCGGGAGTCCTGGCTCGTACGAGGGCGCCTGCCATTTGAGATGTGCTTAGTCTGTATGGGGCACCGAGTATGTAAGGATTACTTGACCAGTACAAGAAGAGTAGCGCCAGACCTGTATGAGGCGTCGAGCGTGTCAGAGTTGCACCCGGGTCGCGCCCATCGCGGATTTCGTTAGCACCCACTTTGCTTCGGAGGCCCACCCTTGACGTTGAGGAGGGTTTGCGATGTTTGTGATTTTCTGCTCCCTTCAGTTTTTATATTTTCGGTCGTTTTCCACTTGGCACAGCAATTTAGTCGTCGGGGATATATGCCTCTCAAAATTTTTGGAGGGACTCTGTGCCAGAGGGACTTGGTGCCAGAATCGGCCTTATTAACATAAAGAAATAAAAAAGGCAAGTAGGAAAATCGGTTTATTTGACATGCACCAGCTGTTTGCAAGTTCCTCTTGATCTGCTTGTCAGTATCCATTTGCATGTACCGGGGTCCTGCTCTCCGTGCACGCTGGGGCGCAGTGCGGACCCGTTGTCTATACCAGAAGCCCGATGCTCATCGCGGTAGGGGCCAGGCGTTCGTGTCAGGGTCCCGGCACCGGTGGTGACAGGCCCGATGTCCATTTCAGTGGCCCAAAAACCCGGCCAGGGCCCTGGTGTTTGCAGTGCTAGGGGTCCGGTGTATGTGGTACTTTGGGCCTGGTGTTCGTGTCAGGTTTGCCGCGACCGAACCTTATCCCTTCCTTTCACGATTTGAAAGCGGGACGTCTGTGAGGATATTGAGATCTTGCCCCTGTTTTCCGTGTTCAAGATTGACTATGTATTCTTACCGGCCACGGTTTAGTGCCGTGGCGGTTCTAATCATGTCACGAGAATTGCTTTTTATCGAAAGGAATAAGTTGGAAATTTATTGACATAAGGCTTTGTTCATGCCATGCGTCTCTGCCCATTTCTTTGCATGACTCCCAGGAAAAACCTAGTTCGGGAAAGGGCGGTAGCGACGATGAAATGAGTGAAATCCAAGGAGTTGTTTTGTTCCTATGAGGCCCAGTGGGGGAAGTAGACCCTGTCCCGACCTCCGTGCCCCTTCCGAAATGAAGGTCTGGCTGCGCCACTGATTTGAGACATGCACTTGAATTCACTAGCCATATGCTTGCTGGTGAACGCCAGTGGGAGCTACTGGGTGAGTCAGTAATAGCTTCACAGCAGACGTTCCCATACGTGCCGTGCTATTTTGCCGCCAGCAATCCAATTTCGTGGTCCAGTTTGAATGATTAATTAATTTTGTTTCACGCAAACCGAACGCGCACACTCCAACACGCAACCCATGATCGACGATGAAATGCATCGGTCCATTGCTGCGCGGCATTCTCTTCACGTCAGGTTTTCCAGACTCATTAGTTCGGCTGGCCATCGACTCCCTATTTTGCGACCATCAGTTGCGAGAGGTGCCGACAGGCGTCCGCCCCTCTCGGACCAGGGCAATAACTGAATGCCGCCGCGCCAGCGCTAATGCGCAGACGTTTCCCACCATTTGTCGGGAACTCCATCACGGGGCGATCTGAAAAATGGTCGTTTGTCATCAGGAACGTGTGATTTGCGCAGACATCCACGCTCCAACCAAAGTCTTAGTGAGGATGGGCCTATGGGCTGCATTGGGGGCTTACCAAACCCCCACCTAAGATGTTTCGTCTACCATTTCTTAATGATTTGAGACAAATCTACGAAGCTTGGCGACTTTTCCAAACATATCTTTGCCCACATACTGAAAAAGATTGAGTATGTAATTGTCATTATAGAACACAGGTGGACGTTTTCGGAAGTTAAATAATCCCATTCCTGTAACCGTATTCCTGTAACGCTAGGGCGTATTCCCGTATGGGGGCGGAGGACTTATTCGGCGACCCTGTGATCTCGAAAACAACTCTTCTGATTTCATTGCAGCAAACGACAATCGATTTGCCACGACCTAAACAAGATTCTATAAAAAGAAACCTGCAAATTATTAACCCGCGCAGTGAAAGGGAGTTTCGCACTAACGCGCACCGAAAGCGGGGTCTAAAAGTGCCCCCTCCGATCTCGGCAACGGAAAGAGCTAGAGGCATGCAATTGTATGGACAGGATGGAGCTGTAACAATCTACATTGTGTGCAATTTTCATGGCTCTACGTTGATATCTTCAAGGTCAGATGGATGGAAAAGGTCAACTTTGGACACTTTCTCGGCCCGTACAGGCCATTCCGTACAACTTTTCGAATGAAACGGGAAAAGAGTGTTTGTTTGGCCGTTGAAGCGTGGAATACGACAACTCCCATTCATCTGGGGTCCTGACTGAGGATGTTGAGTCGAGGTCATGTCAGATCATTGACCTATGGTGCCATTTTTTCATCTTTTGCAGGTCAGATTTCGAGCAACACAGGATAGCTTGAGTGTAAATAAGAGCCCTAAACGTATCTATTGGCGTTTTTTTTCAGTGAAGGTAGCCAACATCGGTGCATTTGATCACTTCCAGCGCTTATATTTATGTATGTATACGTAGATATGTATATACATGTGAGTATCAATGTGTCAAACATGTTTTAGTAGGGTCTTTGAATGCACATTTCATACAAATCGACATATCGCAAAGCAAATCTGGATCAGGTCACAAAAAGTTGCCCTTGATCTTTGATGACCTTGACCTGAAATGGCTCTGGTATATATGTATGCGTATCCATGTGCGCACACGTGTTTTTATTAGGGTCTTTGAATGCATATTTCATACAAATCGACATGTCGCAGAACAAATCTGGGCCAGGTCACAAGATATTTGATATTGACCTTTAATGACCTTGGCCTTCACTGACCTTGGTATATGGAAGCGTATCAGTGTGCGCACACGTGTTTTTATTAGGGCCTTTGAATACATGTTTCATACAAACTGACATGCTGCAAAGCAAATCTGAATAAGGTCACAAGCTGTATGACCTTGGCCTTTGATGACCTTGGCCCTTATCGACCATGACTGTGGTCTTGGCACATCCATCACTTATGCCCGAATGACATCGTGTAACTGTTTTAAAACGGCAGTCTTAGGTAGAACGTTAGTTCTTTCACGAAGTTCCCATTTGTCAGCGACAACTGTTGTTTTTGTCATGTTTGCCTGACTTCAAATGCTTGAAACTCCAAAAATTTTCTGTTAATTTTCGATTCTTCTGCGCCATTCGACGAGTTATTCAATAGTCATAAAGGCCACAAAGTAGCAGCAACCAGCTTTCCGTTCTCGAGATATTCAAGAAAAACAGGTGGGGAGGGGACACAGAAAGACCCCTTCCAGAGCGCGTGTTAAAAGACGTTTATGCAGATGAGGGGAAATTAGAAAAGGGTGTAATTTTCGCTCGTTATAACTCGACTGTTTATTTACCGATTCTAATGCAACTGGCATGAATCAGGTTGACAAAATCATAGGTATTCACAAAGTCTGGAAAATGGGAGGAACACTTTTTTGAAAACTGAATGAAGCCTCACGCGTAAAGATGGGGGGGTTGATGCAACCCTCCGAGGCTTTCCAATGATAACATTCTAACGGTTTGTTTGGTCCATGTGAAACTTGGTGTACCCTCTTGGGCATCCTTTCCACATCTTACAGTGTATGTTTTTGGTACGTTGCCATAATAACAAGCTATGACGTCATCATAAGAACCATGCCATGCCGTTTGCGTCCGCCAACGCGGCCGGTTAACAGTGGTTTCGTTTTTGTCTCACTGTTAGATGGTTGGAGTGCACGGATGCAATAGTATATATATATATATATATATATATATATATATATATATATATATATATATATATATCAATGCACTCATACTGTATGTTCATCAAAATTACATATAGATTTAGCAGGCGTATGCTCACTTCCGGGCTTATCGAAGGTATAAACGCGGGTCATGAGCAAAGGCGGGAAACACGTTAGTTTTATGTTTTCAATTGCATTAGGAAACGTGTATCTTAAAACAAGCTATATATCTGGATTGCTTGAGGTGTAACAAATCAAATGATACCAATTTGTTGCAGCTTATCTTTAATTTCATCAAAAGCGAGCTTAATTCAGCAAAAGCCTGACTTTTCTTCCGACGGGCGGAGCGGGACTGGTCGCGGGACGATGAGTCTACAATACCACAGCTTGCCTAAAATTAGATTTTGTGTTGGATCTGAACACAAAAAAACGCTTTTAACACATCTAAGTCACGACTTTTAGCTAATCCCAGGCCATTATAGGTCATTAGCGAAAGAAAACCCTGGATTACCCAAGATGACCTCGGATGGCCTTGAATGACCTAAGATGATCTTTGTATGTCATTCGATAATGGTATTTGTTGATTCATATGCTACATTTGACTTCAGCAGACTTCAGATTTCGCGACTTTTGTTCCAACGGGCGGAGCGGCGCCGGCCGCGCGGTGATGAGTCTGCAACACCACGGCATGTCTAAAATTAAATTTTGTGCTGGACATCTACTCAAAGAACGCGTTTAACGCACGTAACTCACGATTTTTGGTCCAACCGAGGTCATTCTTGGCCTTTGGTGCAAGGCAGCTCTGGGTGACTTAAGGCATCCTTGGACGGCACTGGATGACCTAAGATAACTTTTATATGACATTCATTTCATCAATAGTGTTTGTTAATTCAGATGCTACATTTGACATCAACACCCGTTATGATGTACAAAAAACGCCTCTGGAGCTCCGGAAACGCAATTTAGCTTACGATTCCTGTTTACAAGGAATTGCCAAACAAGAACTGGATCGGACTCCATGGGCAGAATCCCATCATGTGGGGTACAGATGAAATCATGATTGATGATCATTATAGTATGCGTTTGATCATCGTTTATTCTTTGGCGTTGACTTGTGCTTTAACCCAAAACAGTGGCACTTTCTGCCAATTTTTGACCTTTGGCCCGACCTAGACGGTCACCTGTTACCCTGGGACCTACAAAATAGATACCAGTCGCGAGATCTCGTTACATGCAGCACGCTGCTTTTCCGCGAAGCTGTAGGACGTACGGTGTGGAAATGGCCGTGTGGTCTTGGGGTGTCGCACCACCCCCTTTTACGTCAGCGTTGTGCGAAAGCCCGTATACAGGTGGGATTGGAATAAAAGTTGAAACATTTTCTCGGCTCTTAATAGTAATGTTGTACTTAAGAGGCACAAATTGTATTACACTGTTCTTGTTCCTGTTCAAGTGAAGAAATAGACTCCCTGACATTTCTGGGCCAGTGGCAAAGTGAAGTCCCTGATATGTTGAAAACAGCAGCATTACACTGTTCATGTAATACTGGCAAAGGCGGCGTCAAGGACTTGAAAAAGGGGAACTGTCATGGTCGCATGTCAGTCAGGTCATCTTACGACTTTGGACCTTAAATGACCTCAAGTGATCTCCGAACCTCATGGAATGACCTGAAGTTCGTATGGTAGTGTTTGAAAACGTTTCCAATCATTTTAGATGACTGTATTTCCGACAGTCCTGTTTCTAGCCCACGTGATATGGAGTACGCGCACGGACATTTTAGGCCATAGCCCTCTGACCCGACCTGATGTCAATCTGAAACTTGAAACACAAGTAAAGGACACTGTGCGGAGTCATATGTGGTCCTGACTTTACATTGTATTAAACCAGCATCGAAAATATGGAGCCGAATTTTGACTTTTGACCTTGATCTGGCCGTGTGAAGCGACTTCCTATATTTACCTATATTCTGTAGACTCACAAACAGTGGTAAACCATATCTTAACAGCTCTTTTTTAGCAGCCATGTTCCCTTTATCTTCAAAAGTGCCAAAAATGGTCTGAGGTGCCTCCCAAGATTTTAGCAATGCTCCTCCTCTGGGAGAAACAAAATCATGAAAACTTGTCATGATACGTAGAAAGAACTGGAAACAACGGCCAATAGAAATAGCGATAAAAACGGAGGGACGTGGGCTTTTGAAGCCCTTTCCATATACGGGAATAGGATAATAACAGGGTCTATTTTAACATGTTAACTGGGCGCCCAGATGGACACGCAATCACACGAAAATGTGCAACCAGTCTTCGAGGGCCTGGTAGGCTGATATTAGCATCCCATAGTATCGTTCACCAATCTCTACCCAAAGAAGTCATGCATACTCCATGGCCTCCTTTGAGGTTGTCCGTAAGGTCATTCTGTGACCTAAAAGAGTAATACTGGTGGTCATCGCGTGGCTTAAAAAACCAATCTACCCGGGCATTTGTGTTTTGTTGCTCTGTCACGGCAGGTCTGAAAATGTTTGGGGGTTCGATTAAGCCCCCTTGTTATGGCAAAGGCCAAATAGCGAATACCGGGGAGGGTTAAAACCATAGACAAAATTAAAAGTGAAGAAATAGACTCCCTGACATTTCTGAGCCAGTGGCAAAGTGAAATCCCTAATCTGTTGAAAACAGCAGTATGCACATTTTGATTTATATTCGATGTATTGAAAGATCGCTCCTAATTGCTCTGCGCAATTAGGATATGAAAGATCGTGCGTTATGTGGAGCACATGTCCAAATGGCGCACACTGCAACAAAACTCAGAATTATAGCTATCTGGATCATGAGGGTAAGCCACGTCCCAGAAATTGGGGAAGGACAATTTGGCCCGAAAAAAACATTTTTTTTCTAACGGGGAATTGCGAAAATCTTTCAGTTTCTGACAAAATCGGAGGGGGAGACAAAAGTTCATTTTGCCAAAGAATCACATGGGCATGGACTGGGTATTCCTGCCTAACCATTAAAGAATACGGGAATAAAAAAACAAATGGGGGATCTCTCTCTCGCAATCTCTGAAAAACCTCAGGGGGGGCAGTCAACTGCCCCCCCCGTCGGGGACAGGTCAACAAGAAAGTTAAAAACACTTTTTTAACTTCTACTAGTCATGTTACGCTGAATAAATACAAATCGTGTAACAATGTTTGCATAATGCTAGCATAGGCGGTGCCAGGGACACGAAAAATGGAGAACTGTCATGGCCACATATTCTTCAGATCAGCTTGCGATCTTTAACCTTAAATAACCTCTTGTGACTTGAGAGTCATTTGAAATGGTCTTGTGTGCATTTTATATCATCTGAAAACGTTTCCAATCATTTGAATTCATTCTATTTCTAAAATTTATTATACAGCTGTTGTGAGATAGGGTGCGCGCACTAACATTTTAGGTCATAGCTCCGTGACCCAAGCTGATATCAGGCTGAAGCTTGGTACACAAGCGGAGGTCACCGTTTTGTCATATACATTTCGGGTCTGGGATTTGAAAAAAATATCGCCGAAATTATTACCACGAAACAAATCTTAACTTTTGACGTTAACCTGGCCTTGTGATGAGACCTCAGACGAACAAAATTGTATTTGTATATTGCCCAACTATTTACCTACACACTCATTTAAAGTTTTAAGTTCCATCTTAACCCGCGCATGACCGTCGGTCGGTTTCGAACATGCGCAACTGGGGGGGGGGGGGCGTTGGCCGCCCCCTCTAACTCACGAACGGTTGGTCGCACGATAAAAATAAGCATACAGTTGGAAAGCTTGTGACGAGTTGAGCTCGAAACTGGTCTCATTTTTAGTTGTATGTAATGTGTAATGTTGTAATGTGTTGTAATTGTTGTTGTAATGTTGTAATGTTGTTGTAATGTTGTAATTGTCGTAATGTGTAAGCAATTTACGCCCTATATATGTTTTCTCATAGCCGACTGCACGAGACCGAGAAATGGCCTGAGTCTCAAGGGCTGTGGCTAATAACGCATAGGTAAAGGCACCAGCGCACAAGTAAAGGTCCGCAGATGCCGATAAACGTTTAATTTCCCAGATTTGTTCAATATATGCGCAGAAACGTTGAGTTAACCCGTCCCCGACTGGGGGGCAGTTGACCGCCCCTCTGAGGTTTTTCTGGGATTGCGAGAGAACCAACAAACACAGAGCCACGAAACGTTGTGTACCTTTTGCTTCATCAATTTTATATCTCGTGTCAAAATTTTGACCTCAGGTCAGATCAGGTGCTTGATCTAGGTTAGGCCAAACAGACCTATGTCCAAAAATGTTTAGCGCCCTCTAATTTTTTCGCAAAACAAGATATCTCAAAAATACTTTCAGGGATTAGTGGTCGTGATAGACGCAACAAATCTGCTATCTCAGATTTTTCGGAATTTTCCGGGTCATCGACCTAAGGTCGAGGCCATGTTTAAGACATGTCGCCGTTTTTTTCGGAAATTGACGGAATATTTCAGAACATTGTTAGAAACAGACATCTAGTTACCGTCATTGGGCAAAGTATCAATGACTTCCAGCCATTGACCTGAGGTCAGGTCACGAATAACCGTAGTGAGCCAAAATGCACCACCGTCAAAATCGGCGATGAATTACTCAGAATGGGTAGAAAATGGCAGAACTAGCTTGCACACACGTAAATAATACCAGGAACTTGAAAAAGTTAGAAAATAGCATATTTTGGAAATAAACAGGCTCTCGCGAATAAAACTCTGCCAGTTGTGTAGATTGGTAACTAGTGATTTTTTCCAAAATTTAAGCATGAGAAACCATCACAAGAACCACAAAGATCAATAACATTTACATAGGTCGCCTTTTTGCGCGAAAATAAAGGAGCGCTAAAACTAGTTCCCGTCAATTTGCGACCGCATACGGCAGCAGCTCGCGAGAGAATTGCCGTGTCTTTAACTCAACGTTTTGGCGTATATATTGAACAAATCTGGGGAAATTAGAAGTGTATCGACATCCACGGACCTTCACTTGTGCGCTGATGCATTCACGTATGCGTTATTAGTCACAGCCCTTGAGATTCAGGCCATTTCTCGGTCTCATGCCGTCGGCTATGAGAAAACATATATAGGGTGTAAATTGCTTACATATTATCTAAAACTAAAAAGGAGGCCAGTTTCGAGCTCTACTCGTCACAAGCTTTCCAACAGTATGCTTATTTTTATCGTGCGACCAACTGTTCGTGAGTTAAAGGGGCGGTCGGCCAACTTCCCCCCCCAGTCGCCGATGTTCGAAACCGACCGACGGTCGTGCGCGGGTTAAAGACACGGGAATTCTCGCGCCAACCGTAGGCGTGCGTCGCTGCCGTATGCAGTAACAAGTTGACGGGAACTAATTTTAACGTTCCATGATTTTCGCGAAAAAACGGTCTATGTCCATTTTATTGATCTTAGTGGTTCTGGTGATGGTTTTCATGCTTAAATTTTGGAAAAATTCATTAGTTACCAATCTACACAATTTGCAGAGCTTTATTCGCGAGAGCCTGTTTATTTCCAAAATATGCTACTTTTTCAAACTCTTTGAGGTTGCTGGTATTACTTACGTCTGTGCAAGCTAGTTCTGCCATTTTCTACCCATTCTGAGTAATTCATCGTCTATTTTGACTGTGGTACATTTTGGCTCACTACAGTTACTCGTGACTTGACCTCAGGCCAATGGCTGGAAGTCATTGATACTTTGCCCAATGACGGTAACTAGATGCCTGCTTGACTCCACACTAAAAATGTTATCAAATATTCCGTAAATTTCCGAAAAAAACGACGACATGTCTTAAAAATGGGCTTGACCTTAGTTCAATGACCCGGAAAATTCCGAAAAACCTGAGATAGCAGATTTGTTGCATTTATCACGATTACTAATCCCTGAAAGTATTAATGAGATATCTTGTTTTGCGAAAGAGTTAGAGGACGCTAAACTTTTTTAGACATAGGTCTGTTTGACCTGACCTGCGTCAGGCACCTGACGTGACCTGAGGTCAAAACTTTGACAAGAGATGTAAAATGGGTGGAGCAAAAGGTACACAAAGTTTTGCGACTCTGTGTTTGTTGGTTCTTTCGCAATCCCAGAAAAACCTCGGGGAGGGGGAGGGGCAGTCAACTGCTTCCTTCCCCCAGTCGGGGACGGGTTAAAAACACTATTTTTGGCAGCCATTTTCCTTTTATCCTTTACAGGGCGAAAAATGGCCTGAGATGCCTCCTAAACACGTTGTCTGGCTTTGCTCCTGATGGAAATAGAATTACAAAATTTTGTTACAGCACATAAAAAGAATACCTAGGAACATGTACCAAGTTTCGTGAAGCTGCCTCAAAAACCCTGGCACTGGTAAGCAAAAAAACCCGAGGATGGTGGATTCAGCCCCTTGGCGGGAATAGGATTAAGCGGCAGCTAAATTTTTCAATGGCGAAGGGCCCAGCGAGGTTACTCGGCTCCTAAGTGAGCAGTAAGTGTGGTTAGCGGTAAGTCACTCCATCTAAATCAATTGGCCAAAATCCAACAAACATTTACCCGCAAGATGAATAAGAGGTCCTCGTTCCAAGGGTGTCGCCAGGACCCTCGGGATGGAAGCTGTTTGCGAGCTTGGGGACATTGATTACATGATGAATGAGAAAAGCTAGTGTTTTGCATTAGTTTTCGCGGCCTGCTTGGACGACGGGGGCTAAATAGGCTCCGTGGGGGAAGGGGGCTAAAGGCTACATCCCTCTCAAAGTGGTTCTGGCGACGCATCTGCCTCACTTCTAAGGTGCTACCTCTGCAGCCGAAATCCCTTTCCCCCAGTGACTGTTGAAATGGGTCCTAGGCACATAACACTGAACAATCATCATACCGCTATCTAGTCCTGCCCGGATTGTGTTAATGGCGCAGTAAGGCCCAGCAAATGGTAACGCAACAAAGCAATGGGTCTCCTACAACAAAACTAGCTGTTAATAAAAAGCGTTGGCATGTATCATCTCTATTCTGGTTCGATGGAAAGCGTAATCCCACTACAGAGACACCACACAGAATCAGTATTGCTTCATGACATTAACATCACAATTCTCCGTCCACATGACCATCTTTGTTAGCTAATCACTTTAAAACTGGTCCAGTAAAAATGTAACGGTTCATCCACTTATTTTGGCTCATCCATTTGTTTTAAACCAAACTAAACACACTCTTCTGAACTGAGTCAGCAAACGCAAGCGCCGCCGCGACGGCTGCGAACACCGGTGAACGACATCCCGCGACTCCAACTGAGCGGTGGAAGACGGTACTCTGCCTCTCCTTCTGAGAGCTCCTATCAAAGGCTTAGTCGCTGCACAGATCGCAATGGTAGGGAACCTGTCCGGCCTCTACATCTGTACATGGCACGCATGCCCACAACAGACACTGCGTGTATTGGATCCACTCCTCCGCAGACCTGTCAAATCGCATACCGCATATGAAACACCTCACGTCCTTACCGGATCCTCGAATACCCAGTCCGGCACCCTCTACGGTGAGTTTCGTCACAGCTTTCCCGCGGTCCTGCTTCTTGTCAGTCCTTTTGACTATTGTCGTGGTTTTATTATTAGTTTTCCTTGTTCCGCTTTGACTCTTCTTTACTTGCATTTTCTCAACTCCATTCCCATTTTCCTTAACTAAGATGTACAGTTTCCAGAGCGAGATTTAGACCTTCGCCTTGCTCTGTTCGCAACTTGCTTGGCTGCTGTTCTGGGATATCCCCGCAGCTACTCTGGAGATAATGAATCAGTGGTTATCACAATGAGCGTATCACACCGTGCAAGATCTGGCAGCTCGTGGTTCTCTCCTGTTGCTGCTGGGCGGCGGGATGCAGTGTAAGACACTGGCGGCTCCTGGTGTTGAGCAGCCGGCGATGTCTGGATCTTCTCTGGCTGTGACCTCAGAAGGGAGCAACCCTTTTCTCTGAATACTCCGCTGCTCAGGGGCCAGATTTCAGATGCTCTGAACCCTGCGGTAATGTTCACGGAGGTTGCCGCCTTCATCTGGGCATTTCTCATGAGTGCTGCCATCTGGTAGATTGCAATGCGCTTGAATAGGTATTTGAACATCCAAGCATTCGTCTCCGAGTTGAAGAAGTTCTTCATGGGACCGAAGCCTGTTCTGTTCAGGAGCTGAGTTTTCTGTGATATGTGGGGCGGCAGTGTCACGATAAACACGCCATTCTTCTTCGCGTGATCCAGGGCATTGAGGCTGCCGTGGCTGTTGTGGTAGTCCATGATCAGGACTGAAGGGCTCTGTTGAGAGGAATTTGCATACTTTAAAAAATGGTCGAGCACCGCGATCCATCGTCATCCACACGGTCTTGTACCGATGGATCCTTCAGGAGCTCCGCTTAACAGAGTTTCTCTTGTGATTTTGCGAGGGAAAACATGCGAGGGAGGCAATGCATTGCCGGCCGCCGATACCATTCCCACCAACGTTACCAGCTCACGTCTTTCTCGTGACGTTGCCTGTACGATCTGTTTTTCTCCCCTTTTCTCCAGCACCCTGGGGGGGGGGGGGGGACTTCTGCATTGTGGTGCGTCCTCTCTCGTCAAGGCTGGATGTACGATGACCTGTCGCTTTCGTGACGTTTAAGACCTCCTTCAAGCTGTAAAAAGCAGTCATGTTGTGGGGGTTGAACACGGCGCAGTGCGCGAGCCGCGAGTCTTCTGAGAGTCAGCTTAGGATGGCGGGATATAAAACCAGTCAGCCACTCAACCCTTGCGGCGCCATTTTCCTTCCGTTTTTCGAAAGCCACGCCGTTTGCCTTTGCCATTTCAAATGCAGATTCAATGCATACGATCTCTCTGGTCTGCAAGGTCGTTAGGCCATAGAACAGGGGTGTGGTTTCCTATCTCTTTGTGGGTGCCCAACACCCACAAAGTGGAAATGGGCACCCACAATACGACTTGGGCACCCACAGCTTAACTTATGCTTAACCCGCGCAAGACCGTCGGTCCGTTTTGAACATGGGCGACGGGGGGGGTAGTTGGCTGCCCCCCTCTACCTCACGAACGGTTGGTCACACGATAAAAATAAGCGCACCGTTGGAAAGCTTGTCACGAGTAGAGCTCGAAACTGGTCCCATTTTTAGTTTTAGATAATATGTAAGCCAATTTACGCCCTGTATCTGTTTTCTCATAGCCGACTGCATGAGACAACTAGAAATGGCCTGAATCTCAAGGGCTGTGACTAATAACGCATAGGTAAAGGCACCAGCGCACAAATAAAGGTCCGCGGATGCTCATAGACGTCTAATTTCCCCAGATTTGTTCAATATATACTCCGAAACGTTGGGTTAAAGGCACGACAATTCTCCCGCCAGCTGTTGGTGACCGCCGCTGCCGTATGCGGTACCAAATTGACGAGAACTAATTTTGGCGTTCGTTTATTTTCGCGAGAAAAGACGATCTATGTAAATGTTAATAATCTTTGTGGTTCTTGTGATGGTTTCTCATGCTTAAATTTTGGAAAAATTCATTATTTACCAATCTACAAAGTTGGCGGAGCTTTATTCGCGAGAGCCTGTTTATTTCCAAAATATGCTACTTTTTCAAACTTTTTGAGGTTCTTGGTATTAATTACGTCTGTGCCAGCTAGTTCTGCCATTTTCTACCCATTCTGAGTAATTCATCGTCGATTTTGACGGTGGTACATTTTGGCTCACTAAAGTTATTCATGACCTGACCTCAGATCAATGGCTGGAAGTCATTGATACTTTGCCCAATGACGGTAACTAGATGTCTGCTTCACTCCACACTAAAAATGTTTTGAAATATTCCATCAATTTCCGAAAAAAACGGCGACATGTCTTAAAACATGGGCTTGACCTTAGGTCAATGACTCAGAAGACTCCGAAAAACCTGAGATAGCAGATTTGTTGCATCTATCGCGATCACTAATTTCTGAAAGTATTATTGAAATACCTTGTTTTGCGAAAAAGTTACAGGGCACTGAACTTTTTTTGACATAGGTCCGTTTGACCTGACTTAGGTCAGAAGCCGGACCTGACTTGAGGTCAAAATTTTTGACACGAGATGTAAAATGCGTGGAGCAAAAGGTACACAAAGTTTCGTGGCTCTGTGTTTGTTGGTTCTCTTGCAATCCCAGAAAAACCTCGGGGGGGGGCAGTCAACTGCCCCTCAGTCGGGGACGGGTTAAATATTGAAATATACTTGTATTCTCAATCCCACGACGTTAACCACCTAAAATCAGCTTTGGAAACAGTAATCGGTATTCATTTACTCTATTGTCACCCATCACTTGCTTTTCCCCACCACCCTCCAAGTGCAATTGTGTCAAGCCGGGTGCTGGAGAAGGGTCCTCCATTAAAAGGAGTGTATCTATTAAAATCGTAATTTTTTGACTGTGCACGTACGAGTGAAAACATTTTTATGACTCGAAGCGTGGGTATCATTCATTCTTGCCAACCTGCTCTTGTTTGCTCATATTTTACTGGGGTGGGTGAGTACGCTGGCTGCCAGCCCAAGTTTAATCTGTTCACCCATTTTCTTTTCAACACTAAAATCGCCGATGAGTCCGGTTAACGTATCGTTAGCCTCAGCAATGTCGAATCTTACAGCAGTTGACGAACATCAACATTATGAAGGTAGCCATCATGGATTCAGGCAAGTACCGCTGCTGTTCCTCGAATCTCCATCGCAGGTATGTATTACGTGAATATGTCGAAATACGTTAGTGTTTTTTTTTTCAAAGCAGTCATCGCTGTCGTTTGTAACTACATGTGGTACAGCGAGGCAGAGCGTCGGGTAAGCATCAGGTGTGTCCAAGGTTTATATACGTATTTTCCGCTCGCCGACTGGCACCTTTCTCTAGTATTGTGTATTGTATTTTGCCTATCGATATCACTGCCGATAAATACAATAACTAAAATGCATGAAATATTGGTCTAAGATGACCGAAATGCACTTTTCATTTCCATGATAATCCATAAGCAATCTTTAATATTGCCCGGAGTGCGTTTTTGGGATACCGGAAAAACCAGATATATTCCCTTTAAGGATGTTGCCGCCATAAAGCGATCTATGATTTACGGAAGTCATCCTTCCGTAATTTACCTCTCGTAATGTCTTTTTAAGCTCATTTCTCCGAACTTTAGGCATATACGCCTGTTACGACCCCGTCCCCCTCCGAAACGCAATGTCTGGATGTCCCCATATGCGTTTTGGGCACCCACAATCATTTTCCGAAAACCACATCCATGGCATAGAACATCTCCAGAAGATAAGTCTCCAACTGCTTCTCTTGAACTATGCGGGCTTCTGGATCAACCCGGTAGTAGTTAACGTATCAGGTGGGATAGTGTTGAGCTAGTGTTGATCTTGGAAGTCAGCGGTCACAGCTCTGACCTAGCGCTCCTTTTCGACAACCTCCTTGGCCGCCGCCTTCATTCTTGCCGGTGGAAGAATGAAGGCGGGGCGCCCAATGTCTGATTTTTGGTTGTATTTGCGAGGTATGGTCGGGACAGAAAGATTGGGAAAGGACACACGACTGTGATGATACGATTTCCCCCGATGCGGTGACTTCTAAGGCCATGGGTGTTTTTTTTGTATTCTTTGGCGTGAACAGACCCGTGCGCTATGAACAATGAATCGAATTGATAAATAGTTCTTAGCTTCATATATTTTTCATGTCACTTCCTACATGATAAATGACAGATCAGACGGCTGGGGCTACAAGAATGTAGCGGGGGGGGGGGACAAGAGGGACTTTAGGCATATTTTTTCATGCAGCGTCCATAGGCTTTGTGTTAAACGTCGGAAGAAGTTTTTTGGGAGGTCCCCCTCATGTGGTGCCTTCCACACCGCCTCAAAAACATTTTAGAAAAGCTGTTCGCTACATGACACCAAAAATGATGGGGGAATAGGGTGTACAAAGTACGAGATAGGGCGAGAACTGGGACACATTGTCCCAGTTCTCCCCAGCCGAGCCCCGCTAAAGTAGCATTACATCGCAATTCTTGGAAACACATATCAAAAATACTTAGGCATATTGGCCGTTTTCAATGGTTAATTTCGGAAAGTACCGCCCGCGAATTCCTCAGAAACCTCAATGAAAACGCATGGAAAGTTCGCCTAAACTGGAGATAAATTCGTGTTAAGTTCTCGGAATCATCAAAACATTCGACAGATTTAACACTAGAGGATCGTTGCTTGCTGCGATGTCCATATTCTACATTCGAAGTTTGCGGGTACCAAATGTTTGGTCCCACTTGCCGCGTTGGACCAAATCTGATCTGGCAGCTTGCTTCCAATAGAATGCGGCTGGGACCAACCGCAAGGACTATCTAAAATCCTATACCAGCCAATCAGCGTCCCGGTTATGAGGCCGCTGATGGTTCGTTGGGTTCACCTTAGGGCCTGTTAGCATTCTTGTCCCTGCCGAATTTCGACCAATCAGAGCGTAGATTTGTAAGGATTCCGGAACCCTGATTGGTGAAGAGCTATGTGTTTTGGGCTTCCGTGCTTTGAGCTAGAGTCAGCCCCAGTTTTTGCATTCTGGCTTCGCGAAGAAGTTTACAGAAGATAGCGGGAGATATGGCTGGTAAGTACTGGCAAGGAATGTTTTATTATGTGCGAGTAGCTTGATTTTATCCGCCGTTGACACTTGTGAATATCAGATCGATATAGTAGTTCATAATTCTTTGTGTTCTAGTCGTATATATTCGATTAATTTACGGCCACGAATATACCAAGAGGCGTATTGCTGTATAAATCAGTTGCAGATCAGAAGTACATGTCATTCATGTTTATCTCCTATATACCAATATCCAGGGGCATTGGAACCCAGGCAGGGGGAAGCCAGCTGCCCCCCAACTTTGGACAAGATTAAGCAAAAGCCCTATAGTGGTGTATGGAAAGAAATGCGATAAAAGGCATGTTTGCCCCCTCCTCCCCCATCTCCACAGAGGTTTCACTGCTACTGCCAATACAGTTATGTATATTGTTCAATGCAAAACATATTTTTCATATATACCAAAATATCTCATATACCATGTCTAAGACCCAGAAGTATGTCAAAGCTATTCTTGAAGATGCTGGATGCGTTCTCATCTTACGGTCTTCGGCATTAGCATTCTGACATAGAGCAAGAGGTCAAGAGTACGGACAGGTCGAACGTCTTGAACATTTTCATGCTTTGATTTGAATGGGACTGTGTTTTATAATTATTTACACCTAATTTCGAGGCGTTCTGCACACACTGCGTCATGATGTGCAAGTCAAATTTCGCGAAACGGTTGCCTAGATTCACCCTCGATCTTTTCTTCGGTTTTCATGTCGCACACCTTGCACACGTCGCCAGAATCTCTTGCGCCATCACTGCATTACACTTGCAGTTGCCAGTTCACAAATGTCTAGTAGGACACCAAATATGGTTTCGTGCAACAGACAGAGAAATACAGCTCCGAAATCCACATACAAGTGCTTTATTGGGCCTAAAACTTAATTCCTGTAATGTTAAGTTGTGACATGTAACATGTGTCGAGTAATCTTCACTCCACGCTTCACTCCACACTAAAAATGTTATGAAATATTCCGTCCGTTTCGGAAAAAACGACCACATGTCAAAAAATGCGCTTGAACTTAGGTTAATGACCCGGAAAATTCCGAAAAATCTGAGATAGCAGATTTGTTGCATGTATCACGATCACTAATCCCTGAAAGTATTATTGAGATATCTTGTTTTGCGAAAAAGTTAGAAGGCGCTAAACTTTTTTTGACATAGGTCTGTTTGACCTGACGTAGGCCAGGCACCTGACCTGACCTGAGGTCAAAATTTTGACACGAGATGTAAAATTGATGAAGCAAAACGTATACAAAGTTTCTGGCTCTGTGTTTGTTCATTCTCTCGCAATCTCAGAAAAACTTCAGGGGGGCAGTTAACTACCCCTCCCAGTCGGGGACGGGTTAGGGAGACTCCCTCCCCGACGGGGAGGGAGTCCCAGTCGGGGACGGGAAGGCTCCGTTGCTCACTGTAGTCACTCCCCCCGAACCGTCTGAATAAAGCAACTTTACAACGAAATGTTCGAGGTCAATAATTTGCCTTGGCAGGGATGTCGATTTACATTCCTTTGAGAGGGCCTTGTCCCATCCAGTGTTAATTTAGGTCCTCCGTTAGGAGTCGTCAGCGGACATCGACCGTGGCGCCGACTATCGGTCACTTATGGAACTACCAATGATCGCAGATATTCTATAAGGACATTTGTTGTTTCGAGAGTTTGGGGACGTAACAAAAGACATGTTGATTTGAATAAATTATATTAGACACTAAGCTATGCAAAAAAATAGTGGAAAACTTTATACTGCTCTCAATAAACCGTCTGTCAGCTTGCAAAGTTGGCAACGTTGAAAAAAAAAGTTGGACATGCTCTCTTGTAATCGACGCATTACGAATGGGGAACACATTTGCCGCAAGTTGTTCAATGTTAATACACAGCTTCACTCTTTTGCGAATATATTGCGAACAAAGAAAACAAAATTTGAAAGGTTTTGGAACCGGCGTTTCGCAAGTCAAGTCAAGGTTTCTGTGCAGCGAGGTGTACGTTTTGTGGCATTCATGGCGCGCTGTGTCCGAATGACCATTGTAGCGCAAGTTGTTCAACTCTAATATTGAACATCGGAATATTGTGATTGCATCGGACGCAAAAGACAAGGAATTTGGAAATTTCTGGAACCGGCGTTTTGAGTCCGAAAGTAAAGTTATATGTTGTCCGAATGACATTTCCGAGGTTTCATGGTGCGGTATGTCCAAATGACAGGTGCGGCGCGAGTTGCTCAACTTTAATATGAAACCTCATAGTGTTGTGATTTTGTCCGACCAAAAACGCAAGAAATTTGGCAATTTTTGGAACCGGCGTTTTGAGCCCGAAAGTAACGCTACATTTTGCACGGATGACATTTACGAGCCTTCATGGCACGGTATGTCCAAATGACAGGTGCGGCGTGAGTTGTTCAACTCTAATATGAAACCCCATAGTGTTGTGAATGCGTACGACCCAAAACGCAAGGAATTTGGCAATTTTTGGAACCGGCTTTTTGAGCCCGAAAGTAACGCTACATTTTGCACCAGTGACATTTCCGAGCCTTCATGGCGCGGTATGGAATGACAGGTGCGGCGCAATGTTCAACTTAAACAGTAAACTTCATTGTGCTGTGATTGGATCGGACCCAAAAGCCTAGGAATGTCACGTTTTTTTAAGTGCATTTTGCGTTCCAAAGTTAAGCTTTTTTGGCACGAATGGCATTCTTGAGCAATCATGACGCGCTGTTTTAAATGACACGTGGTGTGCTGGTTGAGCAACTCTAAGCGCACGGTCTCATAGCTACATACGCATCGAAATTAATCCGCGCACGACCGTCGGTCCGTCCCGAACATCGGCGACTGGGGGGGGGGGCAGTTGACTGCCCCCCCCCCACTAATTCACGAACGGTTGGTCGCACGATAAAAATAAGCATACCGTTGGAAAGCCTGGGACGAGTAGAGCTCGAAACTGGTCTCATTTTTAGTTTTAGATATGTAAGCCAATTTACGCCCTATATATGTTTTCTCATAGCCGACTGCATCAGACCGAGAAATGGCCTGAATCTCAAGGGCTGTGACTAATAACGCATAGGTAAAGGCACCAGCGCACAAGTAAATGTCCGCGGATGCCGATACACGTCTAATTTCCTCAGATTTGTTCAATATATACGCCGAAACGTTGAGTTAAAGACACCGTAGTTCTCCCGTCAGCCGTCACTGTGCGCCGCTGCTGTATGCGGTACCAAATTGACAGGAACTAATTTTAGCGTTCCTTTATTTTCGCCAAAAAAGACGATCTATGTCAATTTTACTGATTTTTGTGGTTCTTGTGATGGTTTCTCATGCTTAAATTTTTGGAAAAATTGATTAGTTGCCAATCTTCAAAGTTGGCGGAGCTTTATTCGCGAGAACCTGTTTATTTCCAAAATATGCTACTTTTTTGAAACTTTTTGAGGTTCATGGTATTAATTACGTCTGTGCAAGCTATTTTTGCCATTTTCTACCCATTCTGAGTAATTCATCGTCGATTTTGACGGTGGTCCATCTTGGCTCACTACAGTTATTCGTGACCTGACCTCAGGTCAATGGCTGGAAGTCACTGATACTTTGCCCAGTGACGGTAACTAGATGTCTGCTTGACTCCACACTAAAAATGTTATGAAATATTCCGTCAATTTCCGGAAAACGGCGATATGTCTTAAACATGGGCTTGACCTTAGGTCAATGACCCGGAAAATTCCGAAAAATCTGAGATAGCAGATTTGTTGCATCTATCACGATCACTAACCCCTGAAAGTATTATTGAGGCATCTTGTTTTCCGAAAAAGTTAGAGGGCGCTAAACTTTTTTTGATATAGGTCTGTTTGACCTGACCTAGGTCAGGCACCTGACCTGACCTGAGGTGAAAATTTTGACACGAGACGTAAAATTGATGGAGCAAAAGGTACACAAAATTTCGTGACTCTGCGTTTGTTGGTTCTCTCGCAATCCCAGAAAAATCTCAGGGGGGGCAGTCAACTGCCCCCCCCCTAGTCGGGGACGGGTTAAGAGGATTCGGGACTTTTCACTTCCCGCAGCCACAGTAACTGTTCTGGTCAGATGCCAAAGTACGGTCGCGCCCCTTATCAGCAAACGCAAGACGCTGAATATTTGGAAGTTCGCAAACCAGTTGTTTACCTTGTCCAGGATCGCATTTTACCAAACATCACGAGAAAAAAGTGAACTCTAAGCAGGCTTGGAATAGACACTAACCCGATACATATTCTTGCTATTGGCCTCCGGCAAACAAATACAATGTGCAAATTCTGGAAGGAAACTTCCGAAGCATGTACGTCCCCGCGCTCCCGTTGCAGCGCTCGTAAATTATAGGCGTGCACACCGTTCAAGCACCGCCTAATCACAGTGCACACTCGTATGTCTCCATTAGTTATCTCAGTTTTCAGAGCGTAGATATAACGCCGATTTCGTTCTTTATTTACAGGGGAACCTTCCCACACATTACGGCATCACAGAAAGTTACACCATCCGCACGCAGAACTTCGACGCATACGAGGCACGTACTACACAAACAATTACACAACAGTCGCAGAACTTCGAGCAGCATTCGCATCTACTTCAATTGAGACAGGATAAGGCGACGACCGTGCTGCTGCATAATCTGCCTCATGCATGAAACTGACTGTAGAATGTCTGCAGTGGTGCCTCCTACTTGGTCCATAAAATGTACTGGTGGGCATGCCATTCATCTGGAAAAGGAACAGACTGTTTGAAATGCTTCCCAGACATCTTTATCTTCACATTTTTAGTGCTGAAATAAAGCTACAAAGGAATGAACATCAGTCAATAATTAACAAGTCATGCACCAAAAGCAATTTCTTTGAAAATGCATCATGACGATCGTACTTAAGGTTTTAACGCATGATCAATGAAGGTAAAATGGTGACATAATGAATCAACACCAACTGGTTTATATTCAAAGCATAACAATGAGAGTATTTGCTATGAACATCCACATATTACTGACTTTAAAACTGCTGACCTCAATGCATATTTTGACTTTAATACTGCTGATCCCACTGCATATTCTAGAAGACTTACTCTCTAGATTCTAAATAGGCTCTCAACAACAATTCAATTGAACTGTCAACAATTTCTGTCTTCCAAACTAATCAGCATGGCATGCAAAATTTCATGTACATCCAGCATACCAAAATGGATTTACTACTATGCAGCCTTTAACAATTCTGGAATATTCAAAATGGCAGACTAAATACACATAAACATGAGTTAGATTTCTAAAAGTAATCTGACTTTGTCATGAGCAAGACATTTTGGCAAGCATTCAGATACCCCCCAACTATATTTGGTATGAATATCTCATCAGTTATAAATAAAAAATAAACACTAAACAGAAACATCTGCCACAATCATACAAAAGCAGATCCACCTCAACTGTGGAAATCATTTCATCTAAGCATCATTTTGACAGCTGTATGTGCCCAGATCCTCATGCTGCATCTACACACTGCAGAATTCAATCATAATGCATCTTCCCCCATGGTTTTGACATCCCTTGGCAATAATTAAATCCACACACCTAACCAAAAAAAACAAAATTTGGACCACTGTGGTGGTTGGCAAACTTTATTTTGCGATGGTCACTGAAATTTCCAAAACATTCATTTTTTTGCTATATTGACATCCTGCTCAAAGTGAATTTGGCCACACTGGTGAAAACTGTACACATCAAGCCAAATCTGTGCTCACAACGATAATTTCACACCTGATAATGCACCTGATACCTCAGGTCCACTGAAAAGATTTTTTCTAAGTATGCCCTATGTCACACTCATTAAAAAGCAATTACTGTCTACTTATACAACACACCAATACACGTACATGACAATCAGTGCAACCAGTGCTACTACATGACTCATACAAAAGCCAGAAGTTGCAGTAACACAATCACCTCATAAATTTATGGTAAAACATTGAATATATGCAGTAACACAAAATTCAGCAGTGAATATATATTGTATATTACCATCAATCATTTTCCAAATGAGCGGGTGACTGTTGTCCCAATTATTCCCAACCATGTTTACCAGCCAGTAGTCATTACCGCAAACATATCAAGCAATGGTACTTCCACAGCCTACACGTCCCTGCCATTCACGGACATATTAACTACATTTCACTACGTGACATACCTGACGCAGCCCTGAAGGCTCGCCTATTATGTCAGCTGCGTATTGATGCATATCTACAAACTGAAAACACAAAATGTACCCACCTTGGTACTGATCCATGAGAAACGACACAAAACAAGCTTTAAAATGCCAGACTCCCGTTCTTGATTCCTCAACGCTGATTACGACAGACCAAATAGCTGCTTCACTTGTTTGTTTGTTTGTGAGTTAGGACACACAGCCTCTTGGGCTCAGGTGTCCAAAGTCTTGGGTCAAGTCCTGTGTCTCGTCGGGCGTCAGTCAGTCGTCTCGTGAAATAGCTGCTTCACTTGTTCTTGTTCTTGTGGAGTTAGGGCGCACAGCCGCTCGGGCTCAAGCGTCCGCGTCGAATCTTGTCTGAAATGCCTGGTGGTAGAAGTTATGGAACAGGAATCTTGGGTGCTAAATAGTGCGTCGTTAAACTAAAAAGTGAAGGACAGAAGCATGTGGGGAAAGTGTGTCATCAGAGGTGAGAGAACAAGTGGATTTGTTTGAGAAAACACATCAGGGCTTTTATAACCGGCTCGTTGTTTCCTAGAATACCATGTAATGAGAATGGTAGGTTCAAGCTTCGGCACGTCAGTCGTAGTTTTTCTCTTTCTCTCTGGTACATCTGGCAGTCAAAGAGTATGTGCCATACGGAAAGGTATGAGTGACATGGGACACATAGAGGCCTGTCTGAGTGATTTATTATGTGTGAATGAGTTAGCCTTGTGTGTCCCAGTCGTAAGCGTGCCAAAACAATTTCTTCCCGGCGGTTTTGGCGGTAGCTGGTATCCCAATCAGCAACCGAAGTTTTTATGTGTTTTAAAAGCGTTGGACGAGGGTGGTTGCGCCAGTATCCATCAAAGTACTGATATATCAGTTTCCTTATTTCCGGAAAAAATTCTCTGTGACCAACTGGGACCGGGGTGACTGTGGTTATTCGTAAGGCTTCCTTTGCTCGCATATCTGCTCTTTCGTTACCGCGTATGCCTTGGTGACTAGGAATCCATAAAAATTTAACGGTCATGCCCTTCTCTGTGATGTCGCAATACAAGTCGAATATAAGGACAGCGAGGGGGGCAGGTTTGCGCAATGACTGTAGGGCCTGGAGAGCAGAGAGTGAGTCAGAGCAGATAACCGATTTCCGGATGCCTTGAGCCTGAATAAATTTCAGGCTTTGATGAATTGCGCTAAGTTCCGCGGTGAAAACGGAAATTTTGTCTGGTAATCTGTGTCGCCCGGTGATTTGTCTGTATATAAAAGCGCACCCTACTGTGTCGCGGTCTTTGGAGCCATCGGTAAAAAAGAGGTGGTAGTCCGAATGATTTTCAACAAACTGCAAGAACGTCTCCTGGACCTTATCATGGTCTAGGGTGTTCTTGTTTTGTGAGGTGAGCGTTTGGAAACTGATCTGCGAGGTGGTCCAAGGAGGGTGGCTACTGTGAAGTTTGCTCACGTTGGTCGGTACCAAGAAGCCTGTATCTCTGCAGACTTTGTGAAAACGTAGTGACAGAGGAAAACCACAGAGTCGATAAATTCTTTGTTCGTTCATGTGTCTGAGGTATTCCATAGAGTGTTTCAGATGGTAGCAAGGGTGTTCCCGGTCGCTTTGAATCTGTAGGAAATACCGTGTGGTCATCTCCCACCTCCTCAGCGACAGTGGTGGCACGTTAGCCTCAACTCTGAGACTCTCAACCGGTGAGGTTCGCAGAGCGCCCAGTGCGATTCTCAGACAAACATTTTGTATCGTCTCTAAAGACTGAAGTGCCCTTGACGAGTGGTCGAAGACTTGTGCGCCATATTCCAGAATTGGTCGGACCAGTACGAAGTACATAAGAAGAATAGTTTTTCTATCCGCCCCGAGGCCCGAACCAGCTATGCATTTAAGGAAGGGAATTCTTTTCATCGCTCTTGCCTTAAGATATTGTATATGAGTGGTGGAATTTAACTTGGTGTCCAGGTGTATTCCTAGAAATTTGACGTTTTCCACGAATTCGATGGGCTGCCCATTGAGAAGGAGATCTAACGGAGGTCTGCATCGCTCACGTCTCATGTATTTTTTGAAAATGATTGCTTTCGATTTTGGTGCGGAGAATGAGAAACCCCATTTGTTGGCCCAGTCTTCAATTCGGGAAAGAGCAAGTTGGAGAGTCTGAAAAATCAACTGCAGGTTTTTTTCCAGTGGCCCACAAAGCACAGTCATCTGCATACAGTGCGTGAGACACACCAGCCGGACAATCGTCGAAGAGATCATTAATCATGAAAAGAAAAAGCAGAGGAGAAATGACCCCTCCCTGGACCACTCCATTGTCCAAGGGGAAGGAGTCCGAAAGGGTTCCGCTTTTAACTTGTAGTGTACGGCCGCTGAGATAAGAATTTATAAAATGCATGAAGCGTCCACGGAAACCTATGTGATGAAGTTTTGTAAGAAGACCTGCTCGGGACACCATATTATAGGCGTACTTAACGTCGAGGAAAATTGCCACGGTAAACTTTCTTGCGAAGAATCCGCCGCGTATGTCAGATTCGAGGCGAAGTACATGGTCAACTGTGGCACGCCCAGGGCGAAAAGCACATTGGTATTTCGACAAAAGTTGGAATTTTTCGGCGTGCCACAACATCCTGGAGTTCACCATTCTTTCCATGATTTTACATAAACAAGAAGTAAGTTGAATTGGTCGGTAGGATTCAGGTGCGTCTGTAGGCTTTCCTGGTTTTAAAAGAGGAACCACAAAAGCGTGTTTCCAAGTCGTTGGGATTCTGTGCTGTGTCCACACATAATTGAAGAAGGCAAGGAGTCTGCTTCTTTGGGTGTCGTCGAGGTGCTTGAGAAATTCATAGTGAATGAGATCCGGACCAACCGATGTGGAACCGGATGAATTTATGGATGAGTTCAGTTCGTGCAAAGAGAAAGGATTGTTGTATGGCTCTGAGTTGTTGGAATCGAGGTCGAAGTCCGGCATGTTGTGTGTCATAAGGCTGTCTTGGATACGAAAACCTGGGTCAGAGTTTGTGGAGGACGACAGTTGGGAGTAAAATTGACCGAGGTGATTGGCCACGTCTTTTGGGTTTTCTACCTGGATGCCTTGGATTTTGAGAACCGGAAGAGGACGCTGGAAGCTTTTTTTGTGTATGAAACTGCGAACAGTATCCCATAATGTGTGCGCGGGTGTGGAGGTAGAGAATTTATTCAGGAGCTGTAGCCAACTGGATCGCTTAGCTGCTCGAATAGTTCGTCTAGCTTTGGCTTTTTCCTTTTTGTAGTCAAGGAGAAGGCTTGGGTTTTCTCTGTTTCGACGGAAACGATTTAATGCTCTTTTGCGCGCTGCTATTGCCTGTTTACAGGCGTCAGTCCACCAAGGACATCTGTATTGCCCTTGTGGCTTGGTTGTCGGGATGTGGGCTCGCGCAGCGGAAATAATCGATTGCGTGACTTTTATGCAGGCAGAGTCAACATCTGTGAAGTCGGTGGCGATGTGACACTGGGCTCGGAAGGAGTCCCAATCAGCTTTTTTAATGCTCCACCCTGCTGGAACATCGTATTGGGAATGTGTTGTTTGAGCTGAACCGTCTACGTATTTAATTTTTATCGGAAAGTGGTCACTAGCAAGAGGGTCGTTGTCAGTTTCCCATGAAAGGAAAGGAGCTAATCCACTAGAGCATAGTGAAACATCAATGTGTGATACGAGTCCAGAGAATTCATCCAGCCTTGTCGGGCAGCCGTTGTTCAAGACATGTAAAGCGTTGATTCTAATGAGTTGTTCGAAGACTAGTCCTCCTCTGTCGCATCGGTCAGAACCCCATAAAAAATGTTTGCTGTTGGCATCCGAACATAGTATGAATGGCGGTGGGAGCTGATCAGTGAGGTTTTGTAGATCTTGAAGAGAAATGGGTACGCCTGGAGGGAGATATAGTGAACATACACTGATACGGCAGTTTGAAATGAGAACCGTGCAGGCGACCGCTTGTAGGTCTGTTTGAACCAGGAGCTGTCGGTGAGGAATTGTGTTAGAAATGTATATGGCAACTCCGCCATGGCGTCTGTGAACGTCGTCACATTTTGTGAACATAGAGTATCCGGGAAGACTGAAGTCGTACGGGTCGTCTGTGAGAAAATGTGTCTCCTGTAAACATATAATATTAGAGGAACAAAACATCAAAAAAGGTTTGATTTCGGCCCATTTGCTAATTAAACCACGACAGTTCCACTGAAGAATAGTCATTAATAATGTTGTGTAGAGCCTAAGGCAGAAACCTTGGCTCTGGGAAAGTAGTGGCATTGAGTGTGATTTAGCTAAAGATGCTTTGAGTCCCTGAAAGGGCCTGTGATCCCTGTTGAGTCCTACCATGGCTGGAGGAGCGGCCCCGGGGTCGACTGGGACCGGGTCTGGGCGATGGAGGTTGGTTGTCCTTATGCGGAGTACACGGTGGAGCCTTAGCACCAGGGTGGTGTGCGGGTGAATATGACCGGAGTGTAGGCTGTGGTGCTGTCTTGGGGACAGACTGCCCAGGAGTTGCGGGGGCAGTTGTCGATGCCCCTCTCATAGGATGTTTTGCACCTGCCTTTTGTGGTTCAGTCACTGTGTGCTTCTCACTGGACTGAGAACGGACAGAACGAGGTTCGTGACAAAGAGGCTTTAAGAGCTGAAGTGGAGGAAGCTGTGGTATGTCATCAGTCTGGGAAGACGAAGAGGTGGTGCTTTTTGATGTGACTTGAGCATAGGTCTTTTGAGGCTGGTTTGTCTGTGATTGTACCTGACGTCGTGCCTCGGGATATGAAATGTTCATTTTTGCCTTAAGCTCACAAATGCGCTTTTCTGTCAGCCAGACGGGACAGTTCTTCGAATTTGTGGTGTGGTCGGAAGACTCGCAAGAGACGCATTTAGGAGGTTTGGAGCACAGAGAGCCCTCATGCGCAGCATCACCGCAGCGAGCGCAGCGAGCAGCTTGTCTGCAGTTCCGGGAGCCATGACCAAATCTCTGGCAGGTGAAACAGCGCAGAGGGTTGGGGATAAATGGGCGCACTTCGAAGCAGAGGTAGCCGGCGTGGAGCTTGGGAGGGAGACTGGGAGTTTCGAACGTGAGGACAAGAAGACTGGTGTCCTGACGCTGTCCGTCCCTGAAGGTGGTTAGTCGACGGACGTGGCTGACCAGCTCGTCCCTCAGTTCGTGTTGAATCTCCTCTTCAGACATGAAGCGGAGTTCAGGTGCGAACACAGTTCCCTTGCACGAGTTTCTAGTCGGGTGAAGGGTGACCGTCACTGCCTTAGTACAGAAAGTTGTATGTTTGAGAAGCATTTTGGTTTGATGGCGGTTGTTGGTTTTGATGATGAGAGAGCCATCGCGAGGTGCTTGAATGTGGAGCCGAATGTTTGGGCCGCAGATTGCTTCTATCTGTTTAGGAGGTGCCCAGACGTTGATTTTCTGAAAGTTTGTATTTGAGTCGGTAGGTTTCACGACTACGTATGACCCAAGTGGGTCCAGGTAGGGCTCTCGAACTGGGCATGGCGTCCCGTGCATCTGACTGCGTGTTGCCCCGACGGTATCCTCAGCCACAGTGCACCTGTCATTTGTCCTGGTTGCTTGTGCGAGTCCGGATATGCCCTTCGACCCTTCCGGCCGGGCCGGTCCTGGCACGCTGCCAGGGCCGTGGGGCCCGGGCGCAGTCAGGGGCAGGTCAAGGTCACGAGAAGGTGAAGAGTCAGTGTGTGTGAAAACGGCGCGGTCCTGAGCAGTGTCAGAGTTCGTGCGAAGGTCAGTATCCGATATCGTGTCAGACGAAGTGTGTTCGGGTGTCGAGTTCTGTTCCGGGTTCAAGCCATGGTCGTCTTTCTGTTTGTGAATCGTCCTGTTCGTTACACCTCTACAAACACCAATGTCGATGTCTGCAGAGGGGCTGGCATCAGAGTCCGAGTTCGAGCCTATAGAGTCAGTGTCGTTTTTCTTTCGTTTACCTCGCTTGCCCATGACAGAAGTCAGGGAACAGCTCGGGAAAGAAAACTGGAAGTGGAGAGTAGGCCTACCTTAGAAGGGTGTGGATCGCAGAAAGAAACGTGGAAGTCTAGAAAAAAACTATCAGGAAGCACAAAGTCAAAGTGTGGACTAAAGACTAAGTGTCTGTGTCAACCCTATCGACCTAAGAGCGGAGCGAGCTGCGTCCGACCCCTACGAGGACTGCCGCACGACTGGATAGCTGCTTCACGGTAACCAATTTTTCGCATCACTTCGTCTGAAAAGCGCCACATTGAGTCGCAAAAAACGCTGTCCTTGATATCAAGGACCTGTGAAAAAAATGGATGTCCGCTTTAACAAAGCCCGCGTCGTCTATCGCCAGTTGGTTTTGTTCCCCCAATATTTTCTTCCGGTTTTAAAGGGAAATGAGTAATAATAACGGAAAGAACGGCTGCAGTAGATAAGAGATAGGCAGAAAGTAAAGAATAAAGTCTAAAGCGATTTATCTACCTATCTTTCTATCTTCTATATATGCATATATATATATATATATATATATATATACACATACATATATATATATATATGTGTGTGTGTGTGTGTGTGTGCGTGTGTGTATATGTGTAGGTGTATGCCTAAATACGTGGGGAAAAATGCAGTTTTTGAATTAATAGATAGTAACGAAAAACTTCCGAATTTCCGCTGGTCATTTCAAAATGGGCTAAATCCGTTGAGAAACTCACATTCGGGGGAGGTTAGGTTGTCGAGCCCGCGGTTCAGCCACTCCAATCATTCACAGAAGTCGACGCCCCTGTGCCACGGCATGCTACTGCATTGGACAATTTTTATGTACTGGCGGCGTTGCTACTGTGGTACTTGACAGTGATGACAATGTGATAGTACGATATGGAGGGCCACGACTAATACTGTCATGATAGGTCGTTGAGTGCTCGCAATTATGTATACTTAATCCTGACTGAATGATCCTCCGATCGCCTGGCCAGAGCCTCCGTGGCAAGTTCCCAAAGATATCGACTGATGATAGTCGAACATGGCACATCACCATTCACCCCTGGCAACGTCGGACATTTATCACGGCCGATGAGGATGACGAGCTCATTACTGAAACGCATTTGCCAATCGTAAAAGGAGAGTACCACCTACCGGCCAATAACTTGGCCGGCTTCCTTTCACAGTCACAGCCATTGGCTGAAACTTGACGGGGCGTGGCCAACCAAGACCGCTTGCTGGCATCGAGTTAACATCACACGGCCGGCCACACGTCAGACGAATGACACGAAGCGTTCAGGGAGGAGATCACCCCCTCATGGGTGGGCAACCGCCTTAACCCATACGACAAAGAGCACCGAGACAGGATGGCATTACGTGCAGTTATTGCAGTTTCTAGATGGAAAATGCGCATGGCCTTCGTGTTCCTGGTAAGAATTTGCCTCAGCAAGTCGTTTACTTCTTGTCGTCTCACCGTTTTTCGCCATTGTCAGTCATTTCTGACGATTACCGAGCTTTCCTGAGAACTTGAACCTGAATGGTTAGCATTTATGAAATTGTCCGTGCATTCGTTCGATGTGAATACGTGCGTGATTAATATGCCACTGTTGTTTTTTCACTTGCAGAACTTAGCTCCTTCACAATGTACATGTCATAGTATCTTTTACATAATTAGTTCCGTAGTAAGTCAGATTTGAGAGACGAATGCATGATCCGTATTTTTCGCACATGGAAGTTGCTGCTTGTTAAAAAATTACATTTGTCCGTGGAGTGCAAACCAGGTATGTTTTTTCCAGATCTTGATCTGCTTTATAGGCAGCAGCAGAGGTAAGATATACAGCAAGCAGTTGCAGTATCATGTGTCTTAAAGATAGTTTTATAGTCTCTATTAACGATAGAGGACAGCAGGTGTGGAACCAGGATTTTGGGAAGAGGAGGAATGCTTTCCGCATTCAAAAAGAGAATGCGGAAGCTGAACCTGAAAATGAATGTGAAATTCACATTAATCCTTAAAATTTCTTGGAAGCCCGTCAGCAATCACTAGGAAAAGGCGTACGTGTCGCGCAGAACTAAGATTTGCGCCTTAAAAGAGCTCTTGGGCTTTTGCGAGACCTTACGGTGTCGAGGGCATACATGGAAAGGAACACTTCATAGTCTCCACGTTTTCGTGAGAATGGACTTCTGGCGTGAATCAGTCAAAACCAGACTTTGAAAGAGCATTCCTGATCTCATTCCTGACTGCACATCTACCAAATCTTAGTCAGGCCTTTCGCAGGGGTGTTGATTTATATCTTTTTGAGAACGCCCTGCCCCCCATGTTGATTTGGCCCCCTCAGTGTTAGTGATGACCCCAGTATTTTCTGCCGGTTTTAAACGGTAATACTACCGAAAGGGAAATGGGCATAAATAAAGAAAAAATGGCAGAATTAGATAAGAGATAGGCAAAAAGCATGGAATAAAGCATAAATCGATGCATATATCTACTTTTATATCTTTTTCTTTCTCTATACATGAATGTTTATTCATGGGGATTTATGATTTTTTATTTGGTAAGTAGTAACAAAAAACTTGCAAATGTTCGGTGATCAAAATAAAGTGGGCTAAATCCGTTGAAAAGCCCACATTTGGGAGAGGTTAGGTTGTTGGGCCTCGGCTTTGCCCTCTCCTCGAATCATTTACAGATATTGTTTATTTAAGTCATTTTCCAAGATACGTTTTTGACTAAGATGATAAGTTTTCTAAGTGAGTGGGCGAAGACACCCTTAACGGTGATGAGGAAAGGAGAGTGGAGTTTGGTTCGTTTTTCACTAACATTGTAAACAAAAGCTAATAATTTCAGATGTCAAAATCTTTCAATATTCAGTAGTATTCGTAAACGCAGTACAGATCACCACATCTGAGTTCAAAGTCTGATGCATTTAAACGTGAATGAGAATGTCGACGAGCGACAGATTTGAATCAGCATGGCAAAAACTTTTAGTGCCATTATTTATAAGTAAATCAGTAATATTTACTCCAGAAGTTCAGATGATTATGACGTGAGATATCTAACTTTGAGAAAGCTGTGTAAATGTCGTCCATTTGGTCAAAATCGCTTCTAGCAACGCACGATCTTGACTTCCTGGATTTCGCCGAATTTGACTCTTGCTTTTGATAATTGAAATGCTTGAACTCGGTGAAAACCGTCTAGCGTCCGTCGTACGTCATGCATGCTACAGTGGAAACTTTTTCCCTCTCTGACACCGGGCAACCTTTCTGATCATGTAAATTTCACCCCATAACATACACAAGCGCGCGATCTCGTCAGCTGCCAGCGTTTTCAGATGGACTCAGATCGCCTCCACACTGTCTGCAGTGTGGAGTTGCGCATCCCCCGTTAGAGTTCATTTTCCACACCAGTCTCATGCAATCTATCGATAATCGAATCGCCCCGTCTCAGCGACTTGCAGTGATGTATGACGTCTCGGAGTGCCCCACGCTTGCAGATAGCTCGCATTCTACGACCACCTCCGTCTCGGTGTTCAGAAAAGAGGCTTCCCACCGACCAGTGCTCTGGTGGATTAAACACGTGTCCGCGCCGCTCCGCGGCTGTGTTGCGCCGCTGATGCTGATGCTGATGCTGACCGGCTGACCCACACTTTGACCTCTGACTTCAGCCGCAGGTGGGTCACCTTGGTGTCCGCGGACCTGGGTTCGGAGAGGCTCAAACTGCTATTACGCGCACAGGGGCTTGCGCTTGACCTGGCAACAGGCCAAAACAAAATGCAGAAACTGGAACTCCGCTCTTTTCAGCATCAAATCTGAGGTGGGCCCTGCAGCTTTGTTGATACTATAGGAAGAAGAAGTTCTGAAAGCTATCTTGCACAAGCTTTAGGTGGTGCGAGTGTGAATACATATGCCGCCGAAATTGCCAGGCGTTGGTGGCTTGGAAAACGTACGTTGAGTAGGGATGGCCATTAGGCAAAAATTGTATAATGAAGCCGACTAGCAGGCTCAGTCTTCTTCAGCTATAATGACGCTGACATGATGGCATGGTCTTACCGAATCATCCGCCCTCTTTCCTCACTGGCAATATACTTTAACATATGTTCATTAAGCAATGTCGCAGCATAAGACGGCTAGGCCCCTTTCTTACCGTCATTACCGCTCGCAATGCAATACATTTTCTGTTAGGTGTAGTCAGTTCATCCTTATCTTCTTGATCACGTTGCTGCCGGTCCGGCAGTGCTGTGGCCACTGTGTCGGCTGTAGTCCCTGTTTCTTTTGCCCTTAGGGTCAGCTGGCCACCATTGAACGCCTAAATCTACCGCTTGACGACAAATACTGGACTGGTGCTACCAAGTTAAATACGGGTGCGTATATAGCGATTCTACTACGCTCGAATTTCGCAATGTTCGCTCAAACTTGGAAGGGTTCCGCTCGGATGCGGCAACGAACGAGCATGCAAGTTGTTTATGTGATGCTTTGCAAGGTGCTAACGGGACATTATGTTATGTAAACGACGTGCAAAATCCTGGAACAGATGGAACCTAATTGTAATTTGGTGTCGTGTGCTTCATTGCACTGCCGGCTATAGCATAACTCGAATATTCTCACAATCCGATCAGACCCTTATCGGTTTCACTGAATTCCCTTTCTGGGCGCAGTCCATATCAAACCAGAAATTGCATCCGTATGCTGTTCATTTAGTAAATTTGCTGGTTTAAAATCCTTCACATTTCTAATAATGAAACGTCGAATATTTGATTTAATACATGCTATGTTAATTTCTAGGTATAAATAGGAAATTACCAATTTTACAGACAGCAAGAGGTGGATAGAAAATATAACTCCCAGAGGAAACTAGTTATGTATCTAGGTGTGTAACACAGCTTTAAACAGCAAACGATATTTTTAAAGTTGTTTTTGTGAGGCGTTCAAGCAAAATTCCATCCACCAGATGGATGAAGCCTGCCAAAATCTCAAATGATTTTGTATATACAGGAAGATTCAGTGGTGGGAGAAATCACTTGCACTTTATTCTTATTTCAACACGATCAGGAGAAAATTAGCAGAAGCAGTTAATTTAAACACAACAACAACATAAGTCCCATTTTTTAAACGTATCTGTCCTGATGCATTTCTGAGCTTAAATTTCATCTAGTTCATGATGTGTAAGTGCCCGCAAGGTGCCTGGGCTATAGAAGTCACACACTTTACAATGAAATTGTGAACTTAGAAAGTTGGCGATAAAAATAAATAAAAATCGATTTTTCCTGCCCGAGTAATCAATTTTATGTGCGTATATGGCTGCGATCCCGGGCGGATAGGCGTGTGTGTGTGTGGGGGGGGGGCAGATGCCCAATATTCAGTGATTTAAACATTAGGCCTTTGCCAATGGCTGTAAAGAAGCGGTCCAAAATCCTATGTATACTCCCAATACCCAATAGTAATTGCCATGCCATGCCATACCATGTATGTTTGTCAGTGTTTGCTAAGTGCGCCCCATTTGAAATTTTCGCAAGGCAAAATTGACTCTTTGACTCCCAGTTGCATCTAGCTTAATCTCCTCATCATATTTATGCTACAAATCACATCATACTGGAAACCATATTTTTACAAACAGGCCAGTGGGATGTGTGATGTGTGACACGTGTAATGTGGCAGGTGTGTGCTAAAAAACGGGTGCCACGTTGTTCCTGTCCTGCAACTGTGAAATTTGAGCTCCACGTAAGAGATATAATTAACTTTGGCCTTCAACGGAAAGAAACATGCTCTTCGTACAAACGTGCTCCAATTTTTCATATTTTTGAAGGACGATTTTCGTGGAAAACCTTTACTGGTGCATGGTATCTGGTGTCCGATACCCATCTAGGATTCGATTAAAAAATGATCCACTTCTCCCCTTCCCTGTCCGCGTGGATATCCAAACGGATATCCACTCTGTGGTCTGCTGTGTTCGCTAAGGTGCATAGGCTGTACCGCATCACGACACTGTCCAGCGGCACAGTATTCACAAAGTTTTATTCCGCTCAGCAGACTAGATCGTGGTAAGGACCTTGGTATTGCGCCGACGAATAAAGCCACAGCCTGCTCATACGTCGCTGTGTTGGATCCCGCTGTGTGCGTAAAACAACAGACAGTCGGCTCTACAGCTACGTCACTGTCACGCCACGTCTGGCCCGCAGATGGGATTTGGTCCTGGAGCGGCGACGGACCGTCGTACCGCAGATCCGAGCTGACGGAATGGGCGATGACAAACCTGATCAACCCCACAGCGGAGACAGGGGACTGTGCCTACTTCGTCCCATCCAGACGCCGCGTGCAGGTCCGGTCCTGCAAGGAAGAGCACCATGTTGTGTGTCAGAGGAAGATCCGTAAGTAGCTTGGTGACTGAAATGGACGCAGAAAATGATTAAATGGAACTTAATAATGGGGCCGGTGGAACTGGTATGACGGATGAAGATTACGACAGCAAAGCGTACGCAATTGAGGTCAGGGGAGTCAACTGGCTCTCCTTAGTGTAAACTTTTTGGGGTTTTCGCCGTTGAAAGGGATGTTTCGGTTTGCTCGATTTTCATAAATGATGTGCATGGTCTGAAAAGTGCCCTTGATAACGTTATCATAGGCCATTTGTCTGAAAAACGTCTAAAAACTTCAGAAAAATTATGTAGTCATCTATTGATAAGCCGTACCACGGGTCTATGCAGGCCAATGAACACAAGTCTACAGTGGCCTGCGCCTGCTCATTCATGACATCCCTCAACACCTCTGGAAAGAACATGGCCGAATGAGATCCACGGGAAAACCGTATGGAATCATTCTGAGCCTCCCTAGGGGCACCGTTTGAAGCAATGACGTCTTTCACACATCGACTTCTAGGTCTACAGGCCACAAGTTAGCTGTCGCAACTTAAATTCTGTGAGAGACGCAGCTGACGTAAGTGATGAGGCCAGAGGGTTCTACCTTGCAGTGGCGATTATCTTGTGATGCAAAACAGTGGTGAAGTTGCTTGACGTGCATTCTCCCTTGCATTTACCAACAAAAAGACTACGATGGTTGTATATGACAGATTTCATTCTGTCGCATCTTCAGCCTCCTCCTAACTTTTAATTTGCCCATCGGGCTTATGTAAACCGTCTTTTCTTGTATCCAGTATTTGTGCTTGAGTCAAGTCGAGTCGAGTCGAACCGAGTCGATTAGAAGCGAGAGCCACACGCCCCCGACGTTAGAAATTTTCCATCTTTGAGGCGTATTTGAGCTGACATATCTCAAACTCGGTATTTTGGGTATTTCAAAGACATCATGTCAGCGGATGCCACCGGAATATAGTTTTTTTCATCAAATCCATTCATGGATGCTTCCGGGCAAAAAAGTGTCTGAAAAAATTACCAAGACATAGAGTGTTGGAAACGCCATGAAGTGAAATTTTTGAAAACCAATTGGATTTATTCCTGAAAAGTCGACCAAGGCGCAGTATTCCCTTTCAAGGCAGTGCTCCGCCTTAACCCTATTCCCGGCAGGTGGGCTGAATCCGCCTTCCCTCGGGCTTTTTGTATGCGAATTCTAGGCTTTTTAACGCAGCTTCATGAAACTTGGTCACTTTTCCTAGCTATTTTTTCTACGTGCGGCGAAATTTTTTTAAAAATTCTGTTTTGCTCAGGGGCGGAGCCAGGCAACGTTTTTGGGAGGCACCTCAGGCCATTTTTGGTTATGTTAAGGGTAAAAGGAAAATGTCTGCCAAGAACAGCGTTTTTAAGATAAAACTTAAAACTCTAAATGTATGTATTGCTAAATAGTTGGGCAATGTGCAGATATAATTTTGTTCATTTGACGTCACTTTGTAAGGTCAGGCCAAGGTCAAAAGTCAAAATTTGGTTTTATTTAAATAATTTCGGCCCTATTTTTTCAAATGCCAAACTCGGAATGTAGATGACGTAGAAAGGCTCCCTCTACATGTGTATCAAGTTTCAGCTTTATGTCAGGTCGGGTCACGGAGCTATGACCTAAAATGTCAGTGCGCGTACCCTCTGTCGCCATAGCCATAAAATGAAATTTTTGAAACAGTGAATTCAAATGATTGAAAAAGTTAACAGTTAATATCAAATGCACACAAAATTATCCCAAGTGACTCCAAGGTCACTGGAGGCCATTTCAGGTCAAAGGTCACAAGTTGATCTGAAGAACATGTGACCATGACAGTTCCCCCTTTTCATGTCCCTGGCACCGCCTATGCTAACATTATGCAAACACTGTAATGTGATTTATACTTCTTTAGCATAACATGACTAGCAGAAGTCAAAAAAGAGTCGGCCTTTTTTGTTCATTCAAATGTTGAAAACCAATCCTCCTATTTTTGAAACCCTGTAAACGCCCATGAATTTTCTCAAAATTTCAGATGTGTGTACCCATAGTAAAAGCCCTATCCATTATCTCTCGATTCATGCCAGTTTCATCGAAATCGGTCGATAAACAACGGAGTTATAAGACGTCCAAAAATACCCCTGATTTGGACACTTTTGCCCCCCTGTATCCACACCTTTCAAAATTTTGAAAATTTCTTTTTATAAAAATGTAGTTCTTGTCATGGCAAATCGATTGCCGTTTGTTGCGATGAAATCGGATGTGTAGTTCTGGAGATCTTGGGGGGGGGGGGGCCGGATCCGTTCCCCTCTGCCGGGAATCGACCATACCGTCTAGCCCTCCGGGAATAGGGTTAACATATGCGAGGCTGGGGGTGGGGGAGGCAGGGGGCTTTAATCCCCACTTTTTGGAACTTTGATATAAGCCTAATCGGAAGAACGTTCTTAGCATCATTTTTTATGCTCCTACGCTCCTGCGACTTAACCAACAGGTATTTCAAACTGAGATAGCCAGTATAGAATATACGTTGTGCCTTTAACCTTTTCTTTAACGGGAGCTCATAATAACTTGGTGTGATTTTTCCATGCATCTTACTCGGTTATGTCCTCTTCACAGTCGTGTGACATCACGAGTGACCTATATCTAGCTTATACGTCCAATTCAATCTAGAATATATGTTTTACATTTAACCTATTCGCCAACTAGGGCTCAGAATGACTTGTTACGGTTTTTCCATGATTCACATTTGGTTGTGCCCTCTTTATAGTTGTTAAGTGACGTCACGAAGCACGTAAAGGCCAATAAACTCTTGCGTTCATTAACATTCAATGACTACAGAATAAAGATGTTTGATAACTGCATTTTCTGAGCCTTCTGGATATTTTGGACAAATTAGGGCTCAAAACGTCATTAAGGTCAAGTTTTGAACAAACCAAATCTATTTACGAAAAATCCACCAAGACAGAGCATCCCATTTAACCCGCGCACGACCGTCGGTCCGTTTCGAACATGGGCGACTGGGGGGGGGGGGGCGGTTGGCCCCCCCTCTAACTCACGAACGGTTGGTCACAAGATAAAAATAAGCATACTGTTGGAAAGCTTGTGAGGAGTAGAGCTCGAAACTGGTCTTATTTTTAGTTTTAGATAATATGTGAGCAATTTACGCCCTATATATGTTTTCTCATAGCCGACTGCATGAGACCGAGAAATGGCCTGAATCTCAAGGACTGTGACTAAAAACGCATAGGTAAAGGTACCAACGCACAAGTAAAAGTCCCCAAATGCCGATACACGTCTAATTTCCCAGATTTGTTCAATATATACGCCGAAACGTTGAGTTAAAGGCACGACAATTCTCCCGCCAGCTGTTGGTGACCGCCGCTGCCGTATGCGGTACGAAATTGATGGGAACTAGTTGTAGCGCTCCTTTATTTTCGCGAGAAAAGTCTATCTATGTATATTTTACTGATTTTAGTGGTTCTTGTGATGGTTCTCATGTTCAAAATCATTAGTTACCAATTTACACAACTGGCGGAGCTTTATTCGTGAGAGCCTGTTTATTTCCAAAATATGCTACTTTTTGAAAGTTTTTGAGGTTGCTGGTATTACTTATGCCTATGTAACTCAGTTCTGCCACTTTCTACCCATTCTGAGTAATTCATCACCGATTTTGACGGTGGTACGTTTTGGCTCACAACAGTTATTCGTGACCTGACCTCAGGTCAATGGCTGGAAGTCACTGATACTTTTCCCAATGACGGTAACTAGACGTCTGCTTCACTCCACACTAAAAATGTTATTAAATGTTCCGTCAATTTCCGAAAAAAACGACATGCCTTAAAAATGGGCTTGACGTTAGGTCAATTGCTCGGGAAATTCCGAAAAATCTGAGAAGGCAGATTTGTTGTGTCTATCACGTTCACTAATTCCTGAAAGTGTTATTGAGATATCTTGTTTTGTGAAAAAGTTACAGGGCGCTAAACTTTTTGGGGCATAGGTTTGTTTGACCTATACTAGGTCAGACACCTGACCTAACCCGAGGTCAAAATTTTGACACCAGATGTAAAATTGATGAAGGAAAAGATACATAAAGTTTCTTGCTCTGTGTTTGTTCATTCTCTCGCAATCCCAGAAAAACCTTAGGGGGAGGCCAGTCAACTGCCCCCCAGTGGGAGCGGGTTAACATACTGGTGTTCTGTGTTATTGTAAATAAACCAATTTCTTCTTGTTCTCTATCCATAAGCATGGACAACTTCGCCAGCTTTTATCTCTATCAGTGTTCTCATACGCTGAACACGCCGCCGCCTGCCCATTCGCAGACGAGCTGTGTTCGCCTGGGTACGAGCAGCGCGGCAGCATGTGCCTGCACTACAGCTTCGATAAGGCCAACCACTACCGTGCGGCCCGGCGCTGCGAGCAGGCTGGTGGTCAGCTGGCCGAGCCGCGAGACGGCCCTCTGAACAACCACCTGGTGTCTCGCCTCATGAGTGAACTGCCCGCGGCGAAACTTTGGCTGAACGTGCTCGGGTCCGAACAGGTCGGACAGGCTGGCGTGTTTTCGTCTGATATAACGAACGAATTTTGTTAACGAACGAATGCTTAAAATGAAACCAGTCTGCCCGTTTCAACGATGTATTAATTTGATCCCTACCAAACACGAACTCAATTGCAGTGATCAGTAATGCAAATGCTATTGTTTCCTTAACGTACCAGCTTTGTTCAGATTAGCCCTGATTCATGCACGAGGAGCATGCTCGTGCTCAACGATTAGTTTCGTAGGTGACTTTGACCTTGCCCTCTGTCCGCTGTCCGCTGAGTCAGCGGCGGGCAGACCAAGGTCCCGTTTGGAAACCAACTTACCCGAACCGAAAGGCTACCGCTCGCTTCTAAGTTGCATTAGGCGGCAAAGTCGTCGTTGCCATTCACACCTAACTAAAAGCGGCCCGACGTCATTTTGAAGTCCCGGCTCATCCTGGGGACAGCCAGTCGTGGGGTGCTGCCCGGCTGGTGTGCCGGTTTAACCGCGGCCCGTTTCCGCGTCCGATCGGCAGACGGGAGAGCTGGTGTACGACTCGGACTCTGCTCCGGTTCCCGCGCACCTCTCCGATGCCAAGCGGAAAAATGGCTGTGTCTACATTGACGGTGGCCGGAACGGCCTCTGGGTCGCGGGCGACTGTTCGGAGGAACTGCAGTACGTCTGCGTCCACAAATCACGTAAGCTGAGCGGTCCTTTCGCGGTCGGACTCTCCGCGTGTCGCTATCTCGGATTCTGCTTACAAATTTGGGAGCTCGGTGTGAGAAAAACCTCTAGGCTCGTTTCTTAACATAACTCCTTCATTGTTTTCTTTTGGATCGCAAATTGCCCTTAGATTTTAGTTCATATGGATTTAAACGGCTTTTTACATCAGAAAGGCATTGACATTCACGACGTTCTCGGAAAACTGCAAAAAAGCGATTTTTCCATGCAAAAAAATTTGTTAGTCCGTGTTTGGAAAAGTATACGACGGCAACCATGAGTAGTGCAGCAGTAATCCAATGCTTTTCGTGGAGTCAAAAAGTTGAATTTTTAGGATACAAGACTGCTTAAGTCATAACCCAGTTGACCCATTTCATACTGGCGTCATTTTTGCAAGCTTGCCCATGCAAGAAAACTCGGAAAATAAGGAAACCATATAACAATTTCCGACAAATTCTTCTGAATTGTAACGTGTGACACTAAAGCCAATAAACTGGCCATCGCTAGAAAGCTACGGGTATAAGAAAGAAGTTGACACCAAGGTCAATACAGTGCATGAGCTCTAACAAAAAATAAAAATGAAAACTGCGCCCCAAGTTTTGCCAACAGGAGTTTCTGAAAAATATGGCCTTTGTAAAAATATGGTATGTAGAAATACGAATATTGGCAGTGGAAATGAAATAAAAATGAAAAAAACTGGCTAATGAGTCAGTAGTCGCCCGCGACATATATATTGGCAAAAACAGTTACTGGTTTATTAGTTGAAACATTGGTTCATTTTCAAAATTAATTTTCTGCGAGGTAACTCATCGACCACGACCGCCTGGGTTGGGGTTAAAAGTATTCTCCCCTTCTATTTTCCTCGATAACTCCCGAACCGTTCAAGGGAGAGCCACCAAACCTGGCATGAATGCAGAGTGATTAACTGAACACAGTTCAAAAGCAGAGAAAGTATCAGGTTAGGCCAGATCACAGAATTATGACCCCATTACGAAGTCACACGCGAAGATTTGCGCGCTGCATGTTTTTGTGTTGCTGTCCGGCTTGTTAGTGTCAGTTTGCGCTCACCATGGCCGTGGTGGTCAGCTACGACTGCAAGTAGCCAGGTACGTCATGGGGTCAATGGACATGGTCGTTGGAGGTCACTGAGGGACCATTTGACCTCGCACGACCTGATGTGATCGTTGTTTCACATGGTTCTGCCGCATTGTATCAATGCGTAGCGACTGAAACCGTTTGAAAACAACTCTATGATCATGAATTCACAATCCTTGGAAATTTTGCAACATAAACCGACCTGACTTGACTTGACTTGGCGCGATCTCTACTTGACCTTGCTCCAAGTGTGACTTACGACTACTCATCCGATGCGGAAAAACGAAATGAACCGTTGTGTGTCGGTTTCGATGCTATCGAATGGGTTTGCGAGGGCGCAGACAACATTGAACGTACCGCTGACAAATATTTTTAACGGTAAGGGGGTAGCTACAGATTCGTAAGACGAACTGAAGCCGAATGACGCGGCGGCCATGCCAAAACCACAAACTGATGATCATCGTGTTATTTTGGAATAGTTTCAGACGCTATATGTCAATCACGACGCGTTAGAGCCTTGTAAATCGACCATCACTACGTGAGATCAAGAAAGATCAGGTGGTTCTTCGATGGTGTGAGATGACCTTGCCCGGTGACCAGATGTCTTACCTGGCTCTCGGCAACCGTGTTGACCATCATTGCCAATTGCGATCCCAAACTGATGTGAATAAGGTGGACAGCGACACAAAAACACCTTGCAGTGCACAAACCAACGTGCAGACCTTCCATTATGACGTCGTATGATCTGATCTGATCTGACCTGAAACTTTTTCGGCGGTCAAAATGTCACGTTGATCACTCTAAAAGTATGCCAACTTTGGTGGTGCTCCCGTAAGCGTCACAGCAGTGATGAAGGGAGATCGGAGAGTTGGGGTGACTTGTAACCCTCCCCCCTCCGCAAATGATGTGGATTTAGAAAGAAGGGGAAATTTCTTACTTCCAAAGACCTCAGAAATGGATTCAGTACAGAGGTATGGTTGCAGGAAAACAGCTTTCAAGTTCAAAAATTACAACATTTTTCAATGGAAAGTCCCCATATTGTAAGCAGAGTCCGAGATCGTGACGCCTGTCCTTTTGTTCGGTTTGTAACGTCTGACCAGGTCTGGTGGTCTCTGGAAAGACACGATGTCCAACCCGCTTCGCCGAACCTCCTTCAAGAAAACTCGCAGACGCTTCAAATGCGCTGTCATGTTAGCATGTTGTGTTGTATGTTGTTATGCCTGCTTCAGCCTGAGTCACAATAAGCTATGTAGGTCAAATACTGAACGCGTTGCAGCAGTATGACACAGTTGTTGCCGGCCGGGATAATGGCACCTGCCGCGCTCTCGGCTTCAGGCGACTTCTGCCCGGCCGGATACGAGGGCTTCGGCTCGTCGTCCGAGTGTTTCCGGTTCTCCGCCGAAAAGGTGCCCATGAACAGAGCCCGTCAGCGCTGCGGCCTGAACGGCGGGCGGCTGGCCAGCCTGCGCAGCCCTGCGACGCGGGACAGCATAGGACGTTTCATCGCGGCCTACATGGACTCGCCCTTCCTGATCGATTTGGTCGACTGGTCCTCGGTAGGGGGCCGACCGCTGGCGCCCGCTCGCAAACCGATCGGTGGGAGGGCAATGGCGGCTGGCGTCGATGACAGTCAGAGGTTCTGGCCCGGGTGGCGTCCTGACAGAGTTGTCAAGACGACCTGCTGTCTCGGCGTTGCATTTTGGACTACAACTGACTTCCATTTCCGGGGAGAAACCCCGACACACGCACGCACTATTCTAATTCTAAAAAGTATCTATATACGGATGTAAGCTTTCGTGATATTCAGGCATAATTCTGCGTATTTGAAGACTGGCGTGATGTGATGTGACTGTATGATGCGAACACGTAATGAGGCCGTGTGATGTGGTCCTATGATCTGGTCGCGTGATGTGGCCGTGCATGTGACGCGGCCGTGTGATGTGACCGCATGACGTGACGATGCGACGTAGCCGTGCGATATGGTCGTGAGATGTAGCCGTGCGATGTGCCCGTGCACGTGATGCGGCCGTGTGATGTGGCCCTGCGTGTTATGTGGCCGTGTGATGAGACCTTTTAATGTGGCCGCATGGCGTGACGTTACGGTGCGGCCGTGCGATGCGACGGTCACCATAGTCCAGCCAACTCGCCGAATGCCCGTTGACGTCCGTGGAGCCGGTGGGAAGTGCAGCAGGCTGCGCCTCTGTGTCCCTCAGCCGGGTACCTACTATTACCTGGAGGACGGCACGACAGCCGAGTGGCTGGACTGGGCGCCGAACGAGCCATCTGCTCCGGGCGGCAACTGCACATTGGTGGGCGGTTCTGATGTGAACCATCGCTTCATAAGCAGGCCCTGCAGCTCCGGCTTCCATTACATCTGCAAATACCGCTCAGGTAAATGTTTCGGCAGTAGATACGGGGGACGCTTATGACCACGTATATGTGATGAATAGTCTGCTATGTAATCTAGTGCAATTCAGTCCGACAGCGCATGTTGGACTTATCCACTCATTCAGATGCGACATGATCGGTATGCTTGATGAAGGTCTCATGAAATGATGCGGCTTCATAGGTCAAGCGACCGCAACTCTCCAAGTGATCAGGGCTTGCCGTAGTCCATGCCGGCGGAGAGCCCTAGACGTCGGCCCGGCAATGGGTGGCCGAGGATAGGCTGTCTGGTAACCGGAGCTGGCGGCGTCCCCAGACATCCGATGCCCGGCGGGGTTTCTGCGCCACGGAAGCGGCTGCTTCGGGTTCTCGACGACCAAGGCTAGGATTGGCTTTGCCAATGTCACCTGCCGACGACACGGCGCCGCGCTGGCGGCCCTCCCGGACAACGCCACGGCCGTACGTCGACCCCCGCCTTTCGCGCGCGCGGAAGCGATGTGATGTGCGCGGTGGACATCAACATGTTTTAGAAGTGTCTATAACCACCTCCTGTCACTGCGATAGTCAGAACTAAGAATGCGCGGGATATCCGATCCTGCCGGACATTTGAGATTATTCGGTATCCGGTATCCGGCCGGATATTTCTGTGATCTAGCCGGATACTGCCGGATATCTGGCCTTCTGGCGTATGATCGAGACGTTGTTATGTCTGCTTTCGAAACCGTTTCAGGATAACGTGCCATGTTATATTGGACTGTTGATGTGAATGACAGTTCTAAGGTCCGTCTGGAGCACTACTTTTTCTTCTAAGTTCGGAAGGGTTGAGACATAATTTGTGAGGGTGGGACTCAGGCTCGAAGCAATGCAACAACAGCGAGCATATGTTCAGTCACCCGTTTTGTGATGCATCATCCTCCTATTTTCCAAACATTTTTATTTGTTTCAAATATCCTCGTACAAATGCATTAACCCTCGCCCTTAGAGGGGCAGGGGAAGGATGTACCCCCGTGAGGTTTCCAAGGATAACTTTCGAACGGTTCGTTTGATCCATCTGAAACTCGGTGTACCCTCTGGGGCATCCTTTACACATCTTATGGTGAAATTTTTTCCTTCTACGTTGCCATGGTAACGAGCTATCACGTCATAAGGAGAATCACATCATTCGTTTTCGAGCGCCGACGCAGCCGGTTTACAACCGTCTCAGTTTTATCTCACTGCAAGGCGGTTGGCGTGCTCAAATACCATAAGATATATATCAATCGACTCCAAATTGCATGTTCTGCAAGACTATATATAGACATAATAGGCTTATGCTCACTGCCAGATTTACCGAGAGTGTAAACTGGAATCATGAGCTACGGCGGGAAACACGTTACTTATTGCCTTTGGGAATGCGGTAGAAAATAGGCATCGCAAAACAACCTAGATATTCGGATTGCTTGAGTTGTCTTTTATTGCATCAAAAGAGGGCGCAATGCAGCGAACACGTGACTTTCGCTCCGACGAGCGGAGCGACGTCGGCTGCGGAGTGGTGAATATCCAATACCATGGCACGCCAAGAATTAAATTTCACGTCGGATGCCAACTCGTAAAATGCTTTCAAGGCATCTGAATTACGACTTTTAGTCAATCCGAGGTTATCCTAGATCACTGGCTTCAGAGAACATTGGATGACCTTGGGTGGTCTTTGTATGCTATTCGACAATAGTGTTTGTTAATTGAGATGCTACATTTGATATCAGCATCTATTATTATCCATAAAAATGTTTCTGGAGCTCCGAGAAAGCATTTAAGCCGACGACCCCGGCCGACAAGGACTGATCTGGATCATGTGCTGTACACATGAACTCATAACTGACTGACGAACACTATCCGTTTGATTTATTATGATGCCCGTTTTATTTGATTATGATATCCGTTTCGTTCCATCATCATTTATTCTTTGACGTTCATTTGCTCGATTAAACTCGAAAACGTGCCACTTTCTGCCAGTTGGACCTTTGACCCAACCTGGAAGGTCATCCGTCGACCTGAGATCTTAAAAAGAGATACCAGTCGCGAGATGTCGTCACTCTCAGTACGCTGTTTTCTCTGCGACGCCCCGGACACGCCGTGTGGAAATGACGGGGGGTCGTTTTAATCCCCCCGTACGTCCGCGTTATGCAGAAGGTCCTATACGAGCGAAGATTAGGGAACAATATGCTTCGATGGACATATCTTAGTGTTTGTATGGAATGCTCATCAAGGCAGGTACCCTCGGTCTACCAAGGCGCTACAATGGTATTCTGCGTATTTCGCCTTTTCCCTACGGTCAGAGATGGTGAACTCCGCCATGATCGCTGAGTGTTATTTACTCTTTTCTCACAATGAATCATGTGGAAACCTTACAATAGCTGCAGCGCTAGGGGAATGATTCACAAGCTATTAATATATATTTTTTAATTTAATATTTTTCAGTTTTTCGGATCTTTGTTATTCAGCCCAGTCTTTTTCATTTCCATTTTTTCAGCAAGAGGTAGTAAATAAAAGCAGGCATCCATAATATCCGGTATTCAGCCGGATACCCGGCATCCCAATCCGGCATAACCGGTATCCCGCCGGATCGCGAAAATCCCGATCTGGCGCATCCCTAGTCAAAACGACTCGGAGGATTCGGCATTATGAGCCAGAGCCCAGCATTTCAAGAAAAAGGGGATGCGCGATATTTTGCATCACCTGATATTCTCACGCCAATTTGCCTGCGGCAAACTGTCGATGGCATGGCCCATTTGTTGCAGACATTCTTCTCGAAATTCCGGTCGGGCCCGACAGGCGGCGGCCCATGGTTGCTGGGCGTGACCCGTGACCCCAGCGTCGGCGACTGGCGAGGTCCGGACGGCCAGATCGCCCCGTACCTGCCCTGGGGCCCCCGGCAGGGTAACAGGTTGGACGAGCGGTGCGCCATATTTCCGTACGGACCGAGTGGCACGAGATTTCTGGCTGACGTGCGCTGCACGAGACCGTTCGGCTTTATCTGCGAGAGAGAGGAAGGTGAGAATGAACGGGGTGCAGAATTTCGTCACGGGCTTTTGACGTCTTCGGTTCCCCACTGGCATCTCATGGTGAAAGTCAATATCGTGTTAATAAACGTGTTAATAAATAAGTTGATAAAGTATATCGTGCTATTCGTGTTTGGTTTCAGTCGTTAGCAATGGGCAGATAGCTTTTCCTAAAACAGCACATGCCAAAAAACATTCCTCATCATCTTATTCATCCTACTCTTTGAAGAAAAACTTGTTTGCCTTCAGTGTGCCGTTGGAAGTCCGAACAGTTGGGATTTCTTTTAAAATTCTCACATGTTCGCGTTTCTTCTCCATTTGTGATTCAAATTGAACTTTGTAATGCATTGGTGTATTAAACATGCAATGCGGCTATAATTTAATTTTTATATATTTTTAATTTAATATGCTGCACTGCTGGTAACTTATGGACATTGATAGCAGAAATACGTAAAGTGAAACAGAATACGCCATATTGACTAACGAGCCTCTTATAACTTCTCATCTTGATGGCATATGGTCAATGACAGTCTTTGGCAGGACATAACTAATACTTTAATCTTGACAGACCCGGCGGAGCCTGCAGACCAGGAAGTCTTCGGAGATTGCTTTAGAGAGAGGGACCCATTTTTACCGGATTTTAACAGTAAGACAACATGTGAACATTACTCTCTCCTGCTTTTCCGGTTGGAAATACTATCAAAATTCCTTGACACCAAGTACTTCAGTGGCCAATGCATTACGTTCATCCAAGATTTACATTCAGTACCTAATCGCCATTTGCCAAAGCGTTGCAGAAATTTGCTGAATATAATGTCATTACTGATGCTCCGAAAAACGCGTTAATATGCTAACGTATCGAACTTACTTGTCTTGTTGTTACTCAGCGACTTGCAGCACTGCTCTGATGACAACGATCGGTGACTAGTGTGGTTTCGTAGTTTTGCGCCGCTCCGAAGTCACTTGTACTCCGCTCGGTGGTCACTCAAGTGTCTTGGCTCGGCGGCGGCGATAGCGTTGTTGTCTGGCTCGTGGCAGCTCGGCCGCGCGGCGTCCTGTGCCCGACTGCCTGCCGTCTGAGTGAAGCGGCCCGGCCTGTGCTTTGCAGTCTCTCCGAGCGATTACCACCCGCAGAAGGTGTCTCCGCTGTCCTGCCGGTACCGCTGTCTGGCGCTAGGCTTCCGCTACGCCGGTCTGAAGAGCGGCCAGTCCTGCTTCTGCAGCCCCTTCCTGCGCAGTGAGTCCGCACCGCCGACAGCCAAGGCCGCCACGTTTTCGGACGCCGGCGCAAGCGGTTAACGACGCGGCAAAGCACTGGACTTGAGGTTGACGGGTCGCGAGGGCGGGATGGACTGGAGGCTGGAGAGAAAACACCGAGACGTGAAAGGTTTTTGCTCATGTGGCGTCCTTAGGCGACGCGATGTACTTTCAAAAGTTTCAAGACGGCCTCTTCGTCCCATCTGGTAAAACCTACGCAGGAGAACGATCAGAACAACGTTGTTTGGTGGTGTTCCCACTTTGGTCGTCGTTTCAGAACCAGTCGGTGACTGAAACATTGAACGACCAGCCATATTGTCATCTTTTCAACATTAATTTTAGCTTCCGGATGACACAATTTGCAGCCATCGACATGACAATATGCTTTAAATTACACAGTCGCGCGAAAGATAACCCGCCGCCGACTGCGGGGGGTGGTTGACCGCCCCCCCCGAGGTTTTTCTACAATTGCAAGAGGACGAACAAACACAGCACCACGAAACTTCGCGTACCTTTTGCTTGATCATTCTAACACCTTATATCAAGGTTTTGACCTCACGTTAAGTCAAGTGTCTGACCTAGGTCAGGTCAAACGGACCTATGTCCAAAAAAGTTTAGCGCCCTCTAACTTTTTCGGAAAACAATATATCACAATAACACTTCCAGGGATTAGTGATCTTGATAGATGCAACAAATCTGCTATCTCAGATTTTTCGGAATTTTCTGTGTCATTGACCTAGGGTAAAGCTGTTTTTTAGGACATGCGTTTTTCGGAAATTGACGAGATTTTTCATAGCATTTATGGTGTGGAGTGAAGCAGACACCTAGTTACCGTCAATCGGAAAAGTATCAATGACTTCCAGCCATTGACCTGAGGTCAGTCACGAATGACTGTTGTGAGCCAGAAGTATCACCGTCGAAATCAGCGACGAATTACTTACAATGGGTAGAAAATGGCAGAACTTGTTTGCACAGACGTAAGTTATGCTAAGAACCTCAAAAAGTTAAAAAAATAGAATATTTTGGAAACAAACAGGCTCTCGCAAATAAAGCTCCCCCAGTTGTGTAGATTGGTAACTAATGTATTTTTCCCAAATTTAATCATGAGAAATCATCACAGGAACCACTAAGATCAATAAAATTTACATGGATAGGCATATGTCGCGAAAATAAAGGAACGCTAAAATTACTTTCCGTTAATTTCTTAATGCGTGCAGCTGCGGCGCCCGCCGACAACCGCCGGGAAGAAAATTGCCTTGTCTTTAACTCAACATTTTGGCGTATATATTGAACAAATCTGAGAAATTAGACGTGTATCGGCATCTGCGGATCTTTATTTGTGCGTTGGTGCCTTTACCTCTGCGTTATTAGCCACAGCCCTTGAGATACAGGCCGTTTCTCGGTCTCATGCAGTCGGCTACGAGAAAACATATGTAGGACGTAAATTGCTTACATATAATCTTAAACTAGAAATGAGACCGGTTTCGACCTCTACTTGTCACAAGGTTTCCAGCAGTGTGTTTATTTTTATCGTTTGACCAACTGTTCGTGAGTTAGAGGGGGGCGGTCAACCGCCCCCCTCAGTCGGGCGTGATCGCCACCGACCCACGGTCGTGCGCGGGTTAATTAAATGTTGCATTTCGCTGGCTCTCCAGAATCGAGGTCCCAATAGGCCGCAGCAAATGCTGACAAGGCTGTCTTGTCTGGACTTTTTAGGCGCCATGTGGAGATCTGCAGCTGCCTGCCCAGATCCGTTACCCTGCCCTGAAGGCCCATCGGAATCGCACTGTGGGAGCACGTCTTTCGAGTATTTGAACGTTTACACCTCCGGAGACATAGTGAGTTTTGTGTGTTAGTGAAACTTTTTTGTTGTTACCAGCGAGGCCTGGGCCGAGTGAGTTGCAACTAGCACATGCCATAGGCACTTGTTACGTACTATATATATATATATATATATATATATATATATATATATATATATATATATATATATATATATATATATAATCAGCGGTAAAGTAAGCATTGCTTTTACTCCTTTGTGCAAGGTTTCGTATTATTCGCTTGTGGTTATCAGGATGTTCATGCAAAACGTTTTCAAGCTTGTCATTTATTGGTCAACGTTTCGAACTAATCTAAGTTCATCATCAAGACAAGTCAGTCAAAGTATTTTACACGCATGGTATGCAACAGAAGGCTGTCATCAACATGAGACCCGAAAGACATTTTGTTCTAGCAATCTAGCACTCCTCATTAATTATTCACAGTTTCCTAGTTAGCGATTTGCACGAAGTTTTGTAATGTGACGAGTAAGATCATGCTTATGTTCCATCGCCGGTTTGCGTTTGTCTTTCACAATCCGTCGATCAAATGCAAACGTTTGGCTGAGTATTTCTCGCCGTAAAGGTTTCTGCGTTCTTTTTCCCTCTCTTCGTCCAGCCAGCCGCCAGGGGCACGGAAGTCACTGTTTCACCAGCTGACGTGGTGAAGGGCGGAAGCAATGTCACATTCATCGCTAGCTTTCTGGAGGGCTCTGACGTCAATTATAGGTGAGCAATTCAAATCAGTTTCCAAATCGAACTAAGTAAGCCATGCGTTGTTGCATGCCGAATACGGTGCCGATTGCGGAGATGGTAATGTGGAAAGTCATGGCAAATAAAGTTTATTGCCCTTTACACGCGCACTGGAAAGAGGGGGAGCACTTTTTGCGCCCCCATCTGCTCTTCTTGCAAATCTCGAAAACGGATCGAAACTGGTCGTTACTACTTTGTAACATTTATGGCAATTGAATAACCCAGTTGACGCAAAAAAATCGAAAATTGGTCAGGAATTCTTAAAGTTTGAAGCATTTAAGGTCAAACATAGCATATATAGTGGTTGCCACTGACAAATGGGAACTTTGCAAAAGGACTAGCATTCCACGTAAGATTACCGTTTGAACATAATCAGCCGACATCATTCGGTCATAAGCGATGGATGTACCAAGACCAAAGCCAGGGGCAGTAGGGGTCAACAAGGTCATCAAAGGCCAAGGTTAACTGTTTTGTGGCTTGGTCCAGATTTGCTTTGAAACACGTCGATTTGTATGACATGTGCATTTAAAGGTTCCAGTAAAAACACCTTTGGCGCATTGATACGCATATATGGTTACCTTTTACAGCAATCAAATCGTGTAATTGGGTCCATTATAACAAAATAACTTTAGAGCAAACAGTTAACAGAAAACCTACTTTGGATCAAAAACTTCGTCCAAAGTCAGTGACCTTGCTTCACTTATTTTGACCTTGCAGAGTTAAGTAAACACTAGAAGTGATCAAATGTACCGATATTGGTTATCTTCACTGAAAATACGGCAAAAGATGCGTTTAGCTACCTTATTTACACTCAGGCTACACCAGTATTCCGTGTTGCTTGAAAGCTGGCGGTCGATGATCTGACATGACCTCGACCCGAAATCCTCAGTCAAAACGCCAAATTAGTGGAAATTGCCGTATTGCACGTTTTTGTGAATCAAACACGCACATTTTTCCCGTTTCGTTTGAAAAGCCGTGCGGAATGTCCTGTGCGGGCCGAGAAAGTGTCCACGGTCGACTTCTTCGACCCAATTTGGACTTGAAGATATTCAAGAAGGGTCATGAAAACTGCACACTGTGCAAATTTATGACCTTACCCTACCCACGAAATTTCATGTCTCTAGCTCTTTCCGTCTCCGAGATCTGAGAGGGGGATGGACACTTTGTGCCTCCCCTACCAGTGCGCGTTAGCGTGAGACCCCCTTCCACTCCGCCTGTTAATGTGAGATGACTGATTCTTGGAAGTCATTACTTGGTCTCTGATGAACCATTTTATTAAAGCTTCGACAGCGGTGCCGGGTTCGCGCTGCCTACTGCTCAGAGGACATTCTTCACCAAGATGCATGTGGCGGGCCATTACGTCATTACCGTCCAATTCACGGACAAACTCAACATCACCACGGTAAGAACTCAGTCGTGAGTCTGTCTGCATGCTCTTTATCGCAAAATATCTATATGTTTGGCGAGCAAATGTACCATTGATTTGTTACGTTGGTGTGAGTGTTGGCAGCATATTCCTGGCACCGACACATACGGTCTCAGAAACACAGAAACTCTTTACGAAATCCAGATGCAGAGGCACAGAAACCAAAACAGTGGGTGTGTGCACATAGCTGGAGATGTGCGAATATTACTGGGGCTGTGCCTCCGGGGGCTGTGATTTCCGACCGTTTCATTGCAGTCACTGTCATAAGCGTAATATTAAAACCTTCAAACGTGTGTGTGTGTGTGGGGGGGGGGGTACCCGTGCGTTCGTGCGTGCGCGTACGTGCCTGTGTGTGTAAGTGCATGTGATGAGGAGAGGAGTATAAGCCCTTCCACCCTCCACCCCAGGATCTCAAGCCACGTGCGAATATGTGTAAGAGCTGCAAAGGTCGACAATGTGTAACAGCAGAGCTTGAGGCGACATGCTTTCCATGGAAGCTTCCAACGGTGTTTAAGAAGTATTTACGAATGGTTCGGCGCCATGTTCCACTGTAATAATCATCGATTTGCGGACTGTGACTGATATGCCACGGGAACATATCCCACTCCAAAGTAAAAAATATTTCCGTGGCATGGTGAAGTTCAGATGTGATAAGGAGGACGTCGTGCTCTGTTTCATTTCACTATATTTTCCTCCACGAAGCAAGGTCCATCAGATCCAGGTAAGGGCATTCGAGTCTACTTGATGTGGGCGTGTTCTGATCTGTCTGCTCGACTGGGCACTACACGCCGCGTTTGGCCAGCGGCACTCTCCGCCGGCAGCCCGTGCTGAGCAACAAGTCGCTGCACGTGCTGGAGCCGGTGCTGGCGACGCGGCTGGACTGCCCTGAGGTGGTGAAGCCGGGCCAGCGGTTCTCCTGCGGCGTCACCGCGTACGGCGGCTCGGACCGCAACCTGACCCTGGATCGCGGCGACGGCAGCCCAGCGGAGACCTTCCTCCTGCCGGGTGAGATCGATGGTTGCCCGGGCAGGGACCAATTAAGCACGTGACCTATCTCATATCTTTTGAGTCAGACAGCAGCTCAGTGCCTGGCGCCGTTTTGGTGTAGCAGAAGCTCAGTGCCTGGCGTCGTCCTGGTGCAGTAGTAACTCAGTACCTGGTGAGTACCTGGTGCAGAAGTAGCCCAGTACCTCGTACCTGGTGAGGCAGACAGCAGGCCATCAGCGGAGTGCGAAACGATTGCCTGCGCCCCGCCCGACGAGCCTGGTTGATGTTCACCTGTATACCGTTACTCTCTGACGCATTCACTGCCTACTGATTCTTATCTAGCATTAGCTAGCGTCGGTGCTAGTGCTCCTAGAACGCTAGGAGCACTAGCGTTCGTCGGTCGGACCCACAGCCACATGACGCTAATCAGGGATTCCGAATTTAGACCGAGTGCGGTGGACTAGTGCGAATTGACACAGTAGGCCCACAGGTTTCATGAAACACTGGCTTAGAAGCGAATACGTGTGCTTGAAACGTGTCTGAAAAGAATGCACTCTTAATGGAGCTCTTAAAGGTGTATCAGCTCCGAAGCAGTTCAGCTCCGATGCAGCGGTCTGAGTCAGCGCTGCTGGTTTCAGACGCGACGTCGGTCTTGTTGGGCACCGCCCCACCGCTGGCGCTCGGTCCGGACGCTCAGGACATCACCATCATGTTCAGCACGGTCATACCGTCCAGTGGGATAAGGGACAGCGTGCCAGCCATGACAGTCAACTCGACCGGCGCCACAGCGTCTGACGTCACTACCACCCCGCGTCCTGACGTCGCCACCTCGCCTCCTTATGTCACAACCATCCGCCCTCCTAACGTCACTATCACCTCGCCTCCTGAGGTCAGCACCCTACCTCCTGAGATGCCGGCCGGCATTGTTCTGATGCCCTGGGCTCCAGCACCGTCCTCTGCCAGCGTGGTGGCGGTGGAGACGTTCTCCCTGACGGAAGGTGTCCTGCAGGTGCTCGTGATGCGGCCCGACGACTCGACCTCGCCGAGCGCATCTGCGCCTCCAGACGGTGCCTGCGAGACTGCGGTGAGAAGTCCGTCCTGTTCGCTGTTTGTCCTGTCCTGTTTGGATGCCGGCAAGTCTTCGTGCTGTCAGTACGGTATAGAATGGTCTGCGAGTTCCAGCGCAGAGCGTATTTCGCATCACCCCCCGCAGAGGCCGAATTACGCTCATTTGGGTAAGACAGGGTAAATCTCAGTTGGGCCGCTCTTTGGCGTCATCAGCACTTTTCCAAGCAACAGCGCAACGTACGGCTGAGGTCCGTGCCGACTCAAGGCGTTTTCACAGGCGTGCAATGCGTCGCGGGCGATGCCGACCACTTTCTCTGTGGCGGAGCCCATCGACATCACGGTGTCGGTGGGTCACAACTACGTGACCGTCGACCCAGTGTCACTGCTGGCCGGGGACGTCATCGGATACCGTGTGGGAGGCCCCAAAGTGGCGGCGACTCCTTTCAAAGACGGTAGGCCACCAACAGGAGGGCAGGATTGAGTGGTGCCGTCACGAACTGACGGCTGCCTGTCGTGGTATGCCGCAATCAGTCGTTGCCAAACGACTCATGACATGAGGGGAACGTTTTTGTTTGCGCATATTCGTGTACTTACTTCGGAAAAGTTGTGACAACAGGAGTCGAAATATGTCCAAGTTTCTTTGTCGTATGTTTGCTTTATGCTTTCATGTTTCATATCCATGTTCATGTTTCGTATGGTAACCTTAAAACTAGGTGGACGGACCCTTTGCTTCCATTCGCCAGGGTTACAACAGCATTTGCCTAATATGCCTTTTTTTGTACGCACGCATACTCCTGTCGTTTATCCAGATTTCTACTCACCACATAGCTTGCGCGGAAGCCTCGACCAGCCGTGCCGTGCCCTCAGGCGTCGCGTTTCTCATTTGGAACCGACGTGTGGGACCGGGCCCATCTGACCTTCCCAGGCGCTGATTCACTGCTGTCGGACTGGGGCGCCAGCAACGACCGGGCGGAGCTGGGCCGGACGGCCGGTCCCACCGGCACCCGCTCCTTCCTGCGCGCCGTCGTAGCCGAGCCCGTCAGCCTCACGGTCGACCTCACGTATGACGCGATCGGCTGCTTCCGGCTCGCCGCCGACGTGATCGGAAACGGCTCCGAGTCGGCCGTGAGAGCCGAGTACATGGTTAACGTGCAGGTGCGCGGGAGGCGCGCGGCTGAAGTCGCACGTGGCGGGAGAGCACGGCTGTGTTGAGGGCGTCTTCGCTCGCGTGAACGAATGCTCGAATGCACATACTTAGGTTGTCGCTGCCGCTTCCAGAAAACGCACTCTCCGATTTTCGGACTAGCGTCGCTTCATTTGCGGACCCGCGTGGCAACGATTGACACGACAATGCTGGGGAATCTTGAGAGCAGTACGGCAAAACCGTTGCTTCTCACACGGGTCACACCATTTCTGTTTCATTCAATGTCGGGGACGATGTGTTCACCCGACAGCCCCCTATGGCCAGCGTCAGTTGGCCTCGTCTCCCAGAGCTCGCTCGGTGCCAGCGCCTGTCAGCAGCGCGGTCCACAGATCCCGATACGCTGGCCGTCTGCAGCACCTGCTTCCTTCGAGCCGCCGAACGTCGTCCGGAATGCAGAGGTGAATGTGTCGCTGGCGTTTCGGGCTGGATCGAACGTGACCATCACCTACCACTGGGGCGACGGCGGGCAGCAGGAGCACAACGAACCAGGTCTGAACGTGATGGGCAAACGGGGACGTTTTTTTTGCAAAAATGCGCATTGCTCGGTTTCTTTGCGTTTGCACATCTGGTTTGATACGTACATGATATGCGTCTGCTGTTCCAGAATATGCGTGCAAAGACTGCACGTGAGAAAACGGATAAACTGGGAAAAATGCAGTTGTTGCGGAGTGCAGTAAAACCGACAAACTCCGAAGTAATGGTTTGCATTCGACGTCTACACGCTGCTTAACGTGTTGGCCGCGGCGCCGGATGTGCCGGCCCCGCGGTGGTCGGTGCCTGGAGCGCCGTCCCCACAGGTCTCCGGCGGGGACAGGGGCGGCGGCGGCGGCGGGCACTGCGGACTGCCGCCTGCGTGCGGTGTCTCTGCGCGGTCCCGGCCAGTCGGCGAAGCGCCGGGCCGCCGGGCGGACCCGGACGGGAGACCGGTGAAGGTCGACCGAGGGCTGACCAGGTGGCTCATCAGCTGCTGTTGCCGTGTGCCATCGCATGGCTACGGTTCACCGCCGAAGGATGTGCCCGGTCTGCACGTCCGTTTTGGCATCTTGTCGGATGTGATTTTGTGTCAACGAATCGCTTGCACTGTCGTGTGTCCTATTCGTTGCCCTGACTTCGATCCATGCTGAGGTGTCAGACTGGCCCCCTGTTCTCATGCAGGGGACCTGGGCGGAGTGAGCCGCTCGATGACCAAGCGATATACGAGGGCTGCCGTCTACAGCCTGCTGGTGGTGGCTGAGAACCTGTGGGGGTCGCGCCGGTTCGAGCACGTGCTGCACTGTCAGCACCCAGTGCTGCCTGACCTGTGGACCGTGTGGGACTCGTCGCCCGTGCTTTGGCCTGTACCGGGTGAGAGGAGGACAGACGGCTATTTAGAGGAAAAGGCGGGGAACGGACGACGAAAAATAGAAGAGGATAAAAGGACATTATAGAGCTGAGAGCATTGAAATATATTTTGAGCATTCTTAAGGTTTTGTAGACATTGAGAACAGAAGGAAATACAGGATTGTTCAGGGGTCCCATAAAAATAACTTATTCCAGTCGTCATAACTCATCAGTATACAAAACGCTGCATCAAACGAAGCACGCACCGATGAAGAGCATTTTGACCTGGCACGACATACGCGGCTGACAGGCATCATCTCTCAGGTGATGTCAACTTCACCGTGATGTATCCTGCGGGTCAAGAGCTGCCGACTGCGGCCAGCTTGAGCCTCAGTTTCGGTGACGGTTACGACATCGGCCCGCTGCGGCTGCCCGAAGGCAGGGGAGGGTACGCCGCCTCCTCGAACAGGTCAGCACCGCAGCGACCCGAGTCCGAGTCGAGTGGTGCGACAGTGATGCATTCTGACGACAGCAAGGCTGTGGTGGTGCCACGAAGAGACGCGTCACAGGGGGATGATCAGGAATGTCATGGCCGTCTTTTTTTGTAAGCACATATCATCCCTTTTCCTGGAAGGGGGCTAGATTCTCCCTCAGATTTGCTTACTAATTCCAGGGTTTCTGACGCACTTTCAAGAAACTTGGCCACTTTTCCTACAAATGATTTGCACATACCGTGCAAAATTTCATCTTTTATTTTGTTCAGGGGCCTTTGGAAGGCGTCTCGCGCCATTTTTGGTCCTGTTGAGGATAAAAAGAAAATATGGCTGCCAAAAATACGGGTTTTAAGAAAGAACAAAAAGGTTTATGATTGTGTAGGTAAATAACGGGGCAAACATACAAAGCAATTCTGTTAATCTAAAATCACTTCACAATGTGAGGCCAAGGTCAAAAGTCAGAATTTGATTTTATGTTAATTATTTTGGCGCTAATATTCCAAATGCAATAGACGGCATATATATGGCTTAAACAGTGCTCTCCAGTTGTGTACCAGGCTTCAGGTTGATATCAGGTCGTTTGACGTAGCTATGACCTGAAATGTCAATGCACGTATCCCATTTCACGACAGCCATAAACCGGAATTTTTAAAACGTGGTACAATCCGATGATAAGGAACGTTTTCCAAGAATATGAAATGCAATCGAGGTCATTCCATGCGATTCTGGGGTCATCTGATGCCATTTAAGATCAAAATAGGCTGACGTGATGAACATGTGATCATGGCAGTTCCCCCTTTTCCCTGCCCCTGGCGCCGCCTCTTTTAGCAAAATACACATAATGCAATATATTTTGTTCTTCTTCAGTATAACACGACTATCGTGACCTAAAAAGGTATATTTAACTTGATTGTTAATTCGGTTTTTGAAACAAAATTGTGTCCTCATTTTCAAAACCCTGTAAACGTCTACGAATTTTCTCAGAATCCCAAACCTATGGATAAATGGTAAAAGCCCCATTCATAATCTCTTGTTTCATGCCATTTGCATTAAAATCGGTTTGTAAACAACATAGTTTTAACGAGTCCAAAAAAATCTTTTCCATTTTGACTTTTGCTGTATTCACCCTTTCGGGATGGTGAAAACTTGTTTTCGCAAAAATGCGGGTTGCTTCATAACAAATTGATTGCTATTTGTTGCGATGAAACCGGAAGTGGAGTTCTAGAAATCTCAGAGGGACCTAATCCGCCCTGCCGTCACCCGGCTGGGAATCAGCCATAACGTTTAGCTTTCCGAAAATAGGGTTAATTCTCATGGTCCTTTTCATGTTGTTTCGCCCAAAAAGTGACGTCCTTTGACCCATATTTTAATGTCGCTTATTTTGTTAACAACAGCTCAGTTTGACAACATGCGTGAAATGTGCTAGATTCTGTACCCAACTCTTTCTTTCTGTTCGGTTGCCCTTCCGACGAATGAGGTGCCATACGCTATGGTCTGAGGAGCCCACATGTTTTTTTGAACAGAACCTACGCATCTGCTGGTGACTATGTTGCGGAGCTCTTCATCTGGAATCTGGTCTCCAACATCACTCTGGAGTACAGAGTCAAGTTGTTCGCCGAAATCAAGAACCTCACCTCGAAACCCAAGTTCTTGCCTTTTCTTCCAATTGGTAAGCACGGCGTGAAGTCTGTGTAACGCAGCATTAAATATTCAGGAGATTGGCCAGGTATAAGCTGTTGCGTATTATGTTCGACTTTGCATTTGTCTTCATTTACGTACTCATTTACAAGCCGGTATCATTTTGTTCATCTCGCTTTCTGCGTGAGTTGCTATGTTGCCAGCTTAGGGACAAAACGTTTGAATGTGCAAGCATAATACGAGAGCACTGGTAAGATTTCATAAATGTGGTATCCTGCGTAGTTCTAAGCGAAAACGCTCCGCATGTATCACACTCCAAAGGCGCTCATAACGAGTCTAAGATATAGGCGCCGCCTCTGCCAGGGGGCACTGAGTACAAGCCCGGGTTCGGGCCGGAACAAAACAACTTCCCGCTGGAGCGGAACGTCTCCTTCTTCGTGAACAAGACGCAGGGCACGGTGTTCTACTACATAGCCGAGCTGGACGACGGCACCTTCCTGGCCAACTCGTCCAGGCAGCCGGTGGACGTGCTCTTCTCCGAGGTGAGGCGCATCGCCGCTCGCCCCAGAGATCGTCTCAGCTCGGGTGTTTCTCACCTGCCTCCGTTGGCCGGTGGGTCTCGCGGAGCGTCTGGTGGCAGCTTGTGACACGTTTCTGACACGTGAGACAGTGACACGGACGTTCCGTCCATCGCGGTCGCCTTTCGGGACAGGCAGCTGGGACAGGGACACGCGCGTTCTGTCCATCGCGGTCGCTTGGGGGATCGGCAGCTGAGCCAGGGACACGGGCGGACTCATGCTGCTGCTTAGAGAGACTGTCTCTTGCAGACTGGTGTCTACTCGCTGAGCATTTACGGCTGGAACCCCCTGCAGGGGCGGTCGGAGCCCACCAACTTCACCGTCGTCAGTGAGTGTGACAAACTGCAGAGTCCCTGCTAACCCTCATTAACCCAGTGAAGACGTGCTGTCACCATCTTGCACGTCGCCTCGCGTCTTGGATACTTGCTGCATGTGCTAACCCTCGATTTGGTCGTGTATGTATCAAACAAACGGCTCTCTACCATCCAAGTTAATATTCTGTGCACTGACCACAGCTGCAATTATCATGTGTATATATATATATATATATATATATATATATATATATATATATACATGAGAGCTAAGAACGGATTAATGAGACTGCTTTTTGCCATTTCATAGCACTTATTTTAAATGGTACCAATGGTGTTTTGATATCACATGAAAGCTCTTGCGATAAGCTACTCAGGCGACCCAGAGTGCACTGGAATAATACATCACGTTATCCTACGGCACTTGAAGTAAGGTATTTTTACAGGGGACTTTTCGTCGCACGGCTGTCAGTCTTGACTCTCTACTTTCTTTTGACACCATCGTCGTTGTGGAAGACTGCTCATGATGCAGCATTTCATGATTTGTCACTTTTTGATTATATTCGCTACCATGCTCCCAAGTGCCATGGACAGATGGACGATGGAAAAGACGGAGTTCCAAGGAATAAACAGGATCACCAAGGGAAAGATGGGGTTGGTCGTATCGCCCTGAATCTGAACTACTAAAATATATTTTTTATGAAGGTAGCGTATTCAAAGAAGAGCGGTTTAAACACCATGTCTGTCAAGAAACCATGTTGATCATGCCTGTAGCAAATAATGACGAAGAACGGAAAGGTCTTAAGTACTTATTTTGACGATGAGTAAGAAAGCTACAAATGAGACCAGTTTCCGCAAGATGGCGCGAGGATTTATCAAGGACACGAATGCTCTGATGCTGGTAACGGACACGAACATACCTTAGGTGCCTTGGAAACGCAACAGCGGAAAATGTAAAAAATGACACCGTTTGAAAGATGAACGAAGTTTAGGAAGCTGCATACATAAGTCAAGTTTACTCGGAAGATGACACGAATGGTAGTAACGCCCAGACAGGCTGCTTACACCAAAGACCTGTTTCAAAAGATTAAGATATGTGTCATTAAGGCAACATGAGGCTAAGGTTGCCATGCTGTGTGCATGGTATTTTCGTTAGGTGTGTATTGTGAAAAAATAACTGCAGTTCTGTTCACCATTTCCCCCATTTTCAGTGGTGGAGTCAGTCATTGGCGTGGAAATTGACGACTATAACATGGTATCGGAGGCAGGCAGTGTCAAGGAATTGGAAATACGATTCAGGTTCGAACTTCGCTCTAACTACATGCTTATTTTCCGTGTCCTGACCCCATGGTATGTGTTTACAATGACCCTGTAGCCATAGGCAACGTTAGAAACACGAACGTGTCAAACTGCTTTGTCCATCAGATATAAAATGTAGCCCAATGGTCAGCCAGCATGCTGGTGTAATATTAAGGTTAGAATAGATACGAATGGAGAATGTAAAGCAGGCACGCGGCGTGAAAATCCGTCCGAAATTTCATGTGTGGCTGCAACGTAAACCTCTGCATTTTTCTTCCGAGTTAGGACTGATTACAGATGCATAGCAGTGGGAAAGCTTAGCATAGCCCCTTTGATATCTAAAGATGTGGACCATTCGAATCACGATTACGACGGTAACGAGCTGCTGCCGCGCCGCCTGCAGCTCTGTGGGCACGTACTCCTGCCTGATGTTCCGCTACGGGGACGGCACCATCACGCAGGGATTCTCCGACACTGGACTGGGCAAGGAGGCGTGCGACGACTGGGCCAGACAAGAGCAGATCACCTACATGTGGAAGGGGCCGTTCACCAACCCGCTCCAGCTGAAGGTAGGATACAGCCTGCGCTCCTAGTTTTTGGGCCAAAAGATCTCCATGCTGAATATAGGTCCTGCGGTACTACTGACGTTACGGTTGGGCTCATTGTGCTTGCATACATTTATCATCCCACTGTTACCGTTGCTGACAACCCATTAGAGATGAGCACATGCAACAGTATTTTTCTACATCGCCTCTCAGTGCTTGTTGTCGACGTTACGAACCATACGCACGGCGCTATATCCGCAAGACTGGGCCAACAGGCTTTATCGGATGACTGTTACTGAATCCAAGCAGGGACCGCTGCATACATGTCGTGTCACACTGAAAACCTCATGAACGTCTCCAGTCTCGCGGCTCCTTTGTCTAAATGTCTGCCGTCTCTTCATCTCAGGACCACGTGTACCGGAAAAAGGGCTACTACCAGATGTACGCCATCGGCTTCAACTTCCTGTCGCAGTCTAGCCACTCCCTGAACGTGCCGGTCACGTCGGTTCCCTGCAGCCCGCCACTGCTCTGGATCAAGAACAATAACACTCGCTTCTGGCAGCCGCAGGCGAGCTTGAACTCCTGCAACTGTGGGATCTTGCTGGCTATGATCAGACTGTCACGATGCTTAAAACTCATTTCTGCTGCAAATTCTCCTCCTTGGTTGTACTTACTCGACAATAATTACACGGAACGCCACATCCCAGTCTCCTCGTGTAGAAATTATCCGCATGGAAATAGGGTTAATTACACGACCCCTCCCCTGCTAGTCTCCTCCGTCAAAATTCTCTGCGTGGAAATAGGGTTAAACGAAATTGCCCTAGGTTAGCAATAAAACAACGATCGTCTCGTTCGCATACTTTTTCAGTGCAGTGTTCGTTATTTTCGGAAAATGGATTCTAAATTTTTCGTGCTGTTTTTTATGTGCGTTCCTTGCCTGGAGGAGTTATCATATACTACCATAGCGTTATAGCCTCACTGACACCTCCTTTTTTCGTGTACATTTAAAGGTACATGAGACCACAAGCATTTTTTAGGAAGCAGTCTACCGTCAGCTGATATCGACACGTCAATGCTAAATTGCTGGATTGTGTATGCTGGGCTGACAAAGACGTCGCTCCCATTTCAGGAGGTATTGCGGTCTCGGCCAGTTACACTGGTCACAGTGTGCACCCTGGACTGCGATATGAAGCTGGTCACCACGAAAACCTGGACGTGTGAGAAGATAGACGAAAGGTGATCTCGGGCGTGACCAGGCAGCTGCAGTTTTACCTTAGGAAGATTATTCCCAGTGTCCGTGCCTGAATATTGATTGTCCTCTGGTTCTATTCACACACTAACACAACGGCTCATTTTTTCAAGCTGGGGGCGTGAGCTGGGTGCTCAAGATATCAGCGAATTGGACTCCCGGAACAAATCCATTCTGTTCGTCCCAGAACGTTTCCTCGAGTACGGGACATATCGGTTTTCGTATACCCTGGCAATTGCTGGTAAGTGAAAATGATTACTTGATAGGTTTACTTGAGTTTCATTTCAGCTGCAAAATGGAGGAATTTTGCAAAAAATGACGTGCGGTAGCTTTTTGTCAGCGCATGGTATTGTTTGCGGCACGTCGTCGTTTTCGATGCGCAGAAGCTCGTACCAACGGAGCTCAAAAAGCCCCGGTGGTCCGTTTGTGAGCTCGTCCAGACAACGAGAATTCTAACAGCTGTCACCACCCAGTATCTTCGTTTACAAAACAAATTAGTCATGCTTATTTCTGCTTATGGTAGTCGCGAGGGAGGTGCGAATATAGGCACTAACGATACTGCTGTGACCCATTCACAAGTCCATGGTGCATGTGTAAACCAAATAAGAACTTCGAATGTCGTCCTGCCATCACAACTGATGATTGCCGCATTTCGAGGCATGAGGTCTCGTGCGTTCCACACGCGCCAGTCGCCAGCGGCCCGCTGACGTCCTGACGCGCGGGCTCGCTGCCAGGCGATCCGAGAGCCCCGCTCGACCCGACGACCCCGTTCGAGCGGCTCGTCTCCACGTACGTCCGGATCGTGCGGAGTCCGCTGGAGGTGAAGCTGCTGGAGGGCGGCGTGGCCTCGATCGTGCGCGGCTTCGACCAGACGGTGGAGCTGAGCCCGGCGCTGCTCTCCGGCGACCCCGACTACCCGCAGCACACGGTACGGACCGCCGCCGCTGGCGGCGCCGCCAGCTCGACTGCCCCGCCCTCTGGCGGAGCGGCCGAAATCGTCAACGAAGCGTGCGTTTTTTGTTGTATTTAGGTTGAAGCCGGCGTTTTGGTGCCTGCTGTAGCGGTGAGTGGCTTTTATGTGTGAAAGGGCTACGTCCCAGAAAGACTGGGACGCAGTCTGCGTTGAATATTACCCGTTTAGCGCAGTGTTCGTGTTAAGTATCAATTGGTTTGCCATTCTGGACGTGTGCAAAGACGGTACTGATGTGTGAGTTTGCCTTCCGAGATACCTGGTGCTTTTTCCTTTTTCTTTTTTTCAGCATTTGCCTGAACTTTTGAAAGCATTTGCAAGCGCTGTCACTTGCCTGAACTGAATGAAATATAAACAGAAATTTCGGGATGTCCTGACCCTCTGGCGAGGATCCAGCCCCTTTTTGAATATCGACGGTGGTTTCAGGACTTTTTGTGGCAGTGGTTCTGCAGGAGGTTCCCTGACGAGGTTCTTCCAACGGACCGACGTGGTTTCTACGTTTACGAACCGGAGATGGTGTCCAATCCCATCCTTAACGCCTCAATAGAGCTCTATGAGTGGATTTATGACAATGTCACCAACACGTCATACGAAGCAGAAACGCAGGACTACGGAGGATGCTTCGGATTAGGACCAGGTAAAACTGGCAGGCGGATGACATACTTGTTGATAACATTCGCAATGACGTGCCGTGTGCATTCAAATACTAGCTAAAAAGTCGCGTCAGGCCAGGGTGAAAAAGCTATGTCAGCTGACTTTTAAAAATCTTCTGCTGAACAAGTCGTTTTATGTACGTTGGTATGTGTTGTTGCTGGCGTTCTGATTCCGCAAACTGAAGCCGTGAGTCATAATTGAATATATCGGGTACAGCACATGTCAGGTACTTCAGTACGTGTCGTGGTCAATGCATTATTTCTCCGGAACTTTGCTCTGCCCCTTCGGCCGTGATTTTACTGGCTGACTGACGTTGCCAGGTCCCATCAACTTCACCGACGGTCTGCTACTGCTGAACACAAGGCAGCTTCGAGCCATCAACGTCACCTACGAGCTGGCGGTGGTCATGCGGAAGCGGTTGCCGGACGGGAGCCTCGATCCCAGGAGGGGCATGAGCTCGGTGTTTGTTCGAGTCGTGCCCGGCTCGCCTCCTGTACTTGAAGTCAGGTGACTGGAATGACTCGACTCGCCGGGAAATGGCCGCAGAACGAGCCTGAAAAGGTGGCAGAAAATTTTCACAAACTTAAACTGGCGGATAACGTCTGATGGCGAAGGGGTTGCGCTTGTGAAAATGGAAACAACATTGAAACCCACGTCACTTATTTTTTTATGTTTTGAACTAAACAGAGTAAAAAGCGTGCCTCTGCGATCACGTTTCCACTTGCACTGTTTCCTTGTTCACATTGCATTGCATTACACTACAGTTTTCGCAGATACTCTGCATCACATACCAAATGTTAACCTTTCTTGAATCGTGTCCGAGGGTGATATTTCAAATCAGAGCCTCTTCTCTGGACCATTTTTAGACAGCGTTCGTCACTGTCCGCCAGATGCAGTTAGCCTCAGATGCGCCGTTCCACCGGGGAGACAGGCTCCTGACGTGTAACCTCGTGTCGTGTCGTGCTGCCAGATGCAGTTAGCCTCAGATGCGCCGTTCCACCGGGGAGACAGACTCCTGACGTGTAACCTCGTGTCGTGTCGTGCTGCCAGATGCAGTTAGCCTCAGATGCGCCGTTCCACCGGGGAGACAGACTCCTGACGTGTAACCTCGTGTCGTGTCGTGCTGCCAGATGCCAGAAGGTGCGGATGTGCATTCCTACGGAGCGGGGAGCCATCATCAACCCCTCCAGGCGGCTGGCACTGCTCGGCCAGTGTCTGGCCTTCTGTTCGGGCCGTCTGAGCTGGAGCTGGCGCGTGTTCCTCTACAGCAACGGAGTGGAGACCAGGTTGCAGGTTAGTGATTCTAGCAGATTGCAGATTATAGCATATTGCAGATTCGGTACAGGAAATCAGGGCCTAGGTCCTCACGGTCGGTGCAGGGACCAGGGCCCAGGTCATTTAGAGTGACACAGGGAATAGGGGCCAGGTCCCTCAGGGTCAGTGCAGGGACCAGGGTCCAGGTCAGTGATAGTCGGCGTCGGGGAAGAGAGGCCGGGTCCCTCAGGCTCGGTACATGGGTCGGGGTCCAGATAAATGAAAGTCAATACAGGAACCAGGGTGCAGGTCTCTCAGGGTCGGTAGAGGGAACCAGGGTCCAGTCCATCCAGTGTTCGTACCTAGGCCGGGTCCAAGGCTGTTCAGAGTCGATGCAAGAACCAAGGCTTTTACCAGCCAGAACCGAAGATGGGATATTTGAGGAGATCAAGTGTCTTGTCTTGTCTTGTCTGCCATGGCGAATCCGTTTATACAGTTTTTGAGACACACCAGCGAAGACTTCCCAGTCTGGGGTGAATTCAGTTTTCTTACGTGACATTTGAGAAGAACTGGAGGCAGGCACGTTGCCAGGATTTTCCGCGGGGAAGTGGGCAAATGTCAAATATTGTCATATGCCACAGACATATGACGAAATTTACAAGAAAGGTCGCAATTTTAGGCAGTTTATCTCATATTTAATGCACAGGAAAATATGTTTGTTTTTGCAAGATATATATGATCACTATTACGTATTCACGCGAAATCGCCATGTATCTAGTGTGGACCGCTTGGCTCAGGGGGGGGGGGAGCCATGGCCCCCATGCCCCCTCCCCCTTGGCTACGTCCCTGACTGGAGGCCAATCGTGTTTTTTTTTTTTACGCAGGGAGACCAGCGGTACATTATCGGCGGAAATAGACCGGTCATGGCGCTCCTCAAACGTATCTTCAGTGATCATCCCGACATCTTGGAATTCCACATCAAGCTCTCCGTTTCTAGACTGGTGACTAAAACATTAGACGGAATTCATGAGTGCTAAACGTTGAAATTCCAGTGCCGTAGCTCAGTCACAGGATAGCTGTCTGTCTGCCATCTGACTTCAGTGAAGCTGCCAATTTGATCTGAAGTCTACTTGGAACCTCCTGTTGATGGCATTTTCAAACCTGCTCGAGCCAGGCCGTTTCATTGGCGCGTCATTGAGGCGTCTGCGCTGAAGTCGAGCTATGGCCCTATTGCTTGCCGTCCTCGATGGATGTCTTTTGCGTTCCTCAGGGCGGTGAGGAGGGTCAGACGGAGATGTTTCTGCTGATAAACCAGCCGCCTTCAGGAGGCTCGTGTAGGCTGTACCCGCCGCGGGGACGAGTGATGGGAAAGGTCAGTCACAGTGAACGGGTGGAGCCAGATATCTCGTTTGCCTGCAGCACGCATGAGACTGAAACTGAAATAAGACGGGGCTAAAACGAATTGTATCCGTTGATGCAGATCTGCTAACATGATTATTTCCAGATTGTTATCATCAGGATATTTTGACGAAAGTATTTCAGTTGTTAAAACATTTTATAGAACCTAGGTAACCACTGGCCGTCACATTCCCTTTACTTATCATAACCACATATTTAAGACATGAAAATCAAAGTTTTTCAGGTATAGTGAGCTTTAAGATCATATTTCTTTTTGAGACGCCAGGTGTGCATGACTGTCTTTGTAAATGTGCATACAAGTGACACTTCCGCCTGGCCTGACCACTCAAATGCATCTCTCGCAGCGCGCCGCTGCTATAGATGCCGATCCTCCCACCATGCGGAAGCGGAAACAAAATCTTGACAATGACAACACAACGGCGTCAACGGCGACTGAACACGACAGCACGGACGGGTGAAATATTCTAGATTAGTTGCTCGGAGAAACTTTGTTTCGTTCATGGTTGATCATCGGGGCTTAAGGGTAAACCGACTTTTCGGCCACATGGCGCCCATTTAGTTTCGATCTGGTTTGATTACACAGATTACCTCTTGGTGCAAAGTGGTTGGATTTATTTAAAGCATACATGTCGGTGGACGTTTCCCGTACAGCAGCGGTTTTTCACAACTTTTCACTCGCCGCGGGCCCGGCAGCGGGTCGTCGCGGCCCTCAGAGCCGGGCCGGGCCCTCACCGAGGACTGGACAGTCAAGTGTCGCCGTTTCCGGGACCCGGACGGACAGAGGATCGCGAAGTACAGCTTCTACCGTGAGTAGTGCTGACCACTGTTGCCGTCAGCAAACCTGCTGCGGGCGCAGGAGGCCGGGGGGAGAGGGGGGGGGGGTGGAAGGTGGAGAAGAGACAGTCAACGTCTGGAACACAAGTAAAACACGAGCGAGAATTGGCGTAGATTTGTAAGGTCTTTTGCATTATCATGCATCAGATATAAGTAAAGAAGCCTCTGACGTTGTTATTGGGCTGCACGAAGCGTATTTAGATAGCCTGTTACGTGACCATTCTTTGATTTTTATGTACTCTTTTTCGTGTTATTTGTGCCTCTCCTCATTCTCTGAAATGTTGTCTTGCGTCTTCGCAGTCAAGCATCTCAAGTACAGCTATGTAAAGAACATGAAATGTGGCGCTGAAAGGAAGGCGAAGTTGGTTTTCCCATACGGTCGATGGGAGTTGAGAGTCAGCATATACGACACGATGGGAGCGATGAATGATATCTCCATCGCCAAGTTTTCGGTACGGTGGTACATGGTGTATTTAATCAGAAGTGAAGCTTACTAGCGCATTCGGGTTGTTCCACTGCATTCCGTTTTTGCGTGTACGATCCACTGGTCGTATGTACTAAGCCTCTCGTCCAAGTCGGCTGTTTAAAAGCGTCAATGCATTGTCTCCTGTGGTATGACCAGCCAGCCCGACCGTACATCAGGCTGTCGTCCTGTTGTCCTCCGTGACCTGACTGACGCTCCCCCCGGACAGACGTCACTGCCTACGAAGGGAGAACGGGCGCGCTGGGAGCTGAAGGGAGACATCGGGAGGGCCATGGGCGAGGGGGACCAGTCGCGGCTGACCCAGCTGCTGCAGTCGCGCGCTTCTGTGGACAAACATCCGCTGCCTGATGACCCTGACCAGGTCAGTGAGGGGGCGAAGAAACTGCCAGACCTGTAGAGGTCAGTGAAGCGTGAATAACACCGGCACCCATGATGTGCTCAATGCCATTGGCGAAGAAGTATCCAGTTTCGTGCAAGTCGAAGCTCCTTTTCGGAAGTGAGTTGCACGGCGCGCAAGTTTAACTGTCGTAGTAGTTCCCATTTTAGTTTTTATCTTTTTGAACGAAATGTTCTACAAAAATGCGCAGCCCTAAAATAACGGCCGTCTGTCCCAGCCGACCACCCCTGCTGCGGCCACCGAAGACGAGCTTGCTGCGCCCAGAACCCTGAGCCCAGAGGAGGAGCAGGCGCTGCTGGCCGAACAGCAGCGCCGGCAGGACGAGGAGCTGACTCGCCGAGCCGAGGTCAGGACGCCCGAGGCGAGGCCGAGTCGAGTTCAAAGAACCGACGTCAGGAGGCCCGAGGCGGGACCGAGTCGAGCTCAGAGAGCCGCCGCGCCGTACGGCAGACGGTTCTCTGCCTCCCTGCCGCGCCGTACGGCAGACGGTTCTCTGCCTCCCTGGCCGCCGCCAACGCCGCCAAACGAAGCGAAGCGACTTCGGCGCGCATCGCCAAGTTTTTGAAATTTTGCATTATGCATATGGGGTAGCACGGGTAGTGTTACGAATACGGAATGGCGCGGACAGCTTATGTCTTTTGCATCTTTTAGTGTTGTTTTCACGAAGGCAGTCACTCTTAGGAAAGTTGTTAGTCTCGCAATGATAGTAATTGTGTCATGCGAGTGATGAGGTGTACTGCGCTCAAGAAACTTAAGTTGCCCAGTAATCGCCACGTGAATTGGACGGTGGATAACGATGACTTTCTGACAGGCCTTTGGAAGGAGCAGTTTAAAAATACCACCATTTTCCAGGAGGCTAAACTGATGCTTATGAGCCTGGGCAGCTTTAACACCGATACGCTGGACGACTGTACCCAGATGTTATCTACCGTCGCCGCAGTCGTTGGCGACGACGAGGCCATTGATTCCAGCGGTTAGTGACCGTGTCCAAAGGTGTTCCCTTGTCCAGATCCACACAGAAGGCCCGTTCACACGGCCCCGTGGACCGGAGGATGGGGAGCCGAGCAGCAGAGTCCCGTGTGTAGCAGGCGTGGCGTTCAAGTCCCAGAACGGGTACCTGATGTTGGCCCTGACCGATAGGGTCAGCCCGTCACGGGACGGCCGTGACGAACAGTCCGATAAAGATTCTCTTGTGCCATCCGACTTGGTAATTGTGAAAAACTTGCCCTACATTTGGGAACGGTTGGGTAATGGGCTGGGGGGCACGCGCAACAAACTGCGCCTAGCACGATTTGTGATCCCATCACTGCCCATTCCAACACGCTCGGGTGGAATAATTAGCTTGAAGTCACGATAACGATTTTACACCTTTCCCGACCACAGTGCACGATACAAACGAATTGGCAGGGGAACTAGAGATGTTCTTAAAAGGTAATTAACGAGGCCCACAGATAAAAGATCTTGCTGAATAAAAGAACAGGTAGAGGATCATAAGAGATAAAGGATCCAATCCCAAGATCATGAAAGATAACAGATCCACTCCAAAGAACATGAAAAAAACATAAAGGACCCAATAAATGGTCTGAGAGATTTATTTTTTAACGCACTTTTTATGCAGCATTGAATGGTGAGTCGCATTTTATGTCTGCACCGAACAGGAAAGGACCTAGCGATTAGCGCTGTGGGCGGAAAATGTTTGCAGAACATTATGTCAACATCGCTGAACGATCCAGCTGAAGCCGACACCTTCGTCTCCAACAGCATGCAGACCCTGTCGTCTCTGGTCAAGGTGGGAGAGTGGTCACAGTGACTTTGGTTCGTGCATTGCACGAGCTGATTGCTTCGTGCGGTCGAAAATGACAGCTTGCCCGCCGTATTTTACCTTTTGTGCAGATAAGAAAGGTCTGGGTTTGCGCACATAAAAAATGGCAATTTAAGTGTTAATTTTGTTTCCATTTGCTTTGCACTATGTTCTGTCTTTGTTTTGTTGATTGAGTTCTGTTTGGCTTTGTTCTGTGCTCTGTCTTTCTTTTGCCGGTTTTGACCGTTGTGGCAGGCGAGATGAGTATTCAATCAGAATGCTGTAACACGGGATACAGTTCACTTTGATTTCAGCTGTTGTAGCCATAACTTTTTGTGGATTCCTATTCTATGGTCGAATACTTACTATATTCCGAAATTTCCTCTCTGTAATATCTGACCAGCCTGCCTCATCAGCATCCAGCCGGGCAAGGGGCCGTTGACCCATGCTGGCGGCTCTGCTTCAGGGCATATCGGGCACGTTGCTTGACGGGAAGGTGCTTCCCTCTGACCGGGCACCGACCGCCACTGAAGACCCGCTGGCCTCTCCGGTCGACGCGGAGGAGGCGGCGGCGGTGGCGGCGGCCGCGCAGGTGTCTTATGCCTCGGATCAGGTGTCCCGGATGCTGCAGTCGGTGGAGGCGCTGCAGAAGAAGCTGCTGGAGCTGGTGTTCCCCGGCGAGCCGGCCGTCACCATTGCCACCGAGGACGGCCTGGAGATGACGCTCGTCATGTGAGGGGACACATTCGGAGTGGTGGCAAGGGTGCCAGGCTGATGCCCCTGGCTGTTCTGGAGAAGGTCTATCATACCATGTTGCCAACATCATGTTCGTTTTTAAGTCCGTTTACTGTCTTGCATCACGGGTATTCTAACACGATGTTTGAGGGTAAGCGTTTATTGAAGGCCGTCGTAAAGTTGAGATAACTTTTCATAACGCATGGCTAAAGGAAAACCAGCACTTTGGCGCACATGATGTAACTCACGCAGCCTTACTTCCTATCTCTGGAGTCGATATCAGCTTACTACCAACAGCCAGAGAACTAAAACACCGATTCGAGGCAGTCTTTCCGCTAGTATGCCAGCGACGGGCGTCTCTTCGTGGAGCCAGTGACAGACGGGCTGGTTCTGCGGCAGGATGGAGGCGGCCGAGCTGAGCGATTTCCAGATATGGCAGGGCGGCGGCTTGTACACGTTCCCGGACATCTGTGCCATCCTGCACCAGCCGCGGCAGGACGGAAACTGTTCGGCCGCCCAGAACAGGACGGTCGCCGTACAGGCCGTGGCCTGGCCCAGCATACTGCAGGTCAGTCGGCGCATACTGCAGGCCAGTCGGCGGCATACTGAAGGTCAGTCGGCGGCATACTGCAGGCCAGTTGGCGGCACACTGCAGGTCGGTCAACGGCATACTGCAGATCATTCAGTGGCGTACTGCAGGTCAGTCGGTGGCATACTGAAGGTCAGTCGACGGCATACTGCAGATCATTCAGTGGCGTACTGCAGGTCAGTCGGCGGCATACTGCGGATCATTTAGTGGCGTACTGCAGGTCTGTCAGTAGCGTACCATATACTGCGGACCATTCAGTGGAGTACTGCAGGTCAGTCGGTGGCATACTGAAAGTCAGTCGACGGCATACTGCAGATCATTCAGTGGCGTACTGCAGGTCAGTCGGCGGCATACTGCGGATCATTCAGTGGCTTACTGCAGGTCAGTCAGTAGCGTACCACAAGTCCAGTCCGCAGAATAACGCATGCATGCCGCTGAGGTGACAATATGCCACGGAGGTGTGGTGTATGCCGTCTACATGAAGAAGACGCTGTATCATGAGTCAGTGGACAGGACACTGCATGCCAGTAGATGGTAAATCCGCAGCTGACAATCCGCAGCTAATGTCTGGCTACGGTTCGTCCCTAGTGCTATTGCCCTCTGATGGACAGACTGTAAAACTGAGCTGTGGTAATATTTGGCATGCGGTTAACTGGAAAGGATTTGCATTGACCAACAAGTCCAAAATTTGCACAGACAGGCGGGTCCGCTGGTCGAGGCGAGACTGTGCAAGGCGAGGTCAAGGCAACACAGCGGTCTCACATCTGCTCCGGCAGGCGATAACCTTCCTTTTTATGCATACCTTGGGCAGTGGGGCAGTTGATATGAGGGCAATAGAACGGTGTTCGACAGCAGGAGGCTGTGGCAGCGCTGCTCATCTGACCCGCTCGACCGTCCGTCTCCAGTCGTACGGCGCCGGGGCGCGCCAGCTGCTGGGCGCCGACACCCGCACCATGCAGCTGCAGCTGGTGGACGTGACGCCGGAGCGGAGTCTGGTGCCGCTGCCTGTCACAGACCTGGAGCCGCAGCACGAGGTGCTCATCGTCATCCCTCGAGGAGGCCACGACGAGGCCGTCCCGGCCATGCCGCGTGAGTGACCTCGTCAGAGGCGTGAAGGAGGTCAGGTCATGGTCTGCCCAGTTAAACTGCCTGAGTGACCCCGTCAGAGGTGTTAGGGAAGTCAGGTCATGGTATGCTCAATCATGTCCATGAATGACCCCGTCAGAGGTGTGAAGAAGGTCAGGTCATGGTCTGCCCGGTCATGTCCCGTGGGTGGTCAGGGGCGTGAAGGGGTCAGATCATGGTCTGGCCAGTCATGCTCTGTAAGTCACCTCGTCAGGGGTGTGAGGGAGCTCAGGTCACGGTCTGCCCGGTTATGCCCGTGAGTGAACCGTCAGAAGCGTGAGGAGGCTCAGTTCGCGATGGTGTCGCGAGAGTGACATCTGAAGCGCGACTGGAGATGGTGAGATGAGATTCGTGTTCAGAGCTGGTTGGTCGATTGCTTCGAACGGGATCAACGCTGCGGTTTTGGTGCTATTCGTGTGAGGTGATGGCCGCGACATACAATAGACAGCATGCCTTAGTTTCGGGCAGCGGGACTACCACTTTTTTCCTGGGCACCCAACTACGCACGCTCTTTCTGCGCGTGTCCGTAACCTGACGGTTGTCGTGGTTTCAGCTCCATCTCTGGTGGTTCCACGCCCCGAGCCCTCCCAAAAGCCCATGATGTACCACGTGTTCAACGTGACCAATCCGTTTTCATCTGTCAACATTGAGATCACTCTCAGCAACCCCTACACACAGGTGATGTCTTGGTTTTGTGTGTGATTTGTAGCTTGTGTTTGTATCTTGTTATTATATTATATTATTATTTATTATTATTATATATTAATATATATTATATATATATATATATATATATATATATATATATATATATATATTATATATTATTATATTATTATATCATATATTATCTATCACAAATCGCTTGTGATTTGTAGCCTCATCTTGCGCAAACAAAACAGTGTTGCACTTTAATGAAATGAATCCTGACCAAGGTGCTCCGTTCCTCGTCAAAGTGTTGTTTCTAAGTCGTGGTGCATTGGCCCGCTAGAACATTTGCATTTTTCGTTCTTTTCTCTCTTTTTGCCGTGTTCGCGCATACTGAACTCCAATGTTTACTTTTTACTACAGCGATGTCTTGCTACCGGTGTCGCCTAGGAAGACCACCCTGGTGGCGGTTTGCAGGTTGTATTGTACCAATTTGACGTTTCTACAGATGGCGCTGTTTATAAGACGTGCTCTTCGACCTTCGCTGGTTCTGTGGGATGAAGTCGTCGAGCTCAGCACGGTACTCCGCGTCAAAAATGGTATGAGAGCTGGAACGTGTGGTCACAGGAAGCCTTGAATGAATACACGAACAACTTGGTTAGACCGCATGGATAGTAGAGGAACTTAGCATAAAGTGGCTTTGTGTGATTTCCTCCCGACACCTGTTCCGATGGACTGCCGAAACCATTCTTAATTTTTCTCTTCCGCGCCTTCGTCACGTCCTCGTGATGTTCCGTGAATGCGAAAAGGAGTTTTTCGACGTTTTTGCGCCCGCTGTTCCGCAGTGTCGCAGCCACTGCTGGACCCTCCCGACCCCTGGGGGAACCTGACGGACGGGCCTGGCACGTACCCGCAGTACGACGTCTTCCTGGACGACCGGATCACGGGCAATTACACAGGCCCCATGTACCTGGGCGTGGCAGAGCTTGCCAACTTCACCGACGAAGAGGTCAGGACGCCTGGCAGGCGTCAGGCAGCAGCCTGACGGTGACAGGGGCGGGGACATGGGGCTGTAACGATGGTAAAATTGGTTGTAGCGCTATATGCTCATGAGGCTTTTAGTAAGGTCTTATGTATGTATGGAAATATTACGTGCGTGTTTTTGGACTGAAAGGAATAAGATTTCACTAACATGTGAATGGCATTTTTCGGACCAGAATGACTCGTCGCCAAATTACTTAAGACTGTTCATTGCCTAATTACGTCCTGCGATCATTTCAGTGTATTGCGACATCAGTCATCATCGCTGATGGTTCTCAAGATACGGACGGCTAAACCACCGAGAAGTGAAAATACGTTTTCAACATGCACTTTACATGTACTGGCATGTGTGTCTGTATTTGACTACAATGCGTTGTCTTCGTCGCAGTCGTTCTGGGAGTCGCCGGAGTCGGTGAACATGACGTGGACCAACATCTCGAGGGTCTTCTCCTCCAACTACACGGTGCGCATCTTCACGTCCGGGTGTCTCTTCTTCGACGCTGCCACTGAGAGCTGGAGCAGTGAGGGCTGCCGAGTTCTGGACGCCAACCACCGTTCCACCACCTGCTCCTGCAACCACCTCACCTCCTTCGGCTCCGGCTTCTTTACCCAGCCCAACTCCATCGACTTTGACTACGTCTTCGCCAATGCCGGTGAGACAATGATAGCGCAGTTTTCGTACTGATAAACTTTCAGAATACAGGCAGACGCTTTCTGCCTAGGTTTAACTTTAAACGGATTGTGTCCGACCTTGACCTGAACCTTGACCGGGTCAGGAGGGGAGAGAGGGGTTTTATTCGAGCCTATGGCCGCCTGAGTGTGTCGCTGACCCGGTCAGGGGCAGTTAGTATCTCAAGATAATTGAGAAAGTTAAGACTTTAAACCAGAGTACCAAGAAAGGTATTGTGGAAACCGGTGAGGATTTGTCATATGTCATATGTCAGGATATGTCAAGACATTTGGGAAAAGCGCTTCGAAAAGATCTAGACGAACAAGCGGTTCGGTCCAGGGAGGAAGTGGTATGAGAGACAACAGCTTTGTTAGACGAACAGTCTTAGAACTTAGAAACGCCAAGAGATATTTCAAGAAACTGCCAAAGGCCTGAAAGACAATCTGAGCGTCAAGGAAGAGTGAAAGATTTTGGATCTAGTTTTAATTTGAGAACGTTAGATGTCCCATTTGCAAGAAAGTTACATTTGCGTCTGTCGTACTAATTTTGTCTCATACGCATGTTTGAACCTTGAACTAATATCTGCACTGCGATGTTCTGAATGTAGACTCTGAACGTTTACCCACAACTGTTTACGTTTTACCCGTAAAACTTGAAAACGTTCACGTAAATCATAAAAATAATTGGTCTACAAAGGCATAATTCGCCATTCGGCGGTCCGCTCTTGAGCAAGATTCTGCTGACATTCCCAGGTTTCGAGAACAACCTCACTATTTACGTTACCATAATCGTCACGGTGGCGGTCTACTTGATCTTGGTGTTTTGGGCCCGCTGGAAGGACAAGAAGGATGTGGAGAAGATCGGATGCACTCCCTTTCTAGACAACAACCCTGAACACAAGGTATAATATGTGATTATTCGACCAGCACCACCGACTCAGACTCCGGATTTTGATTTCTCCAACAAGACTGTGTGATGTAGATTTGATGAAGGAAATTGTTCACCGTTACGAAAAAAAATTCCTGCATGATCTAGTTGTCAGCCGAAAAACCGTTTGGATTTCGCTGTTGGATCGTTCACTGGGCTGCAGACGTTTACATCAGCACATGCCGGCAGTCGCTGCGGGTTCCGACACCCGCACAGCCATCCGTCCTGCGAAGCACCCGTTTAACACGCATACAGCACTTCAGAGCCTGCACCGCCGTCGGTCCGCCTTAGAAGCCCGACTTAACGGCACGCCGGCGTTGCAGTACCTGTACGAGATTCTGGTGTTCACCGGGCACCAGGAGGAGGCGCAGACCGACAGCCGGGTGCAGCTGATCGTCTCCGGCGACCGCGACGAGACGGACGTGCGCACGCTGACGCCGGGCGGCGGCGGGCGCGGGCTGGCGCGCGGCGCCACCGACAGCTTCGTCATGGCCGTGCCGCGGCCGCTCGGCCAGCTGAACTACCTGCGCGTGTGGCACGACAACTCGGGCCACGACGCCGCCGCCTCCTGGTACCTCAGCGTCATCGTCATGCGCGACGTCCAGACCGGCGAGAAGTTCCAGTTCATCGCCAACAGGTGGTTCGCCGTGGAGAGGGACGACGGGCAGGTGAGACGGGTGGGGGATGAGCGAGTGAAGCGTGGTCGGTAGTTCCGGAGGAAATGTGTTTTGTTAGTGATCTCCGGTTGAAAGCTGGCGTTAAATTGCTCAGAAAGACAGAATTTTCCGCAAAATACTTGTTTCAACCGGAATACATACCGTCCCATATGCATGCTGTATTTCTTGGATCATCCAACACTGTGCAATAAACGTCGCACAAATGCCGTGGTTTTTGCAACAAAGCTTCCTTCAAACGAAGCCGCTTTCAAAAAATTAATGCTCTTCGAAGTTGGAGAGGAAGAGGTTCAGTTCCATTTCAGCCTGACCTCTTCCCCCCAGATCGACCGACTACTGCCGGTGGCCGGCCGCGAGCAAATGCTCGACTTCCAGCACCTCTTCAACACCACCTCGCGCAAGAACCTGTCGGACGGCCACCTCTGGTTCTCCGTCTTCATGCGGCCGCCTCGGAGCCGGTTCACGCGCGTGCAGCGCGTCTCGGCCTGCATGGCGCTGCTCTACCTCTCGATGCTGGTGAACGCCATGTGGTACGGCCTGGTGCCGGACGAGCCAGGCTCCAGCGCCTTCTCGTTCGGCCCGTTCTCCTTCAGCCCCGAGCAGCTGGGGGTCGGCGTCATGGCCAACCTGATCGTGTTCCCGCCGTCGTTCCTGATCGTGCTGCTCTTCAGGAAGTCGCGGCCACGCCACCCACGGGAGAACCGCGTCGAGAAGGCCGTCAGCGAGCAGCGTGAGTGCCGCCGACTGGGCGATTGTTCAGCTGACGCGTTCAACTATTTTGAGATAAGTTGTAGCTAATAGAAAGCTTTGGTTCGGTCTTCCTAAACATGTTGAATACGTTCATGGATTCGTATTGCGCGGATCACAGGAGATGCCTTGTGGCAGAACGTAATATGTCGCTAGCATGGATGTCTGTATGCTTTGAATTAAACGTTCTCGAGTTCGAGTCGCAAGTTTTAGTGCTCTAAAGATGTGTTCATACTGCACAAACAGGTGCTCAACAAAGAGCAGCCACGAAGGGAGGAGGGCGTCGGGATGGTGATTTGGACAACAGCAAGGATGGAGACTCCCTGACCACTGCGACGACTGATCGTGGCAAGGCTGTCGTCGATAAAAAGATTCAGCGAAAAAAGTCATTCAGTCTCCCTTGGTAAGAAGGCCATTTGTTCACGGCGTGTACGTGGAAATTAACCCTCGCCCGCATGGGGGGGCTGATGCAGCTCCCACTGGTTTTCTGAGGTTTCCTGAGGATAACTTCCAAACGGTTTGCTTGATCCATCTGAAACTTTGTGCACCATCGGGGGCATCTTTTCGGCATCTGTAAAATGTTTCCCTCTACGTTGCTTTGGTAACGAGCTCTGACGTCATAACGGGAACCATGCCGGGCGTTTTCGCGCACCAACGCGCAACAATGGAATATTTATCAACAGACTCAAAATTGTATGCCCTCTAAGACTATGCAGCTGTTTAGTAGGCTTATGTTCACTGCCGGGATGTCATGGATGCAAACTGAGGTCATGGTCTACGACGGGGAACACGTTACCTTTTATCTATGGAAATGCGATGGGGAATAGGTATCGCAAAATAACCAATACATTCGGATTGCTCTAAGTGTATGGAATCAGATAATATCGTTTAGGCGTAAATTCTCTTTTATTTGATCAAGAGGGCAAATGCTGCGAAGGCCTGGTTTACTCCGAGCGGCGCCGACCGCCAGGGATGAGTCCACAGTACCACGACAGATTTTGTGTTGCATATCAGCTTAAAAAAGCGCTTTTTACACTTCTACGTGAAGATATTTAGCTGAATGGAGGTCATGCTAGGCCACTGGCTGAAGATAACTGGATGAACTAAGATTACCTTACTATGCCATTCGATAGTAGTAGTGGTTAACTCATATGATACACTGGATTTCATCATCGATAATTATCAATAAAAAATACTTTTGCGGCTACGAGAACACATTTAAGCCGACGACCCCCTGGACAAGGATTGATCCAGCATGGCCTGGATCAGACTCCATGGGTAAAATCCGATCATGTGGGGGGGGGGGTAGATGTACTAATAATTGATCGACGAACACTATGATATCCGTTACATTTCATCGTTTGTTCTTCGGGGTTCATTTGTGCTTAAACTCGGAAAAGGTCCCACTTTCTGCCAGTGTTCACTTTTGACCCGGCCTGAAAGGCCACCCTCTGATCCGAGACCTTAAAAAGAGATACCAGTCGTGAGATCTCATCGTGCGCAACACCCTGCTTTTTCCGCGACGCTCTAGGACGTACACTGTGGAAATGGTTGGGAAGAGGGTGGTCATACCAATCCCTCTATGCGTGCGCGTTGTGCATAAGCCTCAGTACGGGCGAGGGTTAAAATGGCATGATAGCAATTCTAATTTTATTGTTAAGGAGTGTCATGATCTGATTGTTTTTGTTGTTTACAAAGTACTTCGGATTTCGTCAGCGTTTCCGATATGTTATTTTGAATCTTACATTGTAATCAGATACGTGATCTTCAAGGAATAAATTTGAGTGGAATGATTTGTGTACCAATTTCTGTTGTTATGTAGGCTTTTTGTGTCATTTTCATAGCGTTTTTATTCCAGGTGGTGTGCTATCATTGCATGGATTCTCGTGGTAGTGAGCATGGGAGCATCAATCTTCTTCCTCTGGGCTTACGGCATCACCTTCGGCAACGAGAAAACGACCAAGTGGCTAACGGCCCTAGTGATCTCCTTCTTCTCTTCCTTGCTCTTCACACAACCGTTGAAGGTCACTGAATGCAACGACTTTGCTCTGCATCACCACACAAGACAATGGAACACTGTCATGACAACACTGCTATATGCAGCAACCTAAAAACCTGCCGGCCATTGTCGCGTCCCTTCGACCTGGACAGTCTTGTTCTCTCACGCTCGTTACAGCCAAGGCATTACATCAGATAACTCTGAGATCCATTTAGCATTCGTGTAAACTGTTTGCATGATTTGACAACCTTTGAACTTTTTAACGTTGTCGTATGCTTAAAATCGCCACCACCTGCCTTGCTACCAATACTTTACGTCGGCGATCGCATGAGGTACCCAGTAATTGAAGCCATAAATATTCCATTTGGCTGGTGATCCTGATTAAATGCTGCCAAAGGTAATTTTGATCTCGGATGCTTTCAAGGGCTTACCCTCTCAGAAATGCTGGTCCTCAGTTTTGCTGATGGTCTTGGTTCAGGTACTGCTGACGGCCATGCTGGTTTCGGCCGTCTGCAAGAAACTCGATAACGACCATGATGACATTGATGATGACGAAAAACAGCCGGAGTTGGAGCAAGATGAAGAATGGCTCTCTCCACCACATCGTCCTAGTATGTTTTTCCGCCAAGAGCCTGGTATTTACTCGTAATTGCTGGTCACGAAACGAAACGACCATTAAAAAAAACATTTGCGGTGCACATTGAAATTTCAATATTCATATGCGACTCACCAGTGACTAAATTCGTTTTCAACAGACTTCCGATTAGAACAGAAAGTGATGGTGAGGAAATTGCAAGACGAAAAACACGCATCATCAAAACCTTGACGATGACGAATGATGCATGTGGGAAATAAAAAGTTAATACACTGTTAATAAATGACGTATGGCTTTAGCATGCGGCCAAAGATTATAACTCACCTTTGGAAACCTTGCCTCCGCGAATTACAGAGAAGAGATCGCGTCGTCTGCAGTACAAGCCTCCCGACGCCGCCTTCCTGGAGAGGGCCAAGGAGCAACGGCGGAAGGAGGTCGCCATGTGGGCCATCCTGAAGGAGGTGCTGGCGTACGCGTTCTTCCTCTGGGTCCTGCTGGCCCTCAGCTACGGCAACCGGGCGCCGAGCTCGTTCCTGATGCGGGATGCGCTGAGCCGGGCGTTCGGCCGGCCGGACGCCGCCTGGCTCGATTTCGGCAGGGTGGGCAACGCCAGCCGGTTCTACTACTGGGCGCGTGAGGTGCTGGTGCCGCAGCTGGTGGCCGGCGAGGACTACTCGGGCCGACCGCCGGCCAAGTCGGAGCGCCGTCTGCTGCAGGACCGCGTCAGCCTGCTGCTGGGGCACGCCACCCTGCGCCAGGTCCGCGTCAGGGAGAGTGAGTAACGAGAAACAGGTCCGTGCCAGGAGAGAATGATCAAGGGACCAGAGTGATCAAGTGATCAAGTGATCAGAGAGAGTGATTTTGTGCCTGCATAAGCACAAGCCAGGGAGAGTGAGTAACAGAGAACAGACCGACGCCATGGAGGGTAAGTAACAGGGAACAGGTCCTGGTTAGGAAGAGTGAGTAAAGGGTAACAGGTCCGGGTCAGGCAGAGTGAGTAAGGGGAAACAGGTCCCAGTTAGTGAGTGAGTAAGGGGAGACAAGTCGGTATCGGAGAAAGTCAGTAAGGCGGAACAGGTCCGCGTCTACGAGAAGGTGTGACGCGAACCCGAACCCGCGAACCTGCCAGTCGAGAGCGTCGTTAAATATCCCAATAACCAACCAACCAACAGAGTCATTCGTTCGGCCTCTCGAAAAAATTGTCTTTTCAAACCATTCAAGTGGAGTGATAGATCACGTGGCTGTCGCCGTCTTCGACGACTCGAGGAGGGCGCTCTTCGAGTCACCGGCTCATCACCATCATTCTCTGAGGATCGTCAACTGTTTGCAGGAACATGCCGAGTACCGAAGGCGATGCGCTGGCTGACGAACCACTGCCGCGGCAAGAGCGCCATCTTTGACGAGGAGCGGCGCGACTTTGGTCGCGGCTGGAACGCCTCGCTGGCGGCGGTGAGGCCGCACAACCTGGCCGAGTACCGGTACAGGAGCGCTCTGGAGCTGGACGGCGTGCCGTACTGGGGCAGCATCGGCTGGTACAGCCCCGGCGGGTGAGTGCTGATCGGTGCTGCCATCTGTTGAGTGCAGCCAAAGCACCAGGCTAACATTGGCAGATAAGAACTAATTATATGCTGTCACATGCGGCCCGGCAGGTGAGCGCTAACTATTGTGTTGCCCTCTGCTGAGCAGTTAGTCGATACCAGCTGGTGCCAACAGGCCCGTCACAAACTTGGCAACAGCTGACCGGTGCTGCCATCTGAGGATTGCTTAGTGTAGTCCCAGAACGTATTCATGAGACCTCTCAATATTCTGGTTCCTTCTAAAATGATACATTAGATATATCCGTAGCCAGACGCGCAGCCAGGATTTTCTAAAGGGAGGGGCCCGGGTCTTAATGTGAACTGCTATCATATGAAAATCGCCTGCTGGGAACTCGATGTACAATGGTGTTTACAAAAAAAAACATGCGGGCCTGTGGGGAGGGGGCGGGTCCCCGGGCCTCCTTTGGCTGCGCCGGTGCCCCTAGCTAATGCTGCTCCTTATCCTTTGATCCACCTTCTGGCCCTGGACGGTGGCGCCCTCTGTCGTGATGGTGCTGCCACCTGTCGGCAGGTACGTGCTGGAGCTGCGCGGCTCCCGGTCACTTCTTGTGGAGGCGATCTCTCGTCTGGAGGCCGACCGGTGGCTGGACGCGCGTACCCGCGCCGTGTTTGTCGAGTTCAGCGTGTACAACGCCCAGGTGAACCTGTTCGCCAGCTGCCAGCTGCTGGTGGAGCAGTCGCCGGACGGTGAGTGGCAGGAGACAGGCCGGGGCCGAGCTCTCGGCAGGTCTCAGGGGTAGGGTGCAGGGCAGCAGGCAGTCTGCCGCAAATCATCAGGCGGAATTAATTCCGGCGTTAAAGGTTTTTGCAGCAGCAGAGGTTTCTGCTGTAGCCGATTAAAGCCTTATTTAAGAGGGATAAACAATTTAAATACAACTCCACCTTTAAGGAAAGACGAAAAATTTCTGGGAACTCGTCATCGCTTGCTTCGTGGACTTGAAAATATATTTATGCCAACCTCTTTACAGCAGTAGCTTTTTCAGTCTGCTTAAGATGTCATTGCTGTTCCAGGTGGCATGCTGCCTTCGATGAAAATTACTCCCTTGCGTCTTGTTCGGTATCACCAGGGCTTTGGCCTGTTCGTCTTGGTTTGTGAGGCTGTCTTCATTGCCTTCATCATATATTACACATACAAGGAAATAAAGGTATGTTTTTTCTGAGATATAATGAGCAATGATGAAAACGAACGCACGCTATCACATCATACCAAAATATCATGCTACTTACCATACTTCAGGCTGAATTGCCTTTTACACAGACTGTATTTCTTCTGGAATACACTGCAGTTTTCGTTGGAGAATGGGTATATTTGTCACTGAACGCGATGCAGAGAGGGACTGGATGATGCATTCGGTGGCTAAAGAACTGCGCCTAAAACCAGCAAGTAAAGCTCCCATGACATGCTGTTGTTTTTATGATAAGCTTGCTGAGATGAGGAGAGATGAGGCCCGTGGTGAGTTTCTGTCCTCATGGTTCATTACTGAAAGACATGTTTGGAGCCCAATGAATTGTGCCTAAAGCGAGCAGATAAAGCTTCCGTGACCTGCCGTCGTTTCCAGGACATGAGGCGTCAGAGGATGGCGTACTGGAGCGATCCGTGGAACTACCTGGAACTGATCGTAGTGGGGCTCGGCCACGCAACCATCGTCTTCTACGGCATTCGAAGCATTCTCGGGATGAGGTAAGTCCGACGTTCCAGTGCAGGAAAAAAGAGAGCCCATGCCTGTAGCCAATTTAGTACGAGGCGAAACTTGTCTCAGAACAATACATATAATGCATTATTTTCCGAAATATTACGGTTTTGGCACAGCAAAAAAGCAAAAAATAGCAACGACAACAAAGAACGAGCAAACAGAATTTAAAAAGCCGTTAACCTGGGCTCACTGCCAAATGCTTACCAATTTTAAAACCTGACCGAAAACTAGGCCATAGCACCACGATTATCTATCATGTTGTCTGATGAAGCACAATGGAGGCGTAGACATGAAAGATGCATCGCTTTCCGCGATATTTTTTCCCGTTTCACCGAGAACCGCCTCCGACAGGATCGTCGACGAGTTTGCCTCCACCCAGGGCTCCGGCTACATCAACTTGCAGTACGCGGCCTCCGTGGACGAGGTGTTCGGCTATCTCTGCTCTTTCCTCGTCTTCTTCGCCACCCTCAAATTCATCAAGCTGCTTCGCTTCAACAAGCGGATGGGCCTGCTGACCTCGACGCTGAAGCAGTGCGCCGCTGACATGTCCGGCTTCGCCGCCTGCTTCCTTCTGGTGACTGCGACGTTGAGATGCAAACAGTTTGCCTAAGCAGTTCATCGATTTCGTAGTGTGCTTGATGAAATGTTGCTTTCTCATTCTACAGTGCCACATTCAAAAACAATATTGATCTGATATTGACTATATTGAAACTAGAAACAAAGCATTAAGACAGCATTTACGGAAAAGGCAGATGATGTCGAATGGCTCTTAGACGACAACAAGCTTAATTAAATTATTAAGCTTAATAATTAAATTCTGAAACAGCAGCTGACTCACCAAGGTAGTGCATCAGCTACCAGGCACGTAGCCAGGAGTGTCCCCAGGGTGGAGCCAAAAGTCAAATTTTGTCACATGGCATTGGCATATGACGGAAACATATAGGAAAAAGCAGCAATTTTATGTAAAGTGACCCATATTTAATCCACAGGAATACATATAATGTTTGTCTTTGCAACATATCTATGATCACTACTGCGTATTCGTGCGAAACCGCTATGTATCTAGTGGAGACCGCTTGGCTCGTGGGAGGGGGGGGGCATGGCCCTCATGGCCCCCCTTGGCTACGTCCCTGTCAGCTACATTCACCATTTCACATTTTTCATGGCCGAAAACATTAAGAGTTCAGTTACGCTACTATCGTGCCTATGTTCCAGATATTCTTGGCGTTCGCTCAGTGTTTCTATCTTCTTCTTAACGCCGAGCACATCGACTATTCGAACTTCATGATCACCGTGGAGGCGATGTTTTCCGCCATGCTCGGTAGGTGGCAGTAACAGCACCCCAATGTCAGCTGGCTCACGTTTGTTTCGTTTTGTCAAGATCTGAAACGCAACCACCGTAGAGTCTTGATTTCATTTCGGGTTCCGCATCTTAATGTTACCTAGAATGGCTCAACATCTCAATGTTCTTTATGGTATTCCAACCTTTGCATGTCGGAGAGAGTGGAAATACGAGAATAACGTCGTTTTGTTCTACGTTGGTTGGTTATTGGGGCTTAGGGGCGCACCGACTGCAGGGTCATTCGGCGCCCAGTTTTGTTCTACGTGTTACCAATAACAAATAACAAATCTGTTAAAGCGATTTATGACAAAAATGTTTGATCTAGGGAGATGATGCAAAAACGAATTGGAGTTGCTACGTTACCTGTCCCCCTTTATATATTTCAGGAAAGTTTGACTATGCTGGAATATCTCAAGGATCACGGGTGCTGGGACCGATCGTGTTCTTTGTGTTTGCTTTATCCACGACTTTGATCTTGGTCAACATTCTTCTTACGCTCGTCATCGTATCGTTCCATCAGGTGAGTAGCAATCCAGTGTAATATATCTAAAGGCGCTTTCAGGATAATGGGCATGCGGTGTGGTGCACAGAATCTGCGGCACACGAAACAGTACGGAATTGGAGAAACAGTTTATTCTCAGTCAAGTCACACGCAATAAATGCACTCCACGTGACGGTAAAATACTTAGTAAAATGACGTATTTAGGCATGCCACATTCATTCACAAAGTAAGCCGCTCATCAATATGTTTAACTTCACCCATCTTTGGGTTGTTTATCTCATTTTTATTTCCAGATAAAAGAAGATATTCAGAAGCAGAGCAACGAATACGAGATTGTCGACTTTATGGTGCAGAAGATTAAGGCGTTCACCGGCGTTGGGAAATCCCAGAACATCGTATCGCCGGAACCAGTGAAGGCAAGCGATCCTTTGTTCATAGAAAATGGGGTAACAAGAATATCATTGACAAAGCAAGTCATGGTGTCCCACTGAAATCAAAAGCTGGTCGTATCGGAAGTAATCTTTTGAATATCGATCGTAGTTACGTTTAAAAGTCCGTGCGCTTTGAAAAATGTCTGTCTCCTTTCAGGAACCAACGGAGGAATTTCCAGACAAGGTTAACCAGCTGCTAGAACACATCAACGTCTTCTACTTTGAGGGGCACCTGGACTTGAACAACAAGTCTTGGATAAAGAAAGTCCATGACGTAGGTCGACCTGCAAAACCGCAGAGCGTACTAGACTCCAGTGTCGAGCTAATGGGACATTCTATTTTCGCTGAAAACAAAACGTTTTCAGAATTTGCAATTATTCAACGAAAATATCACCAAAGGCCATGTTTGTCTTCTGTTGCAAACTGTACTGTTGCCAAATTTGGCACATGGCTATGGCATAGGAGACTTTTGAGACATTTAACGTTGCCCCTATGGGGAAAACCCTCGGCTTCCCACGCTGTTTTGGATGTCTCCACGCCCCTGGAGTCGGATGCGCGGCTGGCACCAGTTTCGGGTCCCAGATCGGGGATCCGTATTTTGCCTGATACCGAAATGGCGCGCCGGCTGCAGGACAACCGTGTCGTGGAGCCTCGTGCGGCGCGATTACAAATGTCTCGCGCCATCTGGCTCGATGCCTGGGGCAATGTTGCCGCATATATGACAGCATTCGCGCGGCGTTAGGGTCCGCGCAACAAGTGTGGATAAGCGTAGGGTCTGATGCCAGAGCCACATCAACAAGATAGTGCTGCATTTATGAAGACTGGTGACTTCGAATGCACTGAGTCTGTTGGTAGTCACATTCCGCTACGAACAGACTCAGCTTACGTAACGTACGCACGAGTAAACACATAATTTCTTTGTCTGGAGGGATGAAACATTAGGATTTTCTCTATCGCCACGTTCTGGAAACGGCCACTGCTGTTTATGTTTGTTCCCCTTCGGCAGGCTGGTATTATAATTATAAAAAAACACTCCTTTTTTCTCTCCGTTTTCTTTTCAGGACAAAGATAAGGCAGACTCTGCGGAACAGGAGAAAAAGCAACAACAGCCTGCTGAATGTTAGTGACACGACCACGACGAAGATCGCGGGACAGAACCAAAATGGCTGCCGTCGCTGAACGGCAAGACAGTGATTCTCCAGCGCAACCTCAGACGACAGGCGTTTGCCGAGAGGACACCTTAACACCTTATCACGCGCCGACCTGGCGTTTGTACTTTCCGCTTGTCCAGAAGAACTTATTGTTATTGTTTTTTGTTAATTGGCACTACGTGTTGTGATGCTGGTTTATTGAATCATGACGTTTGGAGCCCTTGCCAGGTTGCTGTGGTCCGCACACGAGCTGTCATTGCGTAAGACAGGACGAGCGTAAAGCAAGCGTGTAAGAGCAGTAGAACTAGCTGGCTCCTGTTCGGCTTCAGCCTTCGGTGTCTGCCTGGTCGTTTTCCGTTTTTTTTTTCTTTGCACTCTGCTGATCTAAATTTATGTTGAACCACCAAGAACACGGACAGTGTTGCCAAACAAGACTTAAGAAAATGTAATCACGGCCATTTTAGCGGTCATGTGTCTCAAACCAAATGTATTCCTGGCGTCCCGTTTGTAAACAATCATTACCATGTTTTAGCACTAAAAATAATTGATGTAAATTGAGACATCTTTTCTGGAAACGACGCATGACAATCGTATCGTGAATTAAAGTAGCCCATTTCATGGCATGACTTCGCACTTTGCACCATGTTGTTCGCCTATGCTTTGAATAACAAACGCCATTCTCTAAAGCGGTTTGGACAGTTTTGTTTTCGTAGCCCGACTTAATTACGAGATGCAAACTAAATGCACCGATATAGCATGTGTTAGGAACTCTACAGTTCGTGCACGTTAGTAGCAGTTTAGTATGTGTTAGTGATTAGTATTCCAAGTAATATATTCTTGATCGGCCCTTGGGGTCGAGAGCAGCAGCAGCGTCACGTGCAGCACGTTACCGTCGCGGCTGGAGCTCATTTCGTCTTGGAGCTCGGCTTGCCGCCGGCTCAGCGCAGGCATAGCGCCGCGGTCAAGCGCGGCCGAGCCGTCCAGCAGCCGGAGCAGCAGCCGTCCAGCAGCTGCCCAGCAGCCGGAGCAGCCGGCCGCCCGTGCCACCCGGCCGGAACGTGTGGCGGCAGGCCGCCGGCGGGTTCAGGCGATTTATGTCAAGCACAGTTGCACGCGTAAATGCACAGAGCCACGTGATAACCCAACGAGTGAAATAAACAAAGCATAGCAAATCACAAGGCGTTTGTGTGCCATTGCATCAAAAGATGATGTTCGCGTTCGGCTGAATTCATTTTTATGACCTGCTAGAGACGTAGCCAGATGTTGCAGCTTCTTGAATAGAATGGGATGAGAAAATAAATAGCCTCTCACTTCGGACCAACACTTGGATGCAGACTCAAAGCTGCAACTAAAAATTCAATATGTAAACAACATACAACAAGCGTTCCGCGTCGCTCACCAGCGGCGGGCGGCTCGGCGTCAGCATCATCCTGTTACATCATCCGACCCCGGCACGGACGGGACCGTCTCTCAGGTCCGCCCGCCGGCTGCCAGAGCCGCACGCCTGATCGATGCACCGCGACCAGTTCCGGACAGGCTCACACCTCCGCCGGCGTCCGGCCGGCCGGCTATGGGCGCGTCACGCCGGCGCGCGACAGCCGGCGCGGCGGGCCGCGTCACTCGCGGGACGGCGCGTCACCCGCCGCAGGAGCCGGGCGCCGCGCCGTAATCCGGCCATTTACATGCGGCCGCTGTCGGCGGCGCCGCTCCGTCGGTAGCCGCGCGCCGGCGCCATCAAACGCGCCGCCGCCGTCATCGCGGCCGCTGCCGGATCCTGAATGTCACTGCGGCTGCCGCTGGATCCGGTGCCGTCACAGCGGCTGCCGCCGGATCCTGAATGTCACTGCGGCTGCTGCTGTATCACTGCAGACGTTACTCTGGCTACTACTGAGTCTAATGCCGTCTGCGGCTGCTCTGAATATGATGCGAATCTAAATACGAAAATAATACGACGCAATGAATGCTACACCACGATGCTCGGCATATGATGGATTGCTGCTGCCTTTGCTCTCGTTGTCTCTAGGTCGGCTGCCGTTGTCCTCACCGTGACGATCTCCTCCCTTCCGTCGCCCGGGGCGCCGCGTCGGCGCCGCCTGCCGCCGCTCACGGCGTCACGCCGTGCCTGGCGCGGCCTAGCCCGCGCCGTCTCCGCACCAGCGGCGGTGGCAGAGTCCGGTCACGTGTCCCGGTGGCGCCGGCGTGCCACTTCCGGCGCCACCGCGCCGGTCATCCATTGTCGGTGGCGCCGGCCGGCCGCCGGGGGCCGGCGGATTTCGCTGATCCCCCCCGCTCGCCGACGGTGGGGAGGGAGGTGAGGTCACCCGACCCGGTAGGCGGACGCGGCGCTCATTAAGCGGCGGGGGGCGCCGACCCGCGCCGCCAGTTTTGGGGGAAGGCGGGAGTGGTCGGCTCAGCTGGGCAGCTCGCTGCGGCCGGCGGGCTCCAGCAGGGCGCAGTCCCTGGCCGGGCTCTATCAGGGGCGAACATCAGCCGGGCTCCATTAGGGGCTCCGGTAGGGTGGGCTCCGTCAGGGTTAGTCTCCGGCCGGCCGACCGGGACACGGTTTTTCACGTCTGCGGTAGATCAGAGCCACTTCATGAGCTACTGCGCTCCCTGCTGCCCTACGGTAGTACCAGAGAGTTCGAATTAGTGAGGAAACATTTTCCTTATTAATTTGATCAAAGTGGTCTGATAGGGTGATGCTAGGGACTGGAGCCCGTGCCAAGCAGTCTGTTGCGTAGACTCAACTACAGCCGATCCCCACATCCGATAGCGCAATTCCAGGTACTGGCTGATTTTGGGGCGAAAATTTAACGTGCCTCTAAGGGTGCGACGCTATCGTGTGGTGAGCGGATCGTGAGCGTAATCGTGCGACCACGACCGAGTGTGAGCAATGAATCCCAGCGGGAACAAACCGACTTACACGCCGCGGGTAACAATTCGTCAATGTAGACGGTTGGCGTCGTACTCTTTTTGTTTCGTACAACACATGTTACAGATTTTGTATGTCTGAGCCATGCACTTTGATGTATTTAATATGGAGGACATGATTTTATAGCGAAAGAAAATGTGGCGTCACAAGTGCTGCTTTTGCTTCTGACAATCGACGGAAAATTAACGGTTGTAGGTGCATGTTTCGTTGGTACACATTTGTTACAATGCCGCGATCGTCTTTGTGCAATATGCTTCCAGTGAACCGGGCAACACTGCAAGGCATCATTGTCGTACATACCAGCCTGCTCCTCATTAAGATGCAATTTCGCTGGGGCAGCATTTTCGGTTTGTCTCGACGAAGGGATAAAAATGCAGCCCGAAAGCTTGGCCTTTGTTACCAAACATAAGCTTTTCGCATTGGCGGTATAATTCCTTTTGGCGGATGTTGATGATTCCCCCCAATTTCGTTCCAATGGGATCAGGTGGATTAAAGGTTTAGAGGGAGTTTCCGCGAAATGCTTATAGCGGGCAAACGTTTCGGGCATCCATCAGCGAGAAATTGGACGGTCCACCGTTTAAACAAAGAGCTGCTTGGGGTTCCCACCCGAGTAAGCCTTTGATGATTTCACTTGACAAGAACTTGTGATGTGGTGGAGAAACCTGGTGATATCATCGAGCTATTTATGGTCTTGATAATGGTATGTTGCGCGATGGAGCTTCTTGAATGAGGGGCGGATATTCAGCAGGTTACTGAAAGCTTGAATCTTTCATGACATGCCTCGACAAGAACAATTGAGGGAGTTTGTGACATCATAAGCTCTCCAAGAATCCTTCATTGTTGAAAGATTAGGATTTACTGCATACCTGATGACAGTTTGATCGAGCGTTTAGTGTTATCTTAAAGCCTGCACGCCAGCAAGGTGTTCTACAAAGCCATTATTTTACAGCCCGGACACCACAAAGTGTAAAATGAGCAAAGTGCATATGTGTTATAAGTGCACATAAGGCACTCTCACGTGCATACATATGTTCCTTAATAACGCGGTGTGCCATAGGAATGCGAATTCCATTTCTGCAAACATTCGTTTCATACTTGTCCGGCAGTCGTGACGATAAATCACGAAACAAAATACCAAGACGCTGAGTACACCTTATTCTCAGTGGCATATGAAATTCTGCACCAGGCTCAGTCAGTATCGTGGCTCGAGCACAATATGGCTCGACGTATCCTTGCCTAGTTTGAATCGTCTCTTCGCTACACAGACAATGAGGGAGTAGGTTTCAAGGCGACATTCACGTGAACGCCTATGCCGCCGAAGGACGTGGGAAGCGGGGGGGGGGGGTCAGGGGGCAGCTGCCCCCAACTTTTTGGAAATTCAACGTTGACCCTAGGGCGTTAATGAGCGTTGACTGGAAAGAATTGACCCAAAATATTTTTTTGCCCCCTCCCCAACTGTGAAGGAGTTCCCGCGCCCCTACATGCCGTCAACCTGCGTTTTCGAGCGGTACTCGTGTGTCCTGATGCCATGTTGACTTGTTGATAAGCCACCTCGAATGAAACTGCACGCCATGTTACACAAATTGCTAACTTTATTGGGACATGATTTCGAAATTCATTGTAAAATAGGAAAATGCATGCACTTCATCGATGATCAAACTCATGGCAAAGACAATATCCGTAACAGTATGCATTAAGTGACGTGAGGCGAAACTAAACCGCCGTTTTTTTTAAAATTGTAAGCTAGACTCGCGTTACAGGAACAGTTCACATGCTCATAACAGCTCACAGAAAGTACGCAAGATCTGCGACAGCTGCAGGAAAATGCCACCGGGAGGATTAGCATAGCCGGATCACGCAGAGGCCTAAAACAAAACGAATGCCCCGCTGCCACATCGCTCTGTCATAAGACAATGTAAAACCGAATACGCGCGACGCGAAACGTCCATACACCAAAGGCGAATGACGCACTGGCAACTCCGGCAGATGGTTCCGATTTCGTCCAACAGATGGCTCTCAACCGTCGGCGTCTGGCAAGCGTACAGGGCGCCTCATGACGGTGGCGTGGCGCCAGCGGCGAAGGATCGTATGCGAATACAAAGTCCACAATGCACCGCACAGGCAGAACACGGAGAGCGCGCAGCTGGCGCTGATGCCGATGTGACGTTGCTCTCCGAGCAAGAGCGACATGAAGATCAAGACGACGAACCCGAAGGCGAACGCGCCCCAGACGGTGGCGCGGCGCACGCGTTGGCGGCGACGCAGCCTCTCGCAGAGCTCGCGCACCGCGTCCGGCATGGCAAAGTCGGCACTGGCCGCGACGGAGGCCAGTTCTTCCTCCTCATCCTCCTGGCGTTCTCCCGGATCGGCGTGGTCGCCGTCCCGCGCGGGCGCGGTGAGGTCCAGCGTCGCATCGCCGTCTCTCTCGCCGGCACGCTCCCTGCGAGAACGCATCCTGGACCGGCTCCGGCTGCGCCTCCTGCTGCAGGCTGGCCTGCACCCTGTCGAAAACGCCGGCCCGGCCGAAGACGCTGGTCATGTCGGCGGCCCCCCTACCCTGGGGGAAAGTTCCCGAGAACGGGGAAACCGGAGGCCACATCGTGCTGGCCGCCAACCTCCAGAATCGGCGGCATCGGCTGCAGTGGTGTGCTGGGCTGGTGGGCGGGGTGAGGATCGACTCGACTTCCACCGACCGCTGACGGACGCCTCATGCCTAACAGCGACTCCGGGTTCTCAGCCGTCTGAGCCATTTTTTCCGGTTTCGAAATTACGAATTCCCGCCTGACGGTGTCGAAGCTGACTTGACGGCAGCGAGCGTTGTGAGCGAAGGGCTGCTGGACGGAAGCGGCCTGGAGCGTCCCTCCTGACGCCTGCCCGGCAGTCCGGTCCCCGGAACCCGCCGCACCCGGCACTGCGGCATCGGTAGCTACTTCAACAGCTTCTTCTCTCTCCGGAGTTCTCGTATAATCTCGGTTCTGTTTCCTGGACACTGGGGACGCGAGACCGCGTATGCGTTCCACGAACGAGTCGGGACTGCCGCGCATGGAGTCCTCGTCCCTTTCGGGAAACTTCTCCGAGAGTCCGGGCTCCAGACCGTACTCCTCCAGCAGGCGGCCTTCGACCTCGCCCTCGCCGCCGCCGCAGCAGACCGCCGTGACGACCGAGGCGCCCTCGGCGGGCGCCTCCTCGCCATCCCAGCCGGCGCGCGCCTCGCCGCCCCCCATGGCGGCACCGAGGCCGTCCGCGTGGGCCTCCCGCGAGGCTCCGGGCACCGGTCCGTATGTCGTGAAAGGCCATGTACTCGTCGCCCAGGCTGCAAATTTCGCCGCTGGACGTGGAGGGGCTGCGCCGCGCGCCGCTCCCAACGCCGACAGACGCATCCTCCCCGCCTGGGAGTCCCTGAGCAAGGGGTGATGAACGGCCCGCTCGGCGTGCTTCCTGTTCTCGAGCGCTGTTCGTGGCGTTGCCCCGCCGCCGTGGTGAGCTCCGAGGCTACCGGCCACTGGTTGCAGGGAGCTGCCGCCCAGACGGCTGCCGTTATGAAGACCCGGCATGGCCTGTCCGTGGGAGCTCCCGTTTTCAGGTTTCAGAAGACTGCCGTTCAGAGGGCTGTCGTTCAGACGGCTGCCGTTCGCAGGTTCGGCGCGAGCCTCTCCCTGGGACCTGCCATTTTCAGGTACCAGAGGTCTGTTGTTCAGAGGGCTACCGTTCGCAGGTTCGGAATGGGGCTCTCCCTGAGACCTGCCATTTTCAGGTATCAGAGGTCTGTTGTTCAGAGGGCTGCCGTTCGCAGGTTCGGGGTGAGGCTCTCCCTGAGACATGCCATTTTCAGGTTTCAGAGGTCTGATGTTCAGAGGGCTGTCGTTCGGGGCTTCGGAGCGAGCCTCTTCGTGGGGCCTGCCATTTTTAGGCTTCAAAGACCTGTTGTCAAGGGGGCTGCCGCTAAGAGGACCTGAGGTAGCCTCTCCATGGGACCTGCCATTTCCAGGCTTCGGAGGACTTCCATTCAGATTACTGCCGTCCGGGGGGCCCGAGAGGCTCTCCGCGGAGGAGCCGGCATCTCCAGATTTCAGAGGGCTGCCGTTCAGATGGCCGCCGCTCCGATGCACGCCGTTCTGGTGGGCCGAGCCCGTCTCTGCGGGTGCGCTGCGGTCGGCCGACGCGCCGTTCTGCGCGAGTGAGCCGGGCCTGGAGTCGGCCCGCTCCCGAGCGGCGGTTCGGCCGGGCGGACTGTCGGCCATGCTGAGCCGACACCTGGCGTCGAACACGGAGGCGCTGTCAGCAGACACCAGCAAACACGCACGGCATGCGGAAAACAGCCCCTGTCGACGGCGTTTGGGAGGTTTCCGTTAGTGCCAGCTGCACTAGCTGCAACCAAGATAACACAGTCGAGAGTCCGTGATCCCAGTAAAAATACGCGATCACAAAGAAGTCATTAAAAAACGTCGTTCTGTCTCAAAAAGCCACAGCTTAACGAGTACGCACAAAAGAAGAGAAAAAACGACGCAGTCAAGAAGAAGCCAGCCTATTTATGTGATTTCGCAAGAGAAACAGCCAAGCGAAAAGCATACCTGACGCTGAGACGGAATCAGTTTTACGTATTCCTGACATTAACAGAGTCTGAGACAAACATGAGTATGCACGTCATTAGTCCAGCTGCATAGATTCGCAAATTGTTAACAAAGAACGTAATAACCTCACTTTTTATATAACTGAGCGTCCTGTTTTGAAAATTGTACGTAGCTTCTGACCTGGTATATGCTGCTGCCGAAACAACGTAAACCAAGCCTGCTACATGGCATATCGAATCTCCGAACTTTGCGGAAAAATGGCGCCTGTCGTAAAGGAAGACGACAGACAGACTTCTCGATTCCAGAAGTCAGAATCGATTTAGAAATCAGCTTCCCTTTGGCCCAACGCCAGAATCGGAATCTGTTCCACTAATAAGCGTCAGAATAAAGCAGAATCACACACCTGTCTACGGAATTAAAAACTGGAGTTCATTCTAAAGGCAAAGTCCGATTCCAGAGCTGCAATCTACTGAACATGAAGTTAGCTTAGAAATTTTCGGAAATATATTGATGTCTTCGCCTAGATGTTTCACTGCTGAAACGATCATAGGTTAGTATTTTTTGTAGTTTGTGTGCAAACGTGTAACAGGCTTCGAATTGTCCTTATTGGAATCAATTCCGAAATCGACTTTATTTTGAGCTTTATTCCCAATTGATTCAGTTTTGAAAAACCCGCTTTGAGTCAAAACAAATTTGATTCAGCAACGCATGAATCGGATTCGAAATCGATTCACCCGAAGTAGACTCAAGCAAAAGTCTGGCCTCAAGGCACAAAATCACTAAGGAATAGAAGGAGGTTTTAGATGTTTATAAGCGCATTTTTATTAATAGTTACATAACTTTCAAGTATAACCATTTTCAGCATACCACCTTGCTCACTCGTCAGTTGTAACATCTAACACTACTCACAGTCCGTGACGGCCTGATGGAAATATATTATGTTCCCGCTGATGCAGGCTTTACGGTACTTTAAATAGCTGCGACGGTAACGTCGCACTGCGTTTGCCTTGCATGAATGCTGTCGAGATGTTCCTTTGAAGCTTAGGCCACATGAAAATATTGCTATATAAATGGGCATATCTTAATCTAGGAGAAAGACTTTCAACTCTGGCAAACAACGGCAAAGGAATGATGACTGACGAAGAGGCCATTACTGTCGTCTGCAAGAAGATGAAGCGGGCGTCATGAATAATTCATCGTCAGTCTCAAGACGGCCCCAAAAAGGAACCCAGTGCAGGCATTGTGAAGACTCTGACACTTGCCTTCAGTGCGATAAGATCCGTCGATCAGATATCGGACTCAGAGGACGGCAAACGCTGGTCGCCCCGCCAACACCTCTCTGTGACCCGGGCCGCTCCGCCGGCGTCTGACCGTCCTGACCCTGGCTGACCGGTCAAATGGCCCGCGGCGCAGACAGGCCCCGCCCCTTAATTCAGCTGACGGCGGTCAGAGGCCAGGCCCGCTGCGCGCTCGGCGGACGGCCTCTGACGTAATCCTCAGCCGGCGACGGCGGCCGCTCCCCCCCCCCCCCCGCACAGGACAGAAAGAGCACAAAGGGTACACCGGCAGTGACGTCACAACTGTATTATCAGGGGAACGTTTTTGTACGTTGCGATTTTTTTTTGTAAATATTTGTCCATATGTTGTTTCCCGTTTGTTGGTGCATATTTGTCAAAACATTTGTTGACATCAGCATGTCGATGATATGTTGGGCCGATGGTTCTTTGGTCTGAGTGGTGTGTTAAGGGTCTTTTGGTGCTGTGCACGAACAAATTTGTATTAACATCATTTCTTTTGGACACGAAACGCAAAAAAAACATGTTGTTCTAAACTGTAGCGCATGCTTTGACAGTTCCCAGACGTTTCGATACAGTCGTTTGCGCCTAAAACATCTCATTACATTTCAAACACGTTTTATCGATGCATCGGATGTTTAATTTTCCCTCAGATGAGCATTCAATGAGCGACAGGCGAGAAATGCGTGCCGTCCCTGACACAGAAGGTAGCGCTGGCAGAGAGATGCATACACAGGAAACACGGGCAGGACAGATACACAGGGAGCGCCGGCAGACACAAATACAGGCACAGGGAGCACTTGCAAAACTACAGACAGGGATTCCCGACAGTCAGACGCACAGGGAGAACTTGCAGACAGACACACAATGAGCACCGGCAAATAAACACTCGGGGAGCGCCGGCAGACTGGCACACAGGGAGCTCTGGATAAGAGACGCAGATGGAGCACCGACAGACTGGTGATGTTTCGGCAAACACGGGGAGTAACGACAGACAGACAAGGTGGCGGCAGATCGATAACGTGACGGCAGACACGGCGGGTGACGACAGGCAGTCATGGTGACAGCAGGCACGGCGAGTGATGACCGGCAGATAGAGTTGTGGCAGACACGCCACAAAAAGCGGTTGAAACGCGAACGGCTGCAAAAGGCTTCCAAGGACGGCCTACTTTTGTAGTCCCAGCACCTTGCAACTGTCGTAAGTGCGGGCTAAGTCTTGAGGTTTTTCGCATGGTTCTGCTGAATATTCATTTTTCTCAACAGTTTTTACATCTGACTTCGCTATTTCTTTCCCATCGGCTCCTCCTGGTCCCGTTTCTGCGAATGGTGCCGTTATCTTGAAGCCGTCCCCTTCGCCGTCGGAGCCCCTGCTGACCCCGGCGCCCCTCCCCCTGGAGGGGTGAGACTGTCCCCCCTGCGTGCCGTGGGCGCGCACAAAAGCCAGTCGGGCCAGTCCGGGGTTCAATGGCTGGTACTGGCCCCGCTTGCTTGTTTGTGAGACTGTCATTTGTGTGGAGCGAGGTGCCCAGTGACTGACTGGCAGTGAGCGGAAGACTGCAAGTGAAGCCAGGAAAAAAGGATCGTCGGGGGCTGAAAAGGTATGTACATGATTTTACTCATCATAAGTGCAGTAGCGCAGCTCATATATTTATATTCTTTCTCAAAATGCCGCACAGGACTTGGAAATTGGGCACGCAGAGGGTTCAGGCTTGCTCTAGCAATTTGATTGTCGTGATTTCAATAAGCCGAAAGTTGTGACGTCTTCAGACAGGTCCTGTTCGGGGCTGGCGTGTCTGACGTCTGCCGTGCCCGTCCCTCGTCTGTCTGCAGGCTGCCGTCATGCCAGAGGCCGGCGACCGGCTGCTGGGGCCCGGCTCGCAGCCGTGCGGCCGGCGACCGCGGCTCTGGCACCTGCCCAACGTGGCCGTCTGCTGCCTGGCCGGCACCGTGCTGCTGGCCGCCCTGCTGGCGGCGGCGGCCACGGCCGTGACGCGGCCCGACAGCGTCGTCTGGCGCGCCGTCACGCTGGCGCTGGCCGTGCTGCAAACGGCGCTGCTCGTCTTCGGCTGCGCCGAGGTCGCCGCTTGGCGGCTGCGGCGCCACTCCGACGCCGAGCGGGAGGCGCTCGTCCGCGTCTTCCAGTGACGTCAGCCGAGCGCACGTGACGTCACCGTCCGGTCGGCATCAGAGCTGGCGACGATGTCGCGCTGGAGGGGATGGCAGGATGGGACCGTGTCCTGTTGGAGGGGATGGTGGGGATGGGACAGTGTCCTGTTGGAGGGATGATGGGGATGGGACGGTGCCATCTTGGAGAGATGGTACGGCTGGGACGATGTCGCGAAATCGTGTCACGTTTCAGGGGAGCTGAAACGTTTGCATGCGATGATCCCTTCTCTGTCTCTGTGGCTAGAACAGTAAATAGTCACGTTGTTTTAGCATGCTGACTGCAGCGAGGCATTTGATGTAATACATTTTCTCATATGACAAGTGAGACTGTTCCCCTGACGAATGAAAGCGTTACGTGTCCAGATCAAATAACACTCTCATTACTTTTTGTGCTTTATTAATGTCGTACACATACCCGCACTGGCGTTTTGAACATGAACGCTGAAAGTCCAACATAATTAAAATTACACCCATAAAAATGTCGGACACAAGGTTAAGTCTGCATCGATATAAATCACGAGCAGGACAGGGTTAGGGACGAGTTAAACCTGATGTAATTTTTCAGTGATGACATCACCATACAGGTCACGAAGAGCCATATTTAAATCATTCGACTTAGAAATGCCACTAAACGGAAATGTGCGTGATTTCTTATTATAACGCAGCTCGCTTGACCTTGCTACGAATTAGTTTGCTAAATACTCGAAATGCAAGTTTCCCTCAAAAGCAACCCATGAATTTGAATGTCTGCTGGCTGCTTCCATGGCGTAAAAACTTATCAGTGGTTATGGTCTCATCAGCGCAAGATAGTGCTCTTCATAGGCTGCTGAGCTTTCGAAACGATGGAAAAATAAAAACAGCATTCCTTGTCCTGACGATGGCCTGACACCGTAATGTCGCGGCTGATGTTTACACATGTTTTTAGTCACAAAAAGGTCTCTCGCGAGGTAAACTATGTTGCTTTCATTTCGCTATCAGTCATTCATAATTATCTCTGTTACAGGTCATTACGGTAGCCGTAAGGAGGGCGATATACCTCTAATAGCCTGACTTGAACAGTCTACCTTTCGGCCTGGAAGTAGTCACATTAGCTGCCATAAACCATTCGTCTCCCTATCAACGCGAAGCGTCAGCTACCGGAAACAGCCGCCTCCTTGTCAGAGGAACGCTTCTCCAGCTCCGCAACTGGTCATGATCCCGTTCTTGAGACTATTTTGCGCGTTATCGTCGTGTCAACCTTTAGGGCAATGTGAGTAGGTTAGTTTTCGAACGCCATTTGAGCCTTGTCAATCATTGGGACTGCTGAGACAGATTACCAGCTCTGCCGAAGCAAATAGACTGTGACGGGTGCATTACTTGCAATTTGCTTGGAGTCCGCCATACTTGCCAGAGACTTACTTCGGCGCAAGGCGAGGTAACTCGGTGTTCCTATCAAGGTAACCTGGTTGGCACCACTGGTTAGTTCATGAGTGCCGTTTGACAGAACGTGCCGATCAAGGTAGCCTGGAATGCATCGTCGGTAAGTTTATGAGCGTGCCTCAGAAGTAGTTTTCTCCCTCCTGGTCCCCCTGAGGAGGGCACACCTGTGCCGGTGCCGGCAGTGTCCGTACGGCCGGCCGGCGGCAGGCGCCGCGGGTCGATGGACGGGCTCCACGAGCGCGGCGGCAGCCGGCCCGGCCGGCCGGCCAGCGCCGCTGATCGGTATGCCGGCGGGTCGTCTCGGTATCTGCGGTACCCCGCGCAGTCGGCACGAGCCCTGAGTCATCCGCCCCCGGCCGTGCGGCGACCGTTTTGCGTCAGTTGGCCGCTGATAAGAGGCGCTCTCACACGTGCCGCCACGGGGTGCTGGCCCCTCGGCAACGTGAGAAGTGGTCATCAAATGGGACGGAGTGGATCCTCAGAGAGCAGAAAACTGAACATCGGTAAAGAGAGAGAGAGAAAGAGAAACAGAGAGGGAGAGAGAGAGAGAGAAAGAGAGAGAGAGAGAGAGAGAGAGAAAGAGAGAGAAAGAGAAACAGAGAGAGAGAGAGAGAGAGAGAGAGAGAGAGAGAGAGAGAGAGAGAGAGAGAGAGAGAGAGAGAGAGAGAGAGACAGAGAGAGAGAGACAGAGAGAGAGAGAGAGAGAGAGAGAGAGAGAGAGAGAGAGAGAGAGAAGAGAGCAAAGCACGATGAAGGTAAAAGACGTGGTATAGGACAAGAAGGGGCGGATCAAGCCTTGGGGCTCGGAAATGACTGTACTCTACTGACGGGTTACCTGTAGAGTTATGTACGTTGCCATGAGAGCCTGGTATTTACATTGTCACGGCTACGTGCACAGACGAACAAACGGGTTGCACCAAACGACGTCAAAGTTGCGCCGGACGCTGCGGAGTTGACCTTCCCCGCCAGTCGCATCACCTTTAACCGAGCAAATGCGATAGCTGAATATACGGACCAGTCTGGACACCTCTGGTGAGAAATCGGTGCACTAGATGTCCAGCATGAGCTGGACCGGATTAGCGTAATGCCTGGATTTAGTGGGTGTTATCCTGCTCGGCTGACCTCGATCACCGTCCACTGTTGCCGGCAGGCGGGCACTGATTTGTGGTGGCGAGCCGCTCTCGTGCCGCGGATTGCTATCGTGCTGACCAGCGGATCCATCTCCCGGTAATGGCGTGCCCGGATAATCCATGGTCGTGCTTGTCAGAACAATACAAAAACGGACTGCGGCCAGGCCGCCGGGAATCTCGGTGCCGGAAGCCCGCTCCCTGAAGAAGCCCGCGGCTTGTTTTATCTGCGACAACTCTTCTTCATGAGATGATATCTTGTTTTTGGTCGCCGCTTAAACCCCTCTCATGCACTCACAAGATGCAAGGACAAAACTAAAAATGGCAGCTGGGGCGCCTCGAAAATCTATGCGAACGCGGGGTGGCAAAAACAAATAATAATTGTTACTGGTGCGTCGGCAATTTACATTTTGATGTTCCGTTCCGAGCAGACAACTGATCCAACCTCGGTCATGAGAAGCCCACGGGAAACCATTTGTAATACCTTATTTTTCAAATGTTAACAACAAAGAGCTTACATGACGGTAAAGTTGCATGCCTTGCCCATTGTGCCTCCATTGTTAAAATGTGTAAATGAGTCTGTGGATAAGTGTTTCCGGGATAAGTTGCCTGTTGTTTGAAGTCCGTGGCCAATTAACCGGTGAAAGCTTGTGGTGTGTTACGGATGTAAATAAATTGTGCTTTTCCACCCCAACTTATTTTCCTGTCAACCATTTTTGGGTCATCTGGTCATAAACAAAGCAATGTTGGTCGTTGTTTGCCCAAAATTATTTGTGGGATCCAACAAGTTATTGGCTGTTTCTTTCCATTCAGGACCTGTGGCACTAAGTCTCAAAACGATGGTGAGACCCGGAAACCAAGAAAAGCATATCAAACAAGCAGGCAATGATGATTGTTGATTGCTGCTTGAGACATGCATGACATTAGAGGCCTTCACGAGCAGGAATTTTGCATCCGTACCTACCCACTACCCTCAATTCAAAAGTTTTGCCCACCCATTGAATGCGAATTCCAAGTTTTTAAGCCATACTTCGCCCATCTGTCAATGATTAAAATAAAAAAAAAAACGTTGCCCATATTTTGCCCCTTGTTTGAAACGACTGTTCTAAATATCACCTGACATAGTCACAGTCCACGCAGCTGCAGGACACGACTCACAGTGCAGAAAGGGCCAGTTAGCTAAGCACTAAACCACTGCGATCACTTCTTAAATTTTACAGTTATCGTTTTGGAAATCTGAAAGTTTAACCTGACATGCAAGCCAGGCATAAAAATCCGCACCTGTCCTGCATGCATTTTCAACCCAGAAAGCCTGCACACATATGCGGCTCAAATTTATCCCAAACTGAGGTTTGGACTTAAAACATCCTGTATTGTTTTAAAAGTGGACTGCCTTTAAATTTCCGAAAAGGATGTGCATACTGCGTTTGGGCTGTAACGCTGTTTTTCCAAAATATGTGCATACATAATGATCTGCATCACACCATACACTGAAAAATAAACAGCAAAATGATACGCTCCTCGATTTGGATATCATGTCCCCAGTCATTCCTCAGTAAAATATATCAGACTTGGATTACCTTCCATGAGTAATTTTCTGAAACTGTCACATTTTGGTACCAATTTACTAGCCTTGGAGTCTGCACAGCAACTGCCAAACGTAACATACTGAATTCGGCTGCATATTATCTGGCAGTCTAGTGAAAGTGCAAACAAATACAAATTCAGGAAATGAACATCATCCATGTTATAGTGACCTTCAAAGGCATCCATGGCCAGATTTACAAACCACAATAGCCTCAAGCAGGCGTCAGGTGTGTGTATTAGGCCTTGGGCGTTGGTATCCACCGCCATTGCAATGTCGCAAACTGAGCTGTAACAAATGCATTTACCACTCAATCCCGTCTGCTCCAGTCTCACGCGGACTGAATGGACGATTGTGCACCGAATCATATTATATGCGCCGTGATGTGTTTATTGGCGTACAGGACGACCCGCACGGCCGGACGGTTGATCACATATTACAACTGGCTTCGATGAATATATACCATTGTGGCTGCTGCGCCAAACAAGGTTCATCCATTTTCCAATAGGCCTACATTGCTAAAAACTGAGTTTTATAAAAATGTTTTATTAAATGTCGCATATATATATATATATATATATATATATATATATATGTATATTCAGTTCGGAAGAAATATAGCTATTACCATTTCAACTGTATTGTCTTTTAGATCTACCTCTTCGCCTTCCAGACACTCTTCTGTGCACGCTCAGTCTTGTCTGTCTTGTACTGTATGCACCAGCGATGTTTGTCATCCCAACGGTTAGCGAGGCTGGCGGACAATAGGTCACTCTTTGAGCATGGGTCTTTGGGTCCGTCGAGGGTAGTCTGGTTTTTCGAAGGACGTGTGCCATGCATAGCTTGTACCAATCGCAGTGTAAGCCAGTTTTCCCCTGCTGGTATTTTCATTCATCTGAGGCATATTTGTGCAGTGAGCAAGCGGCACAGTATGTCAGGAATGCTGGCAAACGGGTAATATGTTGAAATGTAATGTTTTGTTCTTGTTCTGAGCCCCATACCGTGCTTACCGAGGTAACGTGCTGGTCATACATTATCATGTGGCATGAACGCCATGTATTTCGAAAATGACTCATTCGCACTTCACTAGATCAATATCGGGACATTACTCAGGAACTAAAAGGTAACTTGTATATTCCCTGTTTAGGCGCACAGGTACTGAATCATCATATGTTGTGACCTTGTGATACATATGCAATACAGTAACACATTTATGCTATACAAGCAAAAAACGCCGGGGCAACAGTTGTGCTGCTGTTCAGAAAAGGAATATTTCATCTTAAAAGCATATTGCTTGGCATGTTGTATACCATAAAATGTTTACTGGTGCAATCATTTTTGCTGGAGCGTTTTCCTGTGGGTGATACCATAATTTTTCTCTGCATGCCTAGAAAAACAATTACGAACTCTTCATGCAAATGTGACTCTGTCAAAGTGACTCTGTCATGTCACATGTGACTCTTATCATGGCCAGATTACAAAAGCCTGGAACCTGCAGGTTTACGGACTCAGATATGGCAGCTCTAGTCTTTCTGATAAGGCAGACTTAATAAATATTACCACAGTCGATCGCAAGTCAGCTATTATTTTACATCAAGTAAATACAAGCAAATTTATAAGGGTAAATGATTCTTTGATAAAGATAATGTTTTTTTCGCTAAGTCTGTAATTTTAATCTTTACCGTATCTTTGCGCGTGTAAAGCTAGCTGCTTGCCCGTTATCCATCCGTTACTCGTGTTCTTTTGTATGACTGTACCCGCACTCGCGGTACAGTCATTGGTGTACCCGCACTCGCGGGTGCACCAATGGGTAACGGACAGGTAACGGGTAAACGCGCCCGTTAAAGACCTCTACATGGTGTGAAACAGACGTCGTTATAGCATGCGACAGCACATGTTGATCCTGAAGATATGTCACATGATGGACTAAAATGTGATAAACACTCAGCAGAAATGTGCCTGAAAAATCCTGTGCATGTCAATCCTGCTCGAAGTATCAAACGAGCAGACAGATCTCTGTTCGATACATCGAATGGATGACAACAAATATGGTGTTTGTCAGACCAAACACGGCGTCACAGTTCATGCAAACTGTGATTTCAACAAGGTACCTACATGCTTCGCCCTTTGTTTCTAACCTGACATTAAGGTCACTTTCATGCTCAGCATGGGCCGCTGTTTTCATTGGTCAAGGGCTACCGTCGACTGAGACAGTTTTTCTTGACAATTTTCTTGTCCCTTTTGCGTCTCGCCGAGAAAATTATTGGTTACGTAGCTCATTTAGGCAAAAAGGATGAAAACCTTGGTGTACACAATATTTTACTAACACAGCGAGCAAACCTCTGCGTCATAGCCAGTTTGTATACATTCATCCCACTCAGAAGGGCAACAGTATCTACATGTCCCATTGAAATATAGTCCAGCGAGCCCAAAATTCTGTGCCGAGTTTGTCTGGCTTCTCGCAGCACTTTACAAGGAATCCTTGAAACCCTAGTAAGCAAACAAGCAAGAACGCTTCTAGAAATCCAAATTCCCGCCGCATCTAGGACCAACCTCTGTATGACTGGGTATGGTCGCTCGCTGTGCTCGCATCCTCATTTGGCCTGGACCAGCTTACCCATTTGTCTCCATACATTAGCATCACATTACAATAGCATTACCCATACGTTTACCACAAAAGACACCACCAAGGTGGTCGAAACCTTTGCCCAAAAAGATGGTAAACATGATCTTGCACCAACATCAAGACCTATCACGAGCTCATGACGATTACTCTATACGTAATGCGCTATATTTCCCAACAAAACATTTCTCCGAAATAACAATTGCCCAACTTGGTATGGAATCTGCTTTGAACGCTTCAAGACACTCGGGGCCGAATCTGTGGTGATAAACGGCGCCGGAGGGCCGCTTGGGTACCATAGCGCAACCCCGTGAAATAGAGGAAACATGCGCTGCTTACATGAACAAGCTTCCTCAATAACAGAACTGCCGAAAACCCACTCTCATCGTTCTCGTAAACTCCTCCTGCAATATTCATACTTCCCATGCATCTTTCATCTCTATGAGGTCTTACCTGTATAAACACGAAATCGAAAACATACGACCTGGTTCGAAACCCTTTTGAATATTGCAGGAGTGGAGCCAACAGTGTCTGTGGAGGGAATGAGGACGTTTGGATAATCAAATAAAATATAATATGGAGAATAAAGGCCCTAAATCAGTAAAACTGACCAAAATTACACTGAAAAACCTTTAAAGGCATTGCTTATTTTCTGCTTGTTAGAGGAATATATTTATAAATACTAGGACCTGAACGCTGGTGACGGTAGTTTCATGTTATGGCATTTCAGCTCGTTCTTGGTTGGAAGGGATACTTCTGGAAATCGGGGCCCAATATTTTCTGTTTCCTTCCAAATATTCCTCTAGTTCAATGAAATTTTGCATACATCGGGAAGGCTTTTGACCTTGTTCGTCCACTCCCTTTTGTATTCGCTCGTGACAGCCCCATGGTTCCTGGCCGGCTACTGCTCTGATGCAAAATATGTTCTCCCTCAGTACTTCAAACGACAATCAAGCATCAGCATAGAAATGCAGATGTGTTCCTAAAAGGGCATGCGCGGCAGATGGTGGTCGTGCCCCATCGAATCTAGCCAGTTGCATTACCAACTAGCACGTGCAGCCGTGAAGTTACCACCCACCGACATGCAGTGCGCTGGGCTCACGTATTTAGTTGACTGGCAGCCCAGCAGGAAAGCCGTTGAGAGAAGCAGCCAATGACACACGGGTCCAAAGACGTGCATGCCAAGTTGGTGCACATGTTAATGCAGTTGATGCACATGAAGTGAATAAACTTGTGAGTTATATACACTGGTATTGGTCTATGGCAAACTGAGGTAGTGTTAGTTACCTGTGCGCGGAAGTGCAATTCCTGGAAACTTCGTGATAGTTACTTGTGTTGACGTGCAGTTTCCCGACTAAATAGCATGCCGCTGCATACCTATCGTTTTACTTTTGAGGCAGGATTATTGGGGTGTCGCTGCAACCCAGAAAGCAGCATTTATTTACATCATGCAAAGTTTTTAGTGCCAAACGCATTTCGAAAGGCACTGACACGAGTGGTGAAACCGAAACCCCAACCTTGGGACGTCAGTTCTAGTTACTTGTGCTGAAACGCGCAATAATCCAAGCGAGGTCGATTCCAAGATCTAGACAGGCCTGACATGTTCCACCACGAACAAAACCAGAAAAATAAACCACGAATGACATTAAATTGATCGAAGAGAGTGACCTATTTTGTCCTCCATTCAAAAGAAGCGGGCAGGTCGCACCAACTGCGTAAGCCTAGCAGAAGGCATGCAGATGTGATTGATTCCCACAACCATTCAAGACTTCACAAAGTACGTTTGATAGATCGATCCACCGATTCCTTGGAACTTGAGTTATTCAAACGTCGACTTGTTGACCAGCAAAATGGAAATGAAATTCGAACATTATTCAACATGCCAGGATAGGCTAGTGCCATTTCAAGCAATGTTTCCGAAAATAAACCCAGGCATCTTTATTATGTTAGAACAATAACACATATAGCTTTATTTCCAAACGAAAATAGCTCCTGTTGTTCGGCATGCATTTAAGGACATTACATGACTCCCGTGTGCTTTGTAGTCTTCAAAACTCATAGTACGAGGATGGCTTGCGATTACATTTACATACATCAACGTTTTTCCGAAATCTCTCAAAACAGCATTCCATCTTCTCTTGAACGTTTGCTCTTTTCGGAAAAACCCTAAAATATGTCAAAAAGTACTTGTTTGTCGCATAACTGTAACGTTTGTCTATCTAATAACCCGAACTTCTCCCAATATTACCCCAATATTAATATCAGGTGATATGAATAACATCATCATGGTATGCGCCAGTTATGCGTACACGCAACACCATTTGAAATTGTAGACTACCCAGGGAGCAAACGCCGATATCAACGACAACGTCAGACTATCACAGTGTTGAAAAACATGAGACTTCTTTCGGGCTTCCCAAGCTTCATAAGCTCCAATCTCAGACGATGTCGCATGGACAAAACGCCGCAACCGCCCGTCGCAGCGCAAATTAAAACGATAAGCAGACTTCGAATCCAGCCTTCTGCGGGACACGACGTGGCCGACGGCAATGAAACCAGGAGGCCGGCGTCAGGTGAGCACGTGACGGCGCATGTGCAGGGACAGGTGGTCCGACCTGGAGAATGCGCGCTCACAGAGCCGGCACGCGAACGGCCGGTGGCCCGTGTGCTTCCTGAAGTGGCGCGTCAGCTCGTCGGAGCGGGCGAACCGCCAGCTGCAGTCGTGCCACGTGCACGGGTACGGCCGCTCGCCCGTGTGCGTGCGCTGGTGCGCCTTCAGGTGGGACGACTTGATGTAGCTCTTGGCGCAGCCCGGCTGCGGGCAGGTGTGCATGGTGGCCGGGCGTTTGGCGCGCCGGCGCCGCCGCAGCTCGCGATCCGCCGCCGGCAGGCAGGAGGCCCCCGAGACGGGCCGGGCGGGGACGGCGGCGCCCGGCGGGCTTAGCACGGGGTTCGCCCGGCAGCCCTGGGCGTCGGCTGCGGGCCGGGAAGGATCAGCGACGCCGGGCCTGCTCTGGAGAGGGCTCACCCGAGCCTGGCCGATGGCGGGACAGCCGGGTCTGTCGGCGGGGTGGCGCCCGTACCAGTGTCGGTGTGCCGCTGCGCTACTCACTGGCGCCGAAGTGGAGGTGGCAACGCTGCTGGAGAATCCACGCAGAGCCGGACGTTGCCGCCCATTCATACCGTGCTGACTAGCGAACTGAATGTGATCACCAGGCGTCACGGTGTCTCCTACGCAGAAGGCTTCGCTGGGTTCCGGCAGCTCCTGTTTTACGCCCACAGTGACATCGAACACGCTGGGTATTGTCAGCGGCACTGGCGCCTCGCGGCTTTGGATGCCTGCATTCCAATTTGACAGCAATCTCCTCTTCGGCCGGCTTTCGTCCGCCGAGGTCGCGGCCGCTCGGATTCGATTGGCCGCCATAAATGGTGACGTCAAACGGCACCTCCGTGCTGCAGATGGTGGTCTGCCTCGGCGGCTGCGAACTGATCGCGGGCCAGAGACCAGGAAGAAAGGGCAGGGTCTGTCGCCGTTCCGCCAGTAGACTGGGGCCGACCCAGCCGGCACCAAACTCGGGCACCGCCGACATCACAGGCGTGACGGAGGTCGCGGACGTCACAGACGTCACGCCGGCGCCCGTCAGCCGGCTGGTGTTAAGATCCTCAGCCAGGGACGAGACGCAGAGGTGGCCATTCTTCTGGAGCACGTGATCGATGTCATGCCATACCTGCGACAAAGGAAAACCGAACGGTAATCTGCATCCTGTCATTGGGTAGCAGGCCATAAGAATGGCTTGCGAGATATATACGTGATAAGATTTGCCGTGTCCTACATGCCTCGCGCATTACCCATGTGCTATCAGCTAAACAAATTTGGCTTATGTTACGGAATTGGTCTCTGATGCGCCATCTGTTGCTGGTAATGGTGAAGGAGTTGCCGGTGGCTTATCCGAAAAGGTTATTGTTCACTGTAACATAGCCGAGTATTTAAGAAGTAGTGCGACACGGTTCAGGCAAATGCTCGAATTCATTTCTTTCTCCTTCGATTGCAAAGCTTTAGAAACACGTTGCCGATAAGCAGGTTGTTGGATGCATTTACATGAAGCCGAAGAATGTACTGCACGCATATCGTTCCACTACCAGGGTGACCATCAACCCCGGTTACCACGCTCAGCGTAACGCTTCAAGATTAAATATTTCTCGTAGAATATTTTGCCGTAGCCATTTTCGTCAAGGAGCATAGGTGACGAACACATTTCCTCGTCATCCCTGTTCGCCATCCTCTGCCGGGCCTGGACACCGTACAGCTCCAGCTCGGCACTGCCCACGTGGCGACCTGAGCCCCGCTCTCTGAACTCCGGTGGCGCTCTAAAGCTGACCCTAAATCATCCCTATCTGGTCATCATTGCACAGCCGTACTGTCCAAATCCCCTGATTTATTATGGAAATACACGGTTCTCATTTTGGTGAACGACCACAGGCGGGGCTGCACCAGATGCGCAGTAGACGTTGTCTTCTTCCAAAGCTTTAAGTACGTTTAAGAAATAAAACAGCCACTTTTTGCTCCGACAAGCTGAATTTGTATATATTCAAGGAAAAAGCCTTGTGGGACTCATGACGAGCGAGCCGTACTTCTTTCCCCCTCTGAATCTGAACATTTATATTTTAATGTTTTTGGAACGCTGATGTCCCTTCATGCCTTTCGAAATACAGAGGGAGACAAATTTAACGGCATTGAAGTGCCGGGGGGGGGGGGGAGTGGACGGATAGGTCAGAGTGGGTTTGCCGGCCCCAAAGCCAAACAGTTTGCACTATGGTGCTAAAAGTTAGTGAATTTTGCTATGCATTTTTGCTACATAATGCACTAAAATTTCGTTATTCTACACGGGCCAGGAGGGGCTCCAGGGGAAATTTATGGGAGGCATGATGGGTCTTGCGGTCGTTTCAGAAGGATCCTCGTTCCTTTACACATGAGCGCTGCAAGCTAATATTTGTCAATACTATGATGTAAATACGTGAATTTACGACAACTGGCAATCCATGACAATTATCAATTTATGCCAGGAGACTGCCAAGGGAGAATGCAGAGGACATCGTAAGGCGGAATGCACCACCATGTGTAAGTAGGTTCTGCTTGGTGCAAAGAAGGCATGACTCGATGAGCAAACGTTTTTACATGCGATAACGTCGATACGATGGACATATGTTGTAGAAGGCACGTAACTTAGAATCAAGGGCGGGGCCAGGTACAGAAATACGGGGGCTTAGGCTTAAATCCCATGTACCGGTGGCTTACGTCACTGATTGGCCATTGCAATGTGAAATATTCTTTTAGATGCCTTGGCAGACGCGAATCCACGCGAAAGGAAGGAAGAAAATGGGGAAATAAGATAGCTAGATTGATTTTATTGGTACCTGAATGCCCACCTCTTGTTAATGACAGTGGCACCTATCTTGGTTTCTCGGATCTGTTATTGCTGCTTCTTATACATGGTAATCATTGCTTTCTGGCAAAGACATTGGATTCCAACCTGCCAATAAATACGGCTAAGGCAAGTAGAGATAATCCAAAATTTTGTTCAGATCTGTCCCCATATGTTCCAGATTCTGAACCCGCCATTGCTCACACCGTTGCCTCAAAGCATGCCTTGAGGCTATCTGAAGGATGAAAAGTTAATATCAGAGGCAAAGTAACTACTTAAAGCAAGGCACATCCGACGCTATCGGCTGTTCACCCCATTTTTATTCTCCTAAAGACGCACCTGGCCTTTTTTACTGGCATTGCTTACACGAAAGGTTATTCAGATCCAAACCTTTCCTTTAAGCCCTATTTCACCGAAATCGATCCAGCAAATCGGCAGGTTTCAGAGTGGGTTTACGAGGGACGAATTGGCCCAGCTCCCAAGGATTTCAAGCAAAATCCACCCAACAGAAATGTTTAAACGTCATACGCATCCGTGATATAGACCCCTGCAATTAGTAAACAGTTCGAAAGCAGCCGCAGCAAAATAGGCCTAAGAGTCTAATAGTCAAACTAAAAACTTTGCTCTCGAAATAGTTATTTGGATGAGAAATCTTGCAAGCTAACCGATTTTAAATATAAAGGCATAAAATGTAAATAAATAAGTCATCTTTTACTAAAAACTTCATGAATCCATGTTCCTTGGCCAATCCATGTTCATGTTCCATATGCCTCCATACTACTTCAATCACTACCGCGCTGGGCCGGGTATGGCCGGCCACTCAGTTCGATTTTTTTTGTGCTAAATAAAGTAAGACTCGGCGTACAGACTCACTCGTTATCACTTGACCTTCTGAAGTAGTCTGTCGTTATCTGCCCGTTTGCATATTCATTACGTACCCATTTTTGCGCTACTTTCAGTCTACCAGCAGCAATCTGGAGTGACATTCAGTTTGACGAAATACATTTAACGATGTATTAATACCTGAGTGGGACCTACAGCCGACGTGCGGCGTTTAACTAAAGTTGTTCAGTTGTCCTGAGGAGGACTAACTGCGTCATGTCGTCGTCACATGTGTCACAGATCGAGAATCAAAGGAGACGAAACTAGAGCCCACATCCTTACGATCAGGAATCCGAAACTACTGCTGGATTATCGATGACGACGTTACCAGAACGTCATCTCTGATGGTCCTCAGTGGCAGACTGGCTGACTCCTGGTCAAGGCTGTCGGTTCGAATTTCAACTCCGCAGTAGTTCGCGGTCCGTGACAAATACGACGACAAGCGGTCGCAACAGGGCATCCTCAATACTACTGAACAACTTTATTGCACGTCTCGCAATGTCTGCAGATCTCCCTTGCCAAAGCGTGCTGTGATAGTAAAACTTCGAATCCGTACAAAACAAGCGCATATGCATTTCACGCATTCCTCCGAATGCGTGCTATTCTCCTTAGTCCGCGTTCATATCAAGACCTCGGAAGCGTTGATGAGCCAAAACTAATTTATTCCATCGTAAGATCTCATTTTCAATTCCCTATTTTTTTTAATATGGTTGGAATAAAAATCAGATCATGCTCGCCTTTATAACACCTGTTAACCAGTCAGCATTCCCACACACACGGAAGCCGGAACATGTCAGATTTTATCTGATATTCCGGCTTTTTTATTTGCTTATTTATCTGAGAACCAGAGATTCCTGAAATGCGATAGCAAAGAATGCATTATATCTGAAACGTAAATAACAAAACAACAGCCAAGGTAATTCTTTAAATTCCAGTCACCAGATAATCACGCAGAGACCGCTCACGTCTGGCTACAGCAACCAATTCTTTACAACTTGCATGATTTCTTTTGTTTTGTTAAAACCTCCACGATAAAGTTCCCATACCTGTTGGATTTCGAAGTTGTCCATGCTTGCTCCTCCACCGGCTGGCCTGAGGGTATAGGCACGCCCTGCTGCTGGCCAGAGGAGGCCGCGCCGCCGCCCTGTCCGGCAGCGAGCGAAGCCGGCGGTGCGGCGCGCCCCAGGGGCCAGCTCTGGGTCCCGGCGCGGCCCGGCCGGCCGGACCGGTCCCATCTGGTCATCACATCACCGGCGGCCAACCGGGCGGCCCGGCGCCGGCCGCCGCGCCCGGCCCGCGTCTGCTGCAACCGCTGCATATTCATTCGCCGGCCCCCAAACTTGGCGGCGGCCGCGGCGGGCCAGGTCGCACGGGCCGCCCGGGTGCCACGCGTCCGCCCGGCCGCCTCAGGGGTGACAGCGCGGCAGCCGCCGGCCGGTACCTGCGACGTGGAGCGGAAACGGAGGAGGTCGAGCGCTGGAGACGAGAGGTCCGCGGTCCGAGGCGGCAGATGGAGCAGGTGACTCGGCTGCGAGCCGCCAACAGAAGCTGCCGTCAGCATACAGCAGAAGACGCAGTTACCTTTAAACCGCAAAAGTAATTCCTCAAAATTGCCTGTTAACGCACACTACCAACGGTCACGATCAATGACATTATTCGAGAATCATTATATGATTACTAATCACCCCTTACACAGGTGTTTGCCTCCATTTTTCCCAGTTTGGGAATTTTAGCCCATTTTGGCAGTGGTTTTAACAACAATTTAAACAATTTTAAGCGATGAACAAAATACGTTAAATTTCAATCAATACTATACAGAAATCAGACGACGAAGAAGAGATCAATTGGATGCGTCGCGCTTTAGAGCCCCGATTCTTATTGCGCCGAAATAAGGAGGTTAAATATCCAGGAATTACAACTGATGAGAAGTTTAACCTGGCCATTTTATTACATATTGGCTGAATTTAATTTAGCCATGCCAAAAAATATGAATCATTATCCTTAGTTCCATCGGTATTATGGGAAGAATTAAACACTCCCTAACATGTAAGGAGTGAAAATTTCTTTATAACAGTCTTGTATTACCTTTCCTGAATTATTGTGCTATTTTTTGGGGGGGAGGTAAATTACGCCTCCAGAACAAGTATGGTTGGAAAATTATAAAAAAATGACATTAAAGATTACTGACCACCAACTTTATTTATATCCAGCAAACAATTTACTCATAAGACATTCTTTACTCAAATTTCTCGACATTATAAACATTTTCATAAAACATGATGACATTGTTAGGATTTTTAAATCAGACACTTCCTCCTACCATGATGTCAATCTTTCGATTACATGACGGTACAACCAACATCAGAGAACCAAACCATTTTCATGTTTCCCTTTTCCCCTACAAATTATAGGGTTTTCTCTCTATCAATAGTGGCTCCGAAAACATGAAATGGAATAAGTGGTAAAATACTTCCTAGAATTTCTTGTGTCTCATGAAGTAAAGGAAACCTCAAAAAGTTGTTCAGAAAGCTTATTTTTGACAAATACAGAAATCAGCCATAAAAAAAAAAATAGAATTAGCTGATCAAGCCTTTAAAATGAATCACATAATTTATGTTTTTCAACATCGTATTGAAACTGAAAGATAACGTCGAAATGTTTTGCCAAAGTGTCAAACGTGAATTATACGTTTTTCCCGTTTCATTTCTGTTTTGTCTGTTTGTGCTTTTCTCATCTTTTTATTTGCGTTCTTTTTAAATAGCCCCATTTCATACCCGAACATGGTATTCATGGCGAATTGGGCGACATAACTAACCCTCGCGAATTGGGCGACATAACTAGCCTGCTACTTGCTTTCCCGGCTCGCAAGACCCATCACTGATTACGAGTACCATCGGTCGGGGGAGTAAATTTAGAAAACAAAAATAGCGGGGAATCGTGTAGCCTGAAATGATTCTTGAAGTAGTGTAGAAACCATGGCATTTAACGTAATTGGGCCACACGGGCATGTAAGGGCACTCCTGCCCACCCATTAATGGGTAGGGGATTTTTTTTTAAAAAATGTGACTCTCTAGGAACAACTTACATTTTCTAACACGGGCAGGCGTTTAATGGGAAAAATGACTGCCGACATCAAAGCGGAGCGATTTTTGCAAGATCCGGCTCACATCAAAGAGGTTCTTAAATCGAGGCTTTCCGAACTGAATGAGAGTGGACTGTTTTTTCTTCAAAACTACCAGTGTTTGGATTCGGGTTGGCTGCGCAAGAAGCGAAACCTCACCTTTGCTTGATTTTTGCCTAAGGGCGACCGAACCCGACTTTCGGCGTAGACAAACATCCTAAACACTACGAGATGACCCGACTTAGCACAAGTATGGCTGAACCACGGTGAAACGGTGTTGTTGAACACGCCGACACGTAGATGAAGCCGAATGAGACGTGGTGATGAAGTGATGAAGTCAAGCCGAATATGACAGAGTAATAAAGTCACAATGAAGTGATAACGTCGTATCGATTCCTCTATGCAGCGAATAAAACCGTTTAGCTATGTCGTCAGTGGTTTCCTGGTCCGGACTCTCATTGAAGCCAAAGGTCAATTTGAAAATAATCCTGGCCGTCGTTTTGGGGTTGAAGTGCGCAAATGGCTTGCCTTCACTTGTTTGAACTTGTCATTCCAGTGCATTTAACACTGGCTACCAAGACACATCGATCAGAAATTATATCGATCCCGCGGGGTCGCGACAATAATGCATGCTTTTGACCCACATGATTACTGTTTCGAAAGCTCGTGAGGTTTCGCATCGGTGACTTGGGAAAGCATAATCCCCTGTCGCAATATCGAGTGCACACGGCAGAACACATCTGCACGTCGGTGGCCGTCAGAGATGGGGGCGGCATTCCGATGACGTCACTCTGTCTCGGGGTCGCATATGCAGGCTGGTGGCGAGGGCACTAGGTCTGTGGAGCTCAGCCCGACAGCCTCTGGACTAGGAGGTTGGCCAGAATGGGAACACATATTAAACAATGCTGTTTCCCATTACTTCCTCATGTTGTGTACCGTCCATGGGAGGAATTGGAGCACATTCCGTTTCTGTATGGACTGACGAGCTGCCGGGTGGAAGGCATAGGTACCGGCTCCTGGACAGGGAGGCCGCCGGGGGACGGGGCAGAGATACCGGCCCCTAGACAGGGAGGCCGCCGGGGGACGGGGCAGAGGTAACGGCCCCTGGACAGGAGGGCCGGCCTCCAGGGACCGGCAGCGGTGCAGGCGGCCAACCTCGGACGGGGTCAGCCGCTGCCCAGCGTCGGCCCGCTCGGCTCATGGGGCGACTCTGAGAGCTTGACCGCCTCCCGCCTGTGTTCTAGCCGAACTGGAACGCTGGACGTCTCTCGATAACTGCCGGTCGGCGATGGAAATGCAAATCAGAACGACTGTCGCTTGAAACTGCATGCAGCTAAAGCCTCTGCAATCGGGCCTGCCCCTCTTCTGTGCAACCGAACAGCGTCGCACTATTCGAAGGGCGAACTCGGTTGCGTCACGTTTGTCAAACGCGATAACTTTAGATCTTTTGTAATTCCTTTTTTAACCGAAATTCAGCATTGTCGACAAGAGCCCAGGTAGGTGTCATTTATATCTTTTTGCTGTCAGTGGCTAACGTTATTCTTTCCAAGCCAAATCTTCGTAACTGAAGTGGCAAAATGAAGCGCCTGATCGAAAATTGGAATGTGATAGTCTTCATACCATTTCTCTGTGGCTTTGTAAAGTATCCTGCCTTTTGCATGGCAGTAATTTATTTCTTTGCATCTAAAGGGGATTCATGAGCGGGCCATGACTTAGCGGGAGGTACTCTGGTGATGACATTGCAATGAACGACCGGCCAAATGATTAGATATCTGATAACAAACGTTCATTATTCAAGACTTGCTCAAATCGTTTCCTGCTTATACGTTCATCGCATTTGGCGCCTGTTTCCTGGCTCTGTCTGCGCAAAACGATGAAAACTTTACTAATTATAGATTCTGTGAACATGGATAGACTTCCGTAACCATATGGAACTGCACTGATTGTGGTTTGATTCGGTCAATGGTAATAAATGTCAGTGCTGGTACTTCTAAAAGTTATTGAATTTGACTTAAGTTGAGAGTGCTCCAGTATTTCGCAATATTTTCGGAATGTTAATAGCTGGACGAAGACTTCATTCACGTTCAACATTCGCCCTCGCGAGTGGGGGTAGGGTCCAAATTGACCCCACTCTCCAATTTTTACGATGTAGCGCGGCAATGGCGCGGTAGTGTATCGCTGCCCCAGATATAAGGGCGAAATTTCCTCCCTCACATTTGAAACCTGTCGCGGCCTCGTGTCATGCCAGGTCACGGAGATATAAGGTCATTTTCGAAGATTTGAACGAAGCATCGACCGTTCCCTCACTGCTCTGGATGTATAATGCACAGAATTGGTAATCTGTCTTGGATTTAGACCAATCTTTAGCCAGCAGGCTACACTATACCTACTTAAGCGATTTGTTGACCTCTTACGTCCCAGAGGCCAGTGACCGTACATGACCTCATGCATGGGCGTAGGAATGGGGGGGGGGCATGACCCTTACTTGTCGGCAAATTTAACATTAGCCCTATGGGAAAAAGTGTCTTTGGACCTCCCCAACATTTTTCTGGATGCCACTGAGCTCATGTGACGCAAGCCGACTGCACTTTTCATCAGCAGTTCAGATATCCTGAAAATGATGTACTGGATAAAATTACAATTTTGTCGCGCCAAGGTAGTCTCGGGTCATGCCAGGTCACGTGAGTGTAGCGAATTCATTGGATATGGCGGAAGGATGACAGTATGTAAACGGAACACCATTAACAGTGTGTAGCTGGACCAGTCTTAAGTCAACAGCATACGCTGAACGTATTAGGATGCTGTGTTGAACTCCGACCTCTCCCAAGTCGGCTAAGTAATCTTGGTTGACCTGATTTAATATAATTTAGCGCCTCTGCTTACATTTCGGAAACATCTGAAGTGTTTTCATGTAAATCGACGGCTTCTGCAGCACATGGAAACATCAAGTGACCTGGATCAAGCCGTTGTTATTGTTGTTGTTTATTGGTGTTTTCGGGCGCGCCGACTACTGAGGTCATTTTGCGCCCAACCTGGCTCAGGTCACAACAGGCATATCTCGGATGGCCCAAATGACCCCATTTCAGTCTTGTTGCGACCTTCAGCGCTGGTGCCGGATCTGAATGGCGAGTTGACAAAGCTTAAAATTAGGCACTGTTTGCCGACCGAATTTTTTCGTGAAACATTGACGATTCAGGCTATGAAGAAGCACTGTGTTATTTGACCCGCGTTAGGTGGCCACTGGTTGACTTGACATTGTCCGTCGACACGTTATTTGATGCGCAAGGAGCAGAGACACGCTATGCAGATGGACATATTTCGGGGCAAAGATTATGATGGTCACTCATCTTCCCGGGGTCCAGGGAAGGCAGTGACTTTGGATAATCTTTTTTTTGACCGAAGATTGTTCCCAGGTCAGTTTTTGTGGTGAACCTGATCCGAAGCGTCAGTTTTTAGGCTGAATCTGATCCAAGGCACCATGCTTTTTTAACAGAAATGCATTATTTCCGGCCAGATCACTAGAACAAACCACTGAACTTTGCCGTGCGAACATAAATCCTTTTAACTCGTGCTGAGAGACTCCTGGGTGATCTGACACGGTCCGCCGATAGGTCATTTGATGTGAAAAACACAGATAAATGCTATGCTGTCACTTTTGAGGCGATGCGTTGCGTGCTTTTGGCGCGGAGGCGACGTACGTCCCGATTTTTCATGATTTGAAGCGTGCCCAGGTCATTTGGGTGAACTACGAGGTCATCCATGGACCAAAAAAGAGGCAAAAAACAAAAACAATGGATACCGCTGGAGAGTTGACACTACGCAAAACACGGTTCTCTTTACCGCATTGTTCTACTTTTCTTAGTATTCAAACGGCAGAAGGGTCGATTTGCACCACCCCCGATAAATTGAGGCAGTCATAAGTCCCCGGTAGGGCGAGGTTTGGAAATCTCTGCCAGCCAAAATTAAATATATTTACATTTACGATTCCGTGGCTGAGATACACTGCAGCAGATCATTCCTGCAGACTGGATCGGCTGAGGCAGACAGCAGCAGACCGTCTCCTGCAGACTGAGCCAGCTGAAACAGATTGAGTCAGCTGAGACCGTCTGCTGCAGACTGAGTCAGCTGAGGCTGTCAGGAGCGGCAGGCGGGTCCCTGCAGGCGGCGTCGGTGCCGCGGCGCCCAGAGGCCGGCCGACGCTGACGCGCTGATCCGGTTCTAGCGCCTCCTGCACCGAGCCGCACGAGTCAAGGCTAAATGGCCGCCATTAATCCTGCTATCAGCCGCATCGGCTCACTTGTAAAACATCCCCAGATGGCCGTTCCAATCAATGCCGAGCTGATAAAGACGGCCCTTATCGCCTCAGTTCGCATCAATGCTCGATTAGCCTTTGGCACCCCGCGGCACGGCTTTCACAATAGCCGGGCGCCATTGCCGTTGCATTCCTCCCGCGTCCGTGGCGCGTGAAGAAGTGTCTCCGGTTTCGACCGATATACCCGAGCCATTCAGGCCACCTAACCCTCGCCGGGACGGCATCCGGATCCACCCTCCCCGGACGGGGGTGGGGGGTCGTGAGAACCTGCAGGGTTTCGAGAAGAATAAGTTGTACAGAAAAGTGGAAACATCCTGGGAAGGGCCACGGCGAAGCCAGAAAAAAGCAACGAAATTTAGTCTATTCCAGGTCAATACTGAGGTCAGCAGAAGTCATCTTAGATGACTTCTGCACCTGCTGGCATTTTTGGGCTGAAAACTGTGATAATTAAGTCGTTCAGGTGGCTCTAAAAGAGTTAGAAGTAAAACGAAGGGCTGGTTTACCTATTTGGTACAGGAAAAGAGCATCCTAGCTCAAATTTGACGAGACCGAAAGTGAAGGGAAAAAAAATTTCGTCTTTTTGTCAGGGCAGGAGCTGCACCATTTTCTTCACTGCAAAAGACTACGTTTTAAGTAGATCACCCTGCGAAGGTGTTTAGGATGCATATCAAGTCTGCAGCTGTCATATTAAGGTCAAACAAGTCTGCAGCTGTCATATTAGGGTCAGCCAAGGACAAACTTAGTCGGGAGTTTCTAATGTCTGTCGTATCTTCCGCCGCATTTCCGTTAACCCTGTTCCGTGTTCCAGTCCACTACGTACGATTCCGTGCTGGGTGAGAGATTCTGCCTCCCTGCGATCTCGAAAACTGTTTGTCCGATTTTCTGGTGGAAAGTGGCGTTCGATAGCCTGTAACGAGGTCCACGTTAACAAAAGCATGAAAAATTATGAAAAGAGGAAAAGAGGTCAAAATTGTAGTATAATTAGGATCGGCCGATTCTGTTTTAATGCATGCCATGGCTACCAACAACTGATAGGTCTATGTTATGTGCTGGAAAGAGGTCGATTTTCAGAAATCTTTTGTGTGTCCAGGGCACATAAAGGGGATACACGTTTTTGGAAAAGGCTAATTCATTCTAGAACATATATTAGTCTGACGAACGTATTTGTTTTTGGGAAATACTGCTATATGTGTTTCATGCCATATTATATACATATGACAAATGCCCATAAGCGGATCCAGCTACCAGAAAGTGGGATAACTTCCTACGTGGTAAATTGAATCACGGTTTCTCAGCAATAAGAAGAGACAAAAATCCTTTTAAATGGCCCTGGAGCCGCCTCTGATGTTAATTTTCACTGAAATATATGGCATTTTATCATAACGTATGTGGAACTAACAAAACCAGTCACACAGATCCAGATGTCTAGACGCCCCTTGGAATATGTACAGACAAATGAAAGGCGTAACTTAGAATAGACGTGTATATATTACACAAAAACTTTGTTTTATGCGCGCAATAAGCCATACATTGTTAGGAATAACAAAATATAAGTAACCCTTTTTAACTGCCCTGGATCTACCAATGACCAAATTTTTCCTTAAAACGTTTCAAAGTATGCAGATAACGAACATTCAATCATTTGAACTGCCAGCGGCGTTATAAAGGACAACAAAATAGTATATGGCGACGTCGAAGTGCGTGATCTTCAAAAGCGTGGTAGTTCTCATGCCTCCAAAAACGTGTCCTGGAATCACCTCTGGAGGAGCTAAGCTTCTGAAATTTCGTCACAATATGCGAAAAACATATTAAGGGAAAATGATCAGGTTTCGTGAAGCAGTTTCCAGGATCACGGGAAGGGCAAGCGCAAAACCGGAGGGGAGAAGGGGCCAAATTTGCCCCCCTCCTTGCAGGGAACAGCGTTATTCAGGTACGACATGGCATAAAATCCTACAACACTGGTTCATACAATATCTATTATACATCATATAACCCACGCTTCAAATTATTTTCTTGACGCAAGTCACACAGTCATCAGCTGGCGGGGCGGCCGTAACGTGTAACCCTAATGTTGAAGAAAAGTTCTTTTGGCGATAGCCAGGGTTTTTATTTTAGGGACCAAAAATAAGAAGACTGGGACAGTAAAACAGAACATTAAGAAGGCATGGGTGTGGTTCTGATCATTTTTAGTCATACAAGGTGTGTACACATGGAAAAAGCAGCATTTTCGAAGAAATGTCAAATTGCGTCAGCCTGGGCCAAACGGGACGATCTTGGAACTAAGTTTTTGTCGTATATCAGTGCTTCTAAAGCATATATTGCGGCTGATAAACATTCAGTGATCGTCAATCGGCGAATTATATTCGGCCGCGGCTCTGAAAAATTGGTATAAAACGTGGCCTGACATTAGGTCACACGTTAAAAGGCAAATTTATACACGCAAAGGACGCCAGAAACACCAGGGCGTATATTTAAACCTCTAGGCCACCGAAACGGGCACACAATTCTCGTTGATAGTGTAAGAAAGGCCAAGAGTTTAACTAACCCAAGGTCAATAACATTGGAATATCCGAAAAATTTGAAGTAGCAGATTCGTTGCATACGTCATGTTCCATCACTATAACAAGTTTCATGTAGCAAATTCAAGGTAGCAAGGTAGCAAATTCGTTCCATACGTCATGTTCTATCATTATAATAAGTCTCATGTTAATGGATACATTTAGCAAAACGTTATGGCATTTTGCTTTCTGAAACGTGGTCTTACTTGGCCTGTTCTGGGTCAGTGACCTGAGGTGACTTCAAGTATGGGCACAATGACACAGTGAATGACACATTGATACAATGTGTTTAAATAGGTTCATGAAAAGTCGTCACAAGTGTTATGTCTCTGCGTCTCTTCATTTTCCGGCCATCTTTGGAATACCAGAGGGTGGTTCTCATGACTTCCCCAAGCCCAGCGATGATAAAAGCGTGTTCCGGTATTTGAAACATACCGGAAAGGCGTCATTGCGCGTGGTATCTGATCTGATATTGCATGTTTGGAGCGCCTAAACTGTTCGTGATAAGGTGCGAATATAATGTGACTGTATTCTATCTTCCTCCGGCGACCACCTGCAAAATATAATAATTTTGGTGAATGACCTTAATCTGTGGCCTCACCAGTGCCACGGGCACTTTTTCTAAAGTTTCGATATCGCATAAAACAGACATGCGATTCGATGTGGCGATTGGTGTTAGCATCATTCAAATATGTCCTGTTCAATAGATATCTTGTGCGGGAGCCGGGAATATTAGCCGCGCTCGGTCAGTGCCACTGCTCCGAACAACATGGCTGTTCAAGGGTTAATTCCACGAACTGCCGTTCAGTAGTCCTTGCAATGGCGCTTGCAGGACAAGCGATACTTGCTGGCGGACCGTGGCACGCCAGTCGGACCTCGTTGGCGACGTGACGCAAGGTCGCCACCTCACGCCAAGTCGTTCCCCAGTTTGCCTCCGAGATGTTGCGGCCCTCTGGTCGCTGGACTATCGAGGACGAGAGAAAGCTCCTGAAAAGTGACAGGGTCGCCCGAGGACCAGCTAGTCGAGAGCCACGATTAATTTTGTTTTTCTTTCCGAGATCAAAGCCTAGAATTTTGGATTTAATGTTTTGACATTTTCCGCGAAAAAAAACATGAAGTGCTAGACCAGCGAGATTCAATGCCGATGTGCTCAGTTTCAAGATGGCAAGTGTCGCAATGAAGCCCGCACCAGAAGAAAGCCAAACTAACGCGAGGGGGCGATCTCCTGTGGACTCCATAAAAAGTATCTCAAAATCAAATGACGCCCAAATGTATTAAACAAGAAAACAATCATGCCCTACACCAGGACCTCAAATTCATGCCCATTCTGGGCCAAACCAAACACTGTCAGTCGGCTACAGTGCACTTCACAGCCACCGCGTTGGCAGAACCGCCAAGCAAACGCAGTTACGGGCACCGCGACAGCACGAGATTGCGTAACGAGAAGACGCCCCACACTGCCACCAGGCCCGCGAGGTTGAACACCACAGTCAGCGGCACTCTGTCCACCAGACGCGCGGCAACAGACAAGCTGGCGCCGGACACCGCGCCGACCACGGTCAGCAGCAGGCCGATGGCCAGGCCACTGGGCTCCGGTAGCTTCTGCGGCTCCGGCGGGCCGAGCAGATCCGGCGGCCGCGTGCGGAGCACCATTCCCGCCACTGCAAGGCCGATGGTGGCGCCGTGCAGCCAGCCGGATTGCTCGCGCAGCAATAACCCAGGGAAGACGGCCGCCAACACTGGCACGCTGAGAAGGATGACGCTGGCGTCGGCCCGAAACACGCTCCGCAGCGCGTAAAATCTGCGCATCAGGCTGGTGGTGTCCAGCATTGTTCGCAACGACGGGAGGCGGTGGTGGCCGGCCGGGAACAGGCGATGACCTTCACGTGGAGCTGCCGGTATGCTTGATATGAGACTGTCAACGAAACGAATCATGGCCAACTCCGAGGGGTCATATTTATTTAGACGTTTCACCAGCAGAAAGCAAAGAGAATAAAACGTCGTTGATGTCAATACGACTACAATTCCTGAGTAAAGCAGACCGAACTTCCTTGACTGGAACTCTGATGTCGGACAAAGTCCCAACAGCCGGTTCGTCCTTGATGGCGACAATAATTCTGCCTTCATTTTGTGGAGACTCGTGATGGTCTAAGCCTTCTTCAGTCGCGGCTGCTACTGGCTTATGTCGAACCTGAAATGTAAGAGGTATGGTTCGTCCACAACTGTACACAGGGGACTGATGCAAACCCCCTCCGAGGTGAACGGAAATCGCTCTGAAAGCTCGGAATGGCTGGGACTTTCAGATCTTTTTACGTATCCTCCGATTTTTTTTGTCCATATCTTGTCAGGCCATTGCCATATCACCTCTTCTTGGAAGGTATTTCATGAAGAAATCTTGACACGGAGAAGGTCGTCATCGTATAGGAATCTTTCAGAGCATTTCGCGACGGCCAGCATTGCTTGGTTCCATGCATTGATGTCATCCACCGTGTCAGTGACTTTCACACTTGGATCCCTTACTGAGGTGGAGGTCGTCTGTTGTAAAAACCGTGATTTGGGGCTTTTGACTTTTTTGGTCTTTTGCTGACCTCGGAAGGGTCACTGAACATTTGGAAGCACTGATTTGCATAGCAAGAGTAGTTTCAATCCTTATTCATCGTCAATTTTTTTTTCTGGGCCCTTCAAAGCAAGCTATAGGTTTCGTCCCAAAGGATCCAATGGCAACCATAATCTTCCGATATGACCTTCTTTGAGGTCACCTATACGGTCACTGTGCACCTTAAAAGGGTCAAACCTTGCGTCGTGGTGTAGCGGAAAGACCGAAGAAGCAACAAGATACACACCGCTTATTGTATACCGACCAAACTATTTTACCGGTCCCTTTCTCTTCCAGCAGTAGCCTGGATAAAGCTCAGTGAATGAGTAAGCCATTTCCAGCTTCTGGCACTGGTGAACGCCAGTTCTGCGACGTGCCAGCCGCTGCGTTCCCTGTGTCGGGGTCACCTGTCAGAAGCAGGACCTCCGGGAAACTGGCGCCGATCACCTTCCGTGTCCTGCTTTTCTACCGCTGGAACAGATGAAGCGGAATGGCCTCGGGCACCGTCGGGTAACGAAAAACATGGCTTCCAGTACGCGGAGGGCTGCAGTACAAAGGAAATTATCGACGACCCATCAGACGACATCTCGCGGCCGATCATCTCGGCACCTGTTCCACCAGTCCTGGATTTCGACAAACAATGCAAAGCACGCCACCCCGGGACAATCGCTCATCGCAAAATCACGGCCAGCCATCTCCCGTCCGTCTGGATGACACCGCACAAGCCAGAAACGCCGGAGTTGTGACCCAATTGAAACAGCGAACGTGTTCAAATGCATGAACGCATTCAGAGTGTTGGTACAGACTCACTATTCTGCTTAATCGTCTGTAGTATGCCAGAGTTCACAGCCCACAATAGCACATTGTAATCGAGGAAGCAAGGCAGGTGAAAAGCAAAGTCACAACAAACATGTCGGAACCCCAGATCCTCCCAAAAATAACAAATAGAAAAACAGCACTGAAGAGCATCACCGGTTTGCCAATGCCATCCCATCAAACAACAAAGCTGTGTTAGCTGAAGCCAGCAAGGCTTGTGTGGACCAGGGAACCAAGGGAAATCATGCAACGAAAACAAAACCGCATCGTAACATCCACATGGCTATCCAGCAAGGCAGGGCAAGGCAGTGTGTGCCTATCATTTCAGAAAGGCTGTCCATGAGAAAGAAATTCGTTTGTAAAAACAACTACGCAGAACATGCACATTTCAGTCATCAACATTTCGTACACCATTATGTTCTCTGCGTTAAAGGAACTCGTGAGATTGTCACGGCGCTACGGGTGATGTCCGAAAAAACAGCTGGAATGAACCCAAGTACTGGAAACAGATAAATCCAGAGAAGCCGGAAAATAAAACCGGAGCTATATTTTACCAAGTATGTTTCAAGCCCACACGTTTTTGAACGTTTTAAATTCAGTCTCTTTGAAGCTGGAAATCCTGTTGCATTAACTTTTGCAACTCTCTACTATTTTTTGCTTGCTTGTCCAACGACTAGATGTCCATCATCTTGTGTTGTGTTGTAACAGACTCGCAGAAAACACTGTCAAAACTACTCCCGAAGGAAAATGTCTGTACCGAATCAAGATGAACTCAAATGATGAACGTCCATCAAAGTCGGCCTGAACTTTACATATCTTCCCTGTTTAAAAACATCACTGAAGCCCTAAGAAGCCAAAGATCCAAGCCGTCTATCAGATCATACACAGCGTTACTTCAGACGAGAGGTATCGAGCGAAAACGTTCTGGCAGAAATGTCAGCACAACAAGCGTTGACAGGTTTTATGATATACCGAATTACTACGATATGCGGTGACACGAAAATGGCAAGTAATGTCACATGGGCTTATTACTGAAACGATGTTGCAAGCAGCAAACACGTTGGCTGCTGGAGCCGTGAACCTCCCGGAAAACTGACTGAAGGCCATCCGAACAGGAACCCTACAAAAAATTTTTGCCGAATAATACGAAAACTCTTCAAGAAGCAAAGGAAAAAAGTGTTCTGTTTATTTCAAGCCACACGAATTGAACGCTCCGTGGGCTTCCGTTGCTTGAAGGGGGAAGGCCTCAGAAAAAAACATCCAGGTTGCACCACCAAACCCGATGGTCTGTCCGTTAATATATTGGAATATTACGACATGATGGGCAGTGTAGTGGTTCGCATATCTAGAGGAACCCCTGTACTATGGTGCAAAAAAAACATTGGTCTAAGGATAAACAAACCGTTTTTGGCAAGAATGTTTAGCATCTTTATCCTTCAGAAGTAAACAGGAAAGGGTTTGGTGACTTCAGGAGTTCTTCGCTAGATTCTTGGGAACGAGTACTTTGATGGCTTCAAATTTTTTTTAAAGCGAATTTGCTAACGCAGTGAATTACCCGCCTGTTCTGTTGTTATTGATTTTAGGATACTTTTTAGACGCTTTTATTCATGTTTGCTATATATACTTTTTAAACGCAGTTACTTTTGTTTGCTTTCATTATTGTATTTTGTGGCATATTTCCGTTTTATATTGGCATACATGTGCTTAGCTTTCTACGACATGCAGTTGGTAGCATGCTTCTTGAGGAAGGTATACGTATCAGATGGAAGAGTTTTTTCTGACTATCGTCATCGTCTTGTGTATTATTATGCACATATCGTTTCGGTCAGTTGTTTCTTCGGGCGTCGTCAGGTATTACTTGGTCCAATGGTAGTTGGTCCTGAGTAGGAGCACCTCGTGCATGGCTGAAAGCGATGCAGCCATATACATGTCGCAACCTCGGAAGTTTTGCGCTATTTGTTTACTCAAATCACGGACTCTTAGATCCAGAGTCCTGCACACTCACCA